>CM023839.1:1357500-1957500 GCA_013266295.2 Branchiostoma floridae x Branchiostoma japonicum
ATGTTGCTGGGCGGCCGTGGACGTGGGCAAAGACGGTTTCTGACTACGATAGTATGAATTTAAAAAAAGGTTCCCCAGTAGTTCTCTAATGACGTTTAAAGCTAACGGAGTGGACATCTATTTGTAAGAAAAGTAAAACGCTTTCCTAAACTGTATCGGTTGCCCTGCAACATCCGCGGTGCGTTACAGCGGTTGCTAGGGAACGGTTTCCATAGAGACGTTGTCCCTGGCAACCTGGTCCTGAATCTGTGTAAAATCAGCCACATAAAGCCTGTAAGTACAGCGGTTTGTTTGAAAAGCCTCAAGCATCAAGGCCGCTTTTCTTTAAGTTGTACTGAGATCGTGCTTTAGAGTGCCGACAATAACAATTAATACAAAACGGATCGTAATGTTCTTTTTAACTTGTCTGGTTTTAAGAGTTGCGATTCAATGTTTAGAACTCCTTGTAACACTCCCCATGTAGTCGGCGATAACCAAGGACATTACATAGTGTACTGACCAAAACTATAGAAACCAAGGACCCTATAAATGCCCTTGCAGAAGCCAGCCACAATAACACAACATACCGACAAGCGTAAGTTGTATTGAGCGCATTAGTTTTTTTCGTATTGAAAATCTTTTGAAATAAGTTAAAGGAGTAACGACCATTAAGCAGCAACATAATATGAACATATAATTTTTTGCATGTATGTGAACCAGGAAAGAGTCATCCAATAGTTATTCTAGTATCTACCTGACTAACAACGATGTTAAAAATTAATGTTAAAATGTTAAAATTTAGCCAAATAGGAAGAATCATCCACCCTATTTTTGCTGAATTCTACTACTATCCATAACCCCTTAGGAAGGCCTGGTGAGGGCTACGGTTATTCAGTAACAGGTCAGTAGTTGAGCAAAGCAGAGCACTCAATGTACCTCATGTTGCAAGCGTTAAAAACTTCCTGACACGATTGCATGGACCCACTACTGCCTGAATAATGACATAGTTCAAACACCATTGCCATTTAACTTTATAAATAACGTAAACACGCTAAAATGTCACAGTCATAAAAAGTCACCATGTTTAATTGGCTGATAACCTAATGACGCTATTAGCATTGGTGGATTTGTAAGGGTGGCCTTTAGAAATTACTTTATAGGTCTATAAAAATATAAATTGCAGCAATTTTGCTTTCTTTGGACAGGAAGTACATCTGTTTACGTAAAGAACGTGGACTTCAGGGGATCAGAAATCAGTTACCTAACTCTATACGCCTAGTGGCGAGTTAGCCTCTACCAGGCTTCGGAAAGCGGCTGGAAAGAGTAGAAATTGGCCAAATAGACAGATATACACGCCAGGGGATTGGTCCGGAGGAGAGAACAGTTGCGGCAAACTGTACTCTCTCCCGGACCAATTTCCTGGCGTGTATATCTGTCTATTTGGCCAATTTCTACTCTTTCCAGCCGTAGTATGAGGAATGCTCTTAGAATCGTTCCGTAATTTTCTGAACATCAAAACTGGAGCACCTTTTTGAATGAGGCTATTGCCCGGTATTATAGCGTGCAAAAGGCTACAATACATGCATAGTACATGCCGCACAATGGGTGACCACATCTGGTTTGTATTGCTCCAAATTGGCACGTAGCAGGTACTTACTATAGGTTTTTGAAGGTGGCCTAGTTTCTTTAAGACTCCGTCACGTCATAATTTCTCTTCTTTAGATACAAGCAGTATGTGACACATTTAAAATGGTGATCTTAAGACATATCAAAAGAAGTCTTAGAAAAGGTTACTAAGGTCTTGTACTATACATGTAGCAGGTGCTTTAGTCTTTAAAGGTGGCCTAGTTTTTTAAGACTTCGTCACGTCATAATTTATCTTCTTTAGATACAAGCAGAATGTGACACCTTTAAAATGGTGATCTTAAGATATATCAAAAGAAGTCTTAGAAAAGGTTACTAAGGTCTTGTACTATACATGTAGCAGGTGCTTTAGTTTTTAAAGGTGGCCTAGTTTCTTTAAGACTTCGTCACGTCATGATTCATCTTCTTTAGATACAAGCAGAATGTGACAACTTTAACATGGTTCTCTTAAGATATGTTAAAAGAAGTCTTAGAAAAGTTACCAATGTCTTGTACTATACCTTCGGCTAAGTCATTTCCACATGTTAAGACTCCTTAATACTCGGGTGTAACAGGAACAGGTGTATTCGCGGGGGGTCTAGTCGGATTATGTGACTTCTTTAAGAGTTTTGACATCTCCCGCGACATCTTATTCTGTTGTCTTAAGGTGTAGTCCATGTAGCTGGGCTCCATGTCTGAAAGGAAAGTGTCTTCTCTTGTTAACTTCCCCTTTCTCATATTAAACTTCACGTGTTTTTCCTCGGCGTCTATAACATGCTGCGGCACTCTTAATATGTCTGACTGTTTTACGTCACCTTCCTCAGAAAAACTTGTCCTGTCGACCGGGCTGGGTGATTTCCAGATGTCTGCCTCCTCTTTCTGTCCGTTCCTCCTGCCTTTACGGGACAGACTGTGGATAGCGAGCGCCTTGGCAGAGTCCCTCGGGCTGGCTAACGCGCTAGCCCGAAGAATGTCCGTACAGTAGGTCGGTGAAACAGTCCTGTCGTATGAACCGTCCCAACTTCTGGCTGTAGAAGGTTTCGCCACCGGTTTGAGTTTCCTTGGTGCAGCCTGGAAGGAACGCGAGCGTTCGTGTAGCGGTGAGACCCTCAGCGGGCTCTGAAGTTCAAGGTTTCTGAAGTTAAAATGTCGCTGCTGAGTTTGTGTGTTCGAATCTCTGGTAGGGGGAGGGGCGGACGGCCGACGGCCTCGGTCGTCGAAAGACTTCGACACGGAGACGGGTCGGAGGACTTCGAGAGGGCGGAACGCCGTACGCTGGAGACAGTCCATCGGCATGGTGCGCGGTCTCTGCCCGAGGAAATACCCCGACGGCCCCACGGTGACCCTCGCCTGGCTTCTACCTGTCGTCGACTTCCTAAAACCGATTTGTACCGCAGAAAAGGGTTGCCTGCCGTGAAACACGTCACAAGGCTGCTCCACGTGCCACCTGTTCCTATACCCATCCATACTGGGCTTCTCTAACATCCTTAAAATACTCTTAAGATTCAGTCTGTCCGGGTCTTCTTCATAAGACTGGTCCTTAGTGATGTCCTGCTTGGGGAAACTTAAGATTCGCTCACCTTCTTGAGACGTGGTTGACGTCTCCTTGGTTATGTCCACGCTGGCGGCTTGTGACAGCTTGCTCGGGGTGGTATCGGGCGGGGTGGGGCGAGTTGGTCGGGAGCTGCCGCTATCCGTGACCGACGCGTGTCTTAGCTCCACCGCGGTGGGCGGTTCGACCCGTAAGACTGCTCCTTTCGCGACGTCTTCTCCTCCTGAAATGTCTTGACCGTGAACCTGCTGCTTGGCGCCACCCGGTTCTTCAAAGAAAGGCCGCCTCTGGTCGCCCATGGCAAGCTGCTGACGTGTGACCGCAAGGATCGGGAATCGAACCGGTAACCCTCCACTCCACTCCTCCTCACAATCCCACAAGAGGCTTTCTCCCGTGCTTGAGCCGCCCTCGTACCGGGGAACAATGCCGGCACCTCCCGGCGGCCCCTCCGCCATTGGGCCGGTCATTTGTAGTGGAATTAAGGCCTACTTTGTCATAAAAACACAGAGGAACGCGGGGAGGCAAAGTTCAGCCCCGAACATTCCAGCGGAGCGCAGAGAGAGAAACACGTCGGCCGTCCCGCTCGCGGGTCCCGTATTGTGTATTTGCCGTCAACCGGGGACAAAACACGAGAATTTAGGGGCCGGGTGCGACAATGGGGACGGCGCAATGCCGGGACGGGGTGGCTAGTAAGGCGGCCCATATCCTAGCAACAGCACGCGTGTTACAGAGATTGGGGACCGTCCGTGTACTTCTTCTTCATCCCTCCCAAGGGGCCTGCATACCCTTTTTCGTAAGGCGTCATCAGGCCTTTTTAGTCTCCGTAATCCGTAGGCAGACGCCCCCAAAATCAACGTAATTCGTAATAGAACATTTTCCGCAAAGCGTAAAGGCGTAATCAGCTCTGAGAATTTTGCGTAATCACTACCCCCCCCCCCCCCTTTCGTGTACTTCTTTTTCTCCTTCACGAAACTCACCTACTTAGAAACTGTCTTGGCAACCTTGGCAATCACTCGAGATCTTTATTTGCAATCAGATACAGATTCATGTACAGATACAGATTCATGTACAGATATACAGATTTTCCGAGTATGATGACCGTGTCAGTCCCTACACCTGAGTGAGGAGGTTTGACACGGTGGCCTTCTCGTGGATTTGTTTAAGGTGGATAACAGGTTGCGAATCTGAGGCCCCCCACACACTTAGAGACTGCATGTTACAGAATAGTTAAACCTCTAATGTTGCCATATATTCTGTACGTAGTTTGCCGCATACATTATATTCTGTAAGTAGGATGGCTTTATTCATACATGTATATAGCTTTATTCGATCTTAGTTGTAGTAGACCGTACGAAAGTCCCTGTACTTTTGTCGATTCAATAAAGAAGATACAAAGTCTAAACGTACAAATCTCTCCTTTAGCGTTACATATCTTAAAAGCAATATATATCTATTACAAATATATACCCGGTTAATGTTGCGACATATCTATATAAAAGTCTGCATTGATATAATTCAGAAAAATTAATATTGTCGAGAGTGTGATACATATTTGAGACGTTCCCTTTAATAAGGGATTTTCGTCTTAGTATGCCACCGTTGGCAGGTTGGTTTCGCTACTTAAGACACAAAACATCTTAATCCTCGTCTTAAGATCAGGTAATTGCAATAAGGGCCTCTTAAAGACGCAACAGGTCAATCAGCAGAGTAAACTGAAAGACCCTCGGGGTACTTCGTGGCCTAATTCTGTCTTAAGACGATCCTTTTCATTACTTAAGGAGATGAAAACATTACTTAGACTTACTTAAAGTGTGGTTAAGAGGTGGAGCCGAAACAGTTGTTTTTCTTACGTCTATAGATCTGGTCAAACTAGCACGTCGGCAGAACGTACTGCGCCTGCGCACAACCCTGATTTTTCACGTTTTTCGTTGGATTTTTGGTCAACGTTGCATCAAAATTTTGCCTGTTGCAGACGATATCTTTTCCTATACAACATCTGAAAACTACAGACAGGCTGTCAACCTTATATGCTCTAATACAACCTTATATGAGACGTTGTGCCAAAGTGCAATACACAATACATTACGGGTTTCACGCAGGTGCATTGCGTTCTGCCGACGTGCTGGTCAAACTACTAGTATAGACGGGGGTGGGGGGTGGCATCTCAAGTCATGGAATACATATATGCTATTTTATAGGACGAAATTTCCAACCACAAATTAGTACAGAGGCAACTTTAGAAATAGGTCTTTTAAGTTGCTGGTACATGGTTTGCGCAATTGACAGTAGTTTTTTAAAACTTTTTTTACGTCTGCTGAAAATTCTAATACAAGTTACATGCGTATGTTGGGGGTTCGAATCATGGAATTTTACTGTACGATAAAAACTTTGTTTTGCAGAAAATAGAATTTCTGTATACGTACGGTGAAATCATTTTTTTTGCAGAAAATAACATGTAGAACAGCCTGAAAAGACCTCAGACTTATCAATCACTGTTTGGTACATCTTAAGCCGAGTAAACACTCCTAGATTGTTCGGTGTTAATTGATATGTAGTGTTCTGTTTTGTACCTTGTACTTTGTTGTGGTAAGTGATTGACTTATTTATCGATTGACTGATTGATATTTCTGGTCTATCACTGATACGGCTGATATGGCCCGTATCAACATTTTTATGGCTAAAAATTAGGTTGTTCGTTATTTTTCAAGAGTTTTGAAATATATTTTGCTTTATTTGTCAAATCTTGATTCAGTGATTATGTTCTTTACACTGAACACCCTTTTCTGCAACCTTTCAACTGAACTTTTGAGTCACAAGTTTGTAAAACAAGCAAATTGTAGAAAGGGTAAATCAAATCAATACAGCTTTTGGCACACACGGTAACGGTCTGTACTCTGACATTTAGTCAATCAGTTATACTCATTATTTACTGTTTGGGAGTTTGATTTAACAATTCCGATCGCACATTGCTGAACACACTCTCAACGAGTAGAAAATTATGGGAAATGGAAAATTGGTAAGAGAAAGGTCAGCAAACTAGATCGCAGGTAGACTTTAAAAAAAATGACCGTGCCTTGGTCTAACCCCTCAGTGAATTTAGCGCACAGTCCCTTGTCAGTAGTGAGTCAACATACCACCGTACCCAGGCGCTAACTAACCTGCCTTAGGTACATATTAACTCTGCAAACACAGCCTGCCCCCGTGCCGCCCGATACTACTCTCCAAGCAGAGGTTTAGGCGTCGGCCAACTTTTGACGTGTTTTGGGCGTTTTTATTGGGCTTTCTTCCATTTTCCTTTTATATTTTTACGGGGGTGTATTGGATACTGTCCTGTCAATTTGATACTGTCTTGCCAATTTGATCTATCTCTTGCCGCCCTCTACAGCCGGAACCAGACCAGAGCAAATTTCCTTCCATAGGTCCCTATCTAACATTGCTCTTTCTAGGTAGTCAAAATCAATACCAGTGTCTCTGACTAAGGAGTCAGTAAAGGTCAAAGTTCTGGAATGCACTCTGCCCCTAGCCAATTTGATAGTGTAGCCACCAAACGATATCTGTTTGGAAATTAAGCCTATACAGGGTATGACATGTATAAATTGCAGGAAGGCAAGTCTCTAGCACACTAACTACGCTGGCTGCAACGCGAATAATTTACCAGGCTAGTTTGGTTTCATTTGCCCGAGAAGGAGAATTTTACCCCTACCAAAGGGCTTAATCAGTATGTGTTCCTAAGTCAGCTGTTTCTCGCGTCAAAGACAGTGTAAGGTGACCACAAGCAAATTGAAAGGACGACTTGAAAATGTCGCCTGTCAGTTGCAACTGTCAAGTTGTCAGCACAACACTAGTAACGAAAACAATACACGAACTTAACACACGGAGGAGTTAACAAAGGAGGAGTCTAAATTTAGCGTGGTTCTTAATGTGCTAAAATTAGGGTTGGGAAAGACGTTATAAAGAAACGACGGATGTGCGTCGACGCGCAAATACTCTTGTCACTAATATCAAATAAAGCTGAAATGTCTGCATGAGACTAAACCAATTCATTACGTTTTTTTTAAAATTAAAATCAAGACTTGATGTGTCATAAAATTGACACAAAGTCGAGTAAAAATGACATACTAGTAGCGTATATGATATTCAATAATGATACCTTTGATATCGTTAATGTATTTATAAGTATTTTTTTTATTGGAGAATACGGAATACCTACATATATATAGATGTCGTAAAATGTTAACTACATGTATGTGGTGAACGTTTAATTCGTAAACAAACGAAATAAAACAGCGACCTGTAGCAGGATTTCTCTGGAAGTCCACTTGTATTTCTTCAGATGTTTGTGCAAGAAACTCCTTTGTAAAAACACATCCAGGTAACTCCACAGGTGTGCCTATTGTTCAGCCCATACAGGTGAGAACACACCTTGAACAATACATGAACAGATCCGTATCTCTGCTTATAGAAGCCATGGAGCAGTAATGTAGTCGAAACAGGTGTTGGGGTGATAATCACTCTTAACTACGGGACGAATTCAAACAGCAAACATTGAGGAGAAAGGAAGGGATGAAAACATTCCATTAAGGCGTTGTGTATTCGACTACAAACTACCGGTTCTCTGTCTATTTGTATTAATCAATCGACATAAAACTCTTTTCAGATTAACACACTAGTCTCTACCAGACTAACTACGCGGGCTATAATAGGGAGAATATTAGCCAGGGGAGTTTGGCCGCCTTGTGGTTTGACTGGCCGCGCAGGGGAAAATTAACCCTCCCGCGGACTGACTCTACTGGCCCCTTCTTTTGCCGAATTCTACGATCCGTACCCCCGTAGGAAGGCCTGGTGGAGGCTATTAACACACCAGCTTTGCATGCATTTGGTGGTGGCAGAGTCGGCGATGTCAAAATTGTTATACATGTAGTAGAAGTGATGTAGCTGTAAACTTTCTTTTCAAACTTACACTTCCGTTGAAAAGAAAATCAGGTAAAAGCAATTGGAAATATTTAGGCACATTTTTCCCCTGGCCCTATTAACCTCGCCAGTGTTGACTCAGCTGGAGGCGTATCTCTGATATCAACTCCGGGGGGAACTTTTATCTCAACAGCTGATATGGAACCGTTTTAACCGCCATTTTGGGGTTATTAATTATTAGGGGTTATCGTCGAGTAGGGCGGTCGTCCCGGTAACGGTTGCCTAGCGACAGGCGAAGCTTTCACCTAAGGGACAGTCACATAAGTCTGTATGTTTTCAATGTTAAAGTCATTTCGTTTTTTAAAACGTTTATTTAAAATTCAAGATTTTCTGTTAGATGTTCTCCACACAAGATAATACGATAAAAGGTAAACTGAAATAAAAAGAAACATCATATAAAAAGAGGCCAACCAACTGGCTTATACGATAGTGATAATTCGAGAATCAATTTTGTCTAGGAATGATCACGAACTTTTGAAACCATTACTAATTTGCCGGTAATTTCTCACGGATCACGGCGTTGCCCGGGCAACGGACGACAGCAGGAAAATTCCTCTAGTCACATATTGTAACTAAATTTTGCCAGGTCAACGAACTCTCCTTAGTCTCGTGGTGTCTCGCGAGAAGTAACTACTATAACAGAACCTCCGCCATGATGATTTATGACGTGTGTACAAATGGCGTCTCCAACTTTATTGACCTTCAATAAACATGCCAGAGCCCAAAGTCACCCCGAGATAAAACCAGTACTTTCAGGGTCATCAGTATCCTGTTTGCCGCTAATCATTGCGATTATTGCGACTTTACGACCCTACTGTTGTTCAAATTTGTCGAGTTGACCATCCAGAGATTGTTTTAGGGTACTTTAAAAGTAGAGGTCATTGTGTTGCCTACATCACTAGTACGTTTGGTTTCAACATTAGCTTGAAGATGGTTATGCAAGCCTGAGGTGTGACAGAAACTAACCAAGAGTTGTTTGGAATTTCTTGATGTCTGTGAGTAAATTCTTGTTTTTGGATTTCTTGCATTGTCTGTATGCCTGTGTTTTTTTTACCAGACACAATTTCACTGCAAAGACGGCCGGCAGTGTTACCAAACATTCTAAGTGCTGCAGCTATACTTGTCTGTTGGACTGGAAGTTTCACACAGCAGTATGGCTACAATTTCCAGGCAGATCTTTCTGTGGCTGCAAGACAGTATCATATTGGCAAGACAGTATCATTGGCAGGGCAGTATCCAATAAGCCACCGAAGTTTGGCTGGCAAAAAAGGGCACCAGTAAAAAAAAAATCCCGATAAAAACGCATAACAACACGTCAAAAATAAGCCAAAACCTAAACCTCTGCTTGGAGATTAGTATGGCTATAAGAGGGTGAATTAGAGTAAAATCTTGTTTGGGGCTCTCCCCATGGCTGTTCTTCTGTGTTTACGCAATTTTTACCACGCACAAGGCAGTGTTAGCTTACTAAGTGCTTCTATATTTAGCTCAGGTGTTCAGATTTAAAGTGTTACTAAGTTCATGAAACGTAGAGAGGTCTGGGTGGTTTAGCTGGCTATAAGAGGGTGAAGTGCGCCCTCTCTGATCGCCTTGTTTGAAGTTGACCTGCACGCTTGACCTCTCGCCTGCCTTGTAAGAGTGGACCGCAGCTTTTGTCCGTGTGGTTGAGAAAACACGCTGTTACAACACCGGTTAGCACCCGGGACGACAGCCACTCCGTACGTACACAAACCGCGCCGCGCATGAGTAGGATTGTAAGGGCGCCGTACAAGGGGAGGGGTGTGTGAAAAAGTTACACCGAGAGGAGAAAAATGCCGAAAAAACGTGGCATATCTTCACTTGGTGGGGTCGTAAACCCGTGAGCTACCCAAACAAACTATCGTTTACGTCGGTGAAGGTTAGACATCCAGGTTATAAGATAGCCAAAAAACAGTTACTCAAGCAACTGGATATCCAGTTGCTTGAGTAGCTGTTTTTTGGCTAAACTATCGTTTATGCTCCATACTTTGATAAAGAACTGAAAAGCCTTTTTTATATAAATAAAAAAGTAAGATATTGTGAACAGCTGCTTGTATCTGCATAGTGGGATTGTAAAACTGTATGCTGCGAATCTGTAGTTTAAAAACTGCTGGGGAAATTTGTCTGTTTTTATTTGTCACCATACAGAGTTGAATGTCGACAGTCTTATTGACACAAGTGGTCACAACGCAACAGTGGCGACGTCACGTAGTGGTTAATTTTCATCATTGCATCGGCAGCGCATGATGTTGTTGCAGTACGGTTCTTAACCACTAGAGGTCGCTTGTGACAAGGGTCGCGATTGAAAACATTCTACCTACACATACGTGAGAAAAAAAAGCGTTTTGAAAATGCAGGATAGTAATAACATGGAACTTCAGAATGGAGAAAAATGAAGTTTTCTTTTCTATAATGAAACATTCCTGCACAATTCACCCCCTATTCGATCAGCTACTAGTATTTCTGCTGCTGGGTGTAGTTTTAAGAATTGTCGCTAGGCGGCGTTAGTATACGTCCTTGACAGACATTTTCTAAGTTTACAGTCCACTACCAATGAACAGCGCCTTGAGACGAAAGACTGCATTGTGTTGGAGGTATTTTGTTACCGCTCCTTTTCTATCTGTATCTGTATCTGTATAGCCGGTATAACCGCCCTTCGGCGTAACACACCAGCTTCTGTATCTGTATAGCCGGTATAACCGCCCTTCGGCGTAACACACCAGCTTCGCAGGCACGCGGCGCGGCGGCAGCTGGCTACATTACACCGAACGAGCTGTTACACCTAACCTTTGAACGTCTAACTCTAGACATTGTTTAAAGCTATCTAGTGACGATGCCCCTACTGTACTTGGTGGCAGCGAGTTCCAGTCTACGATTGTTCTAGGAAAAAAAGAGTTCTAACCTTGCTTTGTATCTTTTACTCTGCAAGCTAAAACTTTTCCACCTCTTTATAGCCTGGTATCCAAGCCTATTAAAGCTGCCAAGGCTCTTTCTTTGCAGCGGAAGAAACACTGACTCGGCAGCTTTGTTTTGTTTTGTTTGTTTTGTTAATCAGCTTAATCATAGGTTTGGATACAAGGCTACCATTTTAAGGCTGTGTACATAAAACCATGGGAAAGAAATACGTCAGAAGACTGAAAACTTGAGAACGTTATTCAGTGTAATAGGCATTCATTGCTCAATACAGATATAAAGAAATAGTCAGTAATATGTACATAAAGTGTTTGCGATTGCTGTAGTTATGATACAAATATATAGATAATTACACTTCATATTTACAAAACTGGTTTAAAACGTGCAAACGGAAAAATAAAAACTACACACTGAAACTGAAACATGGAGATATTTTGGTTACAATAAGATTAAGGCGTACTTTTCTGTTGCAATTGGTGTCTGACTTTAATCTATAAAGATCATGTCACGTATTTTACATTGAACAAGCTAAAACTAGTATACGACTCTGTCGTGATGTTTTTTTTTACAAATTAAATAGACTGTACAAAAAACATTTACAGATACTTTCTCTCAAGAAACGTAGCTCTGCCTTTTGATCATAATCATGAGCAAATTGCAACATTTAAAGAAAAGAACACCGGTTCGATCGAACGATATACATTCCGTAAATGTGAAACTAGTTTGAAAGAAGTAAAAAAACAAGTCTTGAAGTGATGATTCTGACGGACTTAAAATAAGATGGTCTCACTCAATGGTTTCCCACAAAAAGTCCTCACAATGTTTCTTGGATGCATCATTACGTAAGTCGACATTTTACCACGTAATCACTTTATTTTTAACCGCCCTTTTCTCTTGATGCCCGTTTGTTAAGATACCTCGGATCGAGTCGATAAATGTTTCTGTATCGCCTGTCAACTGGACCCCTCTTTCTGTTCTCAAACAGTTGGATCGTTCTGAACATTCCCAGAGCCTTGCGCTTCGACAGTTCCTCTTCTCTTGTGCGCTTGGATGCTCTCTCTGAAACCGTCTGACGCGTTTTCATGCGGTCCGCCATCTTGTCCTCGTCGGCCGCCATCTTGTTCAGGCAGGGACTTCTGGGAGAAACGCTTTTTGAAATTTTGGTACCCGGATGTGCCACCGTGCGGTGTGAGCAGGTACATGGAGGAAACCTCGCTGAGTCTTCTGGAAAACTGACCTCTGACCCTTCACCTTCACCGTCCGATTTGCTCTCCTTTTCTATACCCAGGGAGATGACATTGACAGCGTACGTTCGACTGACCTTGGAAAGAGGCGGGAGGTATCTCAGAAGGTCATACAGTTCTCTCCGTCTCTTTTCGCGCCTTTTCAGTTTAGCGATATAGGCCGGTTCCTCGTACTCCGTTGCTTTGTCGTTCGATTTTCGCTCCCCTTGCGACGCCATCTTTGTTTGTGGGACCGTGACCTTGGGCAAGGGCATGATGTGCTTGGCGTCAACAGTAAGTCCGTTGTCACTGCTAGTCCTGAGAACGACGCTATGGCCGCTACTAGCGTCGTCCACGCTTGCCTTCCTCCTGTGTTTCTTGGTTTTTCGTTCGATTTCGTGCGTTTTCTCTCTGACAAGTTTGGCGGGGATTTCCGGGAGCACTACTCTGGGACTGCTGCCTCCACTGCTACCAGCTTTGGTCTCTGTTTCCTCTCTCTGAGACTTTGTTGAACTTTTTCTGGATCTGTCCGGCACCGAATCGAATGAGGTTTCTGGACTGAGTTGTGCTTTGGCTCCTCTGTGACCCGTCTTCGCGTCCATATTGGGCAAAGTTTCTTCCATATTGATTCTGCTCAACCGACCGTTTAGTTCAACCGTTACAGAGCGTTGAATCTCGGGAAAGACCCTCCCTCTTGGAGACCACTCCCATTTTTGATCGCGCTTGGATCGCTTTCCGGGCTTTTTCTCCGTTTGTTGTCGAGCTTCATCTTTCTTCTTCACTTCCTTCCACAGCCTTATTTTCCCAACAGGTTGGGACTTCTTGCGATCTGCTTCTTTTTCTGCGTGCTCGGAAATTCCTGCTCGTTTTTTACCGTCGCCGAAAAGACCCAACTGTGCCATGTCGTTCTTCTCATTACTATTTTCCAAATCCGGCAAAATGAAGGTTTGGATCGGTTTAGATACTTTCGGCGTGACCACGTTCCCTTTGATCTCAGTGTGACGAACATACGGCAAGGACGACCGCTCTTTTTCCTCCTTCCCGTCATTCTTTGCCATCATGAGCGGCTTCGAATTGTCGTCTGACACCATGGTAACGGCGGGTAACTTCAGCACAAGATAAGTCCCTCGACTGTTTTGCCCCTTTCTTTTCTTCTGTTGCTTTTCCACGTGAATTTGCTTCCCGCTGATATCTACTAAACCTTCAAATGTTTCTCTCTCACTGATAGCCATGATCTCTACCGAGCTCAACTCTCGTTGGTTGCGAGACATCCTCTCGCGAGACTTGTCGGTGGACGATCCCATTTGCCTCTCTATCCGGTAGGGGGTGGCAGGAGTGGGGCAAGGGGCCCGAACTGCGCCCACGGGACTCGATGCTGATCTCATGTTGCAGATTTGCTTCTTCTTCTTTTTTTTTAAGGGACCTTCTAGCTCATCTGAAAAACAACAAAAACATTGAAATTGTTGATCATACTAGTATTGAAATATTTCTGTGCTTGTTTAGAATTAAAACGTTTGTTCCATCACAAGGGTTCTTTTTTTTAGGGACCTTCTAGCTCATCTGAAAAACAACAAAAACATTGAAATTGTTTATCATATTGAAATATTTCTATGCTTGTTTAGAATTAAAACTTTTGTTCCATCACAAGGGAAAGGAACAAAAGTTTTAACTTGGAACAAAATTTTAACTTTAAACATGTTAAACTTACCAACACAGATGAGCTTTCATGATGTTATTTCTATGCTTGTTCCTCTTGAACCCATCTTAAAAGTTTCATTTTCATTCTATTCACATTTTCTTTATTGAGGATTTGGCAGAAAACGGGATACATGTTAATGAAAAGCAATCTCCTCAAAAACATAACGACAAATACAACAACACAATGCTATAAAATAACATCTTGAAACTACCGTAAAATGTTAATATGCATGCATAGTATTGACCGGGATTATTTTATTGGATCATTTATGTCCTAAAACTTTCTAAATTGCACAAATTGCATTTTTTAAACATCGATATCTTAATATTCTTATCATCTATAATTTTGTCTAATGTGGTCTAAGATATAGATAATATTCTTAATAGCCGAAAAGCTAGAAATTTGATCACAATACATACAAAGCGAGATATACGCAAACAGATGTATGGACAGGCTAGTTGGTTTTACCTCCCCTGGTTTGAGAAACCTTCACGGCCGGTACGTTTGGTAAATAGTGCAGTAAATATCTCATGACATCTACAGGCAAACACATCAGAGCTGTGTGTTTGGTCTGAATATAGTGTGTGAGGATGTATAAGAAAATATATACCATTCCCAGCACAACATGTACGTTATAAGATACGCGAAAGACAGTAACAGTTACCTTTAAAGCGTTACATTAACCATTAATAGATGACGTTTTTGTAGCGCACACACCAATATTACCGCTAGGCTCTCGGCTCTAAACTAGAAATGTGCCTTTCTCTGGAGTTAGCCTGTACTCGTACGGGGATGTATAAGAAAATATATACCGTTCCCAACACAACATGGACTCCATAAGACGACAGAAAGACAGAAACAGTTACCTTTAATGCGATAAATTAACCATTAACAGATGGCGTTCTTATACTAGTTATAGTGCACACGCCAATATTGACGGTAGGTCTACTAGAAATGTGCCTTTCTCTGGAGTTGCCTGTACTCGCACGAGGATGTATAAATAGATAAATACAAGTCTTCTACTTGTACAAAAAAACAATAACAGTTACCTTTAAAGAGTTAAATTAACCATTAATAGATGACGTTTTTGTAGCGCACACACCAATATTACTGCTAGGCTCTCGGCTCTAAACTAGAAATGTGCCTTTCTCTGGAGTTGCCGCTGTACTCGCACGGGGATGTATAAGAAAATATATACCATTTACAACACAACATGGACTCCATAAGACGACAGAAGGACAGAAACAACAGTTACTTTTCAGTAACGCGTTAAATAAACCGTTAACAGATGACGTTTATGTAGTGCACAAGCCGATATTGGCACTAGGCCCTGCTCTAAACTAGAAATCTGCCTTTCTCTGAAGTTGCCTGTACGCCTATGAGGATGCCAAAGAAAATATATCATTTGCAGCATGTCATCTGCATGTGTATAGCAAGTATATAACTACCATTAATTCTTCCTAACATGAACCAAGGCACGCAGCTAGCTATATTACACCGAACGACCTGTTACACCCAACCCTTGCACATCTAACTGTAAGAGTTGTTTAAAGCTATCTATCACATACTTCATAAGACAACAGAAAGACAGTAACAGTTACCTTTAAAGCGTTAAACCGTTAACAGATGACGTTCTCGCAGCGCACACGCCAATGTTTCTGCTGAGCCCTACTGTAAGCTACAACTGCACCTCCCACTACAGTATCTCATAATACCCAGACATATGTCATTACCTAACACACATTCAGCGGCCGTGTGTTTAGAAAACACGCCGTCTAACCTTACTGATATGTTATACCTGTTCTTTATACACGCAATCAGGCATGGCTGCGGCCTTAGTACGCATTAAGTCGAGCGTATCCCGGCGCCGGGGAATGTTTACTTTCCCCCATTCAAATTCAGATCAATACGCCACGTTTGGAAGCACTCGAAGCAAGAGTCTCTTTAATAGAGCCGTCATTGAGGAGTTATCATGCATTTAAAAGCAATCCGGGCGTACATATATGTACGTCTCCCGTAAGGGTTTATATTTCTACGTCTTTTTGGGAGATTAATTGATGGGAATTCAGGTGCAAGTACATGTGACAATGTGGGAAACTCAGTCCGTTGGTCGTTTTGTTTGACCGATTTACAAAAGGCCTTTCAGAGAGTATTAAAAGTTCGTCAACATCTGTCTTTGCTGTGGTAGGGACTTAGCAACGTGGAAAATATTATGTTCGCTCGACCTGAAGAAATACAATATTGTTTCAGAGCCGGACTTCTCTGAACGATGTGATTTTGTCCGTTTTTTTTACATCTCTTTGGTGTTTTTTTATCGATACCTTTTTGAGGTGGATTAACCATACCATAAAATAACATACTTCACTTGAGATACCAACAAAAAAAAAACAGTTTAAGAATCGTTTAAAAGAAATATTAGGTTCACACGGCCTAAAGAAATATAGTATTGTTTTTAAGTCTTTGACGTTCACGCTTAAAATAAAATGTTTCTTCTCCAAGTAGTATAGTTTCGGCTAGGTTGTGTCAGTCCGTTTGGTTACAGTCATCATCATCATCATCGGTCGGCTGCTGCGCAGGCGACTGCAAGAGCCTTCCACTGCCCCTTGTCGCAAGCAAGGTTGGCTATCTGTTTTTCTGACAGTTGCTTGTAGTCGTCTTCCAGCAGTTGTTGGACATACTGGAAGTAGGAGGTAGGCTGTCGTCCTCGTCTGCCATGAGATGGCACGTAGAGGGCATACAGTCTAGCAGGTTCGTCCTCAGACATGCACATGATGTATCTGTATTTGTATTATGGTTACAGAATATTTTTCAATCGATACCTTTTCACCACCACACCATGACAATAACATGCCTCCCTTGAGAGACGCATTAAGCAAAATCAAACACATACAAAACCAGCTAAAACAACAAATTTACTTAGAGATTATGTTGAAGGTAGATGTTGTTCCTTGTCAAGCCTATTTTTCACAGAGGAATTGCTTTTTCAAACAGTGAGACTGTCAGCGGGTGAAACGCACAACTCAAAAGACACATAAATCTGAGGAAAGGTGCACAAAATCAGACCAACGCAAACATCTGCTTGGTGCCCTAACAAAGGCGGTACTTTAAGCTGCCTGTATTTGTAGAAACATCGATTAGTCGGTGCTGTGTTTGTTTTTACTGCACAAAGCCGTAACCTGACATGTTTACCCC
Source organism: Branchiostoma floridae x Branchiostoma japonicum (assembly GCA_013266295.2). Taxonomy (NCBI): domain Eukaryota; kingdom Metazoa; phylum Chordata; class Leptocardii; order Amphioxiformes; family Branchiostomatidae; genus Branchiostoma; species Branchiostoma floridae x Branchiostoma japonicum. The sequence goes on from CM023839.1 coordinate 1,374,668, forward strand.
CGCCTGGGCCAACACTTTACGTGATTAAAACCTGCCAAGGTTCGCTCCAAAACCAGGACACAACATTCAAGGCACTCACAGTAATATATAACAAGTCCGGGAGCTATAGATACACAGTTGTAATATTTGTTAAGACAGGGATCTTCGTGGAACGTCATTGATTTGTTTAAAGATTGTACAAATACGGGCTGAATACTAGTAGTCCACTCGTATCCAGAACCGTGATTTATCCAAAGCCATGCTCAGGCACGATTCTGGATAGTCCACTCGTATTCAGAACCGTGCTTTATCCGGAGCCATGCTCAGGCCCGATTCTGGATAGCCCACTCGTATGCAGAACCGTGCTTTATCCAGAACCATGCCCAGGCATGATTGTAGATAGTCCAGGCGTATCCAAAACCGTGCTTGGGGCAAATCTACGTTCTTGGATATGCGGAGACTATCCAGAACCGTGCTTAATCCTAACCCTAACTCTAATCTATTCAGGCATATAGAACTAGATAGGCACGGTTCTGGATACGACAAGCACTATCAGAAGTCCAGTGAAACTAGATATTATGTTAAGTTAAGTTACAACAGTTTGTTACGGGTAAGTATCTTCTTTAACGTTGAAGCTTTGACTAAGTGCACACCCCTTGTAAATACGGTATAAAATGTTTTTCTATGCACGCGTTTGTACCAGTTCTCATAATATTGTTTCTGCAATGCTTTCTTAATACAAAACAATACGTAACAGTTTTTCCTACCGTTTGCTACTGTATTTCCAGTTCTGGTAGTGATGCATAGAGTGTTACAAAAAGTTGGCAAAAAATCAACCCCAATTTTGTTTTTACTTGTCTTTTTGTTACACTATTAACTGCTATTTTCTACGCAGATCACCGCACTTTCCCCCCTGGCGTAGACTTTCACGCCTCCGATGAAAGTGAAAAGAACAACAGCGTCTTAAGTTACCCCTGCCCATTGACCAAGCCGCCGCTGAGATGGTAACACTATACTACAGTTTTTATGGGCCCCATGCCCCCTTTGGTCCAGTGACGTGCGTCCCGAACAATTTCAAATACTTCTCATTCAAACAGCTTCAATGGCGTGAAGGTAAAACAAAGATAGTCTCCAACAGACTAACAATGGAGTAAAATTTAGCCAAATAGGGAGAATGATTGGCCAGGGGAGTTTGGTCACTGTAGACTTCATTTACCCGAAATGTTACTCTTACCACAGACTCTCTCTCTCTCCTGGCCAATTATTGGCCCTATTTTTTCTATTCTGAATTCTACTATCCGTAACGCCTTAGGCCTGGTGGAGGCTACTATTTTTGCTGAATTCTACTATCCATAACGCCTTGGTATGGCCTGGTGGAGGCTACTATTTTTGCAGAATTCTACTATCCATAACCCCTTAGGAAGGCCTGGTGGAGGCTACAACTTTGCAGAATTCTACTATCCATAACCCCTTAAGAAGGCATGGTGGAGGCTACTATTTGTGCTGAATTCTACTATCCATAACCCCTTATAGGAAGGCCTGGTGGAGGCTACTATTTTTGCTGAATTCTACTATCCATAACCCCTTACGAAGGCCTGGTTGAGGCTACTTTTTTTGCTGAATTCTACTATCCATAACCCCTTACGAAGGCCTGGTTGAGGCTACTATTTTTGCTGAATTCTACTATCCATAACCCCTTAAGAAGGCCTGGTTGAGGCTACTATTTTTGCTGAATTCTACTATCCATAACCCCTTACGAAGGCCTGGTGGAGGCTACTATTTGTGCTGAATTCACTTATCCATAACCCTTAGGAAGGCCTGGTGGAGGCTACTATTTTTGCTAAATTCTACTCTCCATAACCCCTTAGGAAGGCCTGGTGGAGGCTACTATTTGTGCTAAATTCTACTATCCTAACCGCTTAGGAAGGCCTGGTGGAGGCTAAAACAGAGCACCGAACCTCATGCGGTACAGATATGATGAAAATTGACAAGTTTTTATACTTGACTGATTATGAAAAATTTCTTATGCAACAGCGGCGTACTGCGCAGACGTTCGATTCCTCCTTGAGTCTTCTGAAGGATCTTTAAGGACCAACCTTTGACCCTTAAGTGCACCTACTTAAGACGCTCCTCTTATAGAGCTAAGAAAATAGTTTTCACTACCTCCTGTGGTTCACGCAAAGTTGTGGATTTTGTGAATGTTTTCTGACCAAAATGTGATACTATTCACACTTTGTGCCTTACAAACAACCAACGTTATTTTCAACATGTGTAGATTAAGGTTAGACATCCAGGTAATGAGATACACAAGTAATGTCGTGGACGCTACTTGAAACGTTTGACGGTTTTCAAAATCTATCTTGCTTGCTTGAGTAACTGTTTTCTTGTCTATTTTCAACATGGAGCTTCAATATGTATCTCTTTGGCTCAAATATGTGACCGGCGCTTTAGCTTACAGAAAAATATGAAATCACAACAGAATTCTTCGAGTAATACCTAGACAAGGTAACTGGCTTGTGAGTTGTGAAAATGTTTCTTGCCACCATCACTGTCATTGCCATTGTTAGTGTTTATAAATATTTAATACTACTGCATAGAAAACTTGTCACTTCTGATTCGACCTTTAAATTTCCGCAAGGTTAAAGCCTTAATGCCCCCCTCCCCACCACCACAAATAAAAACGCTTGTCATCATTCGCAATTGCTATATATCATCAACAAAGAACCCAAATCTGATAATACCTTAATCTAGCTGAACTAGTCTGGCGAGTATTTTGTTGTGCCCGGTTGATAGGCGACGGGATATTATGCCCCCATTATACACCATATACCTTAAACCCTCTAATACTTTAACCATGCTGTATTGTGTTGTGTCTAGGCTAATAAGAGACAGAATATAATGCACTTATCATTTACTACATGCTGCCTAGATGCTGTAGCGTATGCTGGGATAACTGAAGAATATTTGCTTTAGCCTGATAAAGTGCTTTCATGTTTCGGGAGCTATATACATATCAAACATTGAACCGGCTTTTGTAAGTCGCTAGGATATGTCAGATTTCTGTCAAGGAAGAAAATTTACAAAACAGCTATATTTGTTTGCTTTTCTTTTAGTTCTGTCTTGTCTAAGCTTGACAGATACACAAAATGTCATCCTAACATACATCGCAGAAAAAAAAACCTAAAGAAAAATGCTATCTGTTCTCCATAGCCGACCAACTATTTCTAATTAGGACCACAATAACGCGCTACATGTATATCCACAATAAGCCTACCTACGAAAGTCTAAAGCTGGACCTTGTAGAACGTAAAACGTGTGCAAATGATTTTGTGAAACCGTTGTGATTTTAGATCTCCGCTTCATAAAAACTATAAACTTGCTATCCGGTTATATACGTCGTGTCATCGTCGTACGATCGCAAACTCAGGGCATTCTTGGGATAGTCGTGCATGTGTCGTACAACATTCAGCTGTCTTGTTACCGGGAAAAGGCTGTCTTAGATCCTTGTCGGCTGTTGGTTCTGTTACGGAAAGCCTGAAGATTCCGCGCGGCATCAGAATTGTACCACGGCCTACGCGAATGTTACCGCGCTGTTATGTAGTGTAGCTGTGAAAGAACGTCGATGTGTCGCCGTCAAATAAAGAAAAGGCCGAAGACAAAGCGAATACTTACGTTTCTAGGAAGAGCGTCGTGGCTTGTGCATTCACCTCATGAAGCGCCCAACTTCTTAGACGTTTTGAGCATGAAGACAGCTCGCAAGGAGTCTTAAAGACGTGACGTTTGGAGGAGCTGAGCTCTTAAGAAACCTTAAGGAAGTACGGTTCCTTGGCAGGATCTTAAGTGTGTCGGGGACGCTCGTGTTAGGTGACACTTGAGGGAATGACGTTGCTGAGTGGCGGAGGAATTCAGCTGTGATACGGTCCACCGGGTTGTGATAAGGTCCGCCGGGCATTCAGAGTCTCAAGGCGTCACGTGGGGTGGATGGGACGTACCATTTTCTACAAGACGAGGGTGGGGGCAGACCGAAAAATTTTGCCTTTGTCGTCGTTGGGCTACTATTGTATCCAAAACTGTGCCTATCTAGTTTTATGCCAGAATGGTTAGGGTTAGGATCAGGCACGGTTCTGGATAGTCTCCGCGTATCCAAGAACGTAGATTTGGTTCTGGATATACGTGGACTATCAGAACCGTACATGTATGTATGACAAGCAACAGGTGGGTTATGCCGCTCCCATCCGCAAGAGGTCGCTGCCGCACGGTGCAGTCAATGACCGTACGTTACTACCACCTAGCGATATGCGACTAAACTTCAATACACGTAGTCGACAAATGCTACTGGAAACTTTGTGGGCAGTATGAAAGTATACTGTATTTCTCCGAGACGGTTAGATAATCAAGAGTGGAAGAAAACATTATCTGTGTAACACCTAACCTTTACACCTGACTTGTTACAACTAACCTTTGCACAACTAACTGTAAGCGTGGTTTTATAACTATCTAGTGATAAATGGTCCAAAATATCGTAACCCCCCCCTCGCGGGATATTCAGTAAATACTTCCCCCTCCCAATGTCTTTATTGTTAATTGCCAGGTAAATATATATATAGCAGCTCCAAATGGCTATGTGTGAACTATCTTGCTATACCCATATATTATGTATGCGGTTGAATGGGAAGATAGCCACTGAAAGCAACCCAGCATTATAGATTTATTTTCTTACACAGTTTCGAAAGCTATTGCGCGTCACCAACGTGTTGTGGTATTTTTCCACCCATACTAACATTCTTTTGAGCTCACGCAAGTCTGGCACCCAGCCATATCATCATGCCTCGAGGGCTTCACTTATGGGGTCATGCCATCACCACGCCTCAGGCGATTCACCTGTGTGGTCTTACTGCGCATTCCTATCCTATGGCCCATGCAGACGACACTGACGGGACACCCGGTTTACAAAGTGGGGAAGATAGCCGGTGGCCACCGCCCTTTATGGTAAACAATATACTTAATCATGCAATAAATTCTGATAGATTAACCATACATTTCTGTCAGTAGGATCTCCGGGCATGAAAGAAAAATACAAGGCTTTGTAATATCAGGCAGGCTATATGGGGTAGCACTACACGTCAAGTGCAGGGCTGGAAATACCACCTGCATATGCGGGTAAAATTGGAACTGGATACACTGAACACACAGAGCAAATCGGTATACCAAGCAATGCATTCTTCATTTTTGTTCTTTCACATCTTCTTTGACTTTGGAAGACTTGGTGGCGCAAGCAAGAGGTAATTTGAGCCCTGCTTGCCTTCCTCTGGCATCTTCTTCTTTTTCTTTCGAAGTCAGGCATCCTTCAAGTACCCCCTCCCCCCCAAAAAAATAAGTATGGGTGCAAACATTTTTGTTGTTGTTGAAACGGACAGGAATTGAAGGCGTGCGTGGATGCCATCCATATAATCGAGTCAGTGTGGACTAAGTAGGACAAGTCATCACAAAATGATATTTCTAAGTGGGGCACACTCTTGAAGAATTGGAAAGTTTCAAACAATAGCTCTGAAGTGAAAAAAATCGTTTTAAGTTTCTGCTACGTTCTCTTTCTACATCGCACAAGTTTTCTGTTTTGTGGTACATGCCGTTCCTGTGAACCCAGCCATGGCACACAATTGAAACGATGTTGCCGTCAACAAGGATGTTCAAACGGGACAACGCTGACACAACATGTAGTGGTTTTGTGCAGCTGACTGCGGTGGTGGTCATCCAAAGATGTATACTATGTAAGTGCCCTAAGGTCTAGTATGTACTGTATAGTACACTGCAATTAACCTTTCAATTTTGTAACCAACTACTCTAAACCACTTTTTTTTCTTCTTCTTGATGGGAAGGTCGACAAGGACTTACGACAGTGTCACAAGACGGATGCATTTTGTGCGACGCGTCCACGACTATTCCAAGACTGTCGGGAATGTGTTGTCGTAAACTTGTGGTACGAATAATGTGACAGGACCATTAACAAAACCCAAATGATAAAAAAACTCAATGAATATATTAGTCTAGCCTGACTAAACTGCGCTCCTGGCAGCCGTGGGGGTCATTAACCTCCGGCTGAGAGCTTGTGTAACACAGGCTACTAATATTAGTCTATAGAGTCTAGGACGCGCAAGCTTACAATAGAAGTACGAAGGGGACCAGGGAGCGCATCAGTCTGCGCTTGTAGCTTGTTTCTGAACGCCGTGCTCCAAACAAACATTTAACATACTGGCCATGCCTCCGATTATTCCACGTTATCGGAATGTTAGTGTCATAACAATGTCAATGGGACGCGTCCACAAAGTGCTTTCCCCAAAATAGACAAAGAGAACGAAAAGGTGTCATCATTTGCACTGCCCGTATTACTAGAAACGTCTCAAAACTCTCAGTTCCTTTAAGAGTTCTCTAAGACATACATGTTGTATCCCTAGTAGCTATCCAATACCAAAAAATATGTATCTCTGTATTTCGAAGCTGACCACAAGCCGTAGCTTTGTCTCGACCTTGAGAGAAGCAATGCTCAAGGTCAAATGACGTGAGCTCTCAACTATCTGTGAAGACTTGTCGCTACGTCTTAGAGCCACTCGGAGACAAAAGATGTCTCCACGGGTCGGGTGACACCTTAAGATGTGAAGAAAGGTATCTTACAAACATCTAAGGAACGCTTTGGTTACATCTTAACGGAAATATGCCAAGAAAACAAGACGATCTTTTCAGGACGGACCACATAGGTTGAGAAGCATGGCGTGTAAAACTTACCGTAGTGGATACATTGCAGTGTCTCCTTCAAAATCAACAAATTACTGATTTTTTCTTAAAAAGTTGTGTATTGTTAAAGAGGGTGCAAAAAGCGATGTCTGCTGGTTTTCTAGATCGCGTCCACTGCAAATACACACACTAACAGCAGAGAACAGTGAAGACATAGCCCCTCTCTCCTACTTTTCTTCTCTCCGTACCCTTCTTTCCCTCCTTACTCCTCCCATTTTTCCCACATTCACTCCCTTTTTCCTTTCCTCTTCCTTTATTTCCTCTTCCTTCCTTCCTTCCTTCCTTCCCTCCTCCTCTCCTTCCCTTCCTTCCTTCTTCCCTGTAACACACCAGTTTTGTACACCCACACACACCACTCACACCGGGATTCGAACCCGGGACCTCTTGGTACTGAGCCGAACACGCTACCGATTACGCCACGCCACCCCTTGCTATTTAGTCCCCCATTTAGTCTTTTCAACCATCTATGGGGCCTGGTGCGCCCATGTACAGCGTACAGCCTACAGTAAACAACTCACTCACACGCACGCACTGATATTTCCAGATAACACACAGTCACAAATATTGATCATAAGCTACCGGCGTGGGCTACAGTAAACAAAGGGTTTGTTTTCATACTGATATGAAAATTTACCCAACAGACTACTCACTAGCTGGACCTTGACATTATAGAAGAACTTTATTGCACGACAATTGTACACACATGGTACAATGTATGGCAACAACTGGGCGAAGTACAGAAAAGTATAGAATAAAACCTAATGAATATAGAATAAAACTTAATAAATCCTAATTACTCAAACAACATGGGCTAGCACAAGATTATCTTTGATATAGTGTAACTATCGAGTGGGGCTAATCATGAGTTTCGGTATTTTTTATAATAACAAAGCAGTCTTTTATTTATTTACCTATTTTTACATTGTGGGAGTTATTGCATTATATATGGTGTGTTCAGGCTTACTCACAATGATAACATTATCCAATCTGTTTTCAACTCCGTCTGTATTCTTAGTTTGTAGTTTAATTACTGTTATTATGTGTATTTCTGTTAGTATGTTTGAATTTGTATGGGCCATGGATGCCTCAAATAAAGAATAAAGAGATAAACAGTCATGCATCGCAATGTTTAATTTCTGGGTGCTTCACTCGTAGTATAACGTCATCTTTGATCGTCAACCTAGCTTTGATCAGGGACGTCCTCTCGGATGGGGGGTAAAGCACAGAATTATAATTCGTTTATTTGATTCGTCAGTATACTTTAAGATATATTATATTATTAGCTTATCTATATATATATAAGACACAAATCGCTTCTAAAGTTCTATCTCTGTTGGACTGAAGAACTTGTCCGTTCATTAGATATAGAAGTCACAACGATCCATTCCGAAGTCTATAGCATATTCATTATATAAGTACATGTATAGCCTAGTGCTATATGAAGGTGGCGCACTATATATACGTATTAATTGTTGTATATCTTTTTCATCATTATTGTTTATATTTGGTTATTTCAATTTTTTCCTTGTATCTGGCGCTGTTATAATAAGTTACTAACTTGAGTGCAGCGTCACATTGCCTTTCTCTGTCCAAATACAAATACAAACTATGGTACGATGAATATGACCGACTCGTTATCAGCGACATATTTCCGTAGTCACGAACATTATGCCTTTATACACACAACATCGGAAACAGCACCAACACATGGACATGTTTTTTTCAACAATTACGCTGTTTCCGACGTAGCCACTCTCAGGTAGCATCCACTACCTTTCGTCAGTGACTCTGGAGAGAAAACGACTGAAAGAAGAGAGTCTGACGTTTTGGTACCCCACATACTACATCTACTGTACATGTATGAGAACATATTACATCTACTGTATAACTGTGCCTATATATTTAGTTCTATGACTACTAGGTATATGTGTTAGGGTTAGGGTTAGGATCAGGCACGGTTCTGGACAGTCTTTGAGTATTCAAGAACGTAGGACTATCCAGAACCGTGCCGTATCAGCGACATTTCTGCGTGGTCACACAAAATCGGAAACAACACCAACACATGGACATGTTTTTTCAACAATTGCGCTGTTTCCGACGTATCCACTCTCAGCTACTGAACAGTTTCTTTGTTTCCGCGATTGGCGCTGCTGTAGCGAGCTTACTCTGCAAATATGACATACTGACGCCTGAAGGCCGTTACCCAGGTCAGTGTGTACTACAGACCTGCACCACGTGTTGACACTACGATAACTTTGGATACTTTGGATACTTTATTCAGTCCATTAGCTGTCGTACACATAGACATGAATACGCAGCTAATCTTCCTGGACCGTAAAAACATAGAACAAGGACATACAGACTACATAAAGGCTAACATCTATTATTTACATAAAGGCTAACATCTAGTATTTACATCATGAATAATCAATCAACTTCTGCTACGTTAAAGGCATCCAATGCAATTTCAGGGCAACCAAACGGTCGGTCACTAAAAATCCTACGCAAAATCGTACGGCATATATAGTTTGTATGTAAAAACATAGAAAAAGACGGGTTAGATGAGATGTTGGTATTTAACTTTCACCTCCATGACAGTAAGCAAAACCAACAGGCCTTAGGAAATAGTCTTTTTTTGTTTATTAACAGATCTCCATGAATGAGTACATACATATAATACACTGGAGTCAAAAAATTACAAATATGTTAAATAACCTAACCTGTGAACACATTAAACATTACCTACGTACACCTACGATAGCACTTAGATTGCTTGCAACCCATAGTCTTATCAACCTACACTTATAATTATGGTCTTCGACGAGTGAAAGTGGTGTACAAGTCGGCGTCTCAGAAGGGGACTCTCTCTCAGGTATTTGTCTCTCGTGGCGGCTTGAAAAGTACCCTTTGTATAAAGCCTGTATAGCCTACGCCGCAAATCTGCAGTGAAAGCAGCCAAATGTAAATAAGAGCCATTATCCCCGCGGTGCGTGTCGGTGCGGGCGGCGGGCGGGTCGTCTGGCGGGAGGATTAGGGTCGGACCGCACGTGCCGGGCCTGGGGAAGTACCTAACGCTGGTCACACACATACACACAGAAACGCACGCACGCACACACACACACACACACATGCACACACACACACACACACACACACACTCGCACACACACACACACACACACACACATACACACACACACACACACACACACACACACACACACACATACACACACACACACACATGATTCTGATTTCAGTCCCGAAAACACTAGGGTCTGTCTGTAGGGATCATCCTTTTTATTTATTTGTTCCTTTGTTTATATAGATTTCCGCTGAAGTGATCCAATAACTAGTTACCTGAACAACGTAAAACTGAAATGCATCAGTACCAGGTCTGTCTTTATGACCCGAATCTCCCTTTGCCTGCGGGAAACCGAAGGAACAAATACTTTTCTCAATTTACTCAATAAAAACGTGTAAAACAAGGAACAGAGAATTTGGAATTCAGATGTCCGACAAAAAATCTTATGGCCTTGCCAGCGGTTGACCGAAAAGTCTAGGGTCGGTGGTTTTGTGCTCGGGTCGGTCGGAAAACAGGAAACACTGCACTTATTTCCCTCTGCCTCGCGACCCAAACATCAGAAGTTGTATGTAAAACAGGTTTCAGACGGCGGCAAGCAGGCACAACATGGCATAACCCCGCCTTTCTCCTGTATGTATGTGTGTATGTATGTGTGTATGTTTGTGTGTATGTATGTTTGTGTGCATGTATGTGAGTATGTATGTATGTATGTGTGTATGTATGTGTGTCACAGTGCATGTTTGGATGTGTTTTTGTAACATTATGTTCAGCACCATAACCCAAGAAGCTACGGATGTATTGTCGTGAAACTTGGTAGGTGGGTTGGGTAGGTCTTGACATACAGAAGAAAAGACTAGATTTTGGACCCCCTGGCGGCTTTACTTGGCAATGCAGCAGAAATTCCGTTTTGTTTTCAAATCTATTTTTTCCTCGGTAAGAAACATAAGCAAACATGAGAAGTTGTATGTAAAACAGTTTCAGACGGCGGCAAGCAGACACAACATGGCCTGACCCCACCTTTTTTCCCCACCGTGACCTCTTCCCTGGTTCTGAATGCATTATTCCACAAGACATATTGTTCTCATCTCGCATGTTGGGAGAGGGGGGGGGGTACAATGGACGTGGGAGCTGAAGAAATCCCCGCCACTTGAAGAAAAGCACGGCAGCTTTCTTAAGACAATGGGGTGGAGAAATCCGGGAGGAAGGTTTTCGGCGTCGTCATGGCAACGCGAAAGCGAGGTTGAAAGTTTGGTTGGGTGGTTCGGTGTGGAGAACCGGTCAACAGATGCAGCTGTCAATTACAGTGGAAAGGGGAAGTGGTGCAAGTTGGTCGGAAATGTAGGCCGACGTACTTTAAAGACCCCATGACACGGAAAACAGGAAGTAAAAGACATATGAATACAGACTGTATCAAATATACATACCATATAAGTAGCTTGAAATTGTTTTTAATCACTATGACTGAGAAACTAAGTTTGTACGGCCTTCCAAAAGTGTATTTTTGGAGACTTTCCGGCAAGCTTCCCAATCGTGGCATTTTGCATCTCTACGTTTTATTTTTGCATTTCTGTGTTTTTTCCGGAGCTGAAGTCACGAAATTTCGAATGTAACAGGAGAACCGTGTACGTTCATTGTAAATGTGTCTGTTAGCCAGGTTATACTAGTTATGTCAACTACAATCAGATAAAGTCGTATTTTGGTGTTCTGGATAGTCTTTGAGTATCCAAGAACATAGATTTGCCCCAGGCACGGTTCTGGATGCGCGTGGACTATCCAGGTCAATCGGTCCTTTAAGAGTTTTCCATCTATTGCCCCAAGAGAGACGAAAAGTACAGAGAACTTATGGCATATCACGTCATCGCATAATGAAACAAGTTAGAAGTTCTAAGTTATGATGAAATACCAATAGATGCTACAGTTTGTTTCCGTAGTTTACAGAAGAGCAGCCAAGGCATCAAGATGACAACAGAACGTTTTTAGTTAAATACGTATATTAACTAAAGATGGCCTTTAGCCCCTTTATGAGGCTAACCGTCCAGGGCTCATTAAACAAAACAAATACATAAAACAGATATACACATAAGTACAGATTTACATACAGTAACGTTTATTGCAAATACATGCCCGAGGTCTAATTGCAGGTACAAACATGTATGAAAAGAAAATACAATGATATAGGAAACTACGTCTAACGTTATGCTACATTCTACAACATACGAGGTACTAGTTTTGTTAGGTTTGACTTTTTCTTTTGAAGCAGTACTTCTCCATATAAGTCCAGACTTAAAAATGAACTTTATTGACACAACAAAAGTACAGCGACTTTCGTAAGGTCTTTAACTAGACATACATACAGACACACGAGTACAATAGAATTGACCTACGTACAATACAATATATGAATCAACTTATACTACTTGTCCTAAGTTCTAGACATTCTTAAGAATTGAGAATTAAGAATTAAATTCGTGCTGTTGTTTTCTGGTTGTCAGATTCACCACGATGACCTTGCACCACAAGGTCACGCCCCCCTCCCACCCCACCTTGGCCCCTGCCTCCCGTGACATTTACTTCTGCACACAGTCCGGCTGTGTCGGACCACCTAGCCATTGTTGGGGAGAACAATGCTCCGTTCCAAGGCTCGGAATCCCATTCCCAGTCCTTGCTACAGAACAATATTCTATTGTTATCCATTGTTGTTTGGGAGAAGTGGGAACGTGATAAGAATTGGGGCAATATAGATGGAAGAGTCTTTTAAAGGTAGAATTTTTCTTTACTTTAAATCTTTTTGAGTGTGTGACAGGGCTTTCATGTACGTTATCATTATGCTGAGTTTGAAATTCGGCGATCGTTTCTTGCGAACAGCAAAAACGGCCGAAGCTTGTCGAAGGTGCGTCGCCGGCTTAACATGGATTGTATACTAGTATTATGTAAATGTTTAGTGGAAATAGGTGGGTAGGTTAAAGCCTTCTTGATGCTGTAGGGGCAGTGGGTCGTTAATCCACTGTGTCTAGGGCACGGTATTGGAAGGCGGAGCCCAACCCTCTCCTTCCACAGCCTTTTACCTCCCCAACCGAAGTCAGGTACCCATTTTACACCTGGGTGGAGAGAGGAAAGTCGTGCAAAGTGCCTTTGCCTAGGACACAGCGTCTTGCCAAGAATACCAGGGTCTCGTGTCCACTAGCCTAACCACTCAGCCATTCGACTCCTTCACGTAACGTTATGAAGAATTGAATGAATGAAGACCTTTATTGTACATTTTTGCCCCACTGGGCTAAATACAGGTCACATGTGGACAATCATGTACATAAACATGTATATATATATATATATATATATACACCTAATATACACTTTCGACTTCCTCTCGCTTCTTAAAAATAGTAGAAATATAGGAGGCTGTGTGATTAATAAGAATTGGTTTGTCGAAGGCTATAAGGAAAATAAATTTCTCTTTACTATTCAAGTATCTGAAGTGGGGGAATTTACCTAACACATATCCGAAAAGAATGTTTCTATCGCTAACATACAAAGGACAGTCTATATATGTTATGATCATGCAAACTTCACAGAACTTTGGCCTCAGACGACCCATCGAATCCCCTCCCCCCCAAACCACCCTCCCGGGCACATCACGCACTCCAACACACACGCATAAAGCCGCCTCCATTTTGATGAGCTGGTGGCGTTTTTATCTCCTGTCCGCTCGAGTCAGACAAAGACGGTTTGTTCGGACCCACACTGCCTGGGGGGAGGATACCTGTCTGTCCTGCTGATTGAAGGGCGGTAGGAGATGGGTATGGTTATGGTGGCACGCGCCCGGGTATTGTCTCATGGTGGCCGTTCTTCAGTAGCCTGGGGGCACCTATGGCCTCGTGTTACAGGGTAGGAGGTGAGAGAGTGAGTGAGTGAGTGAGGGAGTGAGGGAGGGAGGGAGGGAGGGAGTGAAGGGCGGTAGGAGATGGGTATGGTTATGGTGGCACGCGCCCAGGTATTGTCTCATGGTGGCCGTTCTTCAGTAGCCTGGGGGCACGTATGGCCTCGTGGCACAGGGTAGGAGGTGAGTGAGTGAGTGAGTGAGTGAGTGAGTGAGTGAGTGAGTGAAGGGCGGTGGGAGACAGTAGGAGATGTGTGCGATTAATGTGGCACGCGCCCAGGTATTGTCTCGTGGTGGCTTCTTCGGTAGATGAAACTGTGGCCTGGAGGCATGTATGGCCTCGTGGTACAGGGTTCGAGATGAGACCTCAAGGTAAACGATACTCTTGGACTGTACTATTGGATAAAATGAAATTAACTCACAGACGTCTTGGCGTCTATCTGCTCTTCTACATGTACAAATTCTTATCGTCTTAAACGACTGTGAATAATGAAAGCATGTCTGTCTAATATCTCCATCCATCCATCCATCCATCCATCCATCCCTCCCTCCCTCCATCCATCCCTCCCTCCCTTCATCCATCCATCCATCCATCCATCCACCTACCTATGGCCTATTTATCTATTATCTATTTATCTAAATGCATTTATCTATCTACCATCTATCCATCTATCTATCTCCATGCAGTTTTATCTATCAAGGTGTATATTTCTCTCTCTATCTCTCTCTCTAGACATATGTCTGCCTATCTATTCTATCTATTCTATCTATCCATCCATTCCAACGCGGGTTCCAGACTTGCCCACTCATCACTAACTCCACCTGACGTGCAAATGACATGGCCTGGGGGCTTCTGGGTACAACGGGCGAATCAGCGATATGATGACAGGTTTGGTGGTGTTGGCGCCAAGGGGCGTGGCACAGGTAATCATGGGGGGGGGCAGGTAATCATAGGGGAGCGTCATTTCATAAAGAGGGGAGGGTAGTAGTTGACGGTAGACGTTTAACGCTGTCAGAGATCGTATTTAAGTCTTACAGGTAACAAATTTGGGGATATGGAGCATCAAGTCAGTTTTCATCATTCGAGAACAACATGTTCTTATCATAGCCTCTACCAGGCTCTGGGAATCGGCTGGAAGGAGAAGAAATAGGCCAGAAAGACTGTTATCTGTCTTTCTAGCCTATTTCCCGAAGCCTGGAGGAGACTATTTTTTTATCATACCTACGTCGCTATTTGGCTAAATTTTACTGTTTTTGATATCGCGTTGTTAGTCGGGTGGAGACTACGAGGAGTTAGCTCTCGAAACAGTCTTGCTCCGGGTCAACTTAGGTCGTCTGTGGTAAAATTTCCTTGGGGACATGTTGGCCCTGGAGCCGAGGACCTTGCCTGTATACTGGTCTTGGCAACCGTCTGGCACCCAGGCTAGCCCTGGAGTCGAGGAGCTAGCCTGTGTACTGTCCTTGGCAACAGTCTGGCACCCATGCTAAAGTTATTGAAACATTTGACTTCCAAATTGAGTTAGCTAGTTCAAACTAGTGAACAATTGTTTGACTCATTATCACGTGACGTCACTGTATTATGAGTAAGGATGAGTCATCGGCGTCATACCAAATAAGGGCACAGTCCCAGGGGGGGTCAGAACCATATTACTACTGTGTTCACCGGCCACTGGGGAGTACTCTCCAAGTAGAGGTTTATTTCAACCTTTATTTAACCTTGAGAATGTACAGTATATAACTGTACCACTCTTCGGCCTGAGCCGCTTTTCAAGAGTTCAAGGGGAGGTAGGTCAGGGGTCTTTTACAAATGCTTTGGTTCAGTTACAATAATCAGTTACAATATAAATACAAAGTCCATACAAAATTCAAACATTATCTCGATTCATAACTTATCAGTATCAACATCCAAACTTTCATTTCACAAATAATAGTCATTCTAAGTGACTCGACGCAGTCTGTTTTTAAAAGCTGCAACTAACGTGGCCGTTCTCAGATCCATTGACAAGTTATTCCACAATACTGAGCCTGAGTTTAGGCTTTGGCTTACTTTTGGCGTGTTTTCAGGCGTTATTATATTATCGGGCTTTCTCTTTTGTACTAGTACTGGCATCTTTTTTTTTCCAGTCCAACGGGTGAATACTGTCTGGCAAATGGATACTGTCTTGGAGCCACCAAAAGATCTGCTTGGAGATTAACTGGAGAGTCCATACAAGTGTGGGAAAACAAATACGTTTGTTTCACTGCTGCAGCATATTTACGAGTTTTTCGCTCGACTGTTTTTTATTGAATGATTATACTAATGTTTTTTAATGCATATCTTTGGGCCCATGATATGTTTATGATAAGGTCGACTATTGAACCCTGATAATAGGTATTAACTTTGTATGTTTTCCACTTAACTTAATCTTTAATATATATACACCCTCGAGTACAAACTCAAACACATTCACAAACACAGACACACACACGGGCACGCCACAATAAGAGTGTTTCTTGGTAAAAATTAGAATTTATTCATCACGTTGCCATGGCAACCAATCGTCATCCCACTCCACATGTAAATATATATGTTTTATCTATAAATGCATATAAAGGCTGGAAGCAGAAAAATTTACAGTCTGATGATATCATATATAGAACTCTCCCACCCTCACCCTGCTCTGGTACTGGCTATACTGCAGGCACTGCTGCTGTACAAGAAGTATTGACCACTGATCCCGATTTATTATCGATAATCGATAATCTATATAATCTATCAAAGTATTGGTTCCAAAGCAACTTTTGGAAACCATTTTTAGAGGAAGCCATAGAACCATGTCCCGCACTCGTCAGGCAATGCTATATACAGAGATTATTCGAAATCCGACTGATATCAAAACAATCGAACGTGTACAAAAATATATATAGAAATCTGTGTATCAAATTTACAAAACTTGCCACAACGGGCAGTACAATTTGGTAGCCTATGTAGAAAATATGTACATTCGGCAGTATAAAGAAAACTACTTCTCTTCTTCGAAAAATCTTACTGGCATTCTATCATTATTCTATTCTTTGAGAGTTCAGGAAGCATAATCGCAAACAGAGCCACCCAGGAAGGCATAATTTTTCTGCAAACTAAAACAATAGAACGTAGCTGGAAGGACAATAGTGTGCTGTGCTTTGGCTGGAAGCTATAACTTATTATTCTCGCCTTGGGCTATTCCAATTCATGTCACGGGGATGGGTGCGGCTTCTTTTCAAGTCAAGTTTCAAAGTAAAGTTGCAAGACCGACAAAAAAGGCAAGGAATTAAGATATACAAGATAGGTTATGAGAAACGAAAGTAAAAAGAGCTTCAAAGAAATTTAAAGAAGCTTCAAGGATATAGTGAAATTTTCATACAACCTCCCCATGATGTTCGAAATGGAATAACCCAAGTTTACACAAAGGGTCTACAAAGTTACGATATTTGGCGGAGCGCTTTTTTTTAGGTCAGTCAACATTGAAATCACGAAGGCACGTCCGCGGTACTAGAAGTAGTCCACGCGCTCACGTTTCGTCGGAAGACAAGTCCAAAACAACCGTCTAGTCAAGATAGATGTCGCCTTTTCCATGTGGGTCCTTTGTGTCGCGCTGGCACCCCTGTCCCGCCGAGTTGGCCCCGCCCTGTACATGTCTTTATCAGCTTTAATCGGGCGAGTCCATTCATCCCGGAGGGGTGTTCACCACGCGAAGGTGTCGTCCCTCCCATTGTTCTGCCGTGTCTGAGCGAGTGGCCCCTCCCCGTTCCAACGTGGCTCGTGCCGCGCTTTGTCACGCTGCCGCCTCAGTAGCTTCTTTGTCCGCTCGCTGAATAGTCGCCCCGACTGGACCTGTGTGAAAAGAGACACATGAATATGCGGGTTTAGCGTTGAGCAGACTCGCCTGGCTGAGCCCAGGTCTGAAAATCTCCCGTCTTAGAAAACAGCCCGCCTAAGTACACAGTAGAGTATAACCCTGCGGCCTGGCCACGCGCACGGCTAGCTAAAGACAAACATCTCACAACCGACGCTTAAGCCTACCTAACAACACTTCTCCAACTCCCTTCTTAAAAACACCTCAGTTCTAACAACATCTGATCTTAACAAACCCAAACTCTAGCTGTGAATTTGCGAGAGAGGACTTGGTGGTAGGCTTAGTTCTTGACGACTTAAACTTGAGAGACAGGAAGGTAGAAGTTGTATGTGGAGTTGAACAGGTAGTTTCACCCTGCCCACGTGCGGGGGAACAATACCGGCACGGCCGCTTATCTCGCAAAGCAAACAGACGCTTGAGTTGGCGTTACAAACACAAACCGACCTCCTAATCAGGCTTTACGCCGAGATTACAAACTCTGGGGCCGGCCAGACCTGGCTACGGTATTCCTTTGTGTGCTGTACTAGTAGTATATACGCACGATAGCACCATTCCTAAAACTCAAGAGCCTACACGTATAAAAAAAATCTAATCACATTTCACTCTAGAGGTTACAAATGTGTATATAAGATTTGTTTAAGAAATTGTGAAGAGTAAAGTCGTAAAATTAAGGTGATAAGAAGAGGTGAAACTGACCTAGTTAAACCATGAGGTGAAGTCGAGTAGTTCCTCCTCTTCGGGAGAAAGGGGCGGGCAGGGCGAGCCGTCGCTGGAGTAAGAGTCGTAGTTGGGCTGTGGTGCCGGTGGGCTGTACATGGCGTAGGGCGGGCTGGGGCTCCCCGTACTGAAGACCGCGTTCACCGCGTCGCTTTCCGCCAGCAGCTGCTGTAGCTGCTGGATGTAGTCGACGGCTGATTTCAAGGTTTCCACTTTCGACATCTTCTTGTTGACCCTACCGTTGGGAACGTGGTTGCGGAGGGTGGCGAAGCCGCTGTTGACGAGGCGGACGCGGTTTCTTTCCCTCTCGTTCCGCCTGGCGACGGCTTGGGGAGGTCTCTGTGGGATTGAGTAGCCCAGCCCGTCGAAGCTGATCCTCCGCTTGCACCGGAGGACTTCCGGCGTGTCGGCGGGGCGGGAGCGCTTGGTGCCCGTAGAGCCGACGGAGTCGGTCGGTGAGGGCGTGCAGGACAGCCGGAGGGAGTCCGGCCGGGCAGACACGTCGAAGAACGTGGAAGGCATCGAGTCGAAGGTGGCGATGTTGTCGGCGACGACGGCGTCCATGTCTTGCCGAGGGAAGACTGTACGAAGCTCCGGTGGAAGTGAGATACTAAAAGAAGAGGCACGTTCTAGCTCGCGTGTGGGTCGCGTGGCGCGCTCAAGAACAGGAGCAAGTTATACCAGCGAAGTGTTCTTCTCACACTCGGGCCCGTCTGGCTTCCCCGCCGTCACACGCTGCTTTATATGGGCGCGAGCCGTCTTGTTTACCCTGAGGCTAATCTGCAGCAAACCCCGCCTCTTTTCCACCCCGCTATGGGGATAATGGGAGCTTGTTTTGCAAATAAGCGTGGCGGGCGCGTGGCACAGTCGCCCCGAGGGAGCTCCGCCCATCGCCAGACCCGACGGGTCGCCATTACGATTCAGTGCGCGCACTGATGATGATGTTCTTTGTGTTCAGGCGAGGCGGGTTGATCTGCATCACTACAGACGGGGAAAAACCTCCCCCCGGGTAATCTCCAAGCAGATCTTTTGGTGGCTAGAGTAACAACGCGGGTTCAAAAACAGTAAAATTTAGCCAAATAGCGACGTAGGAATGACAAGAACAGGTTGTTCTCGAATGGTGAAAAATGACTTGATGCTCCATATCCCCAAATTTGTTACCTGTAAGACTTAAATACGACGTCTGACAGCGTTAAACGTCTAATGTCCAGGCAGATCTTTTGGTGGCTGCAAGGACAGTATCAACTTATTGGCCAGACTGTATCCATTGGCCAGACGGTATCCAATACGACCCGGGCTGCCGTAAAAAAAGATACCAGTACAAAAAGAAAGCCCGATAAAAAGCTGATCAAAAATAAGCAGAAGCCTAAACCTCTGCTTGTAGAGTAGGGAAAACCTTGCCCCGGGGCGAGCTACGGGCGAACGCTAAAAACTCGGGTCAAGAGTTCGCCGCTTGACTCACTAGACTAGTACTTCTTCAGCTAGTCTGCTGCAAATCTTTCCGAACATGGCTTGTCGAAAGTCTGGATTGTTCACACGTATTAAACACAGTTGTCTGTAGTACTGATAAAGTGACGATCAGTGCAAGCATTGTAGCCTCTACCACGCTTTAGAGTCGGTCTTTGGAAAGAGTAGAAATTGGTCAAATAGACCAAGGATAGCCTCCTTGAATAGACAGATAACATGCCAGGGGAGTTGGTCCGCTAAAGAGTACAGTTTGACACTCAGAGTATAATGTCTATTGGACAGTTTCTACTAGCTCTTTACAGCCGCCTCTGAAGCGTACAAAAGTATAAGCATTGGTACGGTGCAGCTAGTCTCTCTTTGCTACTGTACATGTCGTTCATTCTTTGCAACTATCTTTATTGTTTATTCTTGTCTTGTGTCAAATCTAACATCTTGTCAGGTTGTGTTCTGATGTGTTCTTGCGACGAGACAAAGACTCTTGGCGTCCCAAAGGTTGTCTGAAAAGTCGAAGGTTTAGGTCGATCGATAGATATGATCAATATCTGTCCAGACGGTAAACGGTTCTTATCTCTTACAGTTGGGTCCAGTCAAATTACCCCTATTGTTTTCTGTATTATCTGTCGTGGGTGGGACGTCTCGGTACCTTGGTGTAGCCTCCGCCAGGCCTTCCTAAGGGGTTATGGAACGTAGAATACAGCAAAAAAATAGTAGCCTCAACCAGGCCTTCCTAAGGGTTATGGAAAGTAGAATTCAGCAGAAAATAGTAGCCTTCACCAGGCCTTCCTAATGGGGTTATGGCACGTAGAATTCAGCAGAAAATAGTAGCCTCCACCAGGCCTTCCTAAGGGGTTATGGATAGTAGAATTCAGCAAAAATAGTAGCCTCCACCAGGCCTTCCTAAGGGGTTATGGATAGTAGAATTCAGCAAAAATATTAGCCCCCACCAGGCCTTAATAAGGGGCTATGGAAAGTAAACTATTCTCTTAGCGGACCGACTCCCCTGGCATATTATCTGTCTATTTGGGCAATTTCTACTCTTTCCAGCCGCCTCTGAAGCCTGGTAGAGGCCAGCAAATAAATGAATACTGCCTGGCAAATTTTATACCGTCTCTGCAGCCACCAAAAGATCTGCTTGGAGATTAGGTGGGGTCTTGGCGCGTGATGTCTCGACGTCCCCACGTGTCGACACCTTTGATTGGTCGATTCAAATGGAGATGCACCCGTCCAGTGAAGTCACGAGGCTCGGTCCCCCTCCAGGCAGATATTTTGGCGGTCGCAAAGACATTATGAAATTGGCCAGGCAGTATCCATTTGCCAGACAGTATCAAATACGCCACCCAAGTAAAAGAAAAAGATACCAGTACGAAAAACAAAGCCCGATAAAACGCCTAAAACACGTCAAAAACATGCCCGTAGCCAGGGGGGGGGGGGGGTTCGGGGGGTTCGGAAGAAAGCAAAGCAAAAAGGTCCACTTTTTATCTAAAGGTCCAAGATTTTTCTTTAATAGGTGGAATCCTATATGCCTCAGATTTTCCCTAAGAAATCCTCTCAGAAACGCAAGAAATGCCATTTCAGAAGGTTCAATTTTCAAAGTTTTACACAAGAACACCCCCCCCAAGCAAAATCCTGGCTACGGGCATGAAAAATAAGCCGAAGCCTAAACCTCTGCTTGGGGTGTAAAGTCACGAGGCTCTCCCCCTCCAGGCATGGGCTCTGCCATTCAACGGATTTGTCCCGAATTTGCATGAAGCTAGAGAATCCCGCCGGGAGTTTTGATAAAGGGACAAAAGACACAGTTGTCTCTGTGTTCTACATGCGGGGCGTAATTATACCACCATGGTCTTCCATCTTTTACGGGTAAATACACACGGCCCTCTTGCACTGCATTTTTCTCGTTACTAACACAAAACGGTGTAGTCCAAACAAAAGGCAAACTTTATAAAACATAGCACTAGAGAATTCTGCTCAAAATGTGACTTTTATTATGTAGTCTGGTTATGTATGTCATGCCTGAGTGTTATCTTGTCTCTTATGTGATTTTATGTACTGTTGCGCACAGTAGCAGTTAACCACATGTATAGGACCACGGGGAGAATTAGCCTCCATCAGGCCTTCCTACGGGGGTACAAATCGTAGAATTCGGCAAAAGAAGGGAATAGCTGGCCAGTAGAGTCGGTCCGCGGGAGGGTTAGTTTCCCCCCTCCGAAGCCCGGCCAGTCAACCTCAAGGCGGCCAGACTCCCCTAGCAAATATCTTCCTATTTTGATATAGCCCGCGCAGTTAGTCTGGTAGAGACTAGGGAGAATAGTTGACGTGTCAAGTGGATACAAATAAAGTCAAACATTTATAACCACCTTGCAGTACCCCTGTCCTTTGCTCTCTTGTTTTCTTACACATCATGTAGACAAAATAAAGACAAGTCTATAACTACAGAACATTGGTTAGAACTCAGAAAACGGCCAATGGTTAGAAGTGAAAACATTATGTCATCCTTTGCACGTGTGTTCAACCCAATACACAGTTTATAACTGCAAAACAATACCGGATTCAAACCATTAAAAAAAAATTCCCATGCCCATCTTTAGTACAGGATAGAAGTCAGTGACCCAACGTTCAGAGTTACAACTATACATGGCTCATTTTTCAGATCAATATGTTACTGATATCAAAACCTTTCATGTATGAAGGTAAACATAGTTCAGAGCAAACGATATGCTTTGAAGAATTGATTTACGATATTGTATGATTCATTTTTGATCATAAAAGTCAACAAATCGGCGATCACTGGTCACGCCCCCCTCCCACTCGAACAAACAGTTCTTTTCGAACGTGCGGGTCAAAGGTCAACCGTCCCACATAGTCCAAGGTTCCCAAACTGAAATAAACAGTGAGTCACGACTGTGTGAAACACATGAGGATATGATTGCACACTGTACAAGCAACCAGTTGAAGCAATGAGGTTGAAGTGGAAACCTCCTTGGTTGAAGTAAACATAATCTGAAGGCAGTCAGCGAGTAGATTTGACAGGACGTTGGTTTGAAAAGAAAAGCGACCGCTGCAAGTTTGGATGTTATCAACCCCAAATTCTACACAATGCCTGAACTTCTCTCTTGTAAATCTACTATTAAGTGATTATTAACCATCAATTCAAACTTCAAAAGTTTGATCACATCTTTTCTAAACAGCCTGTTCAAACTGTCTGTCGAAGGCATCTGGTTCTACTTAGCCCTCCCGACTTGCACACTAACAACATAAAAACTCAACTAGGCGTAATTGTCTACAATATTAGTTAAGAAATCACCCTATAGGATCTTCCAACACTTCAGATGGATTAAGATATCAGAAACCAACATAAACCCACTTCAACCAAAGCTTCAACACAAACTAAAAAGTGCTTCAACATCTGGTTCCTTCATTCCATTTAATTTTCACATCGACTGATATAAAATCAACTAGGCGTAAGAATCAACAATTAGTTAAGAAATGACCCTAGAGGATCATCTAACACGTCAGGTGGATTAAGATACGATAAGTCCTCTTCAAATCTGAGCTTTAGCGCTAACAATTTATTTGAACAACCGGATTCTTTCATTCTGACCAATTTTCACTTCCAAAATATGAGCTCAACTAGGCGTTAAGAGTCAACAATGACCACACAAATCACAATATAATCAAACACTTCAAGTAGATTAAAACTACATAAGATCTCTTGAAGTCAGAGCTTTTACTCAAACGTTCGCTTTAAAACGGCTAAGAAATTGCGACAAACGTGGCGCCCATTTTTATGTAAAACCCACACACGAACGAAATCGTAACCAGTGGTTTCGTAATTTGTGTAAGAAAAGAACGCGTGAGTGGATCCTATTGTTTCTAGTGAAATAATCCCTTCCGGACAGTGGGGATTTCAGCAGTGCATGACATGTTAATTCTTATTGTTCCTCAGAATTCATGAAGAACGAACGCGCTTACGCAAACTAAGCGCAAACAAACGGTTTCATGTCTGGAATTTTTCAAAGAAAATTCCGAACTCTTTTTTTCTACTAAGGAAGGTCGAGGTCTGAAAAGTTACAATGGCAACATCACCATTTTGTTCCTTAACTATGATAGCACTGAACTTTATGGAATAAGCAGAAGTTGTAGGTCTATTCAAGGAGGTTCTTCCTTTTTGAACCTCCTTGGTCTATTCAAGATCTAAATGGTCCCTTTTAAACCTCCTTGGTCTATACTTGCGAACTTTGTGCGTAGCAAATAGAATCCGCAGATGTAAGAATACCGATTTTTGTGTCAAGGCAAAAATATTCTAATACAAAGTAGCTGTTCCAAAAATATTAACGACAAACTTTTTTTCTCAGTATCGTTTTCAGCTTGGTAGGATTTTACAATTTTGATGCCCCCCCCCCTCCAACCACACACCGTCTGACTTTGCCGTCTGATTTTGCCTAGCAACGGCTCAGACCTGCAGCAAACCCACAGCAACAACTGTCTGCTCATGAACTTTTCGCCAAATTGGATAAAACGCTTGAATTCCGTCGCGGCGGGCCCTGGGGGCTCCTCTTGCGGAATTACGCGCGAAAAAAAAAACGACAGATGGTCTCTCCGCACATACCGTAATTCCCTACATGCTAGTACTGACAGAGATGGTATGTAAATTAATCTACTATCAGATCTAGCCTCTACCAGGCTTCAGAAGCGGCCAGAAAGAGTAGAAGTTGGCCAAATACAATGGCGGAGGGAAGGGGGTGTATGTTAGCCTCTACCAGGCCTTCCTACGGGGTAATGGATAGCAGAAAATTGGGTGTTGCGCCATCGGGGTGACTGCGTTTCGAGACGATACTTGACAGAAAGGTTTCATTTCATTGTAAAAACTAAGCACTGAAGTATCAAGAACTTGCAACTACTTTATCATAGCGCTTTAACATTAAACACAATGACATAGTACACCTATTCATTTTGGTATAACCATGGAGTTATAAAAGGATAACTCCATGGTATAACTTGTCAAACTTTACGAAAATGCTGTCGCTTGAATTGTTTTTAACCTCGGCTTCTTATAAGCTTGCTACACACAGTCAGAAATGGAGCAAGAAGAATTTGCAATACTTTATTCTGTAGATAAGATCTGGAGATCCCGATCTGTAGTAATTTATGAGCAGAGTTGTGGCAGATGTTTGAGGCTGCCAGCGTACATACCGATGGACGACAGTCGGGCATCTGTGGACATATGGCAGCCGGCTCACCGCCATAGCTTGTTCGCGGGCAGGCGGCGTTCTAATGTACAGCTATTTTGCTTACCTTCCGTAGCAGGCTCTAAAACTGGGGCTTTTTTGGTGTTTTGTTTAGGAAGGGGGCTTTTATAACGTGACTTCCATTTGTAGTGCGTAGCTCTACGCTGTACGGGCACAAGGACCCAAGTAAAATATCTAGAAGTACTAGTGATATTTCAAAGGAAAAAAAAATCGTAGAGCCTGCTACATGTATAAGGAGGCTATGTTTTGCTTCCAGTTGATTGTGTACTGCTAGATGTTAGGAAATGCACAGACAACTGTACACAATCACAGAACAGTGTATAATCAGAAAGACGCGAGATTGAAAAGAACCGAGATACGTATACCGTCATTTGCCTTTGGGCTATATATGATGGTCTGTCAATGGCCTATGTGCTACACCTAACAAGTACAAGGCTTTTTTTTCTGTAACTCGTTGAAATGCAACTAGTGACAAATAGTAGTCAGGTCATACGTACATTATATTTTAGAGTCTGAAAGAAGCAAAATGATTTTCCAACAACGAGAACTCTACTTGCATCAATGAAATGATTCCACGTTGTACTCTGAAGAATGAATTAAAATGGAGATGTTGTTCCATTTGAAGTTTTGAACGTTAACTGTCAGTGGGGATACCAGTCAAAAATGTGGAACACTTCCCAGTTTAATTACAATCTAGCCATGCATAACGTCGGTATTTTTCTAAAGCCTCCTCTAAATTTTTAACACGGAATTTTGAGCCGACATGTCTTCATTAAGATTAGAATGACAGACACATACCGATGGATAACGTGTTCTGTGAAGAATGACATCCCTTTGTCTACTCTCCAAGCAGAGGTTTGTCTTCTTTATAACGTTTTGTAGGCGTTTGTATGCGTTCTGCTGGGCTTTCTAGCTTGTCAGTGTTTCTTTGGGATAGGGCAGTATACTCAAAGAAACACCGACGACATAGAAATCACGATAAATCGCCTAAAATGCAGAAAAACGTCTAAAACAAGCCACACCTCTGCTTGGAGCGTACCTTTACCACACCAGGTGTCCGGATCCCGCGGCCTGTGTTTTTGGTGCGTGTGTGTGCAAAGCCCCGCGGTATATCAGGCGATAGAGACTCCATGGATGAGGGAATGGAGATCCTTTAGATAAACTTTGTGCCCAAAGGACTAAGTATAGGCCGTCGAGAAGTACTTACCATACCCAGAAAATAAACATATACCACTGGATACTTTTTCTAAAGTACAGGTTCGACTTCAAAAGGACTAAGTTTTGGACTAAGCAAGGACATTATATATGCCCCGACTAAGTATACAGTAGGCCGTCTAGAACTAGTACCTAACTATACACAGAAAATAAACATACCACTGGATACATGAAAAAAACAATACAGGTTCGTTTTTTTCTCACATGTCAGTGAAAAGAACAAATAAGATTAGTTCTAGATCCAGTAGCAAAATGATTGTGTCTGTACAATGGCTCGGTAACAGTCGATATGTTTATGACTGCAAATATAGGGCATTTGGGGGTACAGTATAGATATGCCCTGCAGAATACAGCTGTCTTGTGACGTAAAAGTTCCTGTAGATCCGAGCCTTCTCTATGGTCTGGCATAGCTCCACTGAAATTCGTACGAAAAAAACAAACATTGTACGACAAAAGTGACCTCGCGTTTGCTATTCGCTCTAGTTTACGAAGCGGGTAAACTTTGTGTAGGTGTGTCTTCGGTTGGTATTGTGTAAGGTATATCTCCATTCAGTCGTGGACAATTGCCTGTGTGTGGTATCACCTCGACAGTCTAACCCTCCCCACCTGAGCAAGCAACAGGTATGCCAGTCCCGGCATGCCCCCGGGCGCCCCGGCACGCGCCGCGCACGCGAGGCTGATGGACAGGCGGTGACCCCGGGGGCACCGCACATGCGCACTGCGGGGAGGCGGGGATGGAACGTTCTTTGAAAATGGCGGCGGGTGCGTTCGAGTGGAACTGTATTGTCAGTCTTTATAGCGAGACAAAAGGACATTGAAGACAGCAAATCGTACAGCAAAATTGACGAATTTGTTAACTACAAATCCAATATCAAGGTAGCGTCATATGCATGTCGCAGCGATTTTTAAAAAAGTATGCAATCGTGCAATACATTCCCTTCAATAATCTTCAAGAAACCAAGGAATGTCCTTGAAGAAACAAAGTAAAATGATCGAAATGAAACGAATTACCAACATTTACATTGTGTTTGGTTTCGCACTTGATGAATAATCTTTGGGATTGTGTCTACACAACGACACACAAACAGTTTGGATGCTTAACAACTTTTTCTGTGCCCAGTGTTAGGACCAAAAGCTATTCAGTGTCCACTCCGAAACGGTTGAACTTTGCAGAAAGCTATGTTCCAAGCCCCTCAGCCATTCTCAAATGAAGACGACCCAATATGGCGGCGAAACTGTTGAAGTGTGACCACGTCACAGCGATAAGCAGGCAGACAGGTCAAAACTCACCACGTGACTACAGAACTGATTCTCAGACACTTCCCTTTGTTACAGAGTCCTTGACACGAGACAGCGAAAATTTCCAAGGTTAGATTATAGGTATTTGGTAAAACAGATAAAGTTTGTCACGCCCCTTTATTTTTGTCTCTCTGGCAAATTAAAACATCTAACGTTATCATTATCATGGGTCAGTTAGCGTTATCATTATCATGGGTCAGTTAGCAGACGTTCTAGTTAATGACAGGTTTGCACATGTACATGTACTGTACATTTGTTCAACAAACCCAACAACTGAAAGTCTTTTGAGAGCAGCATTGTTGATTTTCCAACCCATAGAGTTGGGTTCAAACTTAGAATAACAGAATATTGAATATGAATGAGTTTGTTTAGAAGTCTTTTATACCTGTGTTTGATGTTTTGATTTTGCAGGTAACCTGTGAACTCTGAACTGCATTGTTTACCGTACATGTAGTTACTGGTACTACAAGTCTTATCCTAGCTTGGCTTGCCTTCTTATGTGTCTTAAAGGAATGATAGCCATTGTAACATTTATAGGAAATTTCTAAACATCATTATCCATGTAAGTTATAACTTGAAAAATGCACATGTTTTTCAATTGAACTAAATATCTTGAAACTGTAACGTTAGTTAAACAGTGACTACATGATGTTATATGCACATACTTTGTACATGGGCTGATTCTCCTGTAGTTGTTTTTGTGTGTTTAATCCTTGGTTTAATACAAGACATTACAAAACTCTGTACACTTTCAACAAACCCAACAACTGAAAGTCTTTTGAGAGCAGCATTGTTGATTCTGTTAGCTAAAAAGTTAGGTTCAAACTTAGATTCACAGAATTTTAAACATGAGTTTCTGTTGTCTTTAATGCTTGTGTTTGATGTTTTGATTTTGTAGGTAACCTGTGAACTCTGAACTGCATTGTTTACCGTACACGTAGTTACGGGTACTACAAGTCTTATCCTGGCTTGGCTTGTCTTCTTAAATGTCTTAAGGGCATGATATCCATTGTAGCAGTTATAGGCAATTTCTAAACATCATAATCAATTCATTTATCCATGCATGAATTGAAAAAGTACATGTTGTCGAATTGAACAAAGCATGTTGATTGAACTAAATATCTATATGTTACTGTCCCAATGGCGAGAATGCCAAGCTCTTTGAAAATGTAGTTAAACAGTGATTACATGATGTAAAAGGCACATACTTCGTACATGGGCTGACTCTCCTGTAGTTGTTTTTGTGTGTTTGATACTTGGTTTAATACAAGACATTACAAAACTCTGTACACTTTCAACAAACCCAACAACTGAAAGTCTTTTGAGAGCAGCATTGTTGATTCTGTTAGCTAAAAAGTTAGGTTCAAACTTAGATTCACAGAATTTTAAACATGAGTTTCTGTTGTCTTTAATGCTTGTGTTTGATGTTTTGATTTTGCAGGTAACCTGTGAACTCTGAACTGCATTGTTTACTGCACATGTAGTTACTGGTACTACTTAACCTGTAGGTTTGCCTTCTTATATATCTTAAAGGAATGATAGCCATTGTAACATTTATAGGCAATTTCTAAACATCATAATCCTTTCATTTCTCCATGTATAAATTGAAGCATAGACATGGATTTAATTTGAACCAAATATCTTGAAACTGTATGTTACCACCTTAATGACGTAAATGCCTAGCTCTTTGAAACTGTAGGTAAAAACTACATGATGTTATATGAGCATACTTATCACTTTGTACATTGCTGAATTAGCTGATTCTCCTGTAGTTGTTTTTGTGTGTTTAAGGTTGTAGAAGACTGAACAAAACCCCCTACCCTTTTGTTGTGTCATTAAAGTATTATTGATAGATCTGTGATAAGTAGGTTTGATACAGAATTAAAACATTTTATTTTGACGACTAAAATATTGAACCAACAACATGACCTTCACAAAATGCCGTTGCTGAATTCCACTTATCGGTCCAGAAATTCTAGAAATGGCCCGAGAGAAAACAGACATTTGCATGACAGTGCGGAAATTGTGCGCTGATCTCTCACGGCTGGGTGGGCAGGGTGAAAAGCGACCTGTCGGTTAGATTGATTTGTTTCTACCATCCAAGATACAATTATGCAGTGATAGTCCTTAGTGTCCTTAGCACACATGTTGAAACTGATATTTCTTATATTTTCTAACCTGATTCCTTTTTGGACGCTACAGGAAGATATTCTCCACCGCACGATCGTTTCAAAATCAATTCTTTTGTTATCTTGAAAGTTCATCTGTGTTGGTAGAAGTCATATGAATTATGAAGCGAGTTTAGACTGTAATTTTCAACACAATAAATTTGACTGACCCAAATTTTCAACTGTACAACTCCAGTCTTTGTCAAGGAATGAGCAATCCACCCTTCTTTTGTTGTTTTTGTTGTTGTTTTTATTTAGTGATGACGTAGAGAACCTTTAGCCAGTGTCAAAAAAATCGCATATCAGCCCCCCCCCAAAAAAAAAACGCCGCTCCAAGACGTCTGCGAACGAGGCTACAAAGAAACCCGGTAGCCAGAACACACCACAAACGTCCACCCCACATCTGCTTGGATATCAAGCTCGGTAGATTCTCGACCCAAGCCCGACTGTGGGAAGACTAGCCCCGCCCCTATCCCATGCACCTCTGAGGGCAAAGGTCATCTCACCTGAGCAGTCAGCTTACCTGGCTATTGTGTGATGTCGTCATCCCTGACCCCGTGACCCCCTGATCACTAGTTCTGTAGCCCCGGGGGGAATGATAGCCCGGGAAAGATAACTGGGGATATTTCTCATGAAAAATTTAACTAAAACTACACTTCGTTAATAATGATAATTACACCAGCGACAGACTTTCATAAGGTCACAAAGGGGACATAAAGTCTTCTACAAGTGTAAAATAACTGCTCGCTCGGGAAAGATAACTGGGGATATTTCTCATGAAAAATGGAACGAGAACATCACTTCGTTGATAATGATAATTACACTAAAGACAGACTTTTATAAGGTGAAAAGGGGACATAAAGTCTTCTACAAGTGTAAAATAACTGTAGCTCCAGGCGGTAAGATCGCTCGGGAAAGATAACTGGGGATATTTCTCATGAAAAATGGAACGAGAACATCACTTCGTTAATAATGATAATTTCACTATTGACAGACTTTCGTAAGGTCAAAAGAAGGGGGGGTAATATATTCTACAACTAAAAGTACTCAAAATTATGTGTAAATTAACTGTAGACGCTTTTCATGAAAAAAAAGAACGCTTCATTAACGACGATAATTTCACTATTGACAAACTTTCATAAGCTCTTCTACAACTAAAGTACTCAAAAGCACGTATAAAATAACTAACTAGTCGTTTTTCATGAAAAACGAAGCGAAAAAAAACACTTCATTGATAAATGCACATTTGGCAAACTTTCATATTATTAAAGGACTTCGAAGATCTAAAACTAAAATGCTCATAATTAAGTACAAGTAGAATCAGCCTACATACACAATTATAAGTAACAGACTTCGGTGACTTCGTATACGTTTGAACATGACAGTAGATTTTCAGACTCAAGACGACGAAGCAGCGAACGGTGGCAGCGAAACCATAGCCGGGCATTCGTTGTAATTAAGGTCGTTTCTGGTGAAAAGCATGGAGACAAATAAACCACCTAACTCAGTTACATGACATTGTACTTAAGTATAAAAACCTATCATGAAGTTTACATCATCAGATCGTTTCTTTTGACAAAAGGTTGTAACAACCCTTACCTGTTTATCACCTGTAGTTTTTTTTCATTCTTGTTCTTGGGCACGTAGCTATTTGCCCGGGGGAACTCATACTCAAGTTGTAAACAGAACGATTAACTTGAAGCCTGGTGAAACTGAAGTTCAGTGAACTGGCAACGAGATACATTCATCACAATCCTGTCTGAGCCAACTTAATGACACCCTGGACGTGATTGACAAGTTGATCAGACAACAACAACAACTGAGGAAAAACACTGAAATCACCTATGTTGTTCACGTACGAGTCAAAAACTCAATATTGACATTTAATGCAATATAAAGGATGTAAGTTAGATTCTACTAGTCTAAATATGGTTTGAATAGTACGACGATGTGTTTTAGCTTTTATTACTGAAATTTCAAAAGCTGCCTTATGTTGTTTTTCTAACGACAAATAAAGAAAGGTCATACAAGAGTTGCATAAAATAAGAGTTTAGTATAAGAATTGTAGCGGAAGTACTTTCTATTCTGCATTTCTTTCAAGGGTATTCTCAAACTACATATCTAGTTAAGTCAGTGACTCACAATTCAAGACTTTCATGAAACCCTCCCCAACATGGCGGGACTCCAAACGAAGAGGGAGGGACCGTGCGTGAGTTTGACAAAGTTTGAAAACACCTAGATTTGATCATTGTTTTAACGTATACATTTATTCCGTATTTTTCATTTGTCGATAAATGTTGACCGAAACGCATTTGATGTTTGCAGAAAGAACAAAGGGACCCCGCCAATGAACTGTTCTACAAATGAACTGCGGTGTGTTCGATGACCTTATTTGGTCGTTCGTGGGTTCGAAACGAACGCTGTTCGGGTTCGAAATCCACAGCATCGAACAACGTCCGTGTTCGAAGTAACCAGGATCGAACACAAAGAAACCCGAGCCGTTGTCTTTGGAAAGAACTGCGGTGTGTTTCGCGGTCCTTTAATTACTGGCGGCGAAGCTTCATTAAGATAACTACAGGTTCGATAATTATAGACTAGGACAAAGACTGGCCACGTGCGTGTTACACCTCTGTGTGGGTACCTGTCATCCCTGGGCCAATTATCCCAGGCGGCAGACCAGAACTAGGCGGAGATACAGGATTTCTGGCGGCGTGGAGATGGGGGATAGCCGGAGGGTGCTGTAACGCCGCACAAAAGATACGGACTGTTGGGAGATAAACGTGTTTATTGGTTGGGACTGTGGTGTTTTCTTTCTTTTTTTTGAGAGGAGTTGGTGGGTGAGGGGGGTATCATTTGGGCCGGTATACGTACCACCACTTGAGTGTATGCATGGTCTATCCAGTGTGCTTCCGGTATAAGGACTTTCTTTGTAAACAATTAGGATATTTGTCATACCAAAGAGAAAAGCTTTTCGTTTTTATTCAATAAATGGTGTCCTGTATGCATATAGAGAAACTGACTAGCTAATGATGCTTCAAACTGGATACTGACTCCAGGTTTGTTTTTTTACTATGGCCTCCTTCAGTCAATATTGACCATAGTAAAATCCTAATTGATATCATCCCCACACTCAGCTTCAGCTACGGCTGAACAGTCCTAAACGAGAATGACAGTCTCTGCCACATAGGGCACATTTGTAAGCTAGCTGACTCAGGTCTGTTGCAGAGCTCATCCCACGGTGTCCACAATAAATGTAGTATGACAAAGAATCAAACAGTTATTGTGAGTTCTGGACGCCATTTATTTGCTCTTATCTATAGGACGCCATGTAAAGAGACCCTACTACAATGTCACAATATATCGTGCTCGCTCGCCCGTGCCTGTGTGGCTCGCATTATGAATGCAGATCTTGGCAGAAAAATGCGGAATATTTGAAGACGGAATTCCCGACCAACCACCGGTAAACAAAGGAGAACAACTGTCAGTGGCGTGTCAAGGACGGCGTGACCGCAACTGACAAGGGCACCCCCCTCCCCCCGAATTCATAGCTACACTGTGAATCAGGGTCACCCCCTAAAACCGCGAACGCAGAACTGTTTCAAATTGAGTTGTCACTTTGGAAACGCTTCAAAACCACCACAAAATTACAGTTGTGAACATTGTCAGCTCTTGTAGTCAAAATATGCATATGTGGTCAACTACGCTATTGAACTGTCTAAGGGTTTTTTGTTGGACTGTCGCGTCAGATTTTGAGCATCAGATGATGCCATGCATGAAAGAAAGTTTGCGTGGTCTCGGGTACTTAAAACGGCAAACAGTGGGCCCTGACAGAACACACTGTGCACGTGGCAAACTTGTTTGTTCAGCACCGGTAAAATGTGCCAACTATTGTTTGCAGAACGTTTCTATTGGGCCACAGAAAGCACAATGAAACAGAGACAACTATCTAAGTATCTTTGGTTCACTACCAGTGGCTGGAAATGTCTTTTTGTAGGCACCGACATCGTCTCTAACTAATCATGGAAAATACGGTGATATATGATATTCATAGGCAACTAGGAAAGCTTCATGCTAAAGAAGTTAGAGCTATTAGCACTTTACTTTAAATTGTGCTGTGAAAATAAGTTGTGTAACATGAGAGCAACGCTGCATACATGCAGTCCTTTTCTTTGTCATCGACTTATTCAATTATGAGAAAAAAAGAGTGAAAAACTTGCCAGGGGAGTTAGCCAGACCTCTTTAGACCTGCTAGGCACCAAACTATACAAAATATTTTCTTGAAGCTTATAGTGGTACCTATCAGGTATTTATCTGCACCAAATACCAATACGGGGGGGGGGGTGTTCATAAACAAGTGCTCGTGTATTTAACCCAGCCAGTGACTCCGAAGGGTTTTCAACAGACTGATAAAGCTTTAAATTAATATTACTTCTGTACTTGGTCACTTTGATCGTCTAGTGCCACCACAGCATGCACGTGCACAGGGGGGAGGGGGGCGCAACACGTCTAATCTCTTACACATACAAAAGTGTGTGAAAGTACGGGGTGACTACTAGCCCGACGGCCTGACACGTTACTAGGAGTGTCTCGATAGCTCTGACATAATGACTCCGTAATCACAGACCTGTGGCAGCTTTATTGGTCCTTAGTGTAAGATTAAACGCATATAAAACAAGAAAACGACCAAGCACTCGCGGGCTTGTCACCGCACTTATCACAAAGTGTTCTCCGCCTCAGCAAAGGCGGTTCAACCATCGACCGAGATCAACCGCCTTTGTTGTGAAGTTGTAAATCTGTGTGATGTAGGCGGAGATCAAAGGGACATGTAGACATGACCATCGGTGACCTTAGATAGAACACAGGTTCCAAATCGAACGGAACAGCGTTCGGGTTCGATATCGGCCTGGGAAGAACAAAGCCTGAGTTCGAAATCGGCAAGATCGAACAAAGGTTCGGCTTCGAAATGATCGGACTCGAACAAGCTAGGTTCGTGTTCGGCGTAACTATAGGAGCAGACTGGAACTTCTCAGTCCCGAATCACCCACCCCTTTGATAAAAGTGGGCTCTCTAATGACAGGGGATTTGTTAAGACTCGTAAATCCGTGTGCAGTGGGCGGGGACAGCGGTCAGATCAAAGTACTTCAGGTGTGTCGATGGCGTGATGTTGTAGGAATGCGGCGCGCGGGGCGTTAATAGTCCTGGGCGCGTGCCAGACACGCGCGAGGCGGGCCTGTAACCGGCTTTATCACAAACACCCCTGTCCGGGACTGCCTTTGTTCCACCACGTTTTACTGGTCTGTGTAAGCTGATCTCGTCTAAAGGACTAGAAGAACTGGTTTTAATGATGTGGACCCACACAACACATCGGTGTCCATTGTGTGATGGTTTTAAAAGACACACAGGGCAAAGCTAAAGGGCAGAGGTAGAAAATAGCTGCATGTAAAATCAGCTTGACAAGAATTCTCATGAACAGGTTTCTTTCTAACAGCTAGGTTTCTTGTTTGTTGTGCTCTTATGCCTCTCGTTAGCTATTTGCAGTTGTCAAATGAAATGGTCCACATTCTTGTAAGGCTTTTGAGGCTAAATTTGTAGCCTAGCCTCAAACTTCTGCTTTTTTTTTGAACGGCAAAAGAGTTTGAGTGTGAATGATGTGGAGTTGGTTACTGCTTTCACCGTGCCGTGCGAGTATTTGCTGTAGAGGCGTGGTGCTACACCAAGCCACGCGGCGTTCTGTTTGCCCAAACCTCGGCTATCGGTTAGAAAATCGACCTGTGCAAATGTTTCCGCCACTAGAATAAACTTACAGTACCGCTCAACACACGCGTGCCACAATAGAAGGGTTATATACTTAACGCCCACTTGGCCGTGTGTGGCCGGGTATTGAGCAGCGACGAATAGTTATCGTTGTTTGGCATGATACGGTTGGACTAGAAAGTCCGGTCGGTTATTCAAAAGCGCCGACTATACATGTAATTCAAGACCACACGGTGTTGATTTTATGTACTGACTTTGGTCTGTTTCTAACACGTAAAAAAATCTTCGCAACAAAAGTTGCTTTGTTTGTTTGTTGCTGTGGGGTAGTGGTTTGCAGTCCAACTTTGGATCGCGAGGTCGAGTGTTTCGTATAGACCTTTGTGCATGGACGGTAAGTTATAGCTGACAGTCCAGTGTTTGAGGAGAACCATACCTCAAGCACGTTAAAGAACCCACCACACTTACTGAAAAGCGTAGGAGTACATCCCGGTGTGAGTGGTTCAAACTTTACAGTCCGGTCTTACGCAGTTTGTTCCCAACAACTGCAACGACAGAACTGGTACGTTTCACTATTTAATTTCATCTTTTTTTTTATCTTACCAGTGGTCGTTTACTGGTCATGTAATGCATATTTCGACCTTCGATGTTGGGTTTAGGCAACACAAAAATGTTAATCTCATTGGCACAAACAAGACAATCTTGAAGGCTATCTATGGTTTAAAATTGTTGCTTGCTCCAGTCGTTGTTTAGCTCACAACAATGCTGGTACAGGAATGTAAGAAAGTCATAGCATGTCCTCCATGTCCCCAGAAGTATGTCAGAGTCTCTCCTTAACAACTGAAGAACGTGCGACGTCCTCTCTGTACGATCCTGTAACCTCTAAGTAGATGCATAGAGTCAGCGTAGTTAGTTTGGGAAACACAAAACTTTTAATCTCATTGACGCAAACAACGCAATGCTGCAAGCTATATGTATGTTTGACTTAGAATTCTTGGTTGTCAATGTTGTTGTTTAGGTGAAAATGATGCTGTAGTTGGGATGTAATTAATACTTTAAAACTTCTTTTCTGATACGGGACAAAGTTAGACAAGCCAAGCATTAAGGGTACTTTTTGTGTAATACAATTAGCAATACAATTAGGGTTACGAAAATCACCCCTTCCTTTTTAACAAAATGGAACAACCCTGGTGATCATATTACCTATTGTTGTAAAATGTTGTAATATGTGAATGGTATAACAACTTTTTATTCTTTAGAAATAAATACTTGCCCTTCATGTTCTTGTGATTACTAGAGAGATCGTGATAGAGTATAGGTCTGCGTCGTTGTCATGGCAACGTTCTATTTATGTCCAAGTGATAAAAGAATTGTGTGAAAATATTTCATCGGTGACGTATTCGTGATGACGTGTTCACTGGTCTTTTATAGACTATAACGCAACAGATGGCGCCAAGTTTATAAAACATAGAAGGGAAAAGGACAAAAATGTCAAATTCATCAGTATCGCTGAAATATTGATGACTATTTCAGTTGTCATAATAAAACCATGTTACAAAATATAAACCAAGAACTGTAAAAAAAAAATCACCATCTAACGATGCACAGTTATGTGTAGAAAACTCTAAGCAGATTCATTTGGGGGCAGGGGACGATCAAAGTGGCCACTCGAGTTACTATTTGCCCCCTTGGGTGGCGTACGATACTGCCCGGCTAATGTGATATTGTCTTGCCAATCTGATACTGTATTGCATCCACCAAAAGATCTGCTTGGAGATTATAGAAAAGTGAATAGTCTGCGCTAAAGAACGGTTACCAAATACTATTGATAAAGGTCTATTGGGTCTAAAAATATAATGAAAGAAACCAAAGTACAGTAGGTTGAGAGCCAATATTCTGTTCTTTTTCCTCCTATTTCTTGACATAAAAAGAAAGCGTAATTCTGTGACGATCAAACGTATTATATTACACCAACACATGAAAACATCTACATGCAATAAAGCGAACAATACATCATTGTGCCACGGCATCCAAACGCACCGTAGGAAATAATAGAGAGCGCCAACAAAAGAAAGGTGTTGGGATCTTCATGACAAAGCGGCCCGTGGAATCGGGATTGTTGCGGCGGTGAATTTGCATGTAGCGGGCCAACTTTCCCACGGTCTGGCCAGTTCATGGCATATGGCCTCGTGCCGAAGGCACTCAGTGTGTGAATATTGTATGAGGCGCATGCCAGCATACAATAGCCGGCGCGTGGCACTACAATCCGTCATCCACGAGTTGATTAACAAGTAATTGGCATTAATTTTGACCCGATCCCCGGGGGTGGCGCATCAGTGCCGAATTTCAATAGACGAAATTTCGTCATTATGGATGTCCCGTGGATCGTTTGCATAATCTTTAGGGAAATACATACTGCATTTCTTTGATAAAAGGACGGTTTAGAATTCCTTCATTTCATTCTTCTAATTATTTGATTTATATGTTTAATTCTGTCATACATTCATTGTACTTAATATGATTTGTTTTATGTCTATGATTTCCTCTGATCTGTAACATAACTTTTTTCGCTGGGCTACCTTGGAAATCAGTTGTTTTAAACTGAAGGTGCGACCCAACTGTTCTAAGAAAAATAAATAAATGAATGAATAAATAAATAGATTTGTATTTTTTTTATCCAATTTTTCTTGCATTTTATTAGTTCCTCCGATATACACGCGTTACAGCTAGCAAAAAGGCCCAAACTAAGGGCCATTATATCTCATTATTTTGGCATACCATAGTTTTGTCCAATTCTATAGATGACTTTCCTGTTAATTATGAAGCGTACACAGTGGTTTTAAGTCCAGTTAAGCCGTAATTTCGAAATATCACCTTTAGATTTTTGTGTATCGCGCGCCTATTTTGTCTATAGTGGCTTATTAGTACATGATGATAAAATATACTTTCTTGACTTAACTTTTCTGATGGGTGATGATCCCCAAATCTTGAAAACTGCGCTTGACGGACGCGTGCCCAAATATACCCCCCATGGCGTCAAAACTACCAGTGCGCAGGCGTCGAACCTTAACCAAATATATCAAACATGGCGTCCGTCAGCAACCTTCAAGGTCAACCAGTCTGTGTATTTTTTTTTCAAGGGAAGAAAATATAAAAATTTTCGATGGCAAGACGAAAAGACAAGTCATCACGCTGATACATTCTTTATTGAATATTTCATGTAAGATAATGGAACCCAACTTGCAGGCAATGAATAAATAATATAGACACCTTTGTATTAGCCTAGTATAGCACTTTTATATGATTCTTATGTATGTATAACTAAGTAGTGTATCTTTTGTCTACACTTTTCTGTAATATTTTGTATGTGTTTGTGAAGTCTTGACCTGTACCTAGCCCGTCGCGGCATGAACGTACAATAAAGGTCTTATTAACTTGGAAATGGCCATACTTTGTCGTCTATTGTTCTGCCAATTATGTGTGGGAATTATCATTTGTCTCGGGGGACACTTCGTCTGTGCTACAAATATCTCATGCCATGGTGGAACATTGTGGGGTCGCAACGTCAGAGTACTCGACTCGGAACCAAGAGGTCCCTGGTTCGAGTCCTGACATGCCACCGACCTTGTGCCCTTGGGAAAGGCACTTTACACGACTTTCCTCACTTGACTCAGGTGTAAATGAGTATCATATGTTAGGTGTGCACGCTATCAGCATACTTGCTGCCTAGTGCACACTTTGTATTGTCATGTTACAATTTCTGAATAAATAAATAAATAAATAGTGGAACAAGTGGTCAGTGTTTTAGAGGGCCAAACTGCAGGGTATTTGTAGATTAAAACTCCTAATTGTTTTAATATTTGTCGCTCACATTGATATCACTTTCGTCAAATGCAATTCTATGAATGAATGTATGGTTTTTTATGATCATTATGATTAGATTTTTAAAGTACATCGCATCCACAGGCAGAATTGCATATTGTTTACCTATATATATAATAAGAAACTAACTATTGACTTCTTACAATAGATACTTACAAATCATCAATTGTACAAATTCAACATCTTAACAATTTCAATTAATACTAACTTAATACGGGTAAGTTTTAGTACATAATAGCTTGATTTTACTGATCGGATGATAACGCATGTTGTTTTAGCTAGCCTGGCTGTGCCTTGCACTATGAATCAATTGCATTAGCCTGAAGCACCGTCGAATAAAACCTGTACTTCTTTTATCTCTCTTTCTTAGTTGGAAAAACTAACAAAAACATATTTTTCTCAAGCCTTTCCTTTTACACATGCCTTTGTCACTTGATTTTACACGGCTAAAAACATCATACATTTACATCTAAAGGTCAGGAAAAAAAGAGAAGTCAGCAAAAACTCCTTCTACAACATTTATACATACATCTCGTAAAGTCTACCTCCCTGTTCGGGCACTGCAGCCCCATTGTTGTGTAGAAATCACCCGCACAATCTTCCCTTTCATGCAGAAGTATTGAAATCAAAACAAAATTAGGAGCGAGGGAATTTATGTGGAAGTAATGACGGCGGTGGGGCCGTCACGGCTTTGGTGAGAGAATGGCGGCAAGTTTTATGGACTGGCTACTGAGATCTATCGTATCCAGAACCGTGCCTATCTAGTCCTCTGCCTGCATGGGTTAGGGTTAGGATCAGGCACGGTTCTGGATAAGCGTGGACTATCCAGAGCTCAAGCTCAATATACGTAAGATTTCGTCATCTAAATGAGCCAATTTCTCTTCAATGTGGTTCCAATATTTTTACATCTTCAATCTGGGTTTCATTTCTTCGGATACTTGATTCTTCTCCTTACTGCCTAATAAACAACAAAAAAGGAACAAAAAAGAACATGAACAAAGCCTCGGCGTTGCTCACAACTTCAGTGAAGAAAAAAGAAATAATCCTCCAAGAAAAACGAGGACATCCCAGTGGGTAGGAGACGTTCTTTGTTCTAAAGGTCAAAAGGTCGCAGACAAGGACACGCCGTCTTCTCCACACCGCCCCTGTCAACACAGACAGGGACACCCCACCATATGTGCAAAAGTCGTCTGAAACCCCAATGTCACGGGTACACATAAAGGAGCCATCTACAATGTCAGCCTTGATTCTTGACCTTTATTCTTTCGAACCGTGTTTGCAGACGTCACCTGAGAGGTCGTGGGGTCAGGGGTCGTGAGCAGGGAGAAGAAATTAGGTATCGGGTTAAAGGTCAAGGTTTGATTATGCGCAGTTATGGCCACTGGGGTGTGGGGACATTCGAGTGATTTAGAGCATGCGCAAATGACTATTGTTCCCATGTCCAACCTAATTCAATGCTGTAGTACAGTGATTTTTAAAGGGCTTAATCGATCGGACGAAGCTCCCGGTAGCGACTTTGATCACTTGAAAAGCTGAGAGAGACTTCCAGTTGATTTTGTGTGTTTGTATGTGAGTCTGTGTGTCCTACATGCTTGTGTGTTACGCAGATGGGTAGGGTAGGTCAAGCTAAAATGTTGTGTTTCTGATTTCCAATGATCTTTTTCTATCTATTTATTTTTTTTAGATTTCGGCTGAAGGTGTCCAACAAACACAGGTTAACAATGTAAAACTTCATCAAGAGCAGGATTGTCTCCGGGATCCCTCTCTTCGTTTTCCTTGCATAGAAGGGACCAATATTTTACTCGATAATTACTCAATAAAATTTGTTTGTGAAAATGCATGAAGTTAAACGTTTCAAAAGGTTTGAAAGTCAGATAGAAAATCTTATGGCCTTGCCGGCGGTTGACCCAAAAAATTCTAGGGTCGGTAAGTTTTTGCTAGGATTCGCCGGGAATCCGGAAACACAACATTGTTTTCCTAGGCTTTGTCTTATAATAAAGATTGATGAAGAAAGATTGATAGTTCTGACAGATTGTATGCATGCCGTCTGCGTCCTTCGGGGCCAGTCCTTGGCATAGTTTTAGTTTCTGACCACAGGGCGTTTTTATAAAACAGTTCACCGTTTGAAACCGTGACACATGGCATAACACAATCATGCCTCTGTCCTGTCCTAGATACCACAGTATGGTAGCTCTGTACTTTCTTCTGGTTTGTTCTCGATGCGACAAATTTATTTGAGACATTATCAAAATGAGGCCTATAGGCGCATATCATTAAACGTGGGGCTATTCATTATCTAAAGAAGAAGTCAAACCTCAGAGAGATCTATAGATATCAGTAGAGACATGTCAGATATATTTATATGTATGAGAGGGGGGGGGGGAGCTAAACATTATTTTACCTTTTTACGATATGGTATCTGTGTTTCCTACAATTAACCTTCAGGCATGAGCTTGCGGATTATTATTTGCGGACTATTATTATTATTAAGATTATTTGGTCATTCGGTGTAATGTAGCCAGCTGCCGCCGCGCCGCGTGCCTGCGAAGCTGGTGTGTTACGCCGAAGGGCGGTTATACCGGCTATACAAATACGGATACAGATATTAGACCATTAATAATCACTTTCGACAAGAGTAAAAAATATTATGAATATGGATGAAAACTACGGGTGAAAAAAATATGTTAAAGGCTGTGGCCACACACGGAAGTGACACTGCCCATAATACATCCTTGACCGGGATAGCTGGGATGGCAGCACAAGGATGAACAAAAGACCTGGAGGTTTAAAGTGTTTAGGTCAAACGTCTGACCACACGTTGTAGAGCATTAGTGTGTTATAGTCAACATACTTAGACACGCGCAATTGGGCAGCCTTGAGCGGCAGACGACAGTGGCATCTTAAGGTCTTATCTTTGCTTCTTATCTTGTACTAATGATAGATAAGACGTTATCTTGTCTTGTCGACCTACTTTTCCTTTCTTTACTGTGTAAGAAAGATGCGAGTGAAATGATGCGGCTTTAAGATGTAGTTTTATTGACACAACAAAAGTAAGGTCACCTACATTCTACAAATGACTTGGACACATTGCCAGTTGTTTGCACAAAACAGGGACGTCATGTTTAAGACATTTTCCGTCAATCGTTAAGATTTATCCATAACCATGCTGAGGTACGGATAGTCCACGTGTATTGAGAACCGTGCCTGAGGTAAATCTACGTTGGTAGACACGCGGAGACTATCCAGAACCTTGTCAGATCTTAACCCTAACCTATTCAGGCATAGTACTGGATAGGCACGGTTCTGGATACGATAGAGACTAATATAGTATACATAACTGTGCCCGAGCCTAACCCATTCAGACATAGAACTAGATAGGCACGGGTCTGGATACGATAGCCGAAGACTACCCAGAACCGTGCCTGATTATAACCCTAACCCATTCAGGCACAGAAGTACATAGGCACGGTTCTGGACACAACACTTCCCCAAGTTGGCCTCAGGCTCACAGGAAAATCTGAAAGAATTGTCACGGTCGGGAACACCATACCGGGGGTGTCCTCCCGCTATAATTTATCTCCGGGGCCCTTTTATTCACAGTCGTCCATCTTCCGAACCGCGCTTAGGCTTCTCAAAAATAGTTTCGCTGACAACATCATCTGGTGACAGGTATATGGTGTAAGATCGACCCTAGAAGCAATTTCAGGGCAGCAGAATTGGATTTTCAAAATCAATTTCTTGACATATTTTTAATGTAGTAAGTTGAATCAACTCTATCCGACGGCATACTGATACATCTGTGAGGAAAAATTGCGATGTCGCTGATGGAAAACGGTTGCTTCTTTTGTATCGGAGGCTGGCTCTAGCTATTTATTGGTAGTATCACAAAACAAAGGGACTCCTCACGTAGCTTGTTTGGGGGCTATTTCAATTGCTTGATGAAATGATAACGAAAATGTGCTAGGAAATGGCAGTAAATGTCAATATCGAGATATAGATTTCCTCATCCAGGAAATTTTGTTTTGCTTTGCCGCTCTGAAATTGCATTGGATGCCTTTAAACTATTACCTGTGTTGCGTTCCCCTCCACTATTGATATTGTAACATGGAAAATTCAAATAAACATTATCTAATGTATGCGAATAAACAATAAACTTGACCAAGAAAAGCAAGAAAGATTTTAGCAAGTTAAATATCACTTGTCATCTCTAGAGAACTGTACACGTACGTGTGAGTGTGTACATTTAAGTTATCCATGAAACTAACTTTACGTGGCCTACATATAAAGTTAGAAGAAAACTTCCCAACAGAGAGGTAAGATTTGTAGCGCTACTCCATATACCCTCAGTGGTGCAGCCACCGCCGGGCCTTTGTCAGCGTAACAATAGCGTCAAATTGGTGTTACACATTCGAGCGACGTACCAGGTCAGGGGTCAAACCGAGCCATTCACCTCTCCTGACAGCCCAGACTGCATTCAGAACCTCATTTGCATATTTTGCGGGTCGGTTGACCGATTTTCTGTCACGCAAATGTTTCTTAGTCCACGCTTTCAAAAAAATCCTCAAAACAGCCGACTCAAACTCATACTCTCTAACTTTAAGACAATCGCACAACTCCTTCTGACGTGAACTTAAAGAAAGGGGGATGTCTTGAAGACGCTTTGTTGCCAAGACGTCAGTTCTAAGTCCCGTCTGAAAGACTGACGTCTTTACTAAGGACGGAGCGATCCATCAGGACCCTTCCAGTCGATGTTCTGCCTGCTTGTGAGAAAGCTGACATCAGAGCACACGGATTATAAACCTGTATCTTTGCTCACTAGAGCCTATAACGTGCCGTTTTAGTATGTGCTGCTTTGTCTAGGGTTGAAATATATACATAGCCAATGGTT
This sequence comes from Branchiostoma floridae x Branchiostoma japonicum, assembly GCA_013266295.2. NCBI lineage: Eukaryota > Metazoa > Chordata > Leptocardii > Amphioxiformes > Branchiostomatidae > Branchiostoma > Branchiostoma floridae x Branchiostoma japonicum. The sequence continues at coordinate 1,418,906 of CM023839.1, forward strand.
AATCGTCAGACATCTTTAAATGACCAAATTGTGATGTACAATGTTAAAGTCCTAGTTTCGTCAGTTTATATAGCATACAGATATACAAGTAGCCTGGTTACCAAACGTATTTGTAGCTCCCGTGTCCTACATCCCCTCCGCAAAAAGTATTTTTTGCGGAGGGGATGTAGGACCCGGGAGCTACAAATACGTTTGGCAACCAGGCTAATATACAAGGAGGTTAGAGTGAACCTCTTTGAGATATACAAACAAAACCTGTATCTTTGCTCACTTGTCCTTTTTGTATCTGTAGCTTTGTCTACTAGTGGATTTATAAAAACAACAATGGATTAATCGTGAGGCATCTTAAATGGATGGAAAGTTTATTGCTAAGACAAGCAAAATGGTACTAAAACAAACTGTTTACTACTTGATTATAACACAATTAAACACACTTGAAACGACCGATTTTCAATACAGGTCAGCCTAGGTTCACAGTTTATGTACAGGTCTTCGTTGCCCTTTTAGTATGTGCAGCTTTGTCTACGGGTGATTTTATGGACTGGCTTAGGTACGTTTCTAACATGTAAAAGAAATCATGATCTTCGTAACAACAGTGGCTTTGTTCGTTTTTTTTGCCCGTGGGGTAGTGGTTTACAATTCCACTTTGAATCGCGAGGTCGAGTGTTCTGTAGCCCTATGTGTACGCAACTTGAGTCCTTCAGATGGTTAAGTTATAGGTGGCAGTCTTGAGTTTGAGGAGAACCACACCTCAAGCACGGTAAAGAACCCACCACGCTAAAACTTTCGTGACGTAATCGTGATAATCTTTGAATGATTATATCGTAAGCAAAGTTAGATTCATACTTTAATTAGTTAAGCATACATTTTTAATACGTAAGCCTTTTATGATTTTTTTTAATTTTCAAATATTTCAGTATCAGCAATTTGCGTATCACCAACCGACGATAAAGAAAATGTAATGAGAAGTTTTTTTTCCAAGATCCTTGTTTTTCATTGTGATACAATTTTGCTACCTAATTAGGAAGGTGGCCTACATCATCAAAATGGATAATGACCGGTGGTTAAAGCCACTATAATGACCGATTAGTAATGAACCTTGTCATGAGTCATTATCACCAGTCAATTACGCGACTTTCCTCACTTGACTCAGGTGTAAATGAGTAGCATGTGTTAGGTGTGCACGCTATCAGCATACTTGCTGCCTAGTGCACACTTTGTATTGTCATGTTACAATTTCTGAATAAAATAAAGATCTATCGTGTCCAGAACCGTGCGTATCCAGGTCTATGCCTGCATAGGTTAGGATCAGACAAGGTTGGGTATTGTATCTAGAACCCTGCCTATCTAGTTCTATGGCTATGCCTGAATGGGTTAGATATCTATTCGGACGGCCTGGTGGAGGAAGCTATGGTATTAACACTGCTAGCAGTTATGGTCCTCGTTTTCGTTGTTTACTTGTAAACCGAATAACTACGTTGTTTTGAATGCAAACATACATATTACACATATTCATTTATACCATTCATAATCAGAATAAAATACAGAAACATAAATTAATTCAACTATCCTTCCATAAGTTGTGGTGTTCCATTGGTGAGCCATACAGTATATGAAGCGTTTCTTCTTAGCATTTGTTTTTGTCCGTTTGAAAGAGAAGATCTTTATCAGCCTACAAAGGCTCATTGACACCCAAGGACCTTGAAAATAACGGTTGAAGAGGTCGGCAGAATTCCGGGCAGCTAACAAGGCGAAGACACCGACTGTCTGTTGACAAAAGAAGCGGCAGGGACCATACGTCCGTCTGTGTGGCATGCTCTGGGCTGGAACGTACATGGATGACATGGCACCGTGCGAGCGTAGGTACAAACAGACAAAATATTTGGTCTCCACATGACTGACTAACAACGCGGGCTAGAAAAAGTTAAAAAAAAAAGAAAAAAAAGAAAGAAAGAAATTTGCAAAGACTTGAAAGAGATTTTGGCCACCATAGAGTTCATTTCATGTGTGTTATACATGAATGACATAGCACAGTGCTAGCGAAGGTACAAACAGACAAAATATTTGGTCACCACATGACTAACAACGCGGGCTAGTAAGAAAGTTAAAAAAGAGAGAAATGAATTTGCAATGGGAGTTTGACCACCATAGAGTTCATTTCTTGTGTGTTATATGTAAGTCTACAATCTCGGCGGCATATTGTACTCTGGCTTGAGCAGACTCAATTGAAATAGACCTTGGATCGTTTCAAATCACCACAAAAGAACGTTCACCAAGTGGCCTTACCACAGGCTCTTATCTCCTGGCCAATTATTTACCATATTGTGCCGAATTCTACTATCCATCACCCTTTAGGAAGGCCTGGTGGAGGCTAGAGAGTAGCCTCTACCAGGCTTGAGGGCACGGCTGGAAATAGTAGAAATTGGCCAAACTGTGAACTGGCTGACTAACTCCCTCAGCGTGTTATCTCTCTCTATTTGGCCAATTTCTACTATTTCCAGCCGTGCCCTCAAGCCTGGTAGAGGCTAGCTAGAGAGTCTTTCTGAGCTATGAAAGTTTCTGCATTGTGTGGTGGAAATACTGTCATTGGCATGGGATGTTAAAGTTCTTTTCATCACAGCCAACTTTTGTTGCACCTGCCAACGTCGTGATATTTCTTCTGCTACCTTCCTTATGTGACTTCTGACTGGTTCGACCTCCACTGTCTAATAAAGTAATATGTGAGAAAATCGGTTACAATTAAAGAACTTGATACGGCCTTGCCAGTGATACTGACTGGCCTTATTGCCACCAAAACTTCTGTTTGAAGACTAGCTTTGGGGAAGCTTATGACGCGCGTTTTTAGATGGCCTATCACAGCTCTAAGTCTAGCCTCTCCTAGAAACAAACGCTGCCTCGCTAGAAGTCTGCGCAGGAGGCTAGACTTTCCCATATGTTCTGTGTTTGAATACTCTCCAAGCAGAGGTTTTGGGCTTATTTTTGGCGTGTTTTAGGCTTTTTTATCGGACTTTCTTTTTTCACTGAAATTTTGTTTCTGTGAAAAAAGAAAGCCCGATCAAAAAGCCTAAAACACGCCAAAAATAAGCCCAAAACCCAAACCTCTGCTTGGAGAGTATGTTTGAACCCTTGGAGTGGAACGCACGCCGGTGTAGGTGGCCTTTAGCTTGCGCGCAGAACGCACAGTCGGTAGTGCGCGTCTAATGACGCCATCCGTCTCTCTTACATACGTGTGTTCGACACGCGGAACGAGCAGAGGACAAAGTCAATATGTTAAGTTTGTCAGAAAAAAGCTGGTAACACTCGCAAGGGAATAATCCATTAACAGTAGGAAAATGTCCTTTAATTTTTGTATGGTTAAATATGCATACTTTGGTTATATACTATACACCGGCTTCTACTTGTTGTTTCATTATCTTTATATATATGTGTGTGTGTAACTTGTTTCTTGTATAATTTTTCTTCAGGTAGCGTACACTAAATGCACATTAAGAGGCCATTATTGCGTTTTAAATCTTCTATTCCTTCTACAGTAGAAAAAAAAGAAAAGAGTATGCAATGCCTTAACGTCTACATTGCGTCCTTGGTATAGCATTAACTCAAGACTTCATCAAGATAAACAACAAGGGAAAGCTAAGACCACCACAACCTTTGGTTCACACAAGCTATCCCACAAGGGGTTTCCCAACTCCAGAACCTGGAGAAGAACATACAAACAAGGAGATTTAAAGCTCCTTGATACAAGCGGTGGAAAGACTAGACTAGACTGTACTCATTCTCCTTTACCCACTTTGTAATTATGTATGTATCTTGTCATTATGTTTTACTCTTGTTTTTATATTTGTGTTTTTGAGTAGAAGGCGTCACTTAAGCAACTGTGCTTCCTGCCCAATACTCATTAAACATATGTGAATTAAGAAAAAAAAGACTAGACTGTGAAAGACACAGGTTTAATGGATGTTATCTGTCTATTTGGCCAATTTCTACTCTTTGCAGCCGCTTCTGAAGCCTGGTAGAGGCTAGGTTAGCTCTTGGGTTGGGCACTAGGCAGATAGGTAGTCGGGAAAGGTGCGGTCACAAGTCGTACTGTCAATATTTACTCTCCAGTAGAACATCGGAGTTTCTAGCGTGCAGGAGATGAACAATGACGGCCCGGTTGTGTCAATTTTGCCACGCGACGGACTCTCGCGCGTCTGTTTGGACCACGCGGGCTTCCGAAAGGCCGTCCTTCGCCACCTCACGGTTGGGAGAAACACGCTGTGTTTTGACAACCAAGCTTGAGACAAAGATGTTTCGGAGATGTTCTAGCCACCGATGTGTCAAAGCCTTTGACAAAGGAGACTTAAGAATGTTAGAATTCTTATCTAAAAGACTTGAAGTCTTCTTTGCTTTGATGTGGCCCAATCGGCCGATTCATAGTTGTGCGCAGGTAAAATATGGACTGCAAATCCGGTAAATAAAGACATTTATTGTACAAACATGCCCACTGTGTTATGTACAGATAACAACGAAAGGGTAGCTTACAGATACATGTATGCATTCTCAAGCTAACACTAGTGCTATAGTCTATTAGGTGAATTCTCGCTTCTTTTGTGATGGTGGAATTGTAAGAACATACATGTATATGTTTTATGTTCACATGTTTGTATAAACACATTAGAAATGAGAAATATGAAAATAAAAGTAAAAAAATAAAAAAAGAGCAGTTCTATCGGCTGTGTTGAATTGTGCTACTCTATAATACTGTACTTACCTTATTTAATATCTTGATATGACTTTGAAGAACGAATAATGCTTGCTCAAATGCCTCCGCGCCGCCTATTACCGCAGCACTCTCGTGTAGCCATGCGCGCGGGGCTCCATGCTAAAATAGTCCCGGACCATCAATTTTTACTCAGTACGTTTCGCTTCATAAACGTAACGAGGCAGAAACATCAACTGCGCGCCCAGCTGTGAGCAGGCCTTATAAAGAACACATCAGCGGGTACTACAGGGACGGCGGACATACTGCTACACGATTTGGGTCATTAACACTAGTAACAAGTTGCGAACGTACCGTCTATTTAAATGTATATTTAATTAAAGAAGAACCTATCGGTCAACAACATACAACACAGGGTGGCTGCAACCAAATTTCGGATAAGTTGTCACAAATTACTCATTGAAACGGGAAGGCACAACCGCATTTCTCTCCAGAATAGACTCAATACTGTAACTTGAATAGAATAGAGGATGAACGTCATTTTATTTTATTTTAGAGTGTAATCTATATCATAAGGAAAGATCTATGCTATTTAATCACATCAAAGAGAAGTTTCCATACTTCGAACATCTCAATGCAAACGATAAATTTATATTTTTGATGCGTCTAGACAAACCCTGTATCACAAACATGATCTGTTCTCATATTTACCAATGATTGTACAAATCAGCGAGAAGAAGTTGACCACTCTGTATTAGCTTAGTAACTAGAAACCTTTGTATTAGCCTAGTATAGCACTTTTATATGATCCTTATGTATGTATAACTAAGTAGTGTATCTTTTGTCTCCACTTTTCTGTAATATTGTTGTTTGTGTTTGTGAAGTCTTGACCTGTACCTAGCCCGTCGCGGCATGAACGTACAATAAAGGTCTGTCATTCATTCATTAACAATCGCTTTCCACTAGGGGCTGCGACCAGATAGACTGCGCATAGATAAGGAATTTTTATTTTTTCTCTTTGTATGTCTTATGTATGTAAGAAAGAAAGAAAAATAAAGAGTAGCAGACTCTACGAGTGGACTTTTGTTTTGGGGGTGGGGGTATAATGCACTTTTTCCTTATGGCATATCTTATGCACCACTGGAATACGTAGTACAAAATGACCACAAAAAAAAGGCACAAAAGAAGAAGCACAACATTTACTGGGAGATTTGTCCTAAACATGCAATATTAGATTAGAGGAAATATCTTTGCTTTTTCATTTTTTTGTTACACTGTGTGCCAAATAATGGGTCAGCTACTGAACAAAATTTCACTCCTAATAATATCCGTCCTCAAGAAGACTTTATGTATATTAGTTAATCCATAAGATTATCTTTCTTTGTTTAATTCTCTCTTCTATGGAGCTAAGGTGGTATCAAATAGGCAAGATAATATCCAATAGACAAGAAAGGGCTACCCTAAGACAATACCCCTAGCCATTGTCTACCGAAAGATCTTCTGGAGATTAGCTAATATTGACTTTTACAATTTGTTACTGTCTTTGCATCCACCAAAAGATCTGGTTGGAGATTATAATAATAACTCCCCGCACACTCCTGGCGTTAGCGGCCAGCGGGCGGTAGAAGCGGCGGGTCTGTAGAACACAAAGCTCGGCCCACTCTCCTCTCTGATTGGGCCGACCCGGGGGTCAACAATGCCTCGTGCGTCCCTCTCCACACAAAGCCTCTCTCCGCGGGCCGCTAGACGATCCCTTACCGCCCGGCCGCACTTGGGAGCGTGTCTCCACCACGGACACACACACAACACACGCGTAGGGCACTGTTTTGGTTGGCAGAAGCTCTCTACACTTTAACCCCCATGCGAGAGTACGAGTTCGTCAGCATGGAGTGTTGCAAAGAGAACGCCACTGTTAATGTTGGTTGCGACTTTAGAACAAGCTGCGTGTACGCGAAAGGATCCGGACTTGAGGAGAAACTTTTGTCTAAACAGTGCTCTCAGTCTTTCGAGTTTTCCGACATTAGAACTCAAGACTGCGTGGCGACCCTGCAAGACAACAAAGAGTCGCTCAGAACTGTTCTGGTAGACACAGAAACCGACTCAGCGAGACTTGGATTCGGCGTGTCTCAGAAGCAGCCAAGGAAAATGTCGAGAAGAAACGAGAGAGAGCGTCAGCGGGTCCGGATGGTGAATCTGGGGTTCGCCAACCTCCGAAACCTCGTCCCCGACGGACGGACCAACAAGAAAATGTCGAAGGTGAATGTTGTATTCAGAACTGTGCTTTATGCAGAACTGTGCTCATAAGTTATTATATATAGTACAACTTTACCTCTCGTATTGATAGTCCATGTTTAGTTCCAAACATGCTTGAAAACATTTCCCTATTCATAATCGTGTATCCCGAGAACCGTGCTTTATCCGGAACCATGCTCATACACCGTCCCGGATAGTCTACGCCTATCCAGAACCATGCCTGGGGCAAATCTACGTTCTTGGATAGGCGGAGAATATACAGAATCCTCATCCTGATCCTAACCCTAACCCATTCAGACATAGAACTAGATAGGCACGGTTCTGGATACGATAGTGATTACTCAGTACTTGCCATAGCACATGCTTGTTAACTTTGCCTTGTAAAACTTGCGCATAAAGCAATACTTTTATTGTAAATATCCAGGGATTCTGACTATAATAATTTTGTATATTCATGTGATGATGTGACTCTCCATGTTTGTATTTTAACTAGTAATATACTGCCTGTGTGTGCCAATTTGTATTTTTCAAAAGGTTTTGGCCTTAATAATATCTACTAGCTAGTTGGCAAGCCTGGGTTCCAGACTGTTGCCTGGGCCAGTATTCAGGCTAGCTCCTCGGCTCCAGGGCCAACATGTCCCCAAGGAAATGTGTACCATAGACACCCCTCAGTTAGACCCTCACCAAGTCTGTACTAGCCATTAGAACAGTCTTGCATATATCAAGGCTACTACTAGGGTAACCTTAAGAAATTGATTAAGTAAATACATAGATAAATTATGTTGTTAGATCTTATCCACTTGATTGATATTAATACTTCTTGCAAAGTCTGGCGCTTATTCAGTCTGTTGACTGCGCCTATGTCAGATTGTGTGAGTTTCTTTCAATGAACCAATCATCAAATGTCTTAGGTTGAAACTTTGCGGTCTGCGATGGAGTATATAAGGCAGTTGAAGGAGCTGGTGGAAGAGCACGACGCCGTGAGCGCCGTATTCAGCACCGCGTTTCCTCGGGCCTCGGCGCACCTCCCCCCGCCTAGCTACAGCTACGAGTCCGATGGCTCCAGCAACCCCATGTCGCCCGACGACCAAGAACTTCTGGACTTCTCATCGTGGTTCTAAGATGGCTTCCCTCGATCTATTCGGCGCCTTAAGGTATATCAATATATATATATCAATATATACATACCTTTATTTTTTACTATTTCAACGTGCAAAATGATAAATTTATACATAGTGGTGACGCACTCAAACAATATGCTTCTATTCAGGTCACCACGAGACATAAAATAAGAATTCTTGAACTAAACAAGGTGGATGTTGTAGGATCCATAATCGTGCTTTATTCAAAACCATATGCTCCGATACGGTTCTGGCTAGTTCAGGCACCCGTATCTATGTGTATGATACATCAGTTGTGTCCAGAACCGTGCCTGGGGCAAATCTACGTTCTTGGATAAGCGGAGATCCAGAACTGTACCTGATCCTAACGCTAACCCATTTAGGCATAGAACTAGATAGGCACGGTTCTGGGTACGGTAAGCTTGTCGCCCAGAGTGCCACAAGAAACGGGAAGACCTCAGTCTAGTAAGTAAGTTGCTTTTTATATTTTGCCAAACATCTGAATCAACTTTAAGGTGGATTGCTTCCCTGAACTGTAATGACGACATTAACCAGAGGCGGTTTGTTTATCTGTTTATCACAGGTCTCAGAGAGAACGTGCTACAGAAAGGTCGACAATCTGCCACCACGGAGCGCGTCAGCAGAACATACTGCGCCTGCGTGAAACCGTAATGTATTTTGCATAGTTCAAGGTGGTATTCACGTATTTAAGGATGACGTCCCGTAAGTGGTTTTAAAATGTTTCGAAAAAGATGTCGTCTGCAACGGGCAAAATTCTGGTGCAACGTTGACCAAACATCCAACGAAAACCGTGAAAAAAATCTGGGTTTCGCGCAGGCGCAGTACTTGATGAACTACGGTCTCCGGAAAATGGACCTCAAGACATGACGTCATCTCTAGCCAATGGCAGCCCGGGAAGAACACCCTAGGAGCCCAATGCGCATGTGCTGTATAGACCTCTGTGAGACAAACATAACCAAAAGTTCCATATTGCTGGTGATATGGGAGACATCGATGGTAAACCCGATGTAAAAAGACGGAGTAAATATGTTGTATATTCAGGAAAATTGAGCCATAAGATGTGTATATGTAAAATTGTATTATGTTGTACAAATACCCGACACAGGCATTAACCAAATGCAAAGGATACCAAACCAATGTGTTGAATTGTAATGAAATAACTTTGTTGTTTGATGTGTCATTAAAAAGGTGAACCCTCATCTGTACTAAGATGATCTGTGTTTTTGGTGTAGTTGACTTGAGATTTGGCAAATTTGATAATCAGTGGTAAAAGTTCAGTATTACATATGTCAGTATTACATATTGAATTTTTAGTAAACATTATTCGTGCATTTTAGATGACAACCACGTACTTGACAACCAGTAACTACACAGAGGAGCGTTATATTTAACGATGTCGTGTTCTTTCCTATATCAAGAACCAAAAAGAAAAGTTTTAAAAATATCTTGAAAAGATTCTAGAATTTGAGTTGAACCGTTGTTCGTATACCTCAGAAAGCTATATTGTCTCACTAACCAACATTCTATTGCACCCCATTCTTTCCTACGAAGCAAAGAACCTTCTTTTTAAATTAATACAGTTTTGAATATATATTGAAAAGATTCTTAACATAAGACGAAGTTAACTTTAGTGTCTTTCTACGTTCGAGTTGAACTGTTGTTCCTTAATTTCAAGAAACGAAAGAATGAAAAAGCAAGAAACGAAAAGAAAAAGTGATCTCAATCTAGTTTCAGCTTACTGAAGAGCTACTCTTCCACTGGTCGTGACAGAGAAGACAGGCGCTATGTTCCAGAAATCTTAGCTTGACAACCAGTGACTCACTGTATAGACCAACGTTCCATTGTATGCAGTGAATATTCTGCAGGGTTTACCTGAATAGCCTGAGGCTGAATACCCTGCTTTTTGCCCCACGTCTTTGTGGAAACTTTTTCCCCAAATAAAGAAACCTTTGCTGTGATTAATGCCTCGGGGTCAATTTGATTCGCGCATGCGCCCGGGTGGCCCGGCGTGAGGTTCGAAACAATGGCGGCGGTTCGGAAAGCGGCGAAAATCGCTTTTCCTCGCCCGGTAGATGTTTTCGCTTGGGTGGTTTTCTATGACCCGTACCTGAAAGGAAACGGGGGAGAAGAAAGAAGAGTAATAGACAGGGAGAGAACACTGGCTTGGCACAGTGCCAAGAATTGACCTCTAGAAAGAGGGATTTTTTTCAAACTTGGCTATGAAACTTTCATCCACAAACTTGGCAAACTTCATTCAAACACTACAACGACTGTATGAATATACAAGTAAGCAAAGTGTAAAATTGCGACGAAAATATGCAAAATAGAAGTTTGAGAGGAACGTTTTGATTTCTATTCCTCAATCGTAGCGGTCATGTCTTTCAGGGTGACGCATGGAGAGATGGACGTTCGTGAATGCAGCAGAACGGGTTGCTTTGATTCGCATTCGCCACGGGCAATTCAAATGCATTCTACGTTCGTCTGCGGTTTTCAGACGATAATCCACACCAGCAGCGTAACTCACCCGTGCCACAATGGCGGACAACAACGCAATGACACGGTTTCTCGGGCCTTGTTCCCTTCACAACCGTCTAACACAACCTTTCTAAACCTGGCTGCTCGATTTTAACGATCTTGGAGACTAAGACTAAAGTTTATGAGCAAAACGTATACAATATTCTCTTTGAACGAACACTTTTGGGCCCGACTAGTTCGCAGAGAATAAAGTCAAAGAATCCGAAACAGTTTTCGTTGTGTCCATTCCTTTTACTCGAATACAATGCAGCGGCTCGATCACAGTGTCGTCTATTTTTCACTGGTTTTCCTTAAAATTCGAACTTTTAAAAAAAGTTTTAAGATGTGTTAGCGATGTTTGCTTGAGAGTTTACCTGTGTGCGTGTGGCATGTCACAGGTAGATGCAAAAGGGTCTGAAAATGCTGAGTGAGAAAACAAACTGTCAACAGACTGCCGTTGATATCTTCATTATCGAAGTTGTAAATGCTGTGTGTCAGCTACAGTGGAAGACGAGATACATTTTATCTCTAAGAACTAGAGCATACAAAAGTGGAAAAATAAGCTAAATAAGCTTTATCCCTTCTCCTGCACCTGTTTTATTTATTATTATTGTATTATGTATATTTTTCTTGTTGTTGCGCAAATAAATAAACAAACAAACAAACAAACAAACAAACAAAAAGACCTGGGGTACAAGTGGATGAACAACTTACATTCCATGACAACTTACTGTGCAGCGGCAGCACAAAAAGCCAACCAAGTTCTCGGGATAGTGAAGAGAACTTTCTCAACTCTGAACGAGGAAACTGTCCCCTTACTTCACAAGTCTATGGTCAGGCCTCAATTAGAATACGCCAATGTAGTATGGGGACCGCAATTTCAAAATGGACCAAAATGCAGTGGAAAAGGTTCAACGCAAAGCCTCTAAGTTGGTACCGTCCCTCAAATCACTTACGTACGCGGAGAGATTGAAAAATCTGAAGCTCCCAACCCTCAAGTTCCGAAGAGAAAGGGGGATATGATTCAGCTGTACAAGATCGTGACGGGAAGAGAGAGGAAAGCTCCAGATATATTCTTACAGTTCGTAGGGGGGAACAAGCAGACAATGTTACAAACTGACAGTGCCTCTGGCAAAATCTGTGGTTCGCCGAACCTCTTTCGCGGTTAGGACAGTAAACAGTTGGAACGCTTTGCCGGAGTCGGTAGTTAGATCCGTGAACTGTTTTAAGACAAGGCTAGACCAGCACTGGAGCAAGAAGAAGTACTTAGTGTGAAGAGGGCGACCAACAGGCTTATGCCTACTTCCACCTAGGATTCTTCAAGGCATCTTCTTCAAGGTATCTCAAACTGTCCATTTTAGGGTCACGAGAGAAGCAGAAGAAACCCATCAGATGTAAATATTTTCTTTTTTTCTTTTTACAGTGGAATATTTACTACAGAGTATATTCTTATGAGGTGTGCCCATTGCAAGTTACTGTTATAGATTGCAATATTTTTAAATAGCTAATGAGTCTAGAAATGTGAAATACCGCTTGTTTGTAGTGAATTAGATATCCTACATTGACAACCTCAAGTCAGATGCAGGCCTTACTGAGGTGGGGGAGCTCCGGTCCCTGATGATAGACAGAGAGGGATGGCGTGTGCTTTCTGGATTGGTTCGAGCGGGAGCTCAACCAAAGTAAATAAGTAAGTGTAGTGAATTGTTTTTAAACTTTGTTTGTAAATTGGACGTAATTTAGTGGTACCACTGCAATGTTCAATTATAAACTGATATTAAATCTTAAGAATACGAGAGAAGAGAAAACACTTTACCGGTTACCAGAAAATATTGTTAAAGCTAATTACAGGCCTTCAAGAATGCCATTAGCACCATATAGTTCTTAACAAAAGTCACGGGTACTCACCGCCACCCTGCTTTCGGTGGCGGTCAGGGAGTGACGCCCCTGCCCATTGAGGAGCTGCAGACCACAATATACACACACAAAAATAGCGACCACCCCATTCAATACCCCTACCCCCACCGTGCTAGAGCCCTCAACCAATTGAGGTTTGCACGTACGGGGAAGAAGAAGAAGAAGAAGAAGAAGAAGAAAAAACGCGGGAAATGTTTTGGCAGTGGTCAGTCTTGATTTACGAGTTCCATTCTCCGGTTAAACTAAGGTAACGTCCCGGGTAGAGTAATTTGTCACTCCGAACAATACCGGTCACTGACCTCGCCACTTCAAGGGCGTCACCTTTAACCTCTGACCTGACCCGCCGGTTAAAAGTGACACCAGACTGTTTTGATATGATATTCTTTTTTTTACACCCAGCGTTTGGATACTTTCGATACTTTATTATGTCCGTCAGCTGACATTACAACGTTAATTTTGCAAGCAGCTAATCTTCCCGAACATTAAAACATCAAGATATAAGACATACAACTACATCTAAATCATTGCCACTAATATTTACATTATATATCTACTTAAACGTCTCATTGACGTGCATTTGTCTACCATAGATAGCTACACACAATACCCCCCTCCCCAACCACCATATCACGATCTGAAACGTTATCAATATTCTGGAGACACCTGTCCTTGTATTTACTGCTGAAAAGAAAAACTGTTTTAAAAAAGCCAGTTGAAATTCGTCACGGCAAAAAAAGACAACAAAACAAAGCACAACAAAGTCAGCAGGTTTGATGGATGGAGGGATGGAAAGAATGACAGTGGGAATGATTAATGACGTCAGGGATCGGGATAATCAGTCCATATCGATCATAGCTGACACACATGTCGTCATCAATCACTTGGTAACGATAAACCATTAATCAACCACTTGTGACGTCAACACCAGGTCAGTGCAGCTGACTTTTTTAGCGGCACTTTGTTCTTTCATCTTAAAGCACGGCCGCGACGCGAGAAGATGTTAACAATTCAAGGATTTCTAGTACTATCGTGTAATAAGAAATCGTTTTGTAATGTTTTAATGTGTAATTTTAACGTATATTTGTTTTAAACGAATTGTAAATTGTCTGCAATTCAGTGACCAAGAGGGACACCGCGAATGTGCAATAAATACATCTTGAATCTTGAAGAACGGATAAAACGGTACAGCAGCAAGTCACACATCATGGCAAGACCGTCAGCCTTGAGTTTTCCTTCCAGATGGGTGGCCTGGCTCTAGACTAGGGGTTTGTTTGTTTGTTTGTTTGTTTGTTTGTTTGTTTGTTTTTGACCGGAGGAATGGTGATGATGATGAATGGTTTATTCAAAATATAAATCATTCGCAGCCCGAAGGCTGAATTGCTGATTCATTACAAACTTTCTAAAACCTTGTTCTAACATGAGATATAAAACATTGCTATCAGCATATTCTGGTAAAAACATAGTAACAAACACTTACATACATTGATTTCATAACATCTAAAGTTCAGCACGAAAATGGTGAGAGCCCGAGGGGATTGTGCAAATACACGATGTTAAAGGCAATTGGCTTATAGAACGACGTGATTAATGTTCAGTACATCTACGTGTTATCTTACAAGTCGATCAGTTCAGAAGAGCCCTTTGTGTATAACTCAGCCATACTTTGAACAGCGCACCAGCGCCACCAAGCGACATAGTGTTGCATTTCCACTAAATAAGATTATAGCTATTCTAATTAAGTCATGGGGACACTGCCGCCTAGTTGCGCATTTTTCAGAAGCGTGATCAGGTTAGGGACAGTCCACGTGTCCTCATGCACTTTTCAAGGCAGTCTTTGTAAGATTATAACAATGAACAAGGCTACTTAGTAATTGCAAATATAAAGGAACATCAATATAAGAACAAGCAAGTAATAAAAACTACCTTAACTCCTAAAACTACTGGATTTGACTTATTTTTTGAGGACATAGGAAGACAAAAGATCCCACTTTTTCTGTAATGTGTGGGCTTTCGGATGTTAAGAGTAGTTTTCTTTTCATCTGTATATGTGTGAAGGTTTTATGAAATCTTTCATGATCTGGAATAACATAAAAGAGTACATTTTTCAACGTTTAGACTACAGAAAAAGGACTCATCTGAACGATCAGTTTAATTGGACACAAAAATATGTGTTGTTTACTATGATACATACTTTGACATTCCGGGACTGGTACAGACAGTCACGGAACCCCAGTCATTGAATAATTCAGAAAAGACACGTCAGAAAATTATAGGATGGAGGCAAATAAATGAATATTCTCGCGCTAACAACTTCTACCCGGGGTGTTACCTTATTTGGTAGAGGTTCCCATGGTTACCTCGTGACGTGAGAGTTCATGTTGGAAACGAAATACCACACGCACCATTCTTTAGTACTTAGTCTAGTTGATGAGTCCGGTCGTACGTGGTACGGCAAGATACAAGCTCGTGCGCCAGAACTTTCCCTCAGTAGTTCACTACAAAGAGCTGGTACAACACGAGTCAGCTGTCTGGCGGCGGCAAAATGGGAAACCTGTCGACCACCGGAACATCACTGGCGCTCCTGTGGGGTCTGTGCTACTGCCTGTCAGGTGCATTGGCGATATTAGGTGTGTACTAGCTAGTTGTCTATGACCATTAAAACCATAAACATTAACAGACAATATATCTCTACTCAGTCTACGCTTATGCGTCGTAGAAATACTACTCAAAATACGTAAACCATGTATACTCGAAGGCACAACATTCTGTTGCAAGGTTTGCAAGGTTCATACTTGGCAAAACGGCTTGTATCTGGCGCATGGATTAAATAAATGTTTATATGCCATTTTTCCTTGGCTGTACGTCGTCTCTTTGTACAGTGCTTCATGCCACCTATTTCTGGGCAGATTCCATGTTCAGTTCTGGTCAATTGAGACCATTATTACATGTACAGGTCTAGTTAATAACAATGCAAAGAAAAAAAGAGCTTGTCCACTTCCAACACGTAGAACTTTGCAAACTCCATGATAGAACCAAGGAGTTCTATCAAGGAGCTTCTACACAGTAGAAGCTCCTTGATAGAACTTAATGAAAGATCTGCTATATCTATCCACGCTGTGAGTACCAGACCACACAACTCAGATCTGTTCGTACCCCAAATGAAACCTGTTGCTTCTAACTCGGGAGGTTTCAAATTGGTTCAAAATTTTCACGGATAGAAAGATTTTAAAGGTTGTTCGATAGGCACTCCCATTTTGGGCCCCTGTGCTGCGCAAGTCAACTGTGACGTCAGCCTTTCTCCGCTTATTAGTCTGAGGGAAACAGGTCTGCGTGATGCTACAGCTCAGTGAGAACACGCGATGTAATTAGGCACTGGTGCTGCGCCATAGATGAATTATCTATGAATTCGATCTCATTCCAACATACTTTGTTGCTTCTCTCTCGGCATCGTGAAACACTGACAAAAAGATAGTCTGCGAGCCATGAATAGTTTTGTCAGGTTGATAATTCGATCGTTCTTCGCATACAACCATTAGAGGTTGACCTGCCAGCGCCACCTAGCAGTGGGAAGTAGAAACGACCATTATTGCCCTGAGCAAGGCAGCAGAAGGACTGCAGAATCGTTGGTGGCAATCAGCCCATGGATGTTCGTATAGAACATTCAACAGAGCATACCAATGCATATCTATGACTTTATGAAACATATTTATGTTAATATCTAACTGCCAATGAATATCAATGTACAGCAAGAAGTAATTGAATTGAATTGAATTGAATGTCTTTATTTCAGGTTATACCCATAGTTGTACAGACATAAAAGCACAAAACACTACATATACAACAATTTATACACATTTTTAAAATAAGAATTCCTAAACTGGCAATCAGACCTCAATATACAGTGAATTATACTGTTATCGGTGGTGTAAAGTCTATTGATGAAGGAATAGCACAATTTCCTGCGTCTGGCGTCAAATGTATCCGTGGTAAGGAGTACAAACATAGAACTAACGCTACAGCCTCTTGGCATCCGCAGGAGGATGCGAAAACAATTGTTATACGCAACCCGACACTTAGCTAGTACACTAGCATGAACATCTTTCCATAGTTGGACTCCAAATATCTGGGAGCATATCGAATTCAGCCTATGGCTGCAAGTTCTTGTTTTTTATGAATAAACCAGTTGATTGATATAATGTTGCTAAAGATATACGTCGGTGATGAAGATATATATGTGTATAAATACTGACAATACCTCTCGTCTGGGGTAGATGTTAATGTCGCTTTGGGGAAGACGGCTTTCCAAACCAGCACCCATAATGGGACTCATGGGCCCGGGGTTGCCAGCCTCGCCGTAGACAAGATCACGAATACAAACATGAACGACGGCAATGCGACCTGTACACAAACCCAGGAGGAGGCTAACCCTACCTGGTGGGTGGATCTTGGCCGATCATATGTGATTGACAGGTACGTATAGACAAGACATGTACGTATTTTAAAATAGCAAAAGACAACATTTATGTTTTCTCATGTCATGCTGAAATATTGATGAACTGGAGAAAGCCCCTCTCCCCCTTAAAATAAGGTTAAACTCAACTGCCATTGCATTGGCAATATCTACAGAGTTGTCATCTTCAACCGCATGGACTGCTGTTCAGAGCGGCTCAACCCCTTCGACATCCACATCGGGGATTCCAACCAGGTCAGCGAGAACCCCAAGTGCGGCGGTGATCATGAGATCAACATCACGAAGCCGGTCATTTCTGTCCCGTGTCAGGGATGCAGGGGCGATATGTGGGGGTCCGTCTGCCTGGTCCCTCCCGAATCCTCACCCTGTGCGAAGTCCAGGTTATTTCAGGTAGGCGTTTGCTACATTTACTTAACAAACAGGGTTTTGGCATCATTGCTGTGCCAAGATAAGACTAAGGGCCTACATGTAACGCTATGTTTGGAGAACACAAGGCAAGAACAAGCTGCTACACTTCGACGAGGTTCTTGGCCATTGTACGGTTATGTGGCAGGGCTGTAGTACATATAGGTGTACATGGATGGATCTTACTACCCTGGAGCGACGAATATGGAAGTATTGTATTTGATTAGAATATAGAACGAATGCCTTTTTGTAACAGAGTGCAAATTATATGGCAAAGAGATAATTATACTATATATAGCACTACATAGACTTGTATTAACCGTCTTTACCTATTTCATCCACTTAAGTAATGTTGACAAATTAATATTTCTAATACAGCTAGACAAACTTTTCTTTTAAAAAATCTGCTCCTTTATTTCTGCTATAGCTAAACAAAACTATGGGAAATTTGTTTAGTGTCAGGCTAGTGTACACGTGCCATGTGTTTATTAACTTTAAATACTTCTGTTTAGCTCAGTGTTGCAATATTGTGCAATGAAAGTCTTCATTCATTACACGGGTAGTTAAGTATTTAAACCCCGAATGATTTGTTATCCTAACATTTGACCACAGTTGAAGATCGAGAGTGTCCAAATGGCTACTCGCACCGCACACACACTCACCGGTGCTACCGTGCCTACGGCACGGAGAGTGATTACGACCAAGCTTTGGCGACCTGCCAAGAAGAAGGAGGCACTCTGGCCATGCCTGGTGACAGCATCACCAACGACTTCCTCGTCTATTTAAAGAACAACGCGGACAGGACAAAGTTGTTCTTCTTCGGGATGACCCGTTCTACAGACGGAACGTGGACATACGCACGCGATGGGCAGCCGATGGGATGGGAAAAGTGGGCCGACGGAGAACCGAGCGGTGGAAAGGACCGATGTGCGGCGTACTTTCAGAACGACGTCTCCCACTTAAAGAGAAACAAATGGAACGACGTGAGCTGTAACATAGACGCTGGCTTCATCTGTGAATTTGGTAAGTCCCGGGAATAATTATGTTTACCTTCGCAGAAGAAAAACATATTGTTTTTGCTCAGTTTCTTTTTCTTCTTCCTCTTCTCCAAAGAAATAAAGTCAATGACCTGGACCAGACGTCTGTCACCATGGTAACTGGTGCTGTGGCAGACACACTGTGGTGTTGGATTACATTTTGTAGCAGGACAGAGTTGGAGGGACGGTCACCATATATGTATATAAATGTGTTTGAGTAACAATAAACAGAGCAGTAGTCTGTTAGGCTAGACCATGTGAAGGTAAACATTATGCATTTGCTTTGCAAATGTTACCTTTCTAGTTGGTATTATATTCAGTTAATGGATTGCTCACTGCACGAAAAGTTGGGATTACCCATGATAATAAATGCCAGTAAAGTCGGGTAATGTTTACTCTATAATATATATGGAAGTACTAAACTTTACAATGGTGGTAAATAAAATTCAAATCCGGCAATTTCATTTACTATCATTTTTAAGCAAACATTACCAGACTCTACTTGCATTTACTGACATTGGTAAATCCATTTTTTGTGCAGTGACACATTCGTTAAGGACAGTAGTTGGACAATCAAAGATTTGTCCAATCTCTTTGAAAGTACATGCAGTTTGACTTTGCTTCATGATTGTCCAACTGACCTGAATTTTCATCTACCAGAATACTGCCAGGTGGGGAATGGGGCATCTTACCGGGGAGCCGTCTCTATGACCAGGACAGGCAAGACGTGTCAACGCTGGGACAGCTGGTTTCCTCATGTACACACCAAGCTGTTTGACTCCCCGTCATCCGGGCTGGAGGAGAACTACTGCCGGAATCCGGACGGAGATACCGGGGTTTGGTGCTACACCACGGACCCCAGTACGAGATGGGAGTATTGTAACGTACCAGTCTGTGGTGAGGCCTGCACCATTACTTACTTAATCCTCTTCGCCCCCTGTGGAGCATAAGGCGCTGACAAACTTCCTCCAACCACCTGAGCTAGCCATTCAATCTCGTGCCATGTCTTTCTGGCTGTTTTTATTTACGCTCTCCTCCTCCATGTCCCTTTCTTTCTTCTTCCTTGAGGGGTCCACCTAAGGGCGACATGCGGGTGTCTGTTTTTACCCATTCTTAGGATGTGCCCTAGCCATTTCCAGCGTCTATGTTTGACTTCTGCCATTACGCTAAATTATTTATTTATTTATTTTATCTATGTCAGCTCTCCACAGCACTAGCAGCTGGACTGTGATAAACAGAACGCTGTCAAAGTTTTGCACTGAGGAAAGAATTAACTTCACATTTGAATTTCTGTTTGTCTCTAATTGTATAGCTATTGCCTCAGGAAGATTGTTCCAAAGTTCTACTGCTGATGAGTTGACCCGAGAAGTGTGACGAAGGCACATTGTAGGACAACGATCATTCACTTGTCATGTGGTACACGCGAACTGGATAGAACTGTGAAGTAACTCACGCGCACATAAGGACCTTGTCCTGCACCAAACATTGACACTTTGCATCGTAGACTTCTTAACGTTTATTCGAGGTACCATTTTAAAGATAAAATTCTGACACGGAAATGATGCCATATATATATAGAATGAGATGAGACTGTTTCTGTGTACGTATGCTTAGTGACTAATGACTTAACGCATATTTTCCCTAATACTGTATAGTTACAGCTCCTAAGAAGTGGCGTGAAGATTTGAAATGCGGAGTCCACTTCCGTGCTCAAGACGGTAACCCTGGAGAATGCGACCCTGGCAGTGATCTCCCATGCTGCAATTCGAGGGAAAAGTGCGGCGGCACTGCAGCCGACTGTGACTGTCTGGCTTGCATCGACTACAGGAACCCAGGTCAGGGCCCGAAATCCTTTTTTTTTCTGCACACCTGCATTAGTGCAATTAACATTGGAAATTACCTGCACCAGACAAAGTTTACCTGCACCACTCAAACTTTGATAAGTATGGATCATACTAAAAACTGTTCAGAAACAATAACCTTAACACAAATTAGGGCTCGAAATACTGGGTCCATCTGCGACTTGGTGCACCCAAAATTGGTGTTGTGCACCCACTTTTTTTCCGTAGTTGCACCTGTGCACCCAGATATTTTCGTAGGTTTACGTGATATGTTAAGATTTTAGATGATTGTATACTAGCATATTCTTGACATCTAAGTGTCAGAAAAATTATTAAAGCTTTGTTGTAGTACTTGTTTAAGATTATAGATGGTGCACCCCTAAAACTTTTGTGTACCTATTCCGCAAAATGAATTTCGAGCCCTGCATGTACATGATGGAAGAGGGGTATGTAATGTGTTTTTACGACTGTCAACTTTGTCGTAACCTAGAAAGGTAACATTTGCAAGCAAATGCAAAGTGTTAACCTACACATGGTCTAGCTTGACATTTCTACCAAGAAAAACAACATTTTAACCTTTTTACACTATCCACATCACAGAGCATAGGTGATAGTGCATTTTCACTTTAATCTCATTTCAATTTTTCTTCAGTCAAAGCGATCGAAGGGATTTGTGCAAATGGAGCCATCTTTGACAAGACGCAAGTTTGTAATGGTAGAGACGACTGCGGAGACAACACAGAGGAACTGCACTGCTGTAAGTAGAGACGCATAACGTGGTCTTAGAAATATAGATGCAAAGATCACATCGTTTCAATGCAGAGGATTCATGTCTTACCACTGCAGATGATGTAGCTTCTTCTTTCAAATGTGTCATTTAACAACCACAGAAACAGAACAATTGCTTCTGCTGCTGAGGTCCAGTTTAATCAAGTAACTGGTATTTCTCAATATTCAACGCAGGTAGGAGGCAAGGCAGCACCTTCACAAACAAGCAAATGATAAGCTGCACCAATGGACAATGCATACCTTCACATAAGATTTGTGACTATTACCGTGAAATCGACTGTGCGGATGGCGGCGACGAGCTTTGTCGTGAGTATGGTTGATACTCTCTTTTTTGTACGCTATTTTGTACCAGGGACTACTTTTCAGTACTTTTATGTATACTGATTGTGCAAACGCATCCATGTGCTTAAGATTACGTATTACATGAAGTCTTCGAGCGCTTCAGTTTATACAGACATACTATCATGTATACATGTCTCTCTATGTATATATGTATACATGTTGGCATTAGCATGTATATATATATAGTTATGTAGTAGTAGGTGCCATACTTTGTACACTGTACAATTGTTGTGCAATAAAGTTATCTGTATGTATAAACTTGTATCTAGACCAACTTTATAACTAACTTGATTTTGTACCCCTAAGCCTGTGACAACGGTGGCCGGTTCCACTCGACTTTTCGATGTGACGGCATAGATGACTGTGGAGACAACAGTGATGAGGATAGATGTGGTGAGTTAATTGTCCACAGACAGTAACTACTGACAACCCCAGCAAAGTCTGTTTAGCAAGAAATCATTCATTAGAAAGATACAGTGGCCACTATACTAACGATATACTCAAAGAGACCTAGCCTGGTGTCCATGAGCAAAACTGCAGTAACTCTCCAGAAAGCCAAATACGGATAAACATGTGTAGTCGTGATGTATTTTGCCCAACGGTCAATGTTTAACTCCCCTCACTTGAGAACGATTCTTTGTGTAGACATGTTCACTGTTCAGTTTACCATTCTTACAACCACCAGCGACCATTTGAGACTATATTACACTGCAGTTGGGCTTTTTGTACATTCTGAAAACGAAATTGGAACATGGCAGAAAGCACCAAAACACAGTGGATTGTTTTTATTTGTTTCTGAAAGGCCTCAACATTTGGCCTTATCCACCATTCCCACAGAGATCAGTGGCCAGTTGTAATGTGAAGTAACAAAAGTTCAAAAGACAGAATTTGGAGGAATGAAAGAAGATTTCCGTGCCTGAAAACGAGACAACAGTATCACACAGCACGGGTGATGCATTTTGACTCATTTTAATTTTCTTTATCTCAATGAAACTCGACGAAGGGATGTGTGCAAATGGAACCGTCATTGACTTAATGCAAGTATGTGATGGTAGAGACGACTGTGGAGACAATTCAGACGAACCTGTGGGCTGCTGTAAGTAGAAACACATGAGCGACGCTTAGTCATGATTTCAGCAATGTTGTGGAAAAGAACATAACGTGTTGTTTTAATTTACTGTTGCCTTTGGCTTTTTGAGAGGGAAAATCAAAGAGCAAGCTACATTAGAGCTTACAGACCTACCCTGAATAGAAACGGGGGGGGGGGGGGGACACAAGTTATCTGGCACGTATGACCCGCTACTGCGGTCACGATAAGTCTCAATTCATTCCAGTGTTGGAGATAAAGTTTAGTCTTTACTTCATCATTCTCAATATCATGTTGAACGCAGGTGAGAGTCGAGGGCTGGGAAGTTGCACCAATGGGGGATGCATAAAAGGAAATAAGATTTGCGACCACATAAAGGACTGTACGGATGGGAGTGACGAGCTATCTTGTCGTGAGTATAGTCGATGACCCTCTTTTTGTTTGTTTGATTAGAACAATTTTATATCATAACTGAATGATCGTATAACCCTCAGCCCTTTCTACCTGTGACAACGGTGACCTGTTCTACCCGGATGCTCGATGTGACGGCAGAGATGACTGTGGAGACAACAGTGATGAGAAGAATTGTGGTGAGTTCTGCACACACAGTAACTACTGACAACCTCCTAAAAGTGTGCATAACACTAAATCGTCCAGTAGAAAGGTACAGTGGCCGCTAACGATGCCATACAACAATGGCACCTAGCTTGGTATCCACCTATGAACAAAGTTGCGTTGGGTTTCCATATACACGTCTAAATGCGCACGTACAGTCGCTATGCATTGTGGTCTACGGTCAAAGTTTAAGGACCCCCACTTGTTAACAATTCTGTACCAATTAAGACGTGCCCAGCTAATACCATTATTCTAACCTCCAGAGACCATTTTACATAATCTACAATTTACAATGCAAAGAAACTACATGTATCTATTGGCCAGACAGTAACCATTTGCAACGGTGACAAATGGTTACTGTCTGGCCAATGGATACTGTCTTTGCAGCCACCGAAAGATCTGCTTGGAGATTATATTTTACACACTATAAGATTACAGTTGAGCCTGATAAACGGTCTCAAACGTCCACGAAATCAAATTAGAACACTACAGAAAGCACCAAAACACGGCGATATAATATCCATGTCGATTTTGTTTATTTCTGACAGGCCTTACTCCCGAACAGTTCTGTGGCTGCATGCATATGCTGCTAACTTTGCATCAACTTCCAGTGGTACTTACATCGTTCACATCGTTAAGCTTTATGTCCACAGACTGTTACTACCTACAGGACAAAGGGACAAGCTACAGGGGCCGTGCAAACTGGAACGACCGCTGTCAGCACTGGACATCTCAGTTCCCCCACGCCCATAACCACACTCCCGAGGCGTACCCGTCAGCAGGGCTGGAGCTGAACTACTGTAGGAACCCGGACGGGAAGGACCGGCCGTGGTGCTACACCAAAGAACTTCGAATCAGGTGGAGATACTGTGGCGAGGTCTTTGCCTGTGGAGGTAAGATCAGCTCTTTATTGTTACTCCGTGAAGGAGGTATACCTCCTGCAGGTGTATCGTGGTCAGTCGGTTTTGCTTTTACAAGGAGGTTATTCTGAGGGTAGTTTCAAATGGTGCATATGTTCTGTTTTCCATTTTCAGCTGTACCAACACAATGCTTCTTCACATACGATAAGGGAAGGAGCTACGCAGGGGATATAAGTAGGTAAGATTAGCGCTTTAACGTTGGCATTGTTCTATAGTAGTGGGGAGACATGTCCATTGTACCCCAAGCTGCGTTATGCCATATCATTATCACTGCTTAGTATGCTAAAATGACAAAAAATGAAGACCATAGCATGTCCAGGACAAAAGATACAAAAACCGTACGTTCTGCTGCAGTACCAAGTTCAGCCACCAGGAGGCCAGCATTTCACCTAGACCTCCATCTTCCTAAGACCTACCCACATACCAAATATCATCACAATGCAAAAAATGCCTTCTTAAGTTATGCTAACCAGAAATATGCGGAATCACACACAGACAGACTCACACACACACCAAAAACAATACCTCCATTTAAGTTCATGTTTTGACTATTGTATCTAGTTTATTACGAGATACATCATTTACCCTACTGCATCCCATTCCACAGGGCAGGGGACCGGCTGTGTCAGAGATGGGACTCCCAGTCCCCCCACAGCCATCCCCACACACCACAGGCTCATCCTGACGCGGGGCTGGAGGAAAACTTCTGCCGTAACCCTGACAACAAGGCGCGGCCCTGGTGCTACACGACGGACCCGACATTGAGCTGGGACTACTGCAACGTTACGGAATGTGCTGGTAAGAAATCTTCAAGAGGTTTATTGCTGTGCCCACAACTGATTGGTAGGGGAATCGTTATCATCCTTAGTTGTTATTTATCAGTTATATTGTTATCTATGTAGCATTATCCAAACCTCAACAAGTGTCCATAGGCGACAATCCTCCGTGAATGTTTATATTTTGCAGATTTGGAACAGTATAGTGCACTACATATTATCTATTTGATAGGGTATCGTAGTAGGTGCAAACCATAAGTCACAATCCCAACAGATACTCACAAACGAATATACACAACAACCACCTAATATCTGCTTATAGAACCTCGCCTACCACATAACTACTTAACCTACGGCCTCTTCCACAGGATAATAAAAATAGGGGTGATTTTGAAAAATGAAATTTACCTCGATATAAAAACCGCTACGGTAAAAAAAAAAGACACGTGCATCAACACGGAGATAACGGCACACCATATTCCCAATTTAATAGAAATACAACGTACAGAAACATGACTTTTAGATGCGAACACATTTGACAATTCCGGCCCATTCATAAAGCATTACAATCCGCATCTGCTCCGCATTAACGACCACACCGCACTTCTTCCTGAAGGTTTCTCCCCCCCCCCCCCGCTATTCAAAACAACGGGTTTTTCGCGGGCGGTCCCATATGCCCCAAAATGTAGGGGTGCTTTTAAAATATTACATTGACCGCGAAAACACCTACGGTAAATATTGATATACGTGCATCATCACGGCCATGCCTGCAGACGACATATAAAATTATATGCCGATTGAATAAAGGGAACCGTGAGTTTTAGCTGCGAACACGAAAAACCAGCTGACCACAATACTCCTGCAGGAGGTATGCCTCCTTCACGGAGTAATAATATGAGCCAACAGCAAACGACAGCCCCACTTTTATTAGTGTCATCAGAGGGGACAAAGAAGAAAAAATAGATTTGTCTCTACTGTAACATGTAAAGTTATGGAGGAAGAATGTGACTTTTTTTCAAAGCGTTTCAAAACGTTAGAATTGATGTGAATATAATATTTTCATCATCACCCATTTATTGCTGTTTCTCATCTTTGGTAGACCCCACGTCATGGGACTATCTTCCTGGACCGTGTTTAAACCTGGTTGGTGTACAATATGTTGACACCACGTCCTGTGAGGCAACATCGCGATGCGGAGATGTCGACGACGGTTCTTTAGTTAATTTTGATTGCCAGTGCGACCAGGATTGCAGCTTTTTCGGCGACTGCTGTAGAGACTTTGGGTACGTGGTATATACATTTAACACACATACACACACACACACAGACACACACACACACACACACACACACACACACACAGTATATATATAAAGTTATAGTAATAGACCTCATCCTCTCTGTCGGTAGAATCGGCGATTCTACCAGATCGAAGTCTCTACGCCCCCATATAAAAATGCGTGTATGTGTATGTGTGTGTGTGTGTGTGTGTGTGTGTACGATACTTGTGAAGATTTCAAATCGGGCACAAATTTCTTTCCATTTGTTCACAGAAATGACTTCAAGATTCTTTGCATTCATATTACAGAAAAGCGTGCAACTTTAACAAAACAGCCCGAACACCATCTGACCGTCACCATGAGAAGTGGAAGTGCCTGTCGGGCTATGGCGAGGGGAGGTCTTTCTGGTTGGTGGCCGACTGCCCTGACGACTGGACGGATGACGTCACAAGAGATCAGTGTTTAAAACAAGTTGATCCCTACAACATAGATGACGTAGTCTACCGGATGCCCGTGCAAGACAGTTCAACAAATATCTCCTACAGGAACATATTCTGTGCCATTTGTAACAATGTAAGTCAGGAACAAGTAATAGTATGGAAGGCCAACCTTGTGTGCACTGGATTGACTAATTCCCCTGCAGATCCCGTCGCACACACACTATTTGACGATAAACTCTTTTCACTACCGTCATCAGTTGGTAGCAGGAGTGCAGCTTGCGCAGGTACTCCGATGCTTGAATTCCTCCCCTCGGCTTACTGGCACGACATCCTGGGGTTACTGAGTCCAGGTGCCAGGCGGTGTATTCCTCACGAGGTCGACATGTCGAATGCAAATTGTAATGCCACAGCTTGCAGGTCCTACGAGCTGAGAGTGACGGGCGGTTCTAAGATTTATAAGAACATTCACTGTGCCCTTTGTGAAGGACTTTCCCTCGCGGCAACCACACATTTGAGTTGTTATTCTGAATTTATCAATCGCGGCGTTAACAAGAGAGAAGGTGATTTGATTGAATACTTCTCATTAACTTATCTCTTCAACTTTAATGCCGATGAGAGTCGCGAGAACAGCCCTTTGCTTTGCCCTCCCGACTCTTTTTACGACCCATTTGTAGACTCGTGCCGACCATTGTCGTCCGTAAGTCACGGCTCATTTAACCAAACCTTCCCTTTCCAAAACTGCAGCAGACCCGTTCTGAATTTCACGTCCGATGAGTTCCAAGTCCTCCCCAATGGTAGTGTCCACCTGTTGAGTTCTAACGTGTCATGCCCAGCCGAGCAGGTGGCCATTCTGAACACATCAGCAGCAATCTGTGGGGACTGCCTACTGGAGTATTTTTCGAACGACACGCTCCAAACAACCTGGGATGCCGGCAAGAGTTGGTTAACCCTGGGCCTTGTGGTAGCGTCCAACATAGCCGTGATTGGTTTCGGGTACCACACTTACAGGTCGGGCCAGTTGAAAAAAGTCCCGGAAAAGCTGAAGGTTCAGATGATGACATGCATGGCAGCTGCTGTGACCCTGTTTGTGGCACGTGCGTTCATCCCTCTCGGACCGGGCTGTACAGCGTATGCAGTACTTCTGCACTACGTTTTTCTGACAGCCTTCTCATCCATGAACGTACTAGCTGTAGATCTCTTCCTTACATTTCGTGAGGATTCAGAAAGAGCCGAATTGTACCAATACTTCTTGTATACCTGGCTGGTGCCGGTACCTGTAGTCCTTGCCACAGTGATTGTGGAGTTCGGCAGTTCTGTCAGGGTGGGTTATGGAGTGCAGTGTTGGATCGGCAATCCAACAGCCAGTCTGGTGGCATTTGGAGTTCCTGTCTCCTGTGCCCTTATGGTCAATGGTGTCTTCACCACTCTTGCCTTGCTGGCCATACGGAAGTCTTTTCAAATAGCTAAGGCTGCTTTGCCCCGGTCGGAGATCAGCAAGATTTGGGTCTACATGCGTATCTCGTTTCTGACGGGGTTCACCTGGAGTTTGGGCTTCATTTTTCCTTTCGCCAAGAGCACTGTTCTCGAGTACATCTTTATTGTGCTGAATGCTTCTCAGGGTCTTCTGATGACCCTGATGATGACAATGACGGGGGAGGTGGTGGAGAAATGGAAGTCTGCGATCTTGGTACGCTTTGGTCTGGCTGAAGCTGAGCAGGACAATGGACGAGCCACCACTAGCCACCTGCAGACCACCGGAGGGAGAACCGAGGTAACAGCAAGTGGAACCGCCTCTGCTATAGAGATACCCATGACAATTATGACCGATGTAGAGGAGAACAGGGCACGCCAGCGTCTGGGTAAGCCTCGTCAGGACAATGGACGAAACGTCACTGCCAGCAACCAACAGACCACCGCAGGTGGCACTAAGGCAAAGGCAGATGAAACTGGCACTGCAGGCATCTTACAGACCCTCGCAGGTGGAGTTGGGGCGACAGCAAGCGGCACTGACGTTGCTACTGATGAGATACCAATGAAAACCTTCGTCGATGCTGACAAGAATAAGGCTGAAGATAGGCGTTCGGTCTGCGCTCCAGATGCAGATGAAAATGAGACCAGTTTCTGATTTGGGTACTGAAACTTTTCTGACGGTACTGAAGTATGAGGAAACTATGGCAGCATGTCTTTACAGCTGCCCAATTATAACGACGAAGTGCTTATCATCTCGACATGACGTGGCCAATAATGAATGGAGTTTATTAATCAAAACACATGGCATCCAACGGCTGAATTGTGTGTTTAACATGACAGATTAAAATGTACACTTAAACAGTACATACTTAAACACATTAAAAGAAAGTAATTGCCTTTCAAAGCTACCTTTGCTTCTCTCCAATGTCCGAGTCTGTCACTGAATAACCTCCTACATTGCGTTTGCACATGGTTGGTTGAGCCTTGAAGAGACAGGTCTATGCGTTTCCATGTGACTGTAAATACAAAATTCACCCGGTAACTTACTCCTTTAACCACCCAGCATGGCTGGCATGACATCATAGTCACGTGAGTGCAAACGCTTTATGATGTGCTCACACACTTGCCAAAATCATGTGAAGTGATAGGTCACAGCTGTGACTCTCAACAGTATTGCCTGTGGTACTTCAGAACTATCACTCGGGGTACTTTTCGCCTTCTCTTCCTGCGCGACTCAGCTGTCATGTCTGCCCATCACCTGGCGGCAAGAGGCTGTGAATGATATCACAGGCCAAATTTGTAAATAAAGCTGTCCATTATCCACTCTGCATTGGAAAACCATACAAGGAAGTCTAAAATGGTCTATATATAAGGCAGAACTATATCATACCTTTGTTAAATAGGTGATACTCAAGGTAGAAATATATACTACCAAAGTGGTAATTTGTATACATAGAGGCCATGTAGTACATTCCAAGTATGACCCGTAACTATTTCATCATCAACATTGTCTTTTCAGCATGGTCCATCAAAATAAAATATATATACAATGACGATGAGTAAATCTACTATATCAAGACGTTTTAATTCATGTACCAGATACTCTAGTGCTCTGTTATGTACAATTTGATTTGAATGGTGTAGCGGTGTGTATGTGTTTGACAGAAGTTACCAAAATAAAGGCAAACATTCTGAACTAGCTAACATGTAAACCCAGATATCAAAAGTGCTAAAAAATCAGATAAAATGTTAGACATAACAGGTATGAACTAAATACCACTTCATGATGCATAATGTATAACATAACTTAAGATACTAAAGACGGCTCCTTGTTGTAATACGTTAATCATTCAATGTTTCATTTGTAAAAAGTTAAAGAATCTTATTTGATGTGAAACGGAATCTAGCTATAGTGTAACTCATCAATGGTTGACTTCTATAGAATGTCTGCGCGTGACGTCACAACCTCCATGTTTATTTGCACAACAAATGGCGGAGTCAGACCCATGATATTACATATTGTCAAATGTCATAACGTTCCTGCAGAGGCAGTCTGTATATATATATATATATATATATATATATATATATATATGATAAATATATATGATAAAGATTCAAATTTACCTGGCAACTCCTAAGTTGAACCATTCAATATGGCGGACACTGATTACGCCATAATCACACGAGTGTAAACACCAGGTCCTATAGATGATTTACCGTACAGCAACATTGAGAGAAGATTGAGAATAGGAATGTTCTGCTATAGCTTTAGTTGTAGGGCTGATATTAATTATGATTTTACCATGGTTAATATTGACTGAAGGAGGCCATATATAGGCAGAAATATGTAATTTTCGGTTCTTAATAAATCTGAAGGTTTCTTCATAAGTATCTAGGTTTTTCCAGATTTGTATGACATTGCATTTGTAAGTTGACAAAAGGGAGACAACAAACGAAAATACTTTATAGTGCAAAACGTAACGTGAAGCGAACACCTTTTATTTCTCGATATTATGATCCTTTGATGATCTTTGTGAATTCTTTACAACATATATTTTAATTATCATATCTTAATTAGCATATGTGAAGTGACTGTTATTTCCGTGATTGTGTATTCGTGTGACACTGCTCTCCTACGGGAGGAATAAAGAGAAAGAAGAAGAAGAATGAAGTCCACAACCCATTCCACCAATCATATCACCCCAGTCCCCAAGACGTGTACTTCAATCTGTTGTCTGCTGGTCAACCTAGGGGTTTTAATTTCTGCACACACACACACACACACACACACACACACACACACACACAGTCGAGGCGTTGACATCAGTTCTATCCGACCACATCGGCGGGGAGGAGGGCCAGCCGACACAGGACGTTAAGACTAACTACGGTAAGATGTC
This sequence comes from Branchiostoma floridae x Branchiostoma japonicum, assembly GCA_013266295.2. Lineage (NCBI taxonomy): Eukaryota > Metazoa > Chordata > Leptocardii > Amphioxiformes > Branchiostomatidae > Branchiostoma > Branchiostoma floridae x Branchiostoma japonicum. Next base: position 1,449,804 of record CM023839.1, read on the forward strand.
GTCGGTCGTCTTCCGCCTTGGGGAAATATTAATGGTAGGTCATTTAAATAAGAGGTGTACATTGAGTCGACCATCAATGTTTGATGCATGCACATTTCATTATAATAGCAACTAATTTGTTTACTTTGTTCTTCCCACTCTATAGTCTACATCATCTCGCCCCAAACGGACAAGACAAGCCCTAATGGAATACAGTGAGTAGCATTCGACGTTAATTTACGCACCCCCCCAGAGACAGCGAGATGACGATGAGGAGGAACCCAACAAGGTAAGAGAATTGAGACTGTATCTAGACTATCTGTTGGAATAAGTTGCAGAATCTAAGTTTTGTTGTTCAGATCGTCAACCCATTTTCTATTTCAACTAACAAAAATGCTCAAAGCAAATCTAATAACGCGCTGTATGTAACAATGTGCTCTCTAATGTATCAAATGCCTGTAGCGATTTTGATCATGACTCTGCCACAGTGTGGCCATTCAATGCCATAATAATGTGCTCATACTGATCTGTTGACTTGTGGCCCAACTAATGTTAGATACTTGATTGTGGCAGATGTCTAGATCATCTGTTCTCAATACCAAATCATTACGTCATCTATGTGTATATCTACCTCATTTGTATATTATATATTACATAATATTATGTTAATTTGATTTGATTTGACTCTGAACCGTTTTGTTTTATAATGTTTCTCTTTTGTTGGTGTCTTATATAAGCCCAATTTTGGCGGCAAGATACAATAATAAACTTCAATCATTCATCCATTCATAGTAGTAATATGTAAGTCGGAGGGGTTTTACTCCTGCGTGTTCTTCCCTCCCTAGCGTCGACGACTTTCTGCTGACGCTGAGGGTTCCTCCTCAGGCCTGTCTCCTCCACGAGCTCTGCCACAAGACCAGGAGCCCGGCCACCAGGCACCCCGCCATGAAAAAGCAGGTCCGACTCCTCCTCAGAGGAAGAAGACAGTGAGGAGGAGGAAGAAGGAGGAGGAGGTCACGCCCTGGAGTGGGGAGTCTGATGGTGAGGAGGCAGGCCAGCAGCCGGTGCAGGATCGGGGAGTAAGTAATCAAACTCAATCCATTTCATACATGGCGGGTCCAACTCCTACTCCAGCAAAAAAAGAGACAAAGAGGGAGACGAAGAAATTAACATGGACATTGGTTAGCTGAGAAGCCGGGTGGAAGCTATGGAGGTCTGAGCTCCGATCCTAGCGACTTCGACCCCGAAGGATCGTGCCGGGTCTGCCATATCAACAGTGGGAGGATGTTGAAGAAAAAGTGAGAGGTTCTTGCAGTGTCGACATCGACGTGGTAGCGCCGAAGAGACCGTTCAAAATAAATAAAGAATCTTTTTAAAAAGATAGAGCCAGAATATCAACCTGTGGTCATTTTAATATAAGCCTGCCAAAATTTATCATTAGTTATTGTCCTACAGATAGGGAGCAAAATTACAGAGAATAAATGCATCGGAAGAAGATAAGTCAACAAAGTCAACTGGTGATATGTGTCATGTGTGAAACTTGAGGGTCCCCCATCCAAGGAAGTTTCAGGAAATCTCATTGAACGCACATCCTTGATCCGAGTGGTTGTTTACCTGGTGAGCAGGGTATTTTACGAAACCAACCAGCTGGTCGTTTGGAAACATGTAGTTAGTTAAGTTGTATCGCTCTCGGTGGACGGTATTCTGTGGAAAGTCTTATAACACATGATATAGAATAGAGAAGTCGCTTAGAGGCAAACTTGGCCGGAGATAGATAACCGTCAAAAAATGTTTTGAACTTCTGAAAGCCATCTGGCGAGATGAATAACTGTAGATACATTATGGGGGAGATTTTAGCGCAGAAGAGACGGCAAGCAAAAGGCCATGTTAGAAGTGTTCGCACGCACGTTCGCCATTTTTTTGCCTGTTTTTCTTTTTCAGTATGGAGGAGTACTATGGACCTAGAATGAAATCGGACAGGCGGTGCGAGGGTAGGTATCTTTTGTATAAACTACTAGACTTGTGTGCCTATGGGATGCGTCTGTTTTAATTCCCAGGCCAAATTGGCCATCCTCAACGTCATGGGATCGTGAGACAATCTCGGCCGAAGGAAGCATAGCGAAGCATAAGGTGGCAGAACACAGTTTCCGCCCTATGGGGATTTCTATAGTTAAGGACTCGAAGGTGACTCACTTCGACGCGGTAAAAATTATAGTAGGGTGCACTAGAGGGACACGACCACACATGTTAATTAGCATAGAGAAGTCGCTTAGAGGCAAACTTGGCCGGAGATAGATAACCGTCAAAAATTGAAGAATTTTTGAAAATCAGAAAATTGTCTTGTAGATCACGTAGCCTGACCTAGCATTCATGTTTAATGCTTATCATTTTTTGTTGCTTTGTATTAAAAGAGAAGACCCTCTTAGACAACGCGTGCCCAACGCCACGTCTAGCGATATATTAGACGTTAAACAAGACGGACAAGAAAAATGCAACAGTAGACAAGTAAAACAAGGACAAAGCCTGCCTTATTCTACACGATAAGGCGAGCACCACTTTTACGCACAAACGACCAGGTTATGACACTGCTGTAAGGTACAAGACTGTAAACAAGCTGAAGGAGGAGATTCAAACATGGCGGCTCGAAAATGCCGGCTGCGCTAAATCAGCGCTTGGCAAGAAATGGCTACAAATTTCCAAACATTTCACAGCGAAAGCTTGTACAAACAGTGTCATCACATGTAAAGTTCAAACAACACATGAGGGACATTAAGTAAGGCTGTAAAGCACATACTATGTCACACATTTGTTCTTTTAAATCTATGTAATAAAGGCTACCTTATGTATTGTTGTTGATGTACAGTAATGTCTTATCTCTTATGTATTCTATCTCCTGGAAGAATAGCTGTTACCCTCGGGTGGGTAGCTAAAGGAAAGTATTTCCTCAATAAACCTCAATATTGAAGTGTCAGTGTCTGTGGGACGATGATCCAGGTCACTTGCGCCACAAGAAAGCCAATAAAATGGATCGTCCAGCCAGCCCATCTAGCTACACTGAATCAGCTCCATCCGTTTAAAAAACGGTCCCCGAAGTCTGGGTTTCCAAGAAGCTGACCAGTGAGATTTAAACCTGACTAATATTAACCCCGAGCTGGCTGGACTCTCCGAATTTTTTTCACGGCAAGTTGACCTCGAAAATCATGCAAGGATGAGTTGTGTGACATGGGAATTGAGAATGACACTTCTTTCTTTGAAACATTGCCTATCATATTGAGGTGGGCAACTCCCGATGACAAGATCTTTGTCACTGGCTTGCGGACACAGGGCGACCAGAAACAATAAAGACAGCTCTATCATATCATGAAGATGTCCAGGTGTACCAGAGACGAACAAGAAAAATACGACCAGTAAAACAAGGACAAAAGACCTAATCCTAAACTTAATCAACACAATAATGCGAGCACCACTTTTACGCACAAACGACCAGGTTATGACACTGCTGTAAGGTACAAGACTGTAAACAAGCTGAAGGACTCCTGGACATTCAAACATGGCGGCTCGAAAACGCCGGCTGCACTAAATCAGCGCGAGCCAAGAAATGTCTACAAATTTCCAAACATTCCCCAGTGAAAGCCTGTACAGGCTCTCCCAGAGCATGGCAACTGCGCTATATTACACACCCAGGGAACAGAACCACAACACACTACAGTGACTACACGCAATTTCAAGGAAGACACCTGAGGCCCTACAAAAATGATAGTGGTCACCTTCCCCAAGGAGCTTCTACACAGTGTGTGTAGAAGCTCCTTGCCTTCCCGTACCATTTGGTACGAGCAAGGCCGCAGAACTGATGACAGGATAGAATCACTTATTGACCACCGTAGCTCAATGCTTCCCACAATAGCTCAACAGGACTTCCCGCCTTCCCCAGTCAGACAGCAATGTTAACACACAACCTCACTCCAAACAACCACGGCTTCCTCCAAACCCTCACAGCACTGCAAATCTGCATGTCTGATCATCACCAAGGAGGTACTTGGTCTGAGGGGCACATCACACAGCAATCATTCATATCCTTCCGCACGACACCTACTGTGTAAATCTTCAAACTGGATATCGTGCGAATAGATCTAGAAAATAATCCGTTTTAGAGGATTTCAAAACTTTGTCGGGAAAATACATTTGATAGGATGTTTTACACTATACAATGTACACTAGTTCGACACGGTCGTGGGACTAATTTCTATTTGCTCCACAAAACGGGGGAAATGCGGTCAACCGGTCAAAGTTTCTGTGGAAGCCAGCAATATGGCCGAAACAATAGCTGCGCTCACCTGAGGGCAATAATTGCACCACCTGTTTCATACTTTCTCCACATGAGTTATGCATTTCTTCATTAAAAAAACAAATAACACATTTCTTCCCAACACGAAAAAAAACAAACATAAGTAACACGTGTCGTGGAGAGAGTTTTCCTGATGTATCCTTGTATTCCGTCAAGAATTAGATAGGATATTTGCCCCCATTATTGGACAAATTTAAATTCAACAAATGCAGTTAACCTAATAAGCCATTTCCCATGGAGCAACGGTTCACGTGTGACGTATGCGCATGCGCTTCGATGTCTTTTAGACCCAACCGTTATCAGGTACGGACGTCTTTTATTTTGTTCCCTGTCGTAAAGACTTTGATTTGTTCTATCATAGTCTTCTCGTAATATTTCCTTCTGCATTATTTTGTGTTTGAACCAAGCAAAGGTTCTACTTTATTGTTATTTGCAAATATGATATCGACTATTTTACAGAATGATGTTTTATAGTGTAGCTCTAATTCGTATTGATATTCGGCGCCATTCGGGCTGACCAGGCCGCGAGTCCCTTTTCAGTAAAACTTGAAACATACCTTCTTATCTACATCAAAGAGTTCGTTCCACTTTTCACCAGTCTCTTTCATTTTACCCCGAAAATATTAAGTCCCGCGAAAATGAACAAAATGTGGTTTGTAACTTAATGTAAGCCAGACCACCCAGAAGGCCGAGGAAAGGTGCTCTTCCCAGACATGTGGTCTCCTCTTCTGTTATGAAATGAAGTTAGATTGATTGATTGATTATGCCAGTATCAGTATACAGGTATTTTCCAAGAGCTATTGTGAAAAATAGTATAGATATTAGTGAACAAAGACAGCAGCAAAACAAGCTCGGATTCGAACCAGGATCTCTGGATGATGCCCGCCAACCCTGCTTAATTGGTGGTGACGAGTTCCACTCTACGATAGGCTTGGAAAATACGAGTTTTGAACACCTCAATTCTTTGTTGCTAACTCTGATATTTGAAGGCATGCCTGTTTCTTGTTCCGGTATATATTATACCTAGTGGTCAACAGGCCTAGCAATCCGAAAACCCTAATGTTAATCATCTACGTGAAATATCACGGTATTGACGGAGCGTTCTACTTTCCCGTTGTGGCTTCGGCCGTTTCAAATAGTACCGTCTACGAGACGAAAATTAGCCCCTCGTTTTACCCCACTATTTAACTGGAATTTTTCCATGCCAAAACGGTCCGTCTATTTACCGGAATAGTCACCTGGATGCACATAAAGGAGGGTGAAATCTACAATAAAACACCTTGTTTTTATGAGTTTACATCCCGGGTTGCTGTGTTTTGGCATAAGATAACGTGTACATGGCCCAGGAGAATCACTGGAAATTACATGACTCAGTGGCCGCCCGGCCATGCCAGTCGCCATGTTGAAACTTTTCATGTTGTCGCGGATTACACAGTCTTTGTTTTAGCTCGGGGTCACAGTAAAGAATACCTTGATACGTTTAAACATCACAGGTTACTATATTAATAATTGGCATAACATCAACTATGATATATGACCCTGGGAACAGCAATTCACTAAAAGACTAAGTTCTTGTGATTTCTTGTTCCCAGGGCAATGTATACATTTTGTCAGAATAAAGCAGTCTTTGATGTTAACTCATCAACGCAGGGTGTATTTAGATTTTACCCTTATGTACTCCGGTGAATAAGTTCAATCCGGCTTCGGAAAGCGGCGGGAAAGAGTAGAAATTGGCCAAATAGACAGATATACACGCCAGGACACAGTTTGCACTCTCTCCCGGACCAATCCCCTGGCGTGTATATCTGTCTATTTGGCCAATTTCTACTCTTTCCAGCCGCTTTCCAAAGCCTGGTAGAGGCTAGTGAATAAGGCGGACCCTGCCACACCATTGGTCACAGATAGGTCGGGTGTTGTAAAGAACAACAGACACCTTTCTGATCCTTTCTTGCCCAAGATAAAAAGAAAACGCAATTTTCAGCAACAGATAAGTTTTAGATTCTATTACATGTTAATGTAGAGGAAAAACATTAGCAAAGTTTTTCACCCATTTTACAATAGACTGCCCCTGAACGATCCAAAGTGGATGAGGACCAGGTTATAAGGGGTGACACGACAGTTAAAATTTCGGGGGCCGGCTGGATACTGGGTGGCCGGCCAACCGTAAAAGCGATTTAATCAGGCTAGCTAAAGAACTTTAAAAAAAACAAAAAAAAAAAAAAACAACTCTTTGTTGGGGGAACTTTCAGCGAACTTTCGGTATTTTTATGTTGTTTTAAATCGATGTTTCTTTTAAAAAACATTGGAACTTTTTCCAGAAATTGCCCAGTTACTCGGCTTTTATGTGTTGCTACACCCCCTTTTGCTATTCTCTTGGTATCGACCTGAAATTGGGGGGTCAAAGTGTACCAGTGTTTACCAAAACGGCTGTAGTAAAAGCACCGCTCATAGAATGGACTGAAAATGCTGGTAGTTACATATTAAAACCTGGGCTACCTTATGAAGCTGAGTTTATGTGACCAGTACGTCTGAAAGGTGAGATCTGATGCCATTTTTTTGCCTGTTTTTCTTTTTCAGTCATGGAATCCCTAGATATATACGGGGATTCTAAGAAGTCGGACAGGCGGTGCGAGGGTAGGTATCTTTTGTATAAACTACTAGACTTGTGTGCCTATGGGATGCGTCTGTTTTAATTCCCAGGCCAAATTGGCCATCCTCAACGTCATGGGATCGTGAGACAATCTCGGCCGAAGGAAGATTGATTTACGACGGGTTCTGGGAACGAGTTGGACTGTTCCATTCTATTCAAGGGGTGTCTCATGAGTGCGGAAACAATTAGGCAGACACTGATAGTCTCTACCAGGCTTGAGGCCGCGGCGAGGCCTGGGCGCGGCTGGAAATAGTAGAAATTGGCCAAATAGAGAGATAACATGCCGAGGGAGTTAGTCAGCCAGTTTACAGTTTGCGGGCTGCCGTGTTATCTCTATATTTGGCCAACGTCTACTATTTCCAACCACACCCTCAAGCCTGGTAGAGGGTAACGCTCCTTGGGCTATCTGAAGTTTGACTTGCCCCAGGTCTATATATACTTGTAATGAAGAAATACTCAATAATGCCAAATAAATATAAACGCGCTAAACCGAAAATGGCAAATTATTGCAGGCAATCTTGTGAACTTTTGGGCCAGCTGGGCTGGAAATACCACCCGCATATGCAGGTTACTAGTGTACTATTGGGCTAATCCAATAGTATATACACATACATGTACAAAGGCGAGGGAGGAAGACCCCTCTCTGCAACCACCATCTGGCCACAAGTGCGACGTCTGCGGCAGAAGCTTCCGGGCTAGAATCAGGCTCATTAGCCACACCCGGACACACAAGGACAACTGAAGTTGGGGTTGTCATCAATTTCGATGGACAAAGATCATCATTGGGCTATTCCAAAAGAAAGAGATAATGGGGGTGGAAGAGGTTGGACTGGAAAGGGGGGTTGGGTCAAATATCTGGCCTGGACAGGGTGGTTGAGTAGCCTGGACAGGGGGGCTGGGTCACATTATTTGGACTGGACAGGGGGGTTAGGTCAGAAGCTCATTAAGACCTCTTCCACCCCCCTACACAGTTTTTTTTGGAACGGCCCATTGCATGTAAAATTGGAGCTCACAGTGAATGCTTGTGTCAATGGGGAAAATTTGGGGGACAGGCAAAAAGTGGTGGCCTGCTTTTATCATCAAGCCATGGGGCCTGCTTGAAAAATTCTGGTGACCTGGACAGGTCTGCTGTAATCGATTTTTAGCAGATTTGGGGCTGAGAGGTGAACTAAAACAAATTATTACATCATAAAATCTCATACACAGTCTGTGTAAGGATTGGGTGAATGGAGAGATGGCTTGTTTTAACCTACATCTACTTAATGGAACTATTGGATAATTGGAAGTATGACATCTATGATTTCTTGTCATTATGGTAATACCACAAAAAACAGTTACTCTGATATTATTTGGGAAATGGTCAGACGTTTCGAAAATAGCTTGATTAGTCTTACCATCTACCTGCATCATCTGATTATTTCCCAAATCATATCGAGTTACCTGTCGTAACTGTTTTAATCTTATTACCAGGTGGATATCTAACCTTCACCAGCGTACTATGATTAATACGTTGCCCATTTTGGTGCATCCCCGCACAGTGAGCGCGGTTTACAACTCGTCACTCTACGACAGGACGGTGTATGCAGATCTGGCGGTCGGTTCCGGTCCGGACCGGGACAGGGTGAAGTTCGTGGTGGACACTGGGGCTGCTATCAACACGATGAAATTGGAGGATGCCAGGAAGTTTGGCATCCATCGGTCCCGGCACGATCCTAAGACATGCGTGGGGGCCGGCATGCACGAGTAGGCCAATTTCTGTATTTATTTCATTTTATATTCATTACACTTTATTTCATAAGCGAGACCATATCATCAATACATAATCATATTGTTAGATAATATAGATAAGATAGTTTAGTTTTGTAGTATTGTTATGTTACTGCCACACATTGTACCATGTACGATTGTTGAGCAATAAAGTTCATTCATTCATTCATTCATTCATTCATTCATTCATTCAGGGTTCTCCTGGATCGAGGGATATGGCAGGACGTCACTTACAACGGCAAGACTCACACCCTGAAGTTCTACTACAGCAGCGCAGGCGTACCTTACTCTAACCTGCTGTCGCTGCGTTCGTGTAGGAAGCTAGGGTTAGTCACGATGAACGGCCTACCTAACGACCCTAAGCGCGCGATGAGGGAACTGCTGAATTCGAAGAAAAGGGCTTTGAACAGTAAGATGCAATTTTCAATCTTGTCTTTCTTCATGTTCTTGTAATTTCTAATATAATTCTTGACATCACTACTGTTGTCAGTTAATGTCAGTTCGCCTTCATTCAATCTTGATTCTTTTGGTAAGATTCATGATGGCCTGCATGGGGGGGTAGTGATTACGAATTACACAAAATTTTCGCCGCTGATTACGAATTACTTTAAATTCTTAGAGCTGATTATGCCTTTACGCTTTGCGGTTAATGTACTGATTACGAATTACGTTGATTTTTCGGGCGGCTGCCTACGGATTACGAAGAATAAAAAGGCCTGATTACGCCTTATGAAAAAGGGCATGCAGGCCCTCATTCATGGGATTCAATCTATGTGAATATAGATACTGCACAATCAGTGACTCGCAACATTTTGGGATTTTTTTTATTGTCAGACGTAGCAGATAGCCACTTGTGCTTCAGAATCACTGTTAGTGTTAAAAAGACCCATCTGCAGTCTGAGCATTTTGCAGACTTTTTCAATATTGCAGAGGAAAAGTTAAGAACCTGCAATTTTGCGGACTGAAAAAATCAGACTAGGCCTTAGATTTCCATAAATAATATATACTAGTAATTGAATTTGCTTTACTTTTATCCTTACAGTGGAGAAAATAAGACAGCAAACTAACAATGAAACAGCTGACCTGATAGAAGCTCTTAAGGTAAGTTGACAAAGTTATTCTTGTCACTACTAGTTAGGTTTCCTCAAGGTATTGATACATATGTTTTTTCTCTCGAGCAAAAAAAATTTCTAGGTCGATAATGAAAGACACATTCACAAGTTGCACTAATGATAATAATTGTTGAGCAGTTGTGCCGGACAACCATAATTTGTTTGGTGGAATTCAAACTTGGGATAACATCCTTGGTGCAACCTATTTACAAACTTAGGTATGTGCTAGTTGTACATGTACATTTCCCTGGCGAAGATTGCATCCCTTATGTGCAATTACACCTTTCCAGGGCTTGAAATACTGGGTGCACATGCACCGTAGTGCAGGTATTTCTGATGTCTACCTGCAGCTAACCTGCACCGGCACATGTACTGGGTATATATACAGATGTATAGGTGTACATGTGTATGTGGATTTTTATTTTCGGCATGTTGACCGCCGTCAAAGGCATCCACAATCAGGCGAAAATCAGTGCGCGCTAATGTCATCCATAAAATCACTTGCTGTGGCCTAAATAAAGACTAATTTTCCAACAAATTATACTGACTTTGTATGCTTAAGTCTAAATAGTAAATAGTAGAAATTTGCAGTGATGTTAGAAATTCTTCATGTACATGTGATCCATGTTTCGCCTCTCAGCACTGGTCTAGACCATAATTCCTCTTATATGTCTTGAATGATTCCACTTATAGCTCTTTTATCAGTTCTGTTGAAAGGTCTACTTTAATAACAAATTATTAATTTCTTTACAGAACTCCTTGCAAGACCATGTAGATGGGGAGGAGGGCCTGCCGACAGAATCTTGGACCTTTGAGAGAAACCATGACAAGTTGTCGGCGGCCCTCCTCCACATGGATCGAATGGTAGGTCATTCAAGTCAGAGTAATTTCATCTTAGGCCACTCTAATTTAATTTGATGGTTCCTCGGATTCGCCTCTTCAGTTTTTTCTGATTTGCAAAAAAAAAAGAGATTCTTGTTCTGAATGAACTTAGAAATGCTCATATTTTGCCTCCAACAGTTGAAGAAAGTCATTTTCTTTCTAGTTGTTTTTCCATCTACCAATGCAGTGGTTTAATTAACAGTTCAAAATTCATTGTTTAAACTTTAACAGCCTTTTATGTTGACTTCATGGCTCCTATTGCTGGGGCTATAATACTATAAATAAATAATAGAATGCCTAGGCTTGTTTTTATTTTTTTTTATCCTTGTCGCTTCATATTTTTTCTGAGAACCAACAAATTATACTGGTGTGGCCTGGATTTACAAAGTATTCTTAGTAATATTGAGGACCTGCATGGGGTGTTATTATTTATGAATTACGCAAAAAGTTTTCGCTACCAATTGCAGATTACGTTAAATTGTCAGAGCTGATTACGATCAATTACACATTACGGTTAGACGCCGGCACTACTTGGGGGTTTCCAATATATCTGAGACAAGGGCTGGGAGGGGTTTAGATGTGGGAGACTAAACCTAATATAACCTAACCCCAATCATAGCCCTAAACAATGATCCCAACTCTAGAAGTTAACCCTAACTCTAATACCAACCCTAACCCTACCTTAGCCCCAAACACCTGACATCTCACGTATGTGGCAGCTCAAGGATATGGCTCAACACCGGACCTTTTGGCCTTAAGTGGTTCTTGTGCTGGGGACATAATCATTTCTGCCTGGCGTTCGGTGCGGGTTTGATTCCAGGCTTCCCAGGAGCCAGAGGTTTTCACCAATTTTATATTATAATTTTATATGCTATTCCACACTGATAGAATTTGTTTCTATATTCCAGTTAACGAGTGGAGAAAGCCAGGAGGAGAGAGAAGAGAGAAGGAGGAGAGAGGAGGAAGCAGAGAGAAGGAGGAGAGAGAAGGAGAGAGAAAGGAGGAAGCAGAGAGAGAGGGAGAAGAGACAGAAGGAAGAGAGAGAAAAGCGAGAGAGGCAGGAGAGAGAGAGGAGGAAGAAGAGACAGAGAGATGACAATGAGGAGGAACCCAACAAGGTAAGAGAAATGTCACTGTATCTAGACCATCTGTTGGAAAAAGTTGCAGAATCTAAGTTCCATTGTTTAGTGGTATACCAATGAACACAATGTACAGACACTGTTAAACATTGCCACAACTTGGGATGCCAAAAGCCTTTTAAAAGCCCTAGAGTGCTTTGGGCTAGCTAATATTAGTATTTAATTGCTAATAAACTTGCCTGTTATTGTTGTAAGTTTAATTTTCTTTATTCAGCTGCTGGTATAGTGTTAATATGTAGCATGTTGGTAAAACTTGTCAGGGTGTTTACTCTTTTTTTGTGTTTAAAACTTGGTCATTAAAAGAAAGATAATAAACCAGCGATTTGAATGCTTTAACAATTATTAAGTGCAGATATCGATCTTCAACCCATTTTCTCTTTCAACTAACAAAACTGCTGAAAGCAAATTTGATAAGGCGCTGTATGTTGTGCTCTCCAATGTATCAAATGCCTGTAGCGATTTTGATCGTGACTCTGCCACAGTGTGGCCATTCAATGTCATAATAACGTACTTACACTGATCTGTTGACTTGTGGCCCAACTAATGTTAGAAACTTGATTGTGGCAGATGTCTAGAATCATCTGTTTCAATACCAAATCATTACGTCATCTATGACATTGTGTATATCTACCTCCTGTATAACTGGGGGTGCCCTAACTTTGCACGTGCCCTAACTTCGGACGGATTTTTTACTGATCTTATTATGCAAAAGTATGCCGTGTTTGTTGCCACTGACTTTGCTAAATAAGAAGATAAGTAAACATACGTAGTCAATGTATACAGCTGTTATTGCATGCAAAGTATAGTTCTATATATTTAATTATTGCTTTGTCGGAAAACAAACACAGCACGAAAACTGATATTTAATCCAACTTTACAAACTACGTTAAGAGATATTAAAGGCGTATAAATATTTCATCGACCTTTACGGTACCGGAAAGGCAACAGAAAGGCAAATATGGCCTTTCCGTAACCTTTCCACATGTGTAAATGCCACGTTAATATAACGTGTTTCTTTCCGTGAGCTTTACAAGTATTTAAACATACTGTAAAGAAAGCATTGCGATAAGAAGCTAAATAGCGGCATCCCAAATCACATACGATATTTTACAATATTTTTGATTATAAATAAGGTATTTCACAACCTCGCACAACTAACGCAGCATCCTTGTATACTCTTTCATCTTTGGTTCTACCTAAACTCTTATATAGATATTTTCTATAATTTCTAACTAAATGGCGGCGAAATCCAGCATTATTATGCTTACTAAGTAGTCCTATGTTTATATCTGGCTTTCTAAAACATAGTTAGGTCCTTTCCTTCTTCTGTAAACAAGGTTTCCGCGTACAGGTGGAGATCTCCCCCCTTTACAGTTTAGGCGTCGTTTAGCTACAGGAAATGTTGCGCTTCTTTGCCTGTTTTTACCGTCGCAAAGTTTTCCCTTCAAATGCCAAATATTCTTTCTTTGTAGCAAGGGCCACGTTTTTCACACTTATTTGAGCGTGGCCAGATATAACAACACCATGCCCAGTCCTTTCTATGTGTTTATATCTGGCTTTCCAAAATCATACGGACCCTCTCCTTCGTCTATAAACAAACTTTCCGCGTACGGGTGGAGATCTCCCCCCTTTACAGTTTAGGCATCGTTTATCCACAGGAAAAATGTTGCGCTTCTTTGCCTGTTTTTACCGTCGCAAAGATTTCCCTACAAATGCCAAATATTCTTTCTTTGTAGCAAGGGCTGGGTTTTTCATACACATTTGAGCGTGACCTAATTTAACAACACCATGCCCAGTCCTTTCTATGTGTTTATATCTGGCTTTCCAAAATCATACGGGTCCTTTCCTCCCCGCTTTCCATCTATCAGTTGAGATCTCTCTCCCTGAGTTTATTTGTCTTTTTTTTACCGTCGCAAAGTTTTTCCTAAATGCCTAATTTTCTGTCTTTGTAGCAAGGTACGCGTTTTTTTATTTAAGTTGCGGAAAGGCACCGTGAAAGTGGAAAAATAAATGCCCTTTCCGAACTTCCGGAAAGTCCACGTTAAGGCAATCTTTACGTCCACGTTTAGGGGTCGTAAAGTTGCGGAAAGGAGGAAGAAACGCCGCCTTTACGATGGGTTTAAGCGTGCTTAAATACCAGTTTTCGTGCCGTGAAAATTTCAGTCGTTTTTACCAATCATGATGGCGCTGAAAAAGGGATCCCTTCGTAGCATCGTCTCGTGCCAGATATAAACGACCTGTACCAAGCAGTCACATAGCTGCCACATACATAACAAATAAAGTTTTACGAAACAGTAAAAAAAATTAGGGTCTCCAGGTTTTTGTGTAGTGGAAAACCAATCTGAGAAAACAACGTCAACACTACATCAACACCACTGTCGTCTGCATTAGGGCACACTGCAAGTTAGGGCACACTGTCTAGTGTAGCACATTGACGAAGGTAAATTTACGAAAATGTCTCACAGCATTTACGGCTGATAACGTAGAGCGTGAAGGGCTCATGAATAGTATGAATGCATTTTTTATCCAAGTATACTCTTTACATATTAAAGGTTTTCAAAATCTATTTATGAAAACTTATTTATCAAATTTAAAGCTGACCAATCTCTGACAACTAGCGATAGAGCGCTGTGAGTTCGAGTGCTTGAAAAAACGTTTGATGTCACCCCCCGTTATATTATATATTTTGATTTGATTTGATTCGACTCTGTACCGTTTTGTTTTATGATGTTTTTCTTTTGTTGGTGTCTTATATAAGCCCATTTGGGCTGGGTGGCGTGTAGTCGCAACACACAAACACAAACTTTCATTCATTTATTCATTCGTTCATTCATTCATTCCTGCGTGTTCTTCCCTCCCTAGCGTCGAAGACTTTCTACTGACGCTGAGGGTTCCTCCTCAGGCCTGCCTCCTCCCCGGGCTCAGCCACAAGACCAAGAGCCCGGCCACCAGGCACCCCGCGATGAAGAGGCAGGTCCGACTCCTCCTCAGAAGCCAGTAAGGAGAAGGAAGAAGGAGGAGGAGAAAGACCGGCCTCGGAGTGGGGAGTCTGGTGGTGAGGAGGCAGGCCCGCAGCCGGTGCAGGATGGGGGGGTAAGTAATCAAACTCAATCCATTCCATACTTATACCATTACAATGCAGGGCCTATTTAGCCAGCACCAGTTTTTCAGTCAATTGCAGGAACTTAGTGGCAGATGACAGAAATTTTTTTAAAGCCAATCAGTCAATCTTGACAGACAAAATTGACAAAATCTTGACTAGAAATATGAACGCATCCAAAGGACCACCAAAACCACTCTCATGATCTAATACCCCATGATTTGCCTCTCAAAATGTGGGAAAATTTGTTTTTAAAGGCTTAAAAATGCAAAATTTGTCCCCAGACCCCCTACATTGTGAGCACTCTCCCTTCAGGTCCGATCGTGAACCTGGGCTGACGGAAAAAATTTCAAGCTGGCTAGAGCCCTGTTACAATGAATGACAGACATTTATAATATTGTGCTCTTATAAACTCAGAGTACACTAAAATCATGTTAATCAAGCTAAAAGTTCTAAAGGTGCAATAATCATACATAGGAGTTTTACATGTATTTTGTTCACTACATCTACAATAGTCTAATATATACCCACCAGTCCTGGATGAATTTTAGTGGTCGACAATTACATGTAGCATTTAGAACCCTGTCTAATACTATAGTGACCACTTGTCCACAGATTTGTTTGGTCTGCTTAGCAGTTTTGACTCGGGTGTACTGTAACATAAAGTCAACCTTCAATGCTCGATGCATGCACATGTCATTATAATGGCAACTAATTTGTTTACTTTGTTCTTCCCACTTTATAGTCTGCATCATCTCGCCCCAAGCGGAACAGACAAGCTCCAATGGTTTTCAGTAAGTAGCATTCGAAGTTAATTTGTTCCTCACACTCATTTGCCTCTTGTTATCTCACAGGAGCACATCATCAGCAGAACGTACTGGGCCTGCGCAAAACCTGATTTTTCATGTTATTCGTTGGATGTTTGGTCAACATTGCATCAAAATTTTGCCTGTTGCAGACGATATCTTCGCCTATAAAACATCTGCAATCACTACAGACAGGCTGTCAACCTTATATGCTCTAATACAACCTTATATGAGATGTTCTGCCAAAGTGCTATGCGCAATACATTACGGGTTTTGCGCAGGTGCAGTACGCTCTGCCGACGTGCTTTTGATGGGCTGATATGGCCTCCTGACCCCAAGAGCTTGTGGCATTACGTACGGTTATAGTCATGTACATTGTACATTTTATTTACATGATTGTAACAGTCATTCTCATTCCCATACTTACTTACTTAGTACGAGCAGGAGCATCCTCCCTAGCACTTTGATAGCACTTCCATTGAATAAGTTGAACACCTACGTATACCGCTTTTGAAAATTTGAATACAGGATTCGGACATTGGAATTGATGTTTTTGCATTATTTGGTTCTGAGGGGCACCAAATTTTTGCTCATTTTGCATTGAAAGGCCTGTTTTCTTAGGTGGGTATGTCATAAATAAAATACAACAGTGTATTCGCATCACCCTCGGACCCAGCCCTCCCGCGAGTCGGAGTGCGGTCAGGCCGATACCTCGGGCGATATGGAATACACAGTGTTGTATTCTATATAATATATAGAATACAACACTGTGTATTATATTTGCTCTTTTCTATTTCTATTATGTACCAGTGCTAACTCTAAGCTTACATATGACCGATCTTACATCAAAGAAGGTAATGCTCCATGGTGTCCACAGATTTGAGATGCCTGTAAACCCAAACCTTGGTCTTAGGGGGGACTATACAGTGTAGGTGAACCACATACATTGTACATGTACAGTTCCAGAAGAGGTGGAACTACGTAATATACATATCTGATCTACACAAAGCTTTCTTGGCCTGCCTGAGAGCTTCCTGTGTTTCTTTTAGAGGACTTATACACATCTGAAGTAGTTCAGATGTAGTTCCTTATTATGCCAAATTACAAATTGTAACATCCTGTATAGTTCCTGTGGGTAAGATACAGACTGATGTCAAATACAGAAGAGTGGGCAGTATGGAGCTGACAGCTAGAAAGTGTAGTTCCATGGGCGGGGTAACTGGCCACGATATTAAGCTAAAATTATGAATGAATGAATGAATTCTATTATCGTCTCTTGTGACATTGTCGCCCAGCCCATATGGGCTTATAAGACACCAAAACAGAAATCATATATTAATTGTAACATTAATCCAAGGCAAATGAAAGGTCATGCTGGAGACATCAAATAAATAACTTACAACATTAAAGTGGTGCATAACATAGTTGGCACATACACGTCAAATCAAAAGTACACAAAGTCAACTCAAAAGGTACATAAAGTCACTCAAAAGTACACAATAGAACTAGTTCCAGATAGTGTAGTTTAAGCTAGATCCTGTGATGTTCTTTTGTAGTTCCACATTATGTCGGGCTCGTGTACCTTTAACCGACATTAACAGAGAGATTGCGCTAGAAAGGTTTGGATGATACAGTTGATGTCATAGTCTTCTTCTAGATATTGAAAGTACCCTTATTTATTTTTTATTTATTTATTCTGCTGAAGACACAGCCAAGGCTGCCCAACTAGCACAGGCCCATTATTTAAAGGGCTAACTTTGAGGCCATTCACTGTAGAATTTGCACCACCGCACACCGGGGCATGCCCCTACTCTTTTTCGAAGGGAGTGGTGGGTTCTTTATCATGCGTGGGGTGTGGCTCTCCCCAAACACGGGACCTCCATTTAACGTCCTATCCGTCCTATCCCTAACCGAAGCTAGGTGCTCATTTCCACCTTAGTGAAGTGAGGAAAGTCGTGTAAAGTGCCTTTTTCCAAGGACACAAGATCGGTGACATGGCAGGGTTCGAACTCGGGACCTCTTGATTCCGAGCCGAACATCTACCGCTAGGCCACACGACCCCACAAGTACCCTTACATATCACGTGCTTCCTATCGATATCAACATTGTCATTATGATATTGTAAGAAACTCACTATATGGTCAAGTATTTCCTTCACATGATGTACATAGCGGATTTTTTTGGGTGACTGTGGGTGGTGCATGGGTAGCCTCTGGGGAGTTTGTCCTGGTTTCGATGCGTTTTGCGTGCATAATGGATATTTTATAGTATGCTGTAAAGTAATATGCATTTTTCACTTCCTAAAATTAATGTCTGTTGGAAAATAGCACTCCCTTCTGGACTTTAGGACCCCTTTAAACCAGTCAGTACGGACAGTAACCGGTCTCTTTTTTGTAACAGTATGTGTCCAATATGTCCATGTTTGTAATCTTATTATTTATATTTTTTAAATGTAAATTGGTTTTTAATTCATTGGCAACACTGCAATTTCCAGTAAAGTGATCTTGTATCTTGTCAAATCAACCTGCTGTATCATCGTATGTTATACAATGTATGATGCAATGTCTTGTTCTTGCAGCCGATGGCAAATGGAAGCGGGGGACGATCAGGTATTACTGGGACAGCGATCCCGAATCCTGAGGAGGGCGACGAGTGAGCCTGGTGCTGGCACTCCGGTACTGCGGGACCCCCCTCCGTGCTGGCCTACGCTACTGGTGGTCTACTGACGAGGTAACGTTCATGACTTTTCCAACACGCACCATTGCGCATTGAATGTTTGACTGTCCATAAATTGACCAGCTTAGACAACAGACTGCACCCCCTCCCTTATCCCGAGTATCCAACTCTGCTGCTTGTTCGACTGATGCCTGACCTTAGGGGGGTCCCGCAGTACTGGGGTGCCAGCGCCAGGTTTGCTCGTCGCCCTCCTGTAGGGGGGCCTGTGGTAACATCTTTCCAGGCCCCCCTATAGTCGTCCTCCGCTTCCATTTGCCAGCCCATCCCTGTGAGAGTTGCTGATTGTCCGTCTCCGAACCAACCTGTAGAGGTTAGGCACCAGACAACTGGCCAGGCAGTGTCCAGTCTATCTGGGCACTGGCTGGCCTGTTGGATAGTGCCTTGCCCCTACAGGTCGGTTTGGAGATATCCCAAATGCTCTCGCAGGGATGGGCCTTCCGCTTGGGGCGAGGTGATGTAGATCCCCGATCCTGCACCGGCTGCACTTTTTTTACATTCTACCTGTGTTTGAACATAAGAAGAGAGTTGAACATATAATCATGTGTTTCCTAGCAGTGGCCTGTCACAGTGTGAATGGGAATGAAAGGATGAATGCATGTGTGTGTACAAGGGTGGTGCATGGGTAGCCTCCTGTGCAGACTCCGTGAGTCTGCACAGGAGGCTAGTGCATGGGTGTGTAAATGGTTTTAAATTGAGTGGATGTGTGGGGTGTGTGCTTGGGTTTTCTGGATGGGTGGTGCATGGGTGTGTGGATGGGTGCGTACATGGGTGGTGCATGTGTATATCACAGACCACGCCACATTTATTTCTAAGTGGTCTGTGTGTCTTGTGTCTTGTGTATTTTTTTGGTTCGGGAGGTGGGGGGGAGGTACATGTACATTGTAGTTTGGGGGGAGGGGGGTAGTTTTGGGGTAGGGTGGGTGGTAGGGGCATAGTTGGGGGGGGTATTTACTTGTAGTGGTGTGGGGGGGTGGGAGGGAGGTACATGTAGTTTGGGGGGAGGGGGGTAGTTTTGGGGTAGGGTGGGTGGTAGGGGCGTAGTTGGGGGGGGGGTATTTACTTGTAGTGGTGTGGGGGGTGGGAGGGAGGTACATGTAGTTTGGGGGGAGGGGGGTAGTTCTGGGGTAGGGTGGGTGGTAGGGGCGTAGTTGGGGGGGTATTTACTTGTAGTGGTGTGGGGGGTGGGAGGGAGGTACATGTAGTTTGGGGGGGAGGGGGGTAGTTTTGGGGTAGGGTGGGTGGTAGGGGCGTAGTTGGGGGGGTATTTACTTGTAGTGGTCTTTGTGTGTACATGTATGTCAATAAATGAATGAATGTGCATTGTGTGCTTGTGTGACAGGCCACTGCTTTTTAAAATTTTAACTTTTTAACAGATTTTAAACAGATTTTAAACAGATTTTAAATTGAGTGGGTGTGATTGAAGTGTGAGTGTGTGTGTACATGGGTGTATACATGGGTGGTGCATGTGTGTGTAAATGGTGTAAATAGTTTTAAATTGGATGTGTAATTGAAGAGTGCATGGGATGTGTGCATGGGTGGTGCATGGGTGTGTACATGGGTGGTGCATGGGTGGTGCATGTGTATGTCACAGACCCATATTTATTTCTAGTGGTCTGTGTGTCTTTGTTCTATGTTACATGTGTGTCTTTGTTCTATGTTCTATGTTTTTTTGGGGGTGGGGGGGTAGTTTGGGGGGGAGGGGGGTAGTTTGGGGGGAGGGGGGTAGTTGGGGGGGTAGTTTGGTTGTTTGGGGGGGGGCATTGGATACTGTCAGGTCAGGATTTGGTCGAACAAACAAGTGTGAGTTGGATACGGTACTCCACAACCCATCTCCCCCCTGAATGGATGGATGAATGGATGAGTGAATGGATGAATAAATCAATGAATGAATAGCCTGGGTACCATCCTCCGTAGTTTCTGCTGCTCCCAAAGGTCGCTGGCCACCACGGAGTCTCCGTGGAGGCCAGCGACCTTTGGGAGCGGCAGAAACTACGGAGGATGGTACCCAGGCTAATGGATGAATGGATGAATAGGTGATGTGAATGGATCCGATGAATGGATGGATGAATGAATAAATGAATGGATGAATGGATGGATGGATGAATGAATGACCCACCCATCCCACCCACCATCTCACCCCAGTCCCCTAGCCCTGTACTGCAGTCTGTTGTCTGCTGGTCAACATAGGGGTTTTCATTTTTGCACACACACACACAGACGGTAGCTTGCAGTGAAGGGAAATGTTTGCAGTCACAACTGGTTTGCAGTGTTATGTTTAGGGCTTCAGTATGATGAGCTCCTGTCACAAATAAATTATACATGGCGGCCAAAAGGTCCCAGTCCCTCAGACATCCGACAATGTCGGATATACTGAATGCAATACCGTCCCGTACTTCCCACCAAAGCTTCAATCTTCTAAAGGCGGTTGCCTTAAAATAAATGAAACAAGAAAGGAGATATCCCCAAGTAATAATAATGATGATAATTGAACGAGATGAATAAATTAAAATGAACTGAGCATAAATATAAATAATATGATATAATATAAAGGCCATTCCTTTTGTACACTCTGATGAGATTCAATCAAAAGTGATCATATTAAACAAACATGAAATATATTGCTGTTTTCAAATAAAATAAAATGAAACAGGTCAAACCATGCCAAAGGTCACACATGGAAGTACAATTTGCCCAGGAAAAAAAAAAAATCTAAGAAAATAAACCAGCTTTTCTGCACATGCGGATTACCTCCCCCCCGCCAACAGAGATCATAATAGGAAATGACTTCCCTTGCACAATAATATTCAAGCATGTATGACAACTGAATGCACATGTGCTGTTTTCAACGGCTACCAACCTTAACGATAGTTATTTATTATTCAACTTTTATTATTTATTGTGGCACCAAAAAGCAAACCTTACACTTACAGCAGGAATAGAACTCTCTGAATTGCAGAGAGTTTGCGTACACAAATTACAAATTACAACGGGACAAGAGAGGTAATATGTACATCCCTCATGAAGTATAACATTGTAACACTCTGACTTGTGTACAGATGAGGTTTAGGAAACTTAAGGCATAACTTATGACAGTTTTTTGTTGTACAGGGTTATAGCCTTATGTAGAAAAGACTGTGACAGTTGTAGTCGTTTCATCCTTGCCCTTCGGAACACTTACGGCTTGGCAGTGACAAAATGATTTTCCTTGCACAAAATAATCAGTCACCAACCATGCACAAAGATGATACAAGGGTCTATCAGTTACAACTATTAATTCATAGCACGTTTTCAACGGCTGCTAACAAACAGACTGTAACTGTAAAATATTCTGTTTTAGGAAGTAACAAAATGATATAATTTCAAATTCTTTCTTGAATCATTAATCAAAATAAAAAAAGATGACAAGCACATACATGTATGTTCTGTCCTGAAGACCTAAATTTCTCAGGTTGTATCATATTGAGCCTATTACTGTAAAATGTTCTGTTTTAGAAAGTAACAAAATGATATAATTTAAAATTCTTTCTTATTCATTAATCTAAATAAAAAAGGTGGCCAGCACATATGTTCT
This sequence comes from Branchiostoma floridae x Branchiostoma japonicum, assembly GCA_013266295.2. Classification (NCBI taxonomy): domain Eukaryota; kingdom Metazoa; phylum Chordata; class Leptocardii; order Amphioxiformes; family Branchiostomatidae; genus Branchiostoma; species Branchiostoma floridae x Branchiostoma japonicum. Next base: position 1,471,891 of record CM023839.1, read on the forward strand.
GTCCCGAAGACCTAAATTTCTCAGATCGCATCATATCAATAGCTGTCTACAATTCCTATTAAATTAAATGCTTACGGAGCTACAAATTTTGTATTTTGCCCCTTCCCCCTCCAGTCCAAAAGGATATTTTAATTGTTTCCTATTAGTAAGGACTTGCCAAGGTTATGTTTTCAGTGCTGATAATACCATTTTGTGGATGGATTTTTGTTCTTTTATAACTAAATTTGCTAGATTTTCTAGCCTCCTTTGCAGGCGTATTCCATGGGGGTAGGGGGGTAGGTAGGGCTAATTTTTTCCCGGCGCGGTCGGATGATTTTTTTGGGGGGGAGGGGGGTTCTTATTTGCAAGTTCTACGATGTTCTGATCACAAGATCGCACGCGTTAGAGATTTGGCCGCCAAACCACTGGTCCAGGAGGGAATACTGGGTTGGCGGCAAAATCTCAAACGCGTGCAATCTTGTGATCAGAACATCGTAGAACTTGCAAATAAGAACTCCCCCCCAAAAAAAACGCCGACCGCGCCGGAAAAAAATTAGCCCTACCTCCGAGGGGTCCACCCCCCTCCCCCCGTGGAAAACGCCTGCAAAGGAGGCTATAGATTTTCATCGTCTTTGGCAGCTCAGATTAGCATTTGCATAATTGCTTAAATTATGTGATTCGGCAAATCATGCAACAGTGGGTATATAGCCAGTGTCCTCCTTTCCGTCATTAAATTGAATTTGGCTGCTCCTGACAAAAAATGTTGCCCTAACTGTCAGACAACAATTTGTGTGCAAAGAGATATAAAATGTTGGGGGGGGGGGCGGTCAACATTTCTAAACTAAACTAAACTAATTTAAAAGTAAACTACTATTATATATATATCATAATGATGATCCATACCAAATAATCAGGATTTCGCAAATTTCCAGCGGCAAATTCCAGCCGCCCACAGGAATGCTGGCTAGAACACTGGCGTAATGATTTGGTTACAATTTTGGACCCTGTCCTGTTATGAGGCACAAGCACTGTTTCGTCATTTGTAAATTTTATGAAAATTATGAAGATTTGAGTTCAATGAGTATTGTGTTCTGTTCTCAGTAACTTCTCTGACATAGATTAAATGTATACTGACTGCACTTTGCATTAAGTTCAAAACTGTTCTTAAAACCAAATTTGTCTTCAGATTGTCAATGTTGAAAGTGTGAAACGGTTATAGTTAATTTTGAAATATGTAATTAATATATACATTGCATGTGGGTATTTCGAGCCCTGGTCAGTATTGGCGACAAAACCAATAAGCTAGACGAAACTATAAAGATTGATAACATTGGTAACATAGACAAGGCAACCATTATTACGTTTTCATAAATGCTACCACAAATAAAGAAGCTGTAATTAAGTAAACATAAACAAACCTGATCACTATTGGCGACAAAACCAATAAGCTAGACAAAACTAATAAGATTGATAACATAGACAGGACAACGTGGTCTAGATCTACTACATTCATCAATAGACTGCGGCCACATCTTAGAGCCCAGACCAAAAGCCAGTTGTATTATTTTTCTGTTACCGTTTATTTTAGCACATAAATTATAAATGATAAAACCAATAGAAAGACTAGGAAGCCAGATGTTTGCCCGTACCAAAAATGGACCTGTCCCCCTCCCGCACAAATGGATTGTTCCTAAATCACCCCTGTCCAAGTGTTCCAACAGTCTATACCCCCATGCAGCAATGTAATCCTTCAAATGAATGCCTTCTGCTGGTGGAACATGTAGAACCAGAGTTCTATTTACATGTAGAACTGTCAGTTAGGGATTTGGGTTTTCAAGCTACTGTTTTTACTCAAAGTAAGGTAAATAAAACCAGATATTTGCTCAGGACACAAGATAGCACGTGTTAGAGATTTTGCCAGGAGGGAATTGGCAGCATTGACAGGGTTGGCAGCAAAATCTTGTGATCAAAACATCGTAGAACTTGCAAATAATTATAAGCACGCCCCCAAAAAAATACTGACCGCGACGGAAAAAAATCAAGCCCTCCTGTAGTGCTTTTCAATATTGTCTTCAAAACCTCCATGTACATGTAGTCCTCAAAGCCCCCATAACAGCGCTAATCTCAGTAAGAGAGTTCTCGAAATCCATATATAGTGCTTTCAATGGATCACCCTGTCATTAGTCCAAATTTTCATATTTTTGACAGGATCCATGCCACCCTGTATCTGCTTGAAGTTCCAGCCACCATGTTTTTGTTAGAAGATTGCTTGGAGATTGCAGATGTCAGGTTATTTGGCCCCAAAAAGTGAATCCATTTTATGAAATGGCAGGGGAAGAAGGAGAAATGCAGGGGAAAACAATGTTTTCAATTAAATATGACTGTACAGTAACTATGGTATGATGTGACATATAACTAAAAATACATTGTTACATTTGGACAGGCTTTTAGCTAGGATTTTTTTGTTGGCTGTCCATTTTTTTAATGTATGCTATGCGCAGTGAAGCCGCACGGTGAGCAGCTCAGGTGCAAACTTTTAAGGGGGGCTTTTTTGAAATTCGTCATGCTCTCAAACACCACTGTCTTCCTGCATTTTGAGGTGGAAATTTTGAGGAATACAGTCAAGTTTTTTCCTTTGTTACTTCATTTTGTATTTATAGTAAGGCTGAAGGGAGGCATAAGGGCATGGCAGAGGTTGGGAACTTGGAAAAAATAGGGCATCTTTAGGGTCTCCTATCAAAAAGATGGGAGTCCAATTTCTTATTATTTTCAATATAGGGAGTCCAAAAGACACCCGGACACCCCCCTAGCTAGCTAAAAGCCTGCATTTGGATAGATAACATCCCATTATTGCTATGGATTTTTATTTGCATAATGCAAACTGTTGATTTTCAAGATTTAAAAAAAGTTGAAGCCCTGTAATTTACAAAAACTATAAAATTAATTGAATTTAATTATAACATAGTAATTATTTTTTTGTAGTTGGTTTATTGCACACAAAGCATATTGTAGCCAGAAGGCTGAATTGCACTGAATTGAATTGTTTACAAATGTCCGTAGAGCACATTAGAATAGAAATTGACTACAAGTAGTTATCAAAACAGCTACGAATCTAAAATCACAAAGAACATAGTCAAGTAACATAGCTAAAATCACTCTAAACATGGTACTATGATCATGACAGGAATTGTGACAACCTATCATAAAACTTTACCACTGCATGGATAATAAGAATTTAATTGTCCAACGTTTCAGAAGTGCACAATCATGCATCCGACACTCTTCCTCAGTGTTTAGTACATAGGATTAACAGAACCAGAGGAAGAAAGTTCTAAATAAACAAAACAAAAACAGACAAGTTGTTCTAAAGGAGTGTTCTAAATAAACAAAAGGTAACTGACAGAATGTTCTAAAATTATGTTCTTAAAGGTAAACAAGGAGTGGATACCAACTAAAGACAAAACCAAATTGAATGTTAAAACCAATAAGCACAGTCAAAAGTGTAAGAACAATTTATTAAATACAATTTGCAATGCATTGTACCAAGAACCTAATCTCAACCCTCCCTTTTCAGTTTAATGATGGTAAATGAATATACTACATATCATAAAGCTTATATATATAATAATCATATATTATATAACAGGCAAGCTTCTTAACTAGTCTGGCAATTGTCATAGAGCATTGAATAGTGCCTGAGTGTGTCTCTTCCCCACAAGACAAGGTTGGATGGAAACTCATGAGACATTAGCAGTGTGCAATTTTCAAAACCTGTGAAATGGGCAATTCTATTGGATGTAGGGACTGTAATCAGAGTCTCTAGCCTAACCAGCGCGCGCTTCCCCTTCCAATCCTTCCCACTAGGGCAGCGTCAATATCACTTTGGGGCTGTATGGCGACCAAAGATTCAACAGAATGATTGCTCGGCAAATTTAAAGGAAAAAAGCGAATTTCTGTCTGACAGGTGTTTTCTTGTCTTAAAGTTTGAATTGTACTTAAAATTCATATCTTTGATTTTATTGCAAATTTACTTGTCTATAAAACCAAGGGTCACACAAAGTCTGTTAGGTCGCTGTGCAGTTACAGTGTGATTGTTGTCCTGCTAGTGGACAGGGTGTATTAGACATCAATTTGAAAGTTTCCTAAACACACAACCATGTAAAATGTTTCTCTGACAACATTTTGGCAACCTTCGGCTACCACCTTTAGGGTGTTATGAACTTCTCCTTGTTGCATAATGTGACGTAGCAGCAATGTTGACTGTTCTCGACCGTGTCCAGACCGGACTTGACTCCTTTCTACTCTGCATGTGTGGCCCGGGCTCCATCTGTGGTGTGAATGGCTATTTGTTGTCTGAGTGGTTGCTTGTTGTCCTTAGCCCGGGCCCCCAACTTCACCAAGTCTATGACACAGTCATTTCTTGCACTGTAGCTGGTCACTGTGTTTGGGAACGCAATTCCTTGCTGCTATATTTCATAATGTAGGGGAAAAAAGTTTATAATGCCCTGAAGGAAGTTAAGTTGAACAGTTGCCAAAGATTGGCAGGGGAAAAACTACATGGATGTGTTAGTAAAGAAAGTTTCAACGTTGATGCAACCCTTATACTCGGTTTGCAGTCTCTACTTGTCTAGTAGAATTGCTGATAAGATTTCGATCGCTAATCATGACATAGTAGGTGTACTTAGGGGGCATTGGCACACTCCTGCACTAATTAATATAATATAACAATAGTGCCTGTTTTCATCTATTAAGATCATTGCCGAGGGCCAATTGCAAACACAAATTTTAAAGGAACATTTGATACAAAGTAATACATAACTTACACAAGAAATAAAACTACCAGCAATAGTGCTTGATTTCATCTGAGATAATTAACGATGTACAGTTTCTTTGAAAGGTTTAAGAAATAAATTCAGATTTTCATTTTAATATGAAACATTTTACTCTTAGACTAGCACTTACATGTACTAGTATTTACAATTATACATTAATTTTTTATTAAAGCATTTAGAAAAAGAAGAAAAGGCAGCAATAGCGATGCACTCATTGACAAGTTAATAAAATTTATATAAGCACTGCCATTAAACATAAAAATAATAACTAGTCAAGAGTTCTGCGACATCATACCTTCACCAAATGATGCTAGCCTTTATGACTGACAAATTATAGATTGATTATTCCCCCTGATTATGAGAATAGGATCCTCATTTGCATGAATTCTATCAGTTGATCATATTCTCCACCAAAAGACAGGCTTATCTTACTCTTAACAAAGAATGCCATTCTTACTAGCATTTCTTAAAAAACTAGAGGTCAACGATCGCATGCCCACGAAAACATACCCTTCTTGACGAAGGCAATTATGTAAAGCAGTTCCTTACTTGAATAAATTGTGTTTAATGATGTTGACCTCCACTTAACTTTCAAATACCCCAAGTATGAAATTCCAGGCAGGTAACACTATGGAATTATAACATTTTCTCATTAATTATGCAAATTAAGTCTTCATTCACATAATATCTCCCTGTATATCGTTCTCAAGTTACAAGCTAGAATACAATGTTAGTCCTTACATGGAATGCAGCTGATTTATAGAATTTGCTCATTAATTTTGCAAAATAATACATCCATATTTGCATAATTGCCATATAATTATGTCAAGCATCACTTACATACCAAACATTACCAACATACCAAAAATCCCGACGATCCGTCATCTGGTTCTTGAGTTATTCTCCTTCTTCCCCTGCACAAGAGCTACCTACCATTCAAATTCCGTGACCCTAGCATGCCTAGATCATTGACTCAGAGATATCAAAACCGGAAGTTCTGTGGCATTACCACAACAAGCCGCCAGGGGGCCCAATATCTAATCATTTCGATGTCTCAGCATGACCCTGTATGCACCAACGAAATGTGGTCAAATAATAAGTAGAACTTAAAGTGCAGGTTCTAAACCACACCCCCTTGTCATTTTACATAGGACTCAAATGGAGTAAACTAAATTCTATAAATCAAGAGAGTCTGAAACATTGACTTTTAGAACAAAATAAAATCTCATAATTTCACAGTAAGTCTGAAACGAACCCGTAAAGTGTGTTTGAGCATTGTCAGCTACCTTGAAAGTTACAAGACTATTAGCATAACCATGGCAATAGTGCCTGTTTTCATCTGAGATCTTTGTACACTGTCACTTTCAAAAGGTTTACAATCCGTCAGTCAGTTCTTGAGTTATCCTCCTTCAAACATTTTTCAACAAACGCCCTTGCAGTTCCAGAGTACATGTAAAAGCCCCCCACCCCCTTGTTTATTTCAGGTAGGACTCAAATGAAGTAAACTAATCTTATAAATCAGAGGGTCCGAAACATAATGACTTTTACATGTAGTAAAAAGAAAATCTCATAATTTCACAGTTAGTCTTAAATGAACCCAAAAGAATAATGTTTGTCAATGAATGTTGTCAGGTACCATCCTTCAAAGTTAGTATATTTAGTTTAGCACCATGGCAATAGTGCCTGTTTTCATCTAAGATCTTCGTACAGTCACTTTCAAAAGGTTTAAGAAATTTCCATTATTGAACTAGTACCAAATGTATTGTGTCTAAAATATTCTTTTATGACATTTAAAACGTCCTTTGATGAATGGAATGGGCTCTAAGTTGGCTGCTTCAACATTTGATTTTTAAGAGCTTAATTTAAAACCACTTTGTCCATGTTTTGTTGAATTTGAAAATAAAAATTGTTACTAAACCAGTTTGCATGTTTTCAAATTGGCATGCATTTTTTCAAATACCTGTATTGCACTTGTATATATTATGCATGCAAAAAAAGAAAAGAAACCTTTCCATATTGAACTGACAGTGTATGACATTGAATAGGGATATTCCCATACTCTTTTTGACATAAACAATGAACAATGGACCATGTCCCTTCCTTCTGTGCTTAGTTTTAACTTACAGCTTCTTTTGATAAAGGCATCCAGTGCAATTTCAGGTTGGCAAAACTTGATTTTCGAAGTGAATTTTCTGGTCAATATTTAATGTAGCAAGTTAGCCGACATAACCGCCCTTGGGCGTAACACACCAGCTTCGCAGGCACACGGCAGCTGGCTAACCATTGAACGTCTAACTCTAAACAAATTTGTGATGTTGCCCCAACTGTAGTTGGTGGAAGTGAGTTCCACTCTATGATACATTTGTAGTTCTAGGGAAAAATCAGTTTTTGAACACCTCAATCCTTGGTTGATAACTCTGGTACTTGAATCAATCTTTAATCCCAAAAGCATGTCTTGAGATTTGTGGCAGTCACTCCGTGTGACATTTAGAGTTACAACTCTGGGAAATTTGTATAAAAGTCAGACCAGGTTACTGATATTTTAATATTAATTAGTTCTGGTCAATCTTTCCCAAAGTCGTGCAATTAGCACATCTCTCATTTACCATTAAATATAATATAATAAAATAAATAATAATGGCAGTTTTGATAAACATGAATTGTATGACTCTTAAAAGAAATATCAGGAAATTAATTAAAGTGCTTGTTATGTATCCAATTTACCTGGTTTCACACTTTCCACATTGAAGAACATTGACATACATATTTTAAAGGGTTTTCACGGAGAAATGTTGCACTTAAAGAGGAAAGATCCTTCAAGTTTGCTTGTGTTATGAAAAAATTCCATCTGGGATGTGCAGGCTTTTTAGCAAACTCGGGGCACTTTCCCATAAAACGTAAAACTAAGTTAACCCTAAACAGTACACCTGGGGTCCGCGCGGACCCCAGCACTATATATTCTGTAATATTTTTTTTGTTTCTAAAGATTTTTTTCTGAAATTTTAGGTAGTTGTCACCCACAAAGTTGTGCCTCAACACAGTGCAGAAAATTCCGTTTCCCCCATTTTTTAAAAATTTTGTATCTGATTTTCTTTTGGGGTCCACGCGGACCCCAGCCGGCTTTCAATCGTAATAGATACACTGGCGTTCTTACACTTTACTTTTTTTCTTATACTTTACTATATTTTCAGGCTTTTATGATAAGTGACACATGCTTTCTAACATTAATAACATTTTATATAATTTAATGTGATTTTTATTAATAATTTATGCTAATTTAATTATGTCATTGGTCAAAACCAAGATCCAAGATGAAGGATAATTAAATATGTATGACGTCATTGTATGACGTCACTGGTGTTGCTAAGGGCAACATAAGCTTTAGCAGACCTTATCATTTTATCATAAACACTTTTTGTTAAAGTTGCGTTGTATACCATTAAGTTTTAAGAGAATAACCTATTTATAACGGTTTTAGCCATTAAAATCATATGAATGACGTCATAATGACGTCATACTACGTCATAACGACATCACAATTGTTGTATTGATTAATTTTTACTAGTACACCATCTTCTGAAAATTTGGTGGCCATACGATATACCGTTTCCGAGTTCTGAGGGGGCAATAAGCCCCCTCCCCCAATCCCACGAACCTCCAAAGCTTAATAAAAACTTTTAAAAAACGAGTATTTCTTGATTCCTTCTTTTCTTCACCAACAAATTGGAAAAGGTACAAATGTTTGATTTTTGTACGTAATGTGGACTCAGAGGTTCACACATCGATTCAGCAAAACAGTTGAGCTGGTAGCATACTGATAATTTCTAAAAATTAGGAAAAAACTGTTTGGGGGTCCGTGCGGACCCCAGGTGGACAGATTAATCAGTCCGGGAAGGTGTACTGTTGAGGGTTAAACATTTCGAGTCCTTCTTACCATTGAAAATTGCACTTTGCGTAGTCTTTTTGTTCAAACTATTGTACGGTTATTATTATTATTAATTTAGATTATTGTGATCATTATCATAAATGAATCAAGAAAATGAATGGAATTTTGGTTGAAGTCAGGTTGTCTTATGAGAACAGAACCAAGTTAATTTTTGACTGAAAGAAAAGCATTTTATTATCTTGACAATGATGCAAATTACTTTTTGACATCTATAAATTAATAAATCAATAGACAGTAACCATTGGCAACCTGTGTGAATTGGCTCTTTGCAATGCCTTCAAAGCTTGTGCCTAAAGTAAGAGTGACAGTGTCTCACAGCATCTAGATTTAATTTCGACAAACCAGAGAACTTTGGACAGCTTAAATTTAGACTTGCATACTTTACAAAATGTACAAATGTGAACAACTTGCCTTTGTAGTTGATTGGAAATTGAAATTCTAAAGAATTTTACGAAATCTTTAAAGATAATTTGTAACAATGACTTTAAAAAAAAGGTAAAAACAGTACACCCCCATACCACACCCTTTCAAACCCCAACCCCCTACAATGACTCACCCCCATACCACACCCCCTCCACCCCAACTCCCTACTCATGGTGCTATAATAATGAATTTATATATTATATATATGATGGCCCCTGGTTAGAAGTGTGTCTCTGGTTGCTACAAAATTAATCTGGATGCTGATTAATCTTTTCGTATCAAAATTTGTTTGGGGACAATTTAATGTGCTGCCATTTCCATTCAGTCCAAAAAAAAAAGGTTTCGGTCAAGCAGTGTACGAAATACAGTTTTGGGGCCAGGTTGTCCAGTGGCAACCTAGGATGAAAGCTAGGTTGTCCAACAAAATTCCAGGTTGCCTGCAATTTAAGCTCTTCTACATGTACATTATAATTAATGTACATGTAGAAGACTGGGTGTAGAAACAGGTTCTTGATATTTCAATTCATACTTTGCACCAAGCAAAAAAAAAATATGATTGCACGGCACAACTGGGCAACCCAGTATTTCGTACACTGAGTCAGGTGAAATTTGATCCACCACAAACAAGTTTCAAAGTTAACAAACCCTTGGCAAAGGTATTGAAAATTTTTAATTTCATTTCTTTTCCGTCATTTTTATCTAGGGTAAGCCAATCAGTGTTAACACTGCTTTTCAGTGGGGCCCTGCGACATTCATACATAAACAGGTAAAATACATGAAGTAACATGTGAATATTAGTCAGCCAGGGCCCAGGGTCATATCACAGAAATAGTGTTTAACTTTACCACTGGATAAGAAGAATTTAATTGTCAGACATTTCAGGTACCCTTTCGACACTCAGTGAATAATGCGTAAATAAGATTTACAGAACGAGAACAAGAAAGTTAAACTAAAAAAACAAAACAAAACAAAAACAGACAAGTTGTTCTAAGGAAAGTTCTAAATAAACATGTCAGTTGTTCTAAAACCTGTATGCTTGAGACAGCACATGTGCATAAATAATATAACTTAATGTTTGGAGATCATTTTTGTCAAACATGAAAGTTATTCTCAAAGCTTGTGTTTTGTTGGGTTTAAATTTTGCTGCATAAACCCCTCGTACACATTATGCTTAAAAGCATCCTATACTATAAAATGCTTGAAATGTATTGATAAGATTTCAAGCCATACAATGCGTGCATACAATGGTACATGCAGATGCTTAAATCTGGATGACTGTATTAATACACTTTTGGCAAACAAATGATGTTCAATCTTCAAACTTTGCTGATAAAAGAAATTATAAAGCTGGATTGAATATATCAGTCAGCTCTGATATAATGTGATTGAACTGTTCTCCAACTAAAAAATGAAATTTTCAAGAAAGTTGGGAAAGCTTATAAATCAATGGCAAGTGAATGCAGTAGTGACTGCACATGATGTCCAATCTTCAAACTTTGCTGATAAAAGAAAATAATATAGAAAGCTGGAAAAGATATTCTGATTAAAAAAAAGTGAAAAGCAAAGGCAAGTGAATGCAGTAGTGACTGTAAACAAAGTCTGAAGACATCAAGGTCTTCATAAATAAACAAACAAACAAATAAACAAACATCATCATCACTATATTATGCCACAAATTGTTTAAATTCACGACTGGTATATGACAACTGTGACTCCTTGTGATGGGCCTGTACAAATTGAGCATTTAGATTCCAGCATCTCAGACATCATCATCATCATCATATTGACGGTGTTGGTCAGGGTTAACCCCTTAGCATGCCTGTATTCTATGAAAGCCTAGTTTATATGCGGGCCGGGCACCCCTATGTTGAACACCTTGTCTGAATGGTAAAACCCGGCATACGTACTCTTGAACTAACGCCGAAATCATGCATAAATTGTAACCCGCAGCCTGCTGCATGGCAGTGTCCCGAGACTGTCCAAATATTTTATCTGGACCCTCAAAAAAAGAATCATACGATTTAAAGCTGCATTGTGTAACATTGATACAAAAAGTAAATTTTCTTTAGTTCTTAAGTCTTTTCTTTACAAAGTAAGTTGAATCAAGCCTTCTCCATTGCAAATACGTGCCATTCAGGGAGTGGAGGTATCAAAATATGAAACGGATGTATTTAAAAGTTGGAAACACAGCTGTCAGCCATGTTTGTTTACATTCTGGACTTTTTTGGTGGCACCACAAACTGAATGCTCCTGTTTTAGCTCCAAACATAAATGTCAGAAATGTGACATAATTGCACAAATATGTTGAAAAGTGGATCCGAAGTAAATTACAATCACATGAAGTTTTCTTATTAGAATATTTAATATTAGGTGCAAAAATGTTACATAATACCTCTTTAATATAAAAATTGTATCCGCATCACCTGGTCCGCCCCAACTGCTGAGATCAGGCATTTTTGTATACCGGGAACCAAGCAATGAAATCCGCCCAGCCCCCGTTTAGTTAAAGTTGCAAACAAACCTAGCAGAAACAGAGCCCTTCTGCAGAAGGATCTCTCCTTCCTCGGAGGTAAAACAGACCGCGTATAGAACAAAGTTTAACATCCTTAGGCTAGTTTTTACTCGCTACAACAAGGGCTAGTATTATAAAGTTCGCAATCAAGTTGGGACATTTAGGAGTTTCTGATAAAAAAGCTTTTTTAAATATTAAATATTATATACTTATTTCTGCATTGTGGGAGTTATTGCATATTATATTTCATTCTGGTGTACTTACTCTCCTCACATGCCGTTGTCATCAATTTGATTAATTGGATGGACTCCAAGTTAGGAATTTTTGACATTATGCAAGTCAGTTAATATGTCAATAACTGTATAAATTCTGGTATATCAAAGGGAGCTGTACATGCATGTTATCGATTGAAAATCATCTTTTCTTTAAAGATTAAGACCAGGATTCAGAATTCAGCTTTATTGTTATTGGCATAACATGTTCATTGGAATTTAAACATGAATTGCGCCGACATCAACAAAAAATACACGGAGCAGATAATACTAAAAATTTTAACATGCGAGTTAAGTTAAAACTGGGCTTTACACAGGACAATGCAGATATATGTTCTCAGTGTAGAGGTACATTGTATGGAAAATTATTTAGTTTGCACATCGTTAGAAAGCAGTAAATTGTAGGAATCAGTTGCCACAGTCACTGTGGTAGTACAATGATTCAATCACAGTACATGTACAATTTCAGTGCACGAGGAATAAAGGACAGTTCATCTCTTTTGGTTTTACTCTTAGTTGCCCGAAATTGTCCTTCTCGCGGTAAACTGTACGTACTAGTGGTTGGCACACAGTGGGATAAGAAACTCATATGATTATTCGTGTCTGTTGTGTGTTTGTGTACCCTTACCAAACTGGTCTTTAATGCGGCACAGGTACAGCATTAATGCCGCACTAGTCTGGCACTTTTGGCATTAATGCCGCATTGGTCCTGTTCCCTGGGCAATTGGGCACTAATGCTGCACTAGTGTGATGATCATTAATCATCATTCATCATACAGGGCTCCTCATACTGTAGCAAAGCCTTCCCCTGACATGAGCTGGTCACACCAAATTAACCCCCTGCCCTCAGACCCTGGTCTTTGATTACCGTGACAGAAAACGGCACTAATGCTGCACTACACCCACCATCCCCACAGGAGCTGCCTCCATTCCTGTCTGGATTTGCTCATTCCTTGACAAAGACTGGAGTTGCACACTCCATAATGTCTATGATAACAGTTTCTTCTAGTATGTTTGCTGCCTGCTCTGTTCTTTTCCACAAAAATCTGAGAATCAAGAACTGGTATGGCATAGAGAATCTGCATTGAAACCTTGCTGAAATACAATACAGGCCACATACAATGTATGCCCTTCAGCCCTGGCACATACATGTAGCCAGGTCATGTGATGAGTCTGGAACTGATCATGTGATAAATGTAGAACAGCCACTAGTTAGGAGGCACTTTTGTTGGGAGAAGTTAGTCAAGATGAGTAGTGTAACTTGGGAAGCTGTAGTTTTACTCATTTCTAAGGCTCTGACATTTCACTCTTTATTTAGACAAACAGCAGACATACATGGAAGTCTGAATTGTGTTGTTCTCATATCTGAGTTCTTTTGTGAGAGCTACTGGTGTTACACTTACCTACAGAACAGACCACCAGAAGGCATTAGGCCTGCTCCCATTTTCAATGGTCAGACATGTACATGCACATATGTAGCATAATTATTAGGGGTGTGTTACTATACTGTTAAGGTCAGTGCTAATAACTGATATAATCTAGTGTGTAATAGATACAAAAGTCACAGCCTGTCTGATAGCCAAGGAACAATTATGTTTTGGGCACTGGCTCAAATCCAAATCTTACTTTCATATGCACCAAACACCCCACAATTCTATTAAAGAATGGGGCACTACAAGGACAAGGACATTACCATTGGAAGGATTTGAGTCAATCAACATGAATAATGAAGAATCATACATGTACATCCTATTAACCTCCCAAAACAATAACTTAAGATAGTTTCCTCAAAACTATAGTGCTGTACAAAAACAGTTCCATTTCATCAGAACAAACAACCAGAGGGTACAGGGCCCTGGGGTTAATCTAAAGGTGAAGCATGGCCGTCTCATAATCACCGTGGCAGGAAATGGCATCAATGCAGCATCAATGCAGCACTACTCCCACTACTTCCTTCAAGGCTTTGCTCAGTTGACAGTTTATGGAGGGAAAACCTGGACAGCTATAATTACCACGAAATTACCGTGGCAGTCGGCATCAATGCGGCATTAACCCAGCATTAAAACTTTCAGTATTAATGCAGCATTAAGCGCCACTTTGACTAGGGAAGGAGTCTTGTTTCAATCAATGTCCTGCACTGTTGATAGTGGCATAAAGATGATCAGTGTGAGTTTGCAATTCCTTGACTTCCCATCCCAACTCCAGAGCATTTTGCACACCTGAGCTTATGGTTTGGATTTAACCTGGTTGTTGTTACAGTAATAAACAGCAGATTAGCAGCTTAAAAAAATAAACTCTTCTGGACCGTTTCACATAGTCATATAAAAAATGGCCCATTGATATGGCCAGAGGGATTCTTACATTTAGCCTTCTTAGTACAGTCATTATGGCACAAAAGTTTATTGCAACTACAGCAGATTGGCATGCGTAAATTTATAGGGTCTATAATTATTTATTATTATACTACAAGGAAGACCAAACCAGTTTTGCAAAGCCATGTTTTATTTATTTATTTATTGATGATCTATAAACTTACCCTGCAAATGGGTATAATGCTATTATTTAATATAAATGTAGTGAGGTTTACAGCAAATCTAACTCAGCACTGAGTTATGGTCTAGCTATAGCTCATTATGTAGTCTAGCTTATTACACAGCCATTTCAACTGCTTTCAAATTGTCAGTCCATTGGATTATGAGTGTGGCTCAGTATTTCAAATAATCGCACGATTTGTACCGAAAACACAAACACCAAAAGACTCAACAGATTAGCAAAACCACTACCATCATGTATAAAAATAAGTCAAAGTCAGAGTGTGACCAACCTGTAATATCTCAGGGGAATCCTATGATTAGCTGCCTACTCTAGGTACAGGTCAGCTTACCCATTGTGTATCTTCTATTTCTTGCACCCTCCAGTCAATTTTGGCAACCCCCAACCCTAAAGGGTATTGACTAGTAGAGTACAAGTAGGCTTTTGGACACTACATACAGTCTATGGTCTTACTTTCTGGTAGCAAATAGCTTGTTGGAGCTACAAAAATCATCTGTGGGTACTACTAGCCCTTTGTTTACAATAGTCAGTCTGACAATGCCATCTACATGATAGTTCGTGAGTAGAAATCCTAGAACATGCATATGTCATCGGCCAAAATAAACTGTTGACTGAACTTGGGCAGACTGTTATGTGATCAAAGTATATATATTATAACTGGCTGATTGCCTCCTGCTAGAATATAATGAATTTGAGCTTTAAAACAAGTGCTCGCTCCCCTTCATGTATGTGTGTGCGTGTGTTTACAGCACTTCAGAATCTACAAGTAGCCTTTTTTTTTCTTGCTTTGTCCTTCTGGGCAGCCTATGGTCTTAACGTCTAGTGGCAAATAGCTTTTTGGAGCTAATAAGAAAATGGGTACTAGCCCTTACAGTGTTTGCACTAGTCAGTCTGACAATGTCATCCCTTCTAATTTAGTTGTCAATAAGATATCTCTCTCATTTCCTTTTTAGACTGACCTGGCATCTAAATGGTTGTTAGTAGAAAACTAAGAACAAGTCATCAGCAAACTGTTGTCTATTGAACTTGGGCAGTATGATGTTATCAAAAGTATCTGCCAGTGAGTGATGATATAAATTGTTCATTATAAATCAGGTGCTCAATCATGTATTTGCGAGTGTGTGAGTGTGTGTTCATGGAACTTCTACTAGTACCCTATCTGCTTCTGAGTAATCAATGGCCTCAATCACTTGGTGACAAATAGCTTTTTGGAGCTACGTTTCACTTCACTTTTATTTATTTTTCCGGGAAAATACACTCAGGTCAAAACTTTACCTGTATTTCAGGCAGTCCTGGCTGAACATGTAAAAAGACCCAGTATATCAATATAC
This sequence comes from Branchiostoma floridae x Branchiostoma japonicum, assembly GCA_013266295.2. Taxonomy (NCBI): domain Eukaryota; kingdom Metazoa; phylum Chordata; class Leptocardii; order Amphioxiformes; family Branchiostomatidae; genus Branchiostoma; species Branchiostoma floridae x Branchiostoma japonicum. The sequence goes on from CM023839.1 coordinate 1,487,739, forward strand.
ACTTTATACAAACAAGTAAAATGAACTACTGTATATCTGGCAAGAAGTTACACATGTGTTATAACGGTGCTTGGATGTCCTAATCTGGACTGTTCACTGTTCTTAAGGGAATATTGTTCCACAACTGCGTGCCGTAGGACTTTAAACTGCCACAATAGGATGCACTCTGGGCTGGTGGAGGTCATAGTCCCCTAACCATTTAGCTGCTAGCGCTGTACGGGTGCCGGCCCTGCGGGTCGGTGCTGACATCCACCTGAACAATGTTGACATATGTTGACATATGAAGATGGTTACTAGCCCTGTGTTTGCACTAGTCAGTCTGACCAAGCTACATGTATCTCTGCTGATTTACTTGTAATGAGAAATCTCTTAAATTTCCTTTTTAGACTGACCTGGCATCTATTATTAGCAATTCATCAGGTAAACAAGTGCTCGATCACCTGTGTGTGTGTGTCGGTGTGTGTATACACGGAACTTCTACAACTACACTTTATGCTTCTGAACAGGTCTTATCAATTTGGTGACAAATAGCTTTTTGGAGCTACATATTAGATGGTGACTAGCCCCATGTTTACAGTAGTCAGTCTGACAAAGCCATCCCTGCTGATTTACTTAAGAAATCTCTCTACTTTCCTTTTTAGACTGACCAGGCATCTATTATTAGCATCATCAGGTAAACAAGTGCTCGATCACCTGTGTGTGTGTGTCGGTGTGTGTACACGGAACTTCTACAAGTACCCTTTTTGCTTCAGAATAATCAATCATGGTCCTAATTATTTGGTGACAAATACGAAGCTTATTGGAGCTACACTCAGGTAAGTAAACAAGTGCTCGTTCACCTGTGTGTGTGTGATTATGTGTTCACGAAACTTCTACAACAGTACTACACTTTATGCTACTGAACAGGTCTTATTAATTTGGTGACAAATAGCTTTTTGGAGCTACATATTAGATGGTTACTAGCCCCATGTTTACAGTAGTCAGTCTGACAAAGCCAATTCCCTGCTGATTTACTTAAGAAATCTCTCAAATTTCCTTTTTAGACTGACCTGGCATCTATTATTAGCATCATCAGGTAAACAAGTGCTCGATCACATGTGTGTGTGTGTCGGTGTGTGTACACGGAACTTCTACAAGTACCCTTTTTGCTTCAGAATAATCAATGGTCTCAATTATTTGGTGACAAATAGCTTTTTGGAGCTACATATTAGATGGTGACTAGCCCCATGTTTACAGTAGTCAGTCTGACAAAGCCATCCCTGCTGATTTACTTAAGAAATCTCTCAAATTTCCTTTTTGAACTGACCTGGCATCTATTATTAGCATCATCAGGTAAACAAGTGCTCGATCACGTGTGTGTGTGTGTGTGTGTCGGTGTGTGTACACGGAACTTCTACAAGTACCCTTTTTGCTTCAGAATAATCAATGGTCTCAATTATTTGGTGACAAATAGCTTTTTGGAGCTACATTAGATGGTTACTAGCCCCATGTTTACAGTAGTCAGTCTGACAAAGCCATCCCTGCTGATTTATTTAAGAAATCTTTCACCTGTCCTTTTTAGACATACCTGGCATCTACATTGGTTAGAATTCTAAGAACAAGTCAGTGAAGACTAATGGGGAAAAAGAGCTGAGCTTCCCTTAGTCAATAGAGAGACTGGCTGCACAGTCAAGTAGCATCCTGAAGAAAAAGGCTCCATAATACATGATACCACTCTACGCAGTCAAGACCTGAGAAGCTGACCTCTACAGCCGTTACTTCACTCCATAAGCAGATCTTGGTCATCTTGGGAGTTCCTTCAAAGAAAGAAAATGTCAGGACATCCTTTACTCCGGCACCTGTGTGATTCAGCTATCCTGGTCTCTACTGGACATTCTACGTCACCAAGTCTAGACATCCCTCAAAAAAAAAAAGAGTATTCCACCTGTACTCACCGTTTTGAGTGACAGGGAGGGGTAGTACCTCTGCGGGGAAATAGAGTGGTGCTCCTATAAACGAGTAGTTTCCCCGAAATTGGTCCCCACCTGTTACTCAGCCCCGAGGAGGCTCGACCTTTTCTGAGTCCGCACGTCAAATTATAGGATTTGGATAGTCGTGCTAGTCTAGACATGATTTGGCCTAGCAGGCAAGTCTTCATTCAAGAACATAAGCTGATTGTCTGCAACATAAAGTTTATCTCCAAGGCCAACAAAGCTTCACATAGAATCTCTTGAGCCAGATCTGGGACAATTCCAGCTGGTTGTGAAGTAGACTTACTTCACTCATCACGATTCTACTACTGACCCGAGCTACAGTATACAACACTACCTAGGAAGCGGTCAACAAAAACAGAAAAACTGGATCATCACATCAAAACCATTGGTATAATCAGCTAGGGCAAAATGGGGTGGGTTTTGGGCAATGGCTGTTTAGGTTCAATGTTAGGAAAACGCCTACTGGGCCCTGGAAAGACCTACTATATCAGGTTTACATGTGTAGGTGTTAAGCGCCATAGAACGCCAGTTCAGTTGTGGTGGCTTACCCCCCTCATGCAGCCCACAGAGACCCCTGTTAGTTACTGTCAACTAAGTCATGAACTGTTACCCCTAAATTGGGCCCCACTGCATCCCTTACCCTGAAGCTAATCTCTGGGATTCTGGCTCCAAAGGATCATAGAAATTAGTTGTCACCAAAGGGCCTAGTTTTACAGACCTGAAGCAATTTATACAAAGTTCCGTGGTATTATTAATAGTGTGTGTGTGAGTGTTCTGTGTGACTGTGGTCAGCACTTTATCTGTATCAGTATAGCCAGCCAGGACATCCTTTACTCCGGCACCTGTGTGATTCAGCTATCCTGGTCTCTACTGGACATTTTACGTCACCAAGTCTAGACATCCCTCCAAAAAAAAAAAGAGTATTCCACCTGTACTCACCGTTTTGAGTGACAGGTAGAGGTAGTACCTCTGCGGGGAAATAGAGTGGTGCTCCTTATTGAGTAGTTTCCCCGAAATTGGTCCTCACCTGTTACTCAGCCCCGAGGAGGCTCGACCTTTTCTGAGTCTGCACGTCAAATTATAGGATTCGGATAGTCGTGCTAGTCTAGACATGATGTGGTCTCTTTAGCTAGATCAGGGACAATTCCATCCTCATGCAGCCCACAGAGACCTCTGGTAGTTACTGTCAACTAGTCATGAACTGCATCCCTTACCCTGAAGCTAAGTGCTAGTCTAGACATGATGTGGTCTCTTTAGCTAGATCAGGGACAATTCCATCCTCATGCAGCCCACAGAGACCTCTGGTAGTTACTGTCAACTAGTCATGAACTGCATCCCTTACCCTGAAGCTAAGTGCTAGTCTAGACATTATGTGGTCTCTTTAGCTAGATCAGGGACAATTCCATTCTCATGCAGCCCACAGAGACCTCTGGTAGTTACGGTCAACTGCATCCCTTACCCTGAAGCTAAATGGCTAATCTCTGGGATTCTGGCTCCAAACGATCATAGAAATTAGTTGTCACCAAAGGTCCTAGTTTTACAGACCTGAAGCAATTTATACAAAGTTCCGTGGTTTTATTAATAGTGTGTGTGTGAGTGTTCTGTGTGACTGTGGTCAGCACTTTATCTGTATCAGTATAGCCAGCCAGGACATCCTTTACTCCGGCACCTGTGTGATTCAGCTATCCTGGTCTCTACTGGACATTCTACGTCACCAAGTCTAGACATCCCTCAAAAAAAAAAAAAGAGTATTCCACCTGTACTCACCGTTTTGAGTGACAGGTAGAGGTAGTACCTCTGCGGGGGAAATAGAGTGGTGCTCCTTATGGAGTAGTTTCCCCGAAATTGGTCCTCACCTGTTACTCAGCCCCGAGGTGGCTCGACCTTTTCTGAGTCCGCACGTCAAATTATAGGATTCGGATAGTCGTGCTAGTCTAGACATGATGTGGTCTCTTTAGCTAGATCAGGGACAATTCCATCCTCATGCAGCCCACAGAGATCTCTGGTAGTTACTGTCAACTGCATCCCTTACCCTGAAGCTAAATGGCTAATCTCTGGGATTCTGGCTCCAAACGATCATAGAAATTAGTTGTCACCAAAGGGCCTAGTTTTACAGACCTGAAGCAATTTATACAAAGTTCCGTGGTATTATTAATAGTGTGTGTGTGAGTGTTCTGTGTGACTGTGGTCAGCACTTTATCTGTATCAGTATAGCCAGCCAGGACATCCTTTACTCAGGCACCTGTGTGATTCAGCTATCCTGGTCTCTACTGGACATTCTACGTCACCAAGTCTAGACATCCCTCAAAAAAAAAGAGTATTCCACCTGTACTCACCGTTTTGAGTGACAGGTAGAGGTAGTACCTCTGCGGGGAAATAGAGTGGTGCTCCTATAAACGAGTAGTTTCCCCGAAATTGGTCCTCATCTGTTACTCAGCCCCGAGGAGGCTCGACCTTTTCTGAGTCCGCACGTGAAATTATAGGATTCGGATAGTCGTGCTAGTCTAGACATGATGTGGTCTCTTTAGCTATAGATCAGGGACAATTCCATCCTCATGCAGCCCACAGAGTTCTCTGGTAGTTACTGTCAACTGCATCCCTTACCCTGAAGCTAAGTGCTAGTCTAGACATGATGTGGTCTCTTTAGCTAGATCAGGGACAATTCCATCCTCATGCAGCCCACAGAGATCTCTGGTAGTTACTGTTAACTAGTCATGAACTGCATCCCTTACCCTGAAGCTAAATGGCTAATCTCTGGGAATTCTGGCTCTAAAGGATCATAGAAATTAGTTGTCACCAAAGGGCCTAGTTTTACAGACCTGAAGCAATTCATACAAAGTTCCGTGGTATTATTAATAGTGTGTGTGTGAGTGTTCTGTGTGACTGTGGTCAGCACTTTATCTGTATCACTATAGCCAGCCAGGACATCCTTTACTCCTGCACCTGTGTGATTCAGCTATCCTGGTCTCTACTGGACATTCTACGTCACCAAGTCTAGACATCCCTCAAAAAAAAAAGAGTATTCCACCTGTACTCACCGTTTTGAGTGACAGGTAGAGGTAGTACCTCTGCGGGGAAATAAGAGTGGTGCTCCTTATTGAGTAGTTTCCCCGAAATTGGTCCTCACCTGTTACTCAGCCCCGAGGAGGCTCGACCTTTTCTGAGTCTGCACGTCAAATTATAGGATTCGGATAGTCGTGCTAGTCTAGACATGATGTGGTCTCTTTAGCTAGATCAGGGACAATTTCATCTTGAGGACAGCTGGTTGTGAAGTAGACTTCTGAACATGTATACTTTGCTCACGAAGTTACTATTGACCCGAGCTACAGTGTACAACACATTGTTGGGGAAACGTCTAGTGGGCCCTGGGTAGACCTACTATTTCAGGTGTAGGCGTTGGGCGCCACAGAATGCCAGTTCAATTGTGGTGGCAATACCCCTGTCATGTAGCCCACAGATAGAGACCCCTGGTACATGTAGTTACTGTCAGCTTAGTCATGAAGTGCATCCCTTTCCCTGAAGCCCAATAGCTTATCTCTGAGATTCTGGCTCCAAAGGATCATAGAAATTAGTTGTCACCAAAGGGCCATAGGCAAGTTTTACAGACCTTGCAGAAGCAATTTATGCAAAGTTCCGTGTTATTGACAATGTGTGTGTGAATCTGTGTGTGACTGTGGTTAGTCAGAGCACTTTTATCTCTATCAGTATAGCCGGTTTAACTGCCCTTCGGCGTAACACACCAGTTTTGCAGACACGTGGCACGGCGGCAGCTAGCTAATACATGTATTACACCAAATGACCTGTTACACCCAATCTTATGTGGTCAGTGAGGGCTGGGCTAGCAATGTCCCTAATGTAACCAGGGTATTCCATAAGTTAAAACTTACTGTAATGGGAGAGGCAATCTAATGATAATCATTCTTAGACTAGATTGTTGTCATTCTGGTCTATCTCTTGTGAAATGTCCATCCCAGAAAGAATTCATACAAAGGATAATATTATATTACATGTTTCACTGCAAATGCTTCTTAGGCAGTGTGTGACGTGATATGAGCTCAGACCAGACTCATTAAAGGAAGTTTGAAAACTTTGCCCAAGTTATCGTCAACTTAACTTCATGTAGTCATGAAGTGCATCCCTTACCCTGAAGCCCAATGGCTTATCTCTGGGATTCTGGCTCCAAAGTATAATAGAAATTAGTTGTCACCAAAGGGCCATAGGCAAGTTTTACAGACCTGAAGCAATTTATGCAAAGTTCCGTGGTATTGACAATGTGTGTGTGAATGCTGTGTGACTGGGGTAAGTGAGCACTTTATCTGCATCAGTATATCCGGTATAACCTGATCCTTCGGTGTAACACACCAGCTTTCCAGGCACGCAGCACGGCAGCAGCTAGCTATGTTACACCAAATGACCTGTTACACCCAATCTTATGTGGCCAGTGAGCAGGGCATTCCAGAAGTTAAAACTTACTGTAATGGGAGAGGCAATCTAATGATAATCACTCTAGATTGTTGTCATTCTGGTCTATCTCTTGTGAAATGTCCATCCCAGAAAGAATTCATACAAGACTATATTTTACATGTTGCACCACAACTGCTTCTTAGGCAGTGTGTGACATGATATGAGCTCAGACCAGACTCATTGAAGGAATTTTAAAATCTTTGCCCAAGTTCCATCTTTTATGGTGATATCTTCTCGTCTAAGTATTAATCCATGAGCCTCAGTAGGCATCCTGCATTGTTCAAACGGCATTGTTAAAACGACGTTTTTTCGTCTCATTTTGTCTCATGATTTAATTCACATTAGGGCACAGACATGCCAATTAGCAAGACTTGTATACATGTCAAAAAGAGATGGCATTGTATTGGCAATATTTTATCTTCCTGTCTGCTTTTGGCATTTCTTCTACACTCACTGGAAATGTCTTATCAATTTAAGGGGTCCCCACAAATTTTTATGTTTACCTTTGCGAAAGGAAAACATATTGTTTTTGCTCTTTTTCTTCCATTCCAAACAAGGTTAATGACCTGCACCACTAGCTGTCACCATGGTGACTGGTAGCAGACACCCTGTGTGGTGTTGGGTTACATTGTGTAGCAAACATTTGCACAGGTTGGTCACCATATAATATATACAATGTATGTGTTTTCAAAAGTGAGAATAAACAGAGCAGTAGTTTGTTAGGCTAGATAAACATTAATTTATGCATTTTTGTTTAATTTGCAAATGTTAACTAGTTGGTACTATATTGTAGCTCAGAAATGTTCTGGAGTTCAGTTGGGATGTGTTTATAATGATTATTGAAGGCAAATTCCTACAGTATTCTGGTGTTGAGTTGGGATATGTTTATAATGATTATTGTTAAGGCAAATTCCTTTTATTAATAAGCAGTCTGGAGTTCAGTTGGGATGTGTTTATAATGATTATTGAAGGCAAATTCCTACAGTATTCTGGTGTTCAGTTGTGATGTGTTTATAATGATTATTGTTAAGGCAAATTCCTTTGTATTCTGGAGTTCAGTTGGGATGTGTTTATAATGATTATTGAAGGCAAATTCCTTTGTATTCTGGAGTTCAGTTGGGATGTGTTTATAATGATAGGCAAATTCCTACAGTATTCTGGAGTTGAGTTCGTTGGGATTTGTTATAACGATAGGACTGCCCCTAGTCTGTCATGACTACCGTCAATAAACGGTGGGCTGTACATGTACATAGTCATCAGGGAAGGTTATGCATCGGCACTCAGTGACGTGAAGTATCAAATTCCTTATATGTATTAAACATATTCAATATATTAAACATGTCAATACTGTTCAAAGGGAGGCCATTCAGCAGTTTGGCCCGCACACAGCAAATTACCTTTACCCCTTAAGTACGGACTTCTCGTGTCCTAAAAAAAAAGGACTCACACTACATGTCCGGAAAGAGGGGGTTTCCCTTTAGGGACCAAATAGAGGGGGTTCCCTTTAGGGTGTGTGTGGCTCTGTTAGGACACAGAACTAAAACGACAGGTTTTGCACTTTTGACTACAACTTTTAATGAAATAAATGAGTTACAGGGACTTTCAAATGATACTTAAGAGAAAAAAATTTCAATATATTAAACACGTCAATACTGTTCAAAGGGAGGCCATTCAGCAGTTTGGCCCGCACACAGCAAATTACCTTTACCCCTTAAGTACGGACTTCTCGTGTCCTAAAAAAAAGGACTCACACTGCATGTCCGGAAAGAGGGGGTTTCCCTTTAGGGACCAAATAGAGGGGGTTCCCTTTAGGGTGTGTGTGGCTCTGTTAGGACACAGAACTAAAACGACAGGTTTTGCACTTTTGACTACAACTTTTAATAAAATTAATGAGTTACAGGGACTTTCAAATGATACTTAAGAGAGAAAAATTTCAATATATTAAACACGTCAATACTGTTCAAAGGGAGGCCATTCAGCAGTTTGGCCCGCACACAGCAAATTACCTTTACCCCTTAAGTACGGACTTCTCGTGTCCTAAAAAAAAGGACTCACACTACATGTCCGGAAAGAGGGGGTTTCCCTTTAGGGACCAAATAGAGGGGGTTCCCTTTAGGGTGTGTGTGGCTCTGTTTTTTTTTAAGAAATCACAAATCCAACAGGAACTCTAACATGTCTCGCTTCAGCATACTGGTACGGGCCGCAAGAATTTGGTTGGGAAGGCAATCAGTTTCAAGGGGTTCAACTAAGACTGAGGAGGGTTTACCATCTGGTCCATGCAGTTCTACAGAATAAAAATAATTTCATGGCCTGCCAGAAGTTTATGTTTGATACAAGGATTATTGTCTCTCGGAAAACATGATCATTGCTTCTTAATAGATTTAATTGTCCTTATTTCTAAGTATCCTTTGTATCTATTACCCGAACAGTGAATTTGGTTCCCAAATTTTTATAGAACATTGACAAATTGAATATTACCTACATGTAGATGTGCATGGGCTGGGACTAGTACCCCTCGTTCTCAACAGTGGTGGCCCCCTGCCCGTTTTTCTAAAACTTTCCCCATGAATCAGGAACATCTGGGCTAAGCTCAGAGTAAGCCGCAATGATGATGATGATGATGATGAACCAACACACGTATCTTCCAATCTCCAACCATTATTTCCAAAACAAGTCTTTCCTGATAACGAGAGGAAGATGATTATCTATCATTATTATAATATAGTGTTCAGATGCAGTTATCTGCACTATATTTAAAGAACAGACAGGACGTGTACAAATACAAGATATCTTTATTGGCCAGTGTTCAGAGTTGTACTACATTTCTAATAGTATATGATGTGTACGCTGATTTTTATTTGCCTTATTGACTGTTACCACCAGTCCTTTGAAATATAATTTACCATAAAAGAAATAGTGACAATGGTTTCTGAACAAACCTTTCAAAGTCTTGAGTGGTGCAGACAAAACTTGTGTGGTGCATGTAATTTTCAATGTATTTCGAGCCCTGTTATAACTAAGTACCAACAGTAAGAACCTCATAACTTCAAATTGAGGCTGCGTACCTAAATGTAACTTCAGGCACAGGTACAGGTACAGGTACCGGTACAGAGGTTTAGGTGCCTGAACAATTTGACAAATAAACGTAATGCTCTTCTGAACTTTTTCAACAACATTGAAAACAGTAAATAAACTTGACAGAATCTTTGAATGTTCAAATGAAACGGGACCGAACTTGATGGCCTTATGCTTGTTCCAACAAAATAGAACCTTGTAGACTGTTTCTTGTTGCAATTGTTACAATACTCTAGCTGTCATTGAAAGATCTATTGCATATTAGTTATGTTCCTTCTAGATGTCACTGTGGTCACCTCTGTGTCATATATCAGTATGTACATGTAGTTAGTGATTTGTTATTTTGGACCTGTAACTTTTTACGGTACTGTACCGGTACAAAAAAACAGTACGAACAAAGAACCAGTACGCAGCCCTACTTCAGGAATCATTTTGAAAATTGGCCCTGTCCACAAGGAGCACAGTTTATAGACTAAATATGTGATGATGATCCAGTAAAAATTGTCCGAAAAAAACAACAACTCAAATGTGCAAGGGAAGTCCAATGGTGTAGTGCCCCAACAATTTGGCCCTTAGTTTTACAGCAGCTCATCATTCATTGCAAACCAGTGTTCTAGCCAGCTTGATGTGTAACTTTACATGGCCCGTTTGGAAAATTTTGAAAATCTTGGCCACACCAATGTAATAAATTTCACCCCCAACCCCATAAAAAGAATCAGGTTTTGAAAGTGTATTCAAAAATTTTGAAATCTCAACGCTTTGAACGTGTACTTCCTTCATTTCCTATGTCCCCTTTGGAAAATTTTGAAATCTTGGCCCTTTGAAAGTGTATTCCCCTAACTTTACATGGTCCCTTCTGAAAATTTTGAAATCTTGGCCCTTGAACATGTACTTCCTTCATTTCCCATGTCCCCTTTGGAAAATATTGAAATCTCGACGCTTTGAAAGTGTATTCCCCTAACTTTACATGGCCCCTTCTGAAAATTTTGAAATCTTGGCCCTTTGAAAGTGTATTCCCCTAACTTTACATGGCCCCTTCTGAAAATTTTGAAATCTTGGCCCTTTAAAAGTGTATTCCCCTAACTTTACATGGTCCCTTTTGAAAATTTTGAAATCTCAACGCTTTGAAAGTGTATTTTCTTCCTTCCCATGGTCCCTTCTGAAAATTTTGAAATTTCAACCCATTGAAAGTGTATTTCGCTAACTTTACATGGTCCCTTTCGAAAATTTTGAAATCTCGACGCTTTGAACGTGTACTTCCTTCATTTCTTATGTCCCCTTTGGAAAATTTTTAAATTTCGACCCATTGAAAGTGTATTTCGCTAACTTTACATGGTCCCTTCTGAAAATTTTGAAATCTTGGCCCTTTGAACATGTACTTCCTTCATTTCCCATGGCCCCTTAGGAAAATTTTTAAATTTCGACCCATTGAAAGTGTATTTCGCTAACTTTACATGGTTCCTTTCGAAAATTTTGAAATCTCGATGCTTTGAACGTGTATTTCCTTCATTTCCCATGTCCCTTTGGAAAATTTTGAAATCTTGGCCCTTTGAAAGTGCATTCCCCTCATTTCCCATGTCCCTTTCGAAAATTTTGAAATCTCGACGCTTTGAACGTGTACTTCCTTCATTTCCCATGTCCCCTTCTGAAAATTTTGAAATCTTGGCCCTTTGAAAGTGTATTTCCTTCCTTCCCATGGTCCCTTTGGAAAATTTTGAAATCTTGGCCCTTTAAAAGTGCATTTCCTTCCTGAAATGGAAACTAAACTTTAATTGCCAACACTACAAAGAATTTTGGGACTTACCCCAAATTTTCGGTTGACTCCATCAACCTAAGCTTGTTCACAGAATAGACCTATCTACTCTTGGAACGTGACGTCAGAGACACGTGACCGTAGCAGCAGGCAGGTGCCAGATAACTTGTGTCTCTGTTCAAGGTAGGTCTGTGAGCTCTATGTAGACCGCCTCCTTCACTCCTCTTGCAAAGAAGTCTGATTCAGAATCAAGGATTTTAACCCCTTCCAAAGATACTGAGTGTCATGGCGATTTAATATGGATATGTTGCCAGACCTCTGAATTTACAGAACTAGGGCGTTGGTGTTCCAAGAATCTTGTTTTTGATGCACATTCTGTCTCACCTATGCATGTCTCCTTGCGCGAACCCTTCTTGCACTACTTCACACCTGTTTTCCTCTGGAGTTGGAACACCAACGCCCTATTTCTGTAAATTCAGAGGTCTTGCAACATATCCATATTGAATCGCTGGGACACTCAGTATCTTTAGAAGGGGTTAACATCCTTGATTCTGAATCGAACTTCTTTGCAAAAGGAGTGAAGGAGGCGGTCTATATAAGAGCTTAAAGACCTTCCTTGAACAGAGATGGGGGTAGACACAAGTTATCTGGCACGTATGACCCGCTACTACGGTCACGTGTCTCTGATGTCACGTTCCAAGAGTACATAGGTCCATTCCGTGAACAAGTATGATGGAGTCAACCGAAAATTTGGGAATAAGTCCCAATATTCTTTGTAGTGTTGGCAGTTAAAGTTTAGATTCCTTTTCATAATGAATTGTACCAAGTTGAACACAGATGAAATTCCCTTCATTTCCCACGGTTCCTTTTGAAAATTTTGAAATCTCGACCCATTAAAAGCGTATTTCCCTAACTTCCCTTTTGAAATTTCGACCCATTGAAAGTGTATTTTCCCTAACTTTACAGGGCCCATTTGGAAAATTTTGAAATCTCAACCGTTTGAAAGTGTATATTCCTTCATTTACCTTGGTCCTTTTTGAAAATTTTGAAATTTCGACCCATTGAAAGTGTATATTCCTTCATTTCCCATATCCCCTTAATGTTACCTTCTGTCCCTTTTGAAAATTTTGAAATCTTGGCCCTTTGAAAGTGTATTCCACTAACTTAACATGGTCCCTTTTAAAAATTTTGAAATCTTAATTGGCCGTTTGAAAGTGTTTTTCCTTCATTTACCTTGGTCCTTTTTGAAAATTTTGAAATTTCGACCCATTGAAAGTGTATTTTCCCTAACTTTACAGGGCCCATTTGGAAAATTTTGAAATCTCAACCGTTTGAAAGTGTATATTCCTTCATTAACCATCATGGTCCTTTTTGAAAATTTTGAAATTTCAACTCATTGAAAGTGTATATTCCTTCATTTCCCATGGTCCCTTTTGAAAATTTTGAAATTTCGACCCATTAAAAGCGTATTTCCCTAACTTCCCTTTTGAAAATTTTGAAATCTCGACTGTTTGAAAGTGTAATATTCCTTCATTTACCATGGTCCTTTTTGAAAATTTTGAAATTTCGACCCATTGAAAGTATTTTCCCTAACTTTACAGGGCCCATTTGGAAAATTTGGAAATCTCAACCGTTTGAAAGTGTATATTCCTTCATTAACCTTGGTCCTTTTTGAAAATTTTGAAATTTTGACCCATTGAAAGTGTATATTCCTTCATTTCCCATGGTCCCTTTTGAAAATTTTGAAATTTCGACCCATTAAAAGCGTATTTCCCTAACTTCCCTTTTGAAAATTTTGAAATCTCGACCGTTTGAAAGTGTAATATTCCTTCATTTACCTTGGTCCTTTTTGAAAATTTTGAAGTTTCGACCCATTGAAAGTGTATTTTCCCTACCTTTATAGGGCCCATTTGGAAAATTTTGAAATCTCGACCGTTTGAAAGTGTATATTCCTTCATTTACCTTGGTCCTTTTTGAAAATTTTGAAATTTTGACCCATTGAAAGTGTAATATTCCTTCATTTACCATGGTCCTTTTTGAAAATTTTGAAATTTCGACCCATTGAAAGTGTATTTTCCCTAACTTTACAGGGCCCATTTGGAAAATTTTGAAATCTCAACCGTTTGAAAGTGTATATTCCTTCATTTACCTCGGTCCTTTTTGAAAATTTTGAAATTTCGACCGTTTGAAAGTGTATATTTCTTCATTTACCTTGGTCCTTTTTGAAAATTTTGAAATTTCGACCCATTGAAAGTGTAACTTTACAGGGCCCATTTGGAAAATTTTGAAATCTCGACCGTTTTGAAAGTGTATATTCCTTCATTTACCTTGGTCCCTTTGGAAAATTTTGAAGTTTCGACCCATTGAAAGTGTATTTTCCCTAACTTTACAGGGCCCATTTGGAAAATTTTGAAATCTTGCCCCTGTGATGTTATCTTAATTTTTTAGGACAAGGTTTTGTCCGTCGTAATCAACAAAATTCCTTCAAATGATAGATGTTGGCTAGAACACACAGTGACTGCAAACATCTAAGGACACTGCATCTTTACTTACTACTTTATCTATCATGCTCGTAGCCATGCAGGATTTTGCTTAGGGTGGTTTTACCTTCTGTCCAAGGGACCAACAAGCGCCGTAGGCGCGAGCTTCATAGAGGGGTCCGGGTGCATGCTCCCCCGGAAAATTTGAAAATTGAACCTTCTGAAATGACATTTCCTGTGTTTTCGAGGGGATTTCAAATCTGGCTACGGGCATGTCCATCCACTTCTACCGTCTGGTGTGTCATGGGGAGGCACGGGTGGTATGGAGGCTCTTGTTATAGGTATGCTATACCTAGTCGTGCCTTTTGTGTGCTACATGTAGGTGTGGTATGTTTTGTGGTGGCATCTGACAAGGTGTCCAAGCCACTTGATTTGAGGACACTGCATCTACATTTCGTAAATAGTACTGCTGCTTATGCTCCTTCAAAGGGAGGCCACCAAGGCCCACACACAGCAAATAACCTTTACCCTTCAAGGGCTGTACAGAAATTGACAATATGTGATATTTGGTATGTAGGTATTCATTGTAATTTGCATAATTAATAAAATTTCTGTACAAGCTCAAGCATATGAAGGGGTTTCCCTCTTGGGTGTGTGTGACTCAATAGAACGGTAACGTTATAAATTTCACACTTGCATAATTAATATAACTTCTGGACAGTCAATACACATTCAATGCGCACTGTTTTTGTTGGAATTGTTGTGAACTGTACTTCAGGGCCGATTTACACGGTGCGTCGAACGACGCGCAGCGCTGCATGCCGCGTGTCGTGGGACAGGTTTTCTTAGCGTGTAAGCAAGTCTGCCAACGCTGCGCGGTACCGTGCGTCGAAGGAATCACGGTTTCTACCGTGCATCGAAGGATTCCTTCGACGCGCGGCACTGCGCGGGACTTGTTTACACGTTTTAAAAATCTGCCCCACGGCACGCGTCGTGTAGCGCCGCGCGTCGTTTGATGCAGCACCAGATTTTTGGCCCCGTGTAAATCGGTCCGTAGCCCATCAGGAGCTGCCAGCCGGTGACAGTAAGTTGAAATTCTTTAATTGGGGATAATTTTTATTTTTTTTATGTGTTTGTTATTTTGTTTTTGTTTTGTTATATATGTATGTATCAATGTTTGTTGTATGAATGTTTGTACGACTGTTGTGTTTTTAATAGTTTTTAATAATTTGTCAAGTTTGTTCCCTCATCGCGCGTTGGCCGTTCGTCGTGCGCCTAGCTCCTACACGTACCAGCGGCAGCGTACGCCTCGCTGCTGTGGTTGAACTTCAGGTGTGTGAGGACCTCCTGCCATACCGCTCGGTCCAGGAAGCTTCGTCTTGCCGACCCCTTCGCATGTCAATCATCGTTTGGGGCCGATGGACGCCGGACTTCCTGGTATCCCCAAGCCATCGTGTTGTGTGGGAGCCCCAGTGTCTGCCATGGACTTCACCTGCCCGACCGGACTGGAACCGACCGTGATTTCTGCATACACCCTCTTGTCGTAGAACCGCTCACCTCGCCCGCCTGTCCGATTTCATTGTAAATACTTTTTTTTTTTTTGTAAATACATTTTGAAATCAAGACTGTCTTGTTGTTGTTTTTCTTATTCTTGTTATCCATCAACATATTTTCTTGGCAGTCTAAACAATGAGGACAGAACCACAGTTTAGTCAGTCTAGTCTGTAATACAGACAATAGTCAGTAGTTAGTTCCTTACATAGTATAGTCAGTGCCGTAGATTCTAAACAATAAGGACAGTACCACAGTTTAGTCAGTCTAGTCTGTACTACAGACAATGTAGTCAGTGGTCAGTTCCTTACATAGTATTGAGTCAGTGCCATAGATTCTACATGGTACTGAACAAACTGTGTATGTTACTTACTGCACTATCTATCATGTACTGTGCACAAGCTGCACTGTGTTATCAGTTTAGTCAGTACCAAAAAATGTAGTCAATATCATAAATAGTGCAGCCAGTGAGACACACAGTTTGCATGCTTTTCTTTACTTACCATTGGCTAGTATTAAGGTGGTTGCATCCTTTTCTCTGTACAACAACAGCAAATATGTTGTACAAAATCTTTGCTGTACCACTACTTGGATATTGAAATGTGGTCTGGGACAACTGAAGTGCAACCAACATGCACCAACTCCAACTTCTAGAGAACCAGGCTGCAACAATCGTCCTCAGATGCGAATCAAGTTCAAATGTGGGGGACTACACCGAGCACTTGGATGGAGTCAACTGCAATGCCATGGAACATGTCATGTGTGGACCATAAAACACATTACACATTAATGCTATTAGATATTTGTTAATATATAGTAGAGTGTGACAGAGAGAGAGAGAGAGAGAGAGTGAGAGAATGTAGACAGTGACATAACTGCAAAGTGGAAAAAGTGTACACTTCAGGGAATAATTTCATATTATATATAAGGTTGGTAGGACATAAGATAGCGGGATTTTGTAATTACACGTAGTACACAACCAGTAAAGTTTCTCACCTGCTTACGTTTCAATGTCTACCACTGCAAGAATAGTCCTCAGATGCGAATCAAGTTCGAATGAGGGGGACTACACCGAGCACTTGGATGGAGTCAACTGCAATGCCATGGAACAATTGTCATGTTTGCACTATAACACACATTACACATATAATGTAATGTTATTAGATATTTGTTATATAGTAGAGTGCATTCATCCCTCGAGCTAACTGACACATGTAGCAGTAGTCGTTCGTCAGTCATCTAGAGCCGCATAGACCCTGTTATAGAACTGATATAGGTTAGACCTAAATGTTAAGCCCGTCATACATTAACAAACTTGACCCCTGAACGCTTGCCGAAGACTGCCACCCGTGGTTAGGAGTGGGTCGGCACAGGGTCGGCTGGCATTTGAAAGTCAGCAAAATACCAGCCAACCATTCGGGAGTAAGTCAGCAGTATTCGGGGCAGGTTTACGGATCAAACTTGACTCCAATTTAACTCAAATTTGTTTCGGTCTAGTCAGAGTGCGCCCAAAGGTCAGCTGAGCCAGGTCAGGGACAGAAACGAGGAAAGGTTGTGAATGTGTGTCGGGCTTTAGGCCACTCCAATTAAACTTTAGATACTGGGATTATTTTCAGTAAATAATTGGTCCAAGAGTGGCTAGATCAAATGAATCACTGTCACTTTTGTGACAGACCAAATGCATGCACTGTACAGCAGTGTTATGTGTCATCCTCTTCCTCAAATCAGAGAGAATCGAGGGACGAAAGCTAAGGTATAAACACTGACTTGCACTGCTGGTGTGTTGAAGGGCGGTTATACAGTACATGTTTAGGGATAAACCGCAGTTTTGGGGTTACTCACTCCATAAAAAGAGTGAGATACATGTACCTGCTATCTAATAATTGTTCTCTTCTTAGCTAATTATGCAAGTTTGGGGTTAACTCCATGTGTTTATTTTGCAACAGCACGATAGAAAAGTACCCCGTTTTAACCCTTCCATTTCTGGCCCTTGTTACCAGTGCCCCTTGGCTTGGAGTGAGCATTTTGGACCAAGGTTGGAATAATGATATCAGGCAATGTGAAAAGGTAAAAGTTTTAGGTAAATTTCAAGCAAAATAAAGCAAAAAATCAGGACTGGTTACATTGCAAACCAAGCCCACATAATCATCACCACCCCTATGTCTGAAACTCATTGCTCACCTTATCGTTCTCTTTTATGACTTAAACTGGTTTCACCCCACTACATTTACATAGAAACAATGCTGTTATTTTAACCCTAATGTTCTTAGGGTGAGCAAGGACCTCCTTAATGGGGTGAGTAACCCCAAAACTATGGTTTAACCCCAAATGAAGATGGTATTGATGTACCTGCTATACAGATGTATTTAGATAGACACACTGACGTATCACTTTTATCAGCCGAGGAATACAATATGACATGAGGAAGAGTATGATATGAGTTACTAGGGTATAAATCAGTGTTTTAGTACAAGATTCTTCATGGTAGGTGTCTCTTTGAGAGTTAATTCTGTCATTATAGTAATGACTTCATCAGCTTGCATTACTACATTGTAGTTCTAAATTTGTTTTCGCTAGGCCACACCAATTTAATTTGTTGCTTCTCGGATTCGCCGCTTCATTTTTTTTCTGATTTGCAAAAAAAAAAAATTTCTGGTTCTAAATCAACTCAAAAATGCTCACATTTTGCCTCCAACAGTTGAAGAAAGTCCTTTTCTTCCTAGTTGTTACATCTACCAATGCAGTGGTTTGATTAAAAGTTAAAAATTCATTGTTTAAATTGTAAAAATTTTAACCCAGTCTTTTGTGTTGACTTCATGGCACCTATTCTAGCATTTGGGGCTATAAAAGGATGCCCAGGCCTGCTTTTATTTTTTTTTTCGCCCTGTCGCTTCATATTTTTTCTGAAAAAATCCGAGAAGCAACAAATAAAATTGGTGTGGCCTCAGCTTGCATTACTACTAAATTTGCTTTCGCTAACAAGACTTGCCAGCTGTTATCTTTCCATATTATAAAAAGGCAACACGGACACATAACACTTCTGATCAATAATGTGTATCAAAAGGTATTATACACTGACAATATATGTATAATAAATGGTTTATTGGTCAAACATTACCCGTGCAATCGCAGCCTTTCATAGCACTGAATTGATGCAGGGTTTACAATATACAATACAATACAGGCTTTTACATAATACACATGATACATAATTTGCTACACTTTTTTTGTGTGGAACTGTCGCAAGGGTCTGGAATATATACAATCACAAGGAATATATTTTTTTAAATGTAGACAGCGACATAACTGCAAAGTGAATGCATATGTACACTTCAGGAAATAATTTTATCAGGTTGGTAGAACCAAGGAGGTTATAACCTTCTTGGTAGAACATAAGATAGTTGGATTTTCTTCTTAGTACACGACCAATAAAGTTCCTCAGCTGCTTACGTTTCGATGACTTTTGCGGACTGTATTCTCACCGCAAAAGCGACACCTACTTTCGCAACATATAGCGGCGAGAAGCAGAACTCAAATCAGAAGCTCTCAGGAAGGTGTATAATAGACATCGAAACGTAAGCAGCTGAGGAACTTTACTGGTTGTGTAAGAAAAAATCCCAATATGGAATGTGCACTACAGGAATAAGTCATTTCTGTCTTACAGTAGTGATACAATGTACTAAATCAAACTACATGCTTCTTCCTGATAAAACTTTCTAGAAAGCTAACATTTGCAAGCAAATGCAGGATACTTACCTTCGCATGGTCTCAAATGCCACTCAAACTTTTTTAATATAGGGTTAGCAAGCTACTAGTAACATTTGCAAGCAAATGCAGGATATTTACCTTCGCATGGTCCCAAATGCCATTCATACTTTTCTTGTGTATGGTTAGCAAGCTAACATTTGCAAGCAAATGCAGGATATTTACCTTCGCATGGTCTCGCCTGTCATTCATACTTTTTTTTTTAATATGTAGGGTTAGCAAGCTTAAGCATTTGCATGCAAATGCAGGATACTTACCTTCGCATGGTCTCAAATGCCATTCAAACTTTTCTTAATATGTAGGGTTAGCAAGCTAACATTTGCAAGCAAATGCAGGATACTTACCTTCGCATGGTCTCAAATGCCATTCAAACTTTTCTTAATATGTAGGGTTAGCAAGCTAACATTTGCAAGCAAATGCAGGATATTTACCTTCGCATGGTCTCGCCTGTCATTCATACTTTTTTTTTAATATGTAGGGTTAGCAAGCTATCATTTGCATGCAAATGCAGGATACTTACCTTCGCATGGTCTCAAATGCCATTCAAACTTTTCTTAATATGTAGGGTTAGCAAGCTAACATTTGCAAGCAAATGCAGGATACTTACCTTCGCATGGTCTCAAATGCCATTCAAACTTTTCTTAATATGTAGGGTTAGGGATTGTCACTTCACTTCCTGTTGGTCAAGCTAACATTTGCAAGCAAATGCAGATATTCACCTTCGCATGGTCTCAAATGCCATTCATACTTTTCTTAATATCTAGGGTTAGCAAGCTAACATTTGCAAGCAAATGCAGGATACTTACCTTCGCATGGTCTCAAATGCCATTCAAACTTTTCTTAATATGTAGGGTTAGCAAGCTAACATTTGCAAGCAAATGCAGATATTCACCTTCGCATGGTCTCAAATGCCATTCATACTTTTCTTAATATCTAGGGTTAGCAAGCTAACATTTGCAAGCAAATGCAGGATATTTACCTTTGCATGGTCCCAAATGTCATTCATACTTTTTTTAATATGTAGGGTTAGCAAGCTAACATTTGCAAGCAAATGCAGATATTCACCTTCGCATGGTCTCAAATGCCATTCATACTTTTCTTAATATCTAGGGTTAGCAAGCTAACATTTGCAAGCAAATGCAGGATATTTACCTTTGCATGGTCCCAAATGTCATTCATACTTTTTTTAATATGTAGGGTTAGCAAGCTAACATTTGCAAGCAAATGCAGGATATTTACCTTCGCATGGTCCCAAATGCCATTCATACTTTTCTTGTGTA
Organism: Branchiostoma floridae x Branchiostoma japonicum; assembly: GCA_013266295.2. Lineage (NCBI taxonomy): Eukaryota > Metazoa > Chordata > Leptocardii > Amphioxiformes > Branchiostomatidae > Branchiostoma > Branchiostoma floridae x Branchiostoma japonicum. Next base: position 1,508,080 of record CM023839.1, read on the forward strand.
TGGTTAGCAAGCTAACATTTGCAAGCAAATGCAGGATATTTTATTTTATTTTAAACGAATATTCTATTTTTTATTATATATATTGGTTGCTACTACGAGTAGTGTCATAGTTGCTGATGAGTCAAGCTAAGGATGGGAAGACAAAATATTCTGCATTTGTTCGTATTGCAGACTTTTATAAAATTAATAAACTAACTGTTTAACTTAGATGTGTACAGTTACTGTAAGACTGCCATATTCACTTCTTTAGGAAAATATGACTTAGGATTAGAAATGCCCCCCACCCCACACACACCAATGTAATATGTTGGTTCTCGTATTCACCTCTCCACTGTTCCTGATTTGCAAAAAAAAAGTATCTGGTTCTTAATTGCCTTAAAAATGCTCATATTTTGCCCCCAAAAAGTCCTTTTATTCCTATTAGTCATTACAGCTTCTTGATTTATCAATGCAGTGTTTTGATTTAAATTTCATAATTCATTGTTTAGATTTTAACCCAGCCTTTTGTGTGGACTTTATGGCTTCTATAATTGTAGCATTTGGGGATATAACAGAATGCCCAGGCCTGTTTTTATTTTTTTAACCCTGTCGCTTCATCTCTTTCCCGAAACAATCCGAGAACCAACAAGTTAAATTGGTGTGGCCTTACAATTCTATCATACATGCATACATGTAATTAATTAAGAGCAAGACATGAGTAAAGTCTTCTTAAAAGTTTTTTTTTATATTAGACTTGAAACGTTATACTTAAATCATTTTTAAGAGAACTAAAAGAGGTAGGCTGAAATAACAATAATAATAACTAGACTTCCACGACCTCATACCTTCGCCAAATGAGGTTACCCTTTGTCACCGATGAATTATGGATTTTCCCCCCTAATTATGCAAATAAGATCCTCATTTGCAGGAATTACATTACTTCATCATATCATCCCAATGGCAGTGTTATCTTATCAAAGGTCATTCTAGCATTTTGTCATAAATTATGCAAATGAGGTCCTGATTTGAATAAGTTATGTTGAATGATGTTCACCTCTAGTTAACTTCGAAATGCACAAGTATGAAATTCCCGGCATCAACCACTATAAAATTAAAGTATTTTCTCATTAATTATGCAAATTAGGACTTCATTTACATAATTAATGTATGACAATGCTCTCATTCTTAATTACACGTCAAGATAGAATTAGGCATATCATGGAAGGTAACTGAATTATAGAATTCCCTTATTAATTATGCAAATTAGATAATAATTTGCATAATTGTCATCTGATAATGTCAAGCATCACTTATGCTACCTACACACCAAATATCAAGAGGATCCGTTTACCGGTTATTGAGTTATACATTGAACATTTTCATACAAACGCTCCTGCAGTTCCAGAGCAAGCTGCTAGGGGGCCTTATGTCACTTCTTCCCTAGCACAGGTGCTGTCTACGATCCAAAAATCATGACCCTAGCAAGTCCAGATCATGAGATATCAAAACCGGAAGTTCTGCTGCAGTACCATAACAAGCCGCCAGGGGGGCCAAAAATCTAATCATTTCGAGGTCTCATCAACACCTACCCACCTACCAAATATCAAGATAATCCATCTTTGCCATCTCAAGTTATGCTGTTGACACACACACGCGGCCACGAAAACATATTAATTAGGTTTACTCTCGTTGCAATATATTCCAGAAGGCTATTTATTGTATGGATATGATGGAAAATACAATGATATCAAGAACTAATTCCTACAGTACATTTTATACTATACCCTAAGATATGTATCAAGCCAGTTTTGCTGGGGTTTACTTGTTCTTTTGACGAAGTGAATTGGTAAATTACCCACTTCTATTTTAACATTGATATACAAAAACGTTTAAATACAGAGACAGATTTATTGAATATCGACTGGCATGTCACACAGTGAATTCCATGAAATATATCGAGTATTTACAACATATCGCCCATAATTACATCAAATACATAAAGTTACCATAAAAAATCTTACATAAATTATGTCTGCATCATTATCATTATCATTAAAACACAAAACATATCGAATAAACTATAAATGACTTACATATACCATGCAACTAAACATACATATTGCATATTTACTCGCCAAATTGGAAATACAATGTACAAGTGTTTCTACAAATGGCTGTGATATGCTGTATCCTTCTGTGGATGGCTGGGTCCAGGTCTGGTTGGTTCCTCCCCAGTCAGTTTATTGTTGATCAATCTCTGCTAGCAGAGGTTCTATCTACAAGATACAAACATGATTTGGCATTTAAAAGCTCAAGCAGAAACATAGATCAAAGAAATCATAGATTAATTAGTCACTGATTATGTCTTGGGCATAGAGGCACAAAAGACAGGAAATGTTATCAATAAGTATATACTGTAAAAGTCTAACTATAGTTAAAACATCTCAACAGACCGTTTTTTCTTTCAAGACAGAAAACACTGTTTTCTGAACTTCGAAGTGCAACGAAAGAAGTACTATGTCCTAGACTATGTAAACATTCATATTCCTTCATCATGTATTATTACTACAGAACTGTCAATGCTGAACATTACAGTGTTTGGGAAGCATAAAAATTAACTAAATGGTAGCGAAAATGCAATACACCATATTTACCTGGTCCTGTTGTGGGCTCCACAGTGTGGGACGTCACATAACCTTTCCCCTCTACATGCCATCTTCAACTTGTTCCGCACCTGTAACAAAAACAGTAAAATTAGAATTTTATTTAAAAAAAACAGGCTAAATATGACTTTAAATATACAAGTTAAAACTTTTGATCCAACGCAAGGAATTCTCTAACCCAGAGCTTTCGACCAGTCACTCTGGTCTTCCGTAGATCCAGTCTACTGAAGAAAACCAGAGTGACTTGTTGAAAAGCTCAATGTGACGGAATTCCCTTGTGCTGGATTAAAGCTTTAACTTACATGTAATTACCAATACAGAAAAACTTTCATGATATATTACTTTACATAGTGCAAGTATTGTACAAACAAAGTGCTGTGTACTGGACTCGCAAAACTGTCGGCAAAGATGTGAATATAAATTTAGAGCAGACAGCGTTTACGACCTAATCATTTAGTACATTTATTTAGTTTACAAGACATTTAAACATATATAGACATTTCCAAGACATACGAGGGCGCGCCCCTCAGAGAAGACGGACCAGGGGGCGCGCCCCTCGGAGAAGACGGACCAGGGGGCACGACCCTTGGAGAAGACGGACCAGGGGGCATTCCCTTCGGAGAAGACGGACCAGGGGGCGCGCCCCTGAGAGAGAAGACGGACCAGGGGGCATGCCCCTCGGGGAAGACGGACCAGGGGGCATGCCCCTCGGAGAAGGCGGACCAGGGGGCGCGCCCCTCGGAGAAGACGGACCAGGGGGCGCGCCCCTCGGAGAAGACGGACCAGGGGGCATCCCCCTCAGAGAAGACGGACCAGAGCGCACGCCCCTAAGAGAAGACAGACCAGGGGGCGCGCCCCTCGGAGAAGACGGACCAGGGGGCGCGCCCCTAAGAGAAGACGGACCAGAGGACATGCCCCTCGTAGAAGACGGACCAAGGGGCATGCCCCTCGGAGAAGACGGACCAGAGGGCGCGCCCCTCGGAGAAGACGGACCAGAGGGCATGCCTCTCGGAGAAGACGGACCAAAGGGCGTGCCCCTCGTAGAAGACGGACTAGGGGGCATGCCCCTCGTAGAAGACGGACCAGAGGGCGCGCCCCTCGGAGAAGACGGACCAGAGGGCATGCCCCTCGGATAAGACGGACCAGGGGGCGCGACCCTTGGAGAAGACGGACCAGGGGGCATTCCCTTTGGAGAAGACGGACCAGGGGGCGCGCCCCTGAGAGAGAAGACGGACCAGGGGGCATGCCCCTCGGGGAAGACGGACCAGGGGGCATGCCCCTCGGAGAAGGCGGACCAGGGGGCGCGCCCCTCGGAGAAGACGGACCAGGGGGCGCGCCCCTCGGAGAAGACGGACCAGGGGGCATCCCCCTTTGGAGAAGACGGACCAGAGGGCACGCCCCTAAGAGAAGACAGACCAGGGGGCGCGCCCCTCGGAGAAGACGGACCAGAGGGCGCGCCCCTAAGAGAAGACAGACCAGGGGGCGCGCCCCTCGGAGAAGACGGACCAGAGGGCGCGCCCCTCGGAGAAGACGGACCAGAGGGCGCGCCCCTCGGAGAAGACGGACCAGGGGGCGCGCCCCTAAGAGAAGACGGACCAGAGGACATGCCCCTCGTAGAAGACGGACCAAGGGGCATGCCCTTCGGAGAAGACGGACCGGAGGGCGCGCCCCTCGGAGAAGACGGACCAGAGGGCGCGCCCCTCGGAGAAGACGGACCAGAGGGCATGCCTCTCGGAGAAGACGGACCAAAGGGCGTGCCCCTCGGAGAAGACGGACCAGGGGGCGCGCCCCTCGGACAAGACGGACCAGGGGGCGCGCCCCTCGGAGAAGACGGACCAGGGGGCATCCCCCTTTGGAGAAGACGGACCAGAGGGCACGCCCCTAAGAGAAGACGGACCAGAGGGCGCGCCCCTCGGATAAGACGGACCAGAGGGCACGCCCCTAAGAGAAGACGGACCAGGGGGCGCGCCCCTCGGATAAGACGGACCAGGGGGCGAGCCCCTAAGAGAAGACGGACCAGAGGACATGCCCCTCGTAGAAGACGGACCAAGGGGCATGCCCTTCGGAGAAGACGGACCAGAGGGCGCGCCCCTCGGAGAAGACGGACCAGAGGGCGCGCCCTTCGGAGAAGACGGACCAAAGGGCGTGCCCCTCGGAGAAGACGGACCAGGGGGCGCGCCCCTCGGAGAAGACGGACCAGGGGGCGCGCCTCTCGGAGAAGACGGACCAGGGGGCGCCCCCTTCGGAGAAGACGGACCAGGTGGCATGCCCCTCGGAGAAGACGGACCAAAGGGCGTGCCCCTCGGAGAAGACGGACCAGGGGGCGCGCCCCTCGGAGAAGACGGACCAGGGGGCGCGCCTCTCGGAGAAGACGGACCAGGGGGCGCGCCCCTCGGAGAAGACGGACCAGGGGGCGCGCCCCTCGGAGAAGACGGACCAGAGGGTGCGCCCCTCGGAGAAGACGGACCAGGGGGCGCGCCCCTCGGAGAAGACGGACCAGGGGGCGCGCCTCTCGGAGAAGACGGACCAGGGGGCGCGCCCCTCGGAGAAGACGGACCAGGGGGCGCGCCCCTCGGAGAAGACGGACCAAAGGGCATGCCCCTCGGAGAAAAAACGGACCAGGGGGCGCGCCCCTCGGAGAAGACGGACAAGGGGGCGCGCCTCTCGGAGAAGACGGACCAGGGGGCATGCCCCTCGTAGAAGACGAACCAGAGGGCGCGCCCCTCGGAGAAGACGGACCAGGGGGCGCGCCCCTCGGAGAAGACGAACCAGAGGGCGCGCCCCTCGGAGAAGACGGACCAGGGGGCGCGCCCCTCGGAGAAGACGGACCAGAGGGCGCGCCCCTCGGAGAAGACGGACCAGAGGGCGCGCCCCTCGGAGAAGACGGACCAGGGGGCATGCCTCTCGGAGAAGACGAACCAAAGGGCGCGCCCCTCGGAGAAGACGGACCAGAGGGCGCGCCCCTCGGAGAAGACGGACCAGAGTGCGAACCCCTTGGAGAAGACGGACCAGAGGGCGCGCCCCTCGGAGAAGACGGACCAGGGGGGAAGCCCCTCGGAGAAGGCGGACCAGGGGGCGCGCCCCTCGGAGAAGACGGACCAGGGGGCGCGCCCTTCGGAGAAGACGAACCAGGGGGCATGCCCTTCGGAGAAGACGGACCAGAGGGCGAACCCCTTGGAGAAGACGGACCAGAGGGCGCGCCCCTCGGAGAAGACGGACCAGAGGGCGCGCCCCTCGGAGAAGACGGACCAGAGGGCATGCCTCTCGGAGAAGACGGACCAAAGGGCGTGCCCCTCGTAGAAGAAGGACTAGGGGGCATGCCCCTCGTAGAAGACGGACCAGGGGGCACGACCCTTGGAGAAGACGGACCAGGGGGCATGCCCCTCGTAGAAGACGGACCAGAGGGCGCGCCCCTCGGAGAAGGCGGACCAGGGGGCGCGCCCTTCGGAGAAGACGGACCAGGGGGGGCGCCCCTAAGAGAAGACGGACCAGAAGGCGCGCCCCTCGAAGAAGACGGACCAGAGGGTGCGCCCCTCGGAGAAGACGGACCAGGGGGCGCCCCCTTCGGAGAAGACGAACCAGGGGGCATGCCCTTCGGAGAAGACGGACCAGAGGGCGCGCCCATCGGAGAAGACGGACCAGGGGGCATGCTCCTCGGAGAAGGCGGACCAGGGGGCGCGCCTCTCGGAGAAGACGGACCAGAGGGCATGCCCCTCGGAGAAGACGGACCAGGGGGCATGCCCTTCGGAGAAGACGGACAAGAGGGCGCACCCCTCGGAGAAGACGGACCAGAGGGCGCGCCCCTTGTAGAAGACGGACCAGGGGGCATGCCCCTCGTAGAAGACGGACCAGAGGGCGCGCCAATCGTAGAAGACAGACCAGGGGGCATGCCCCTCGGAGAAGACGGACCTGGGAGCATGCCTCTCGTAGAAGACGGACCAGGGGGCATGCCCCTCGTAGAAGACGGACCAGAGGGCGCGCCCCTCGGAGAAGGCGGACCAGGGGGCGCGCCCTTCGAAGAAGACGGACCAGGAGGGGCGCCCCTAAGAGAAGACGGACCAGAAGGCGCGCCCCTCGAAGAAGACGGACCAGAGGGTGCGCCCCTCGGAGAAGACGGACCAGGGGGCGCCCCCTTCGGAGAAGACGGACCAGGTGGCATGCCCCTCGGAGAAGACGGACCAAAGGGCATGCCCCTCGGAGAAAAAACGGACCAGGGGGCGCGCCCCTCGGAGAAGACGGACAAGGGGGCGCGCCTCTCGGAGAAGACGGACCAGGGGGTATGCCCCTCGTAGAAGACGGACCAGAGGGCGCGCTCCTCGGAGAAGACGGACCAGAGGGCGAACCCCTTGGAGAAGACGGACCAGAGGGCGCGCCCCTCAGAGAAGACGGACCAGGGGGGAAGCCCCTCGGAGAAGGCGGACCAGGGGGCGCGCCCCTCGGAGAAGACGGACCAGGGGGCGCGCCCTTCGGAGAAGACGAACCAGGGGGCATGCCCTTCGGAGAAGACGGACCAGAGGGCGAACCCCTTGGAGAAGACGGACCAGAGGGCGCGCCCCTCGGAGAAGACGGACCAGGGGGCATAATCCTCGGAGAAGGCGGACCAGGGGGCGCGCCCCTTGGAGAAGACAGACCAGGGGGCGCACCCCTCGGAGAAGACGGACCAGGGGGCATCCCCCTCGGAGAAGACGGACCAGAGGGCACGCCCCTAAGAGAAGACAGACCAGGGTGCGCGCCCCTCGGAGAAGACGGACCAGGGGGCGCGCCCCTAAGAGAAGACGGACCAGAGGACATGCCCCTCGTAGAAGACGGACCAAGGGGCATGCCCCTCGGAGAAGACGGACCAGAGGGCGCGCCCCTCGGAGAAGACGGACCAGAGGGCGCGCCCCTCGGAGAAGACGGACCAGAGGGCATGCCCCTCGGAGAAGACGGACCAAAGGGCGTGCCCCTCGTAGAAGAAGGACTAGGGGGCATGCCCCTCGTAGAAGACGGACCAGAGGGCGCGCCCCTCGGAGAAGACGGACCAGAGGGCATGCCCCTCGGATAAGACGGACCAGGGGGCACGACCCTTGGAGAAGACGGACCAGGGGGCATTCCCTTCGGAGAAGACGGACCAGGGGGCGCGCCCCTGAGAGAGAAGACGGACCAGGGGGCGCGCCCCTCGGGGAAGACGGACCAAGGGGCATGCCCCTCGGAGAAGGCGGACCAGGGGGCGCGCCCCTCGGAGAAGACGGACCAGGGGGCGCGCCCCTTGGAGAAGACGGACCAGGGGGCGCGCCCCTACGAGAGGACGGACCAGAGGACATGCCCCTCGTAGAAGACGGACCAAGGGGCATGCCCCTCGAAGAAGACAGACCAGAGGGCGCGCCCCTTGGAGAAGACGGACCAGAGGGCGCGCCCCTCGGAGAAGACGGACCAGAGGGCATGCCTCTCGGAGAAGACGGACCAAAGGGCGTGCCCCTCGGAGAAGACGGACCAGGGGGCATGCCCCTCGTAGAAGACGGACCAGAGGGCGCGCCCCTCGGAGAAGGCGGACCAGGGAGCGCGCCCTTCGGAGAAGACGGACCAGGGGGGGCGCCCCTAAGAGAAGACGGACCAGAAGGCGCGCCCCTCGAAGAAGACGGACCAGAGGGTGCGCCCCTCGGAGAAGACGGACCAGGGGGCGCCCCCTTCGGAGAAGACGAACCAGGGGGCATGCCCTTCGGAGAAGACGGACCAGAGGGCGCGCCCATCGGAGAAGACGGACCAGGGGGCATGCTCCTCGGAGAAGGCGGACCAGGGGGCGCGCCTCTCGGAGAAGACGGACCAGAGGGCATGCCCCTCGGAGAAGACGGACCAGGGGGCATGCCCTTCGGAGAAGACGGACAAGAGGGCGCACCCCTCGGAGAAGACGGACCAGAGGGCGCGCCCCTTGTAGAAGACGGACCAGGGGGCATGCCCCTCGTAGAAGACGGACCAGAGGGCGCGCCAATCGTAGAAGACAGACCAGGGGGCATGCCCCTCGGAGAAGACGGACCTGGGAGCATGCCTCTCGTAGAAGACGGACCAGGGGGCATGCCCCTCGTAGAAGACGGACCAGAGGGCGCGCCCCTCGGAGAAGGCGGACCAGGGGGCGCGCCCTTCGGAGAAGACGGACCAGGAGGGGCGCCCCTAAGAGAAGACGGACCAGAAGGCGCGCCCCTCGAAGAAGACGGACCAGAGGGTGCGCCCCTCGGAGAAGACGGACCAGGGGGCGCCCCCTTCGGAGAAGACGGACCAGGTGGCATGCCCCTCGGAGAAGACGGACCAAAGGGCATGCCCCTCGGAGAAAAAACGGACCAGGGGGCGCGCCCCTCGGAGAAGACGGACAAGGGGGCGCGCCTCTCGGAGAAGACGGACCAGGGGGTATGCCCCTCGTAAAAGACGGACCAGAGGGCGCGCTCCTCGGAGAAGACGGACCAGAGGGCGAACCCCTTGGAGAAGACGGACCAGAGGGCGCGCCCCTCGGAGAAGACGGACCAGGGGGGAAGCCCCTCGGAGAAGGCGGACCAGGGGGCGCGCCCCTCGGAGAAAACGGACCAGGGGGCGCGCCCTTCGGAGAAGACGAACCGGGGGCATGCCCTTCGGAGAAGACGGACCAGAGGGCGAACCCCTTGGAGAAGACGGACCAGAGGGCGCGCCCCTCGGAGAAGACGGACCAGGGGGCATAATCCTCGGAGAAGGCGGACCAGGGGGCGCGCCCCTTGGAGAAGACAGACCAGGGGGCGCGCCCCTCGGAGAAGACGGACCAGGGGGCATCCCCCTCGGAGAAGACGGACCAGAGGGCACGCCCCTAAGAGAAGACAGACCAGGGGGCGCGCCCCTCGGAGAAGACGGACCAGGGGGCGCGCCCCTAAGAGAAGACGGACCAGAGGACATGCCCCTCGTAGAAGACGGACCAAGGGGCATGCCCCTCGGAGAAGACGGACCAGAGGGCGCGCCCCTCGGAGAAGACGGACCAGAGGGCGCGCCCCTCGGAGAAGACGGACCAGAGGGCATGCCCCTCGGAGAAGACGGACCAAAGGGCGTGCCCCTCGTAGAAGAAGGACTAGGGGGCATGCCCCTCGTAGAAGACGGACCAGAGGGCGCGCCCCTCGGAGAAGACGGACCAGAGGGCATGCCCCTCGGATAAGACGGACCAGGGGGCACGACCCTTGGAGAAGACGGACCAGGGGGCATTCCCTTCGGAGAAGACGGACCAGGGGGCGCGCCCCTGAGAGAGAAGACGGACCAGGGGGCGCGCCCCTCGGGGAAGACGGACCAAGGGGCATGCCCCTCGGAGAAGGCGGACCAGGGGGCGCGCCCCTCGGAGAAGACGGACCAGGGGGCGCGCCCCTCGGAGAAGACGGACCAGGGGGCGCGCCCCTACGAGAGGACGGACCAGAGGACATGCCCCTCGTAGAAGACGGACCAAGGGGCATGCCCCTCGAAGAAGACAGACCAGAGGGCGCGCCCCTCGGAGAAGACGGACCAGAGGGCGCGCCCCTCGGAGAAGACGGACCAGAGGGCATGCCTCTCGGAGAAGACGGACCAAAGGGCGTGCCCCTCGGAGAAGACGGACCAGGGGGCGCGCCCCTCGGAGAAGACGGACCAGGGGGCGCGCCTCTCGGAGAAGACGGACCAGAGGGCATGCCCCTCGGAGAAGACGGACCAGGGGGCGCGCCTCTCGGAGAAGACGGACCAGAGGGCATGCCCCTCGGAGAAGACGGACCAGGGGGCATGCCCTTCGGAGAAGACGGACCGGGGGGCGCGCCCCTCGGAGAAGACGGACCAGAGGGCGCGCCACTTGTAGAAGACGGACCAGGGGGCATGCCCCTCGTATAAGACGGACCAGAGGGCGCGCCAATCGTAGAAGGCGGACCAGGGGGCATGCCCCCCGGAGAAGACGGACCTGGGAGCATGCCTCTCGTAGAAGACGGACCAGGGGGCACGCCCCTCGTAGAAGACGGACCAGAGGGCGCGCCCCTCGGAGAAGGCGGACCAGGGGGCGCGCCCTTCGGAGAAGACGGACCAGGGGGGGGGGGCGCCCCTAAGAGAAGACGGACCAGGGGGCATGCCCCTCGAAGAAGACGGACCAGAGGGTGCGCCCCTCGAAGAAGACGGACCAGAAGGCGCGCCCCTCGAAGAAGACGGACCAGGGGGCGCGCCCTTCGGAGAAGACGGACCAGGTGGCATGCCCCTCGGAGAAGACGGACCAAAGGGCATGCCCCTCGGAGAAAAAACGGACCAGGGGGCGCGCCCCTCGGAGAAGACGGACAAGGGGGCGCGCCTCTCGGAGAAGACGGACCAGGGGGCATGCCCCTCGTAGAAGACGTACCAGAGGGCGCGCCCCTCGGAGAAGACGGACCAGAGGGCGAACACCTTGGAGAAGACGGACCAGAGGGCGCGCCCCTCGGAGAAGACGGACCAGGGGGCATGCCCCTCGGAGAAGGCGGACCAGGGGGCGCGCCCCTCGGAGAAGACGGACCAGGGGGCGCTCCCTTCGGAGAAGACGAACCAGGGGGATGCCCTTCGGAGAAGACGGACCAGAGGGCGAACCCCTTGGAGAAGACGGACCAGAGGGCGCGCCCCTCGGAGAAGACGGACCAGGGGGCATAATCCTCGGAGAAGGCGGACCAGGGGGCGCGCCCCTTGGAGAAGACAGACCAGGGGGCGCGCCCCTCGGAGAAGACGGACCAGAGGGCGCGCCCCTCGGAGAAGACGGACCAGGGGGCATGCCTCTCGTAGAAGACGGACCAGAGGGCATGCCCCTCGTAGAAGACGGACCAGGGGGCGCTCCCCTCGGAGAAGACGGACCAGGGGGCGCGGTTCTCCTAGTAGACGGACCAGGGGGCGCGCCCCTCGTAGAAGACGGACCAGAGGGCATGCCCCTCGTAGAAGACGGACCAGGGGGCGCTCCCCTCGTAGAAGACGGACCAGAGGGCATGCCCCTCGGAGAAGATGCTTATCCTTTTTTAATGCTTTGCAAAAGAAGACGTAGCCTGACCTAGCATTCAGGTTTAATGCTTATCATTTTTTGTTGCTTTGTATTAAAAGAGAAGACCCTCTCAGACAACGCTTGCCCATCCCCGACGTCTTTAGACCAAATTTAAGTTTTAAGTTTTAAATAAATTGTCAAGTCGCAATCCATTTTATTGGTCGGGTCACATAATTGCAATGGGTGTACTACTGTATGTAGGGCTAAAACGCCTATCTTGGTCATAGGCATTGTTGGGGGTTGTTGGTTGGTCTTCTCGTATTCTAACTGTCCAAGAACATGTGTGGTTGCAGCCGAACGTTATCTTTTGCCAGAAATAAAGACAGCTGTATGTATCCTGAAAATGTAACGTGCCAGAGACGGACAAGAAAAATGTAACATCAGAATAGTAAAACAAGGACAAAACCACTTTTAAGCACTTGTAAACGAAAGTTTTGACACTGCTGTGAGTTACCAGACACTGTAACCGCAGCAATTGAGGGAGGGCAATCAGACATGGATGCACCTCAGTGCGAGCCAAGAAATGGCTACAAATTGCCTACAACATTCTCCAGCATGTAGTTATGATTGGGAAAGAAGTTTTGAGGAATGAGAAGGATAAGTGTGGGCAGCTTTTTTTCAATGTACATGTACATGTATATAGTGATCACCCTATCACCCTCTCCAACCATGTCCTGCTACATGATGTAACCCAACACCATAGGGTGTCTCCTACATCACCCGTCACCGTGGTGACAGATTCTGGTCCAGGTCATTGACCGTAGACACAGAGCACAAACAGCATGTTTTCCTTATGCACATGAGACAAATGACACCATCAGGGAGACCTTATTACTAAGAAGTCTAAGAAATCTCCAAATTGACGTATTTGGGTGGAAAGCTGTTCAGTTTTTTTAAATGTTTTTTGTGTGTTTCAGAAGATCCCCTGAGCCTGCTTGATGAATTTTGTCTGCTGCTGAGCTACGAGCTGAAACGATAGGAAGTGCTTCTAAATAAATCTCCCAGTCTTTGGAGAAAAGCCTGTGTGTGCACTGGTTTAAAGATATCGTAGTCGGACTAACAAATCATGCAAATAAGAAAGATTCTTCTTCACAAATACCGTCTTCTTCACAAAGAACGACTGGTGATTGTTATTGGAATTCGGGAATGTATCAAATTGTTGCCCTTTCTTATTCTAAAGTTGGTGTCGTGCCAGAGGTGCGTTCCGCTGAATTTTATGTTGCACGTTTTTATCTATTTCAAGAAGTATGGCTGTAGATCGTATACTGGGATGAACTGAACTGAACGTATAATACTATTGGAATAAAAGAATGTGACATGTACTTTCCTTTTTTTTTCATTCATATTGGGGGCAATGGTTATAGTTATGAATGAATGAATAAATGAATATCTTTTTCAGGTTTCACCCGTAGTTGTGCAAACAGAAAACCAAAAACATTACACTCACAGCAATTAATACACGTTTTGAAAATACGAATTTCTAAACTGACAATCTGACCTCAACAGACAGTGTATTATACTGTTATAGGTATGGAAAAGTCTATTAATGAAGGAATAGCACAATTTCCTGCGTCTGGCATCAAATGTGTCGGTGGTGAGGTTTCCAACATTGAACTTGCACTACAACATCTTGACAACTTAAGGAGGAAATGAAAACAGTTGTTTTATGCAACACGACACGTATCTAGTACACTAGCATGAGTTCCATACCTGGACTTCAAACAACTGGGAGCAGTAGGTCAAGAGCAGAGTTTTATATCGTGTTCGTATTTTGATATTCTGGAAACGTAGCCTGCTATACTGAAAGTGTGGTATCATCTGCACTGGATTCTTACACTGCTTAGGACTGGAGAGTATAGTGGGTGATCCTAAAGGCATACCATTGTAATAGCTGTGGCTTCTGGCTCTCTAGTAGCGCAAACTTAGAAACCTGACCTTGTAATCTTTATGTATTCGTACTCTCTCTCTGTAGTAATATCAGTTTGATATTAGTTATATGTTAGTAAATATTAGTAAATATTATAATTTAGTAGATATTAGTAAATATTAGTAGATATTAGTAGATATTAGTAGATATTAGTAAATATTAGTAGATATTAGTAAATATTAGTAGATATTAGTAAATATTAGTAGATATTAGTAAATATTAGTAGATGTTAGTAAATGTTAGATATTAGTAGAGAGAGAGAGAGAGAGAGACAGAGAGAGAGAGAGAGAGAGAGACAGAGAGTTTGATAGAGAGAGTCTAGTAACGTAGATAGCCAGCTATTGAAAACACAGCATTGTCTGCACTGGGTTCTAACGTTGCTACTATGCCACAGGTTTTGCTCAAGGATACAAAGTGTGCAGTGGTGCTATATATCTTGACCACAGGATCTCATTCCTTCAAAGGTTGTATTTAACAATATTGTACTTGGTTATATGGCAGCGTGCTTTTTTTATGTTAAGTCCAAACAGAACTCCGCGTGTTTCTATATTATAAGTACAAAAATGACTGATACCATTAGGCGACCTCTTGCAGGAATGAATAAAACTGCACCTTTCTCACGCTGAGAATTTTGAAATGAAAGTTCTGTGTATTTTGTACCCCCCATATCGTATTACGTACTGTACATCAGAAAACGCATACATACACTTTCGGAACTCTAAACAGCAGAAGATTTACCACTTTAGTATCTCAAGATGTGTATACAAAAAACGCTTGAATTGTTATAAGTAACTTGTTAAGGTGTACTATTGGCATAAATATGTAAAGATCTTCAATTTTAGACCACTTACACACAACAACAACAATATTATCAATTTAACAATCTGATAACGGCACAAGATTAACTACTATGGTATCTGTGGTCGCCATACAGCCCCAGAGTGTTTATGAGTTCCCATCCAACCTGGTCTTGTGGGGAGGTAGCACACTCAGGCACTATTCAATACTTAATGACAATTGCCAGTTAAGAAGCTTATCTTATGCTAGAAATAAAGACAGCTGTATGTATCCTGAACATGTGGCGTACCAAAAAGAGACAAGAAAACTTTTTCAAGGCAACGCATTTTTCAAAGATAATATTTTCTTGGTACTAAAAAAATGGGATAAATAACCACATCTGATGAACATACATATAGTAAAACAGCCACAATGCAAGAAATGACTGTATGAAATGGCATGAAGTTGGGGGCCCGGGCTAAGGACCACAAGCTGCCACTCACACAACAGATAGCCATTCACACCGCAGATAAGAGCCCGGGCCAGGTTAACATACATATGAAGAGTAGGAAGGAGTCAGGTCAGGTCTGGACACGGTCGGGAACAGTCAACATTGTTGTTACGTCATGTTATGCAGCAAGGGGGGCAGTTCATAACACCCAGAAGGTCAGAAAGCTGAAGGTTTATCTTATGGCAGATATAAAGACAGCTGTATGTATCCTGAAGATGCGGCGTACCAGAGACGGAAAAAAGTCACTTGTTACTTCAGTGGCACAGTGCTTGTTTCTTCAGTGACATAGGCTGAAACACTTCAATATGCAAGACGGATGCCCTTTACATGTAGTCATGTCGATTTTTACCAGCAAGAAAATTGGGAAATACCTTGAGGTAAATTAACAGGCTAGAGGGGGTGTTAACCCATTATTTTTACCAGAAGGAGAATTGCTAATCTGTTCAAAAATGCGTCGTTGTTTGCTAGCAATCATTAGCACATGTGAATACAGTTAGCACGCTTCTTCAAGACAATTTTTCTTGGTACTAAAAATGGGATAAATAACCACATTTGATGTAACACATACGTATATATATATAGTAAAACAAGGACATACAGCAGACTACACTCAAGAAAGACGTGGCCGTACAAAAATTATAGTGGTCACCTTTTCGTACATCCCGACAAAAACATGCAACAACAGTAGACTCGTGGACTAGTAAAAGAAGGACAAAGGAGGCGCCCTTGGTCCGTCTTCTCCGAGGGGCGCGCCCCCTGGTCCGTCTTCTCCGAGGGGCATGCCCATGGTCCGTCTTCTCTTAGGGGCATGCCCCCTGGTCCGTCTTGTCCGATCCGAGGGGCATGCCCTCTGGTCCGTCTTCTCCGAGGGGCATGTCCCCTGCTCCGTCTTCCCCGAGGGGCGTGCCCCCTGGTCCGTCTTCCCCGAGGGGCGTGCCCCCTGGTCCGTCTTCTCCGAGGGGCGCGCCCCCTGGTCCGTCTTCCCCGAGGGGCGTGCCCCCTGGTCCGTCTTCTCCGAGGGGCGCGCCCCCTGGTGCGTCTTCTCTGAGGGGCATGCCCTCTGGTCCGTATTGAATGTCTCTAAATTGATGGCTACTAAAAAATGGGATAAACAAGAGTTCCACGATCTCATACCTTCGCCCTTTATGACTGACGAATGATAGATTTCACCCCTAATTATGCAAATAAGATCCTCATTTGCATGAAATACATCAGTTGATCATATTCTCCTCCCAATGACAGTGTTATCTTAACAACTAAGGTAATTCTAGCATTTCCTCATAAATTATGCAAATGAGGTTCTGATTTGAATAAGTTATGTTGAATGATGTTCACCCTCAGTCAACTTCGAAATGCGCAAGTATGAAATTGTCAACATCAACCACTATGGAATTATAGTATTTTCTCATTAATTATGCAAATTAGGTATTCATTTACATAATCAATATATGGCAATGTTACTCTCATTCTTAAGTACACATGTTACAGGGTATAATAGTCCTATCATGGAAGGTAGCTGAATTATAGAATTCCTTCATTGATTATGCAAATTAGATCATAATTTGCATAAGTGCCATCTAATTATGTCAAGCATCACTTAAGCTACCTACACACCAAATATCAAGACGATCCGTTGACCGGTTATTGAGTTATCCTACTTTAAACATTTTCATACAAATGCTCCTGCAGTTCCAGAGCAAGCCGCTAGGGGGCCCAAACTTATGTCACTTCTTCCCGATCACAAGAGCTACCTACCCTCCAAACATCATGACCCTAGCATGTCCAGATCACGAGATATCAAAACCGGAAGTTCTGCTGCAGTACCATAACAAGCCGCCAGGGGGCCCAAAATCTAACCATTTCGAGGTCTCATTAAGACCTACCCACCTACTATATATGAAGACAATCCATTTAAGCCTTCTCGAGTTATCGTGTTTACAGACACACACACACACAGACACACAGACACACACGAACGCCTACGAAAACATAACCTTCTTGGCAAAGGTAATAACCACATCTGATGACAATGACATCTAAAACAATGACATATAGCAGACTACACGTACACATTTTGGGGCAATGGAGTGCCTTAGTCCGCCACCTTCCCACTAGACAAGGTCGTATGGAAACTCATAAGCACAAAGTGTGCAATCTTCAAAAGCAGTAAACTGGGCAATTCTATTGGACGTGGGGACTGGAATCTAACCAGCGCGCGATTCCCCTTCTAATCCCTTCCACTAGGGCAGTGATTATCACTCTAAAGCTGTACTGTACATGTATGGTGACCAAAAATGGTAGTTTTGTGAGTTTAAGAAAATTGGGAAATACCTTCAGGTAAATTAATGGGCTAGAGGGGGTGTTAACCCATTTTTTACCAGAAGGAGAATCTAACACATTTTGGGGGCAATGGAGTGCCTGAGTGCGCAACGTTCCCACTAGACAAGGTCGTATGGAAACTCATAAGCACAAAGTGTGCAATCTTCAAAAGCAGTAAACTGGGCAATTCTATTGGACGTGGGGACTGGAATCTAACCAGCGCGCGATTCCCCTTCTAATCCCTTCCACTAGGGCAGTGATTATCACTCTAAAGCTGTACTGTACATGTATGGTGACCAAAAATGGTAGCTCTGTGAGTTTAAGAAAATTGGGAAATACCTTCAGGTAAATTAATGGGCTAGAGGGGGTGTTAACCCATTTTTTACCAGAAGGAGAATCTAACACATTTTGGGGGCAATGGAGTGCCTGAGTGCGCAACGTTCCCACTAGACAAGGTCGTATGGAAACTCATAAGCACAAAGTGTGCAATCTTCAAAAGCAGTAAACTGGGCAATTCTATTGGACGTGGGGACTGGAATCTAACCAGCGCGCGATTCCCCTTCTAATCCCTTCCACTAGGGCAGTGATTATCACTCTAAAGCTGTACTGTACATGTATGGTGACCAAAAATGGTAGTTTTGTGAGTTTAAGAAAAATTGAAATACCTTCAGGTAAATTAATGGGCTAGAGGGGGTGTTAACCCATTTTTTACCAGAAGGAGAATCTAACACATTTTGGGGGCAATGGAGTGCCTGAGTGCGCAACGTTCCCACTAGACAAGGTCGTATGGAAACTCATAAGCACAAAGTGTGCAATCTTCAAAAGCAGTAAACTGGGCAATTCTATTGGACGTGGGGACTGGAATCTAACCAGCGCGCGATTCCCCTTCTAAACCCTTCCACTAGGGTAGTGATTATCACTCTAAAGCTGTACTGTACATGTATGGTGACCAAAAATGGTAGCTCTGTGAGTTTAAGAAAATTGGGAAATACCTTCAGGTAAATTAATGGGCTAGAGGGGGTGTTAACCCGTTTTTTACCAGAAGGAGAATCTAACACATTTTGGGGCAATGGAGTGCCTTAGTCCGCCACCTTCCCACTAGACAAGGTCGTATGGAAACTCATGATCATAAGCACAAAGTGTGCAATCTTCAAAAGCAGTAAACTGGGCAATTCTATTGGACGTGGGGACTGGAATCTAACCAGCGCGCGATTCCCCTTCTAATCCCTTCCACTAGGGCAGTGATTATCACTCTAAAGCTGTGCTGTACATGTATGGTGACCAAAAATGGTAGTTTTGTGAGTTTAAGAAAATTGAGAAATACCTTCAGGTAAATTAATGGGCTAGAGGGGGTGTTAACCCATTTTTTTTACCAGAAGGAGAATTGATAATCTGTTAAAATGCGTTATCTGTTGAAAACGCGTGTCCTTGTTTTACTATGTTATTGTTTTACTATATGTCGACGCGGTCAGAATTCTTTAAAAAAAATTTTCAATCAGTGGCGACATCGATTCTCGAAATAAAAACTTATTCGGTAGGGTTAAATGGTGTTTAGGAACGATTATAGTTACTGTACTACAGTTTATATGATCCGTGGTGTCGATGTTTTACACTCTACACCGTAGACGGCAATCAAGTACATCGTGAATACACTCACAAGGGGCTTACAGTCGGTATCCGATCGGTAGCCTGTCAAAGCTCTCGAAAATGTTGATACCGCCGTGCGGACTCCGAAAATTACAGTACACGCAGTACGTATTGAATTTGATGAAAAGAATTTGAAAACAATTATTCATTTGCCAGAAACTGGGTATTCGACATTTGAAAACACCTTAAATCGGAGACCATTACCTCTCAGTCATGGTGAGTCGGGAAAATCGACCCTTATGTGAGAGAAAACATAAGTTTGAAATCAACACTTTGGCGGGTTTACCTGAACACTCCCGAAGGATCTCTTGTACAAATCAACACATTATGTGAGAGAAAACATAAGTTTGAAATCAACACTTTGGCGGGTTTACCTGAACACACCCGAAGGATCTCTTGTACAAATCAACACATTATGTGAGAGAAAACATAAGTTTGAAATCAACATCATGGCGGGTTTACCTGAACACACCCGAAGGATCTCTGATGTAAGACACAACATAAATTAATCAACATTATGGTGGGTTTACCTGAACACACCCGAAGGATCTCTGATGTAAGACATAAAATAACTTAAATCAACATTATGACGGGTTTACCTGAACACACCCGAAGGATCTCTGATGTAAGACATAAATAACTTAAATCAACATCATGGCGGGTTTACCTGAACACACCCGAAGGATCTCTGATGTAAGACATAAAATAACTTAATTCAACATTATGACGGGTTTACCTGAACACACCCGAAGGATCTCTGATGTAAGACATAACTTAAATCAACATTATGACGGGTTTACCTGAACACACCCGAAGGATCTCTGATGTAAGACATAAAATAACTTAAATCAACATTATGACGGGTTTACCTGAACACACCCGAAGGATCTCTGGTGTAAGACATAAAAAAACTTAAATCAACATTATGACGGGTTTACCTGAACACACCCGAAGGATCTCTGATGTAAGACATAAAAAAACTTAAATCAACATTATGGCGGGTTTACCTGAACACACCCGAAGGATCTCTAGTACAAATCAACACATTATGTGAGAGAAAACATAAGTTTGAAATCAACACTTTGGCGGGTTTACCTGAACACTCCCGAAGGATCTCTTGTACAAATCAACACATTATGTGAGAGAAAACATAAGTTTGAAATCAACACTTTGGCGGGTTTACCTGAACACACCCGAAGGATCTCTTGTACAAATCAACACATTATGTGAGAGAAAACATAAGTTTGAAATCAACACTTTGGCGGGTTTACCTGAACACACCCGAAGGATCTCTTGTACAAATCAACACATTATGTGAGAGAAAACATAAGTTTGAAATCAATACTTTGGCGGGTTTACCTGAACACTCCCGAAGGATCTCTTGTACAAATCAACACATTATGTGAGAGAAAACATAAGTTTGAAATCAACACTTTGGCGGGTTTACCTGAACACACCCGAAGGATCTCTTGTACAAATCAACACATTATGTGAGAGAAAACATAAGTTTGAAATCAACACTTTGGCGGGTTTACCTGAACACACCCGAAGGATCTCTTGTACAAATCAACACATTATGTGAGAGAAAACATAAGTTTGAAATCAACACTTTGGCGGGTTTACCTGAACACTCCCGAAGGATCTCTTGTACAAATCAACACATTATGTGAGAGAAAACATAAGTTTGAAATCAACACTTTGGCGGGTTTACCTGAACACACCCGAAGGATCTCTTGTACAAATCAACACATTATGTGAGAGAAAACATAAGTTTGAAATCAACACTTTGGCGGGTTAACCTGAACACACCCGAAGGATCTCTTGTACAAATCAACACATTATGTGAGAGAAAACATAAGTTTGAAATCAACACTTTGGCGGGTTTACCTGAACACACCCGAAGGATCTCTTGTACAAATCAACACATTATGTGAGAGAAAACATAAGTTTGAAATCAACACTTTGGCGGGTTTACTTGAACACACCCGAAGGATCTCTTGTACAAATCAACACATTATGTGAGAGAAAACATAAGTTTAAAATCAACACTTTGGCGGGTTTACCTGAACACACCCGAAGGATCTCTTGTACAAATCAACACATTATGTGAGAGAAAACATAAGTTTGAAATCAACACTTTGGCGGGTTTTCCTGAACACTCCCGAAGGATCTCTTGTACAAATCAACACATTATGTGAGAGAAAACATAAGTTTGAAATCAACACTTTGGCGGGTTTACCTGAACACACCCGAAGGATTTCTTGTACAAATCAACACATTATGTGAGAGAAAACATAAGTTTGAAATCAACACTTTGGCGGGTTTACCTAAACACACCCGAAGGATCTCTTGTACAAATCAACACATTATGTGAGAGAAAACATAAGTTTGAAATCAACACTTTGGCGGGTTTACCTGAACACTCCCGAAGGATCTCTTGTACAAATTGTTTATTGTTTATTTCAGAGATCTCCATTAGTGAGTACATGAATACTTCACTAGTCTTCCTGGAGTCGACTAAAACTTACAACTTATGACACATAACATACAGTAACCAACACAACATAAACTTATAACTTAATTACACGTAACATAACTTATCAACATAATCAGTGAAACTAAAAAACAGGAAACTTAAATAGAGATAAATGAGATACGGGAGAGGTCAGAGTCATCATTATTTACATTTATATACATGTATATACATACGTCATCAATCTACCACCAATATTGCAGGGGTCTGTTTGTGTGTGTGTGTGTTCACACATTTGGCGGGTTTACCTGAACACTCCCGAAGGATCTCTTGTACAAATCAACACATTATGTGAGAGAAAACATAAGTTTGAAATCAACACTTTGGCGGGTTTACCTGAACACACCCGAAGGATCTCTTGTACAAATCAACACATTATGTGAGAGAAAACATAAGTTTGAAATCAACATCATGGCGGGTTTACCTGAACACACCCGAAGGATCTCTTGTACAAATCAACACATTATGTGAGAGAAAACATAAGTTTGAAATCAACATCATGGCGGGTTTACCTGAACACACCCGAAGGATCTCTGATGTAAGACACAACATAAATTAATCAACATTATGGTGGGTTTACCTGAACACACCCGAAGGATCTCTGATGTAAGACATAAAATAACTTAAATCAACATTATGACGGGTTTACCTGAACACACCCGAAGGATCTCTGATGTAAGACATAAATAACTTAAATCAACATCATGGCGGGTTTACCTGAACACACCCGAAGGATCTCTGATGTAAGACATAAAATAACTTAATTCAACATTATGACGGGTTTACCTGAACACACCCGAAGGATCTCTGATGTAAGACATAAAATAACTTAAATCAACATTATGACGGGTTTACCTGAACACACCCGAAGGATCTCTGATGTAAGACATAAAAAAACTTAAATCAACATTATGACGGGTTTACCTGAACACACCCGAAGGATCTCTGATGTAAGAAATAAAAAAAACTTAAATCAACATTATGACGGGTTTACCTGAACACACCCGAAGGATCTCTGGTGTAAGACATAAAAAAACATAAATCAACATTATGACGGGTTTACCTGAACACACCCGAAGGATCTCTGATGTAAGACATAAAAAAACTTAAATCAACATTATGACGGGTTTACCTGAACACACCCGAAGGATCTCTGATGTAAGACATAAAATAACTTAAATCAACATTATGACGGGTTTACCTGAACACACCCGAAGGATCTCTGATGTAAGACATAAAAAAACTTAAATCAACATTATGACGGGTTTACCTGAACACACCCGAAGGATCTCTGATGTAAGACATAAAAAAACTTAAATCAACATTATGACGGGTTTACCTGAACACACCCGAAGGATCTCTGATGGAAGACATAAAAAAAACTTAAATCAACATTATGGCGGGTTTACCTGAACACACCCGAAGGATCTCTTGTACAAATCAACACATTATGTGAGAGAAAACATAAGTTTGAAATCAACACTTTGGCGGGTTTACCTGAACACTCCCGAAGGATCTCTTGTACAAATCAACACATTATGTGAGAGAAAACATAAGTTTGAAATCAACACTTTGGCGGGTTTACCTGAACACACCCGAAGGATCTCTTGTACAAATCAACACATTATGTGAGAGAAAACATAAGTTTGAAATCAACACTTTGGCGGGTTTACCTGAACACACCCGAAGGATCTCTTGTACAAATCAACACATTATGTGAGAGAAAACATAAGTTTGAAATCAACACTTTGGCGGGTTTACCTGAACACTCCCGAAGGATCTCTTGTACAAATTGTTTATTGTTTATTTCAGAGATCTCCATTAGTGAGTACATGAATACTTCACTAGTCTTCCTGGAGTCGACTAAAACTTACAACTTATGACACATAACATACAGTAACCAACACAACATAAACTTATAACTTAATTACACGTAACATAACTTATCAACATAATCAGTGAAACTAAAAAACAGGAAACTTAAATTGAGATAAATGAGATACGGGAGAGGTCAGAGTCATCATTATTTACATTTATATACATGTATATACATACGTCATCAATCTACCACCAATATTGCAGGGGTCTGTTTGTGTGTGTGTGTGTGTTCACACATTTGGCGGGTTTACCTGAACACTCCCGAAGGATCTCTTGTACAAATCAACACATTATGTGAGAGAAAACATAAGTTTGAAATCAACACTTTGGCGGGTTTACCTGAACACACCCGAAGGATCTCTTGTACAAATCAACACATTATGTGAGAGAAAACATAAGTTTGAAATCAACATCATGGCGGGTTTACCTGAACACACCCGAAGGATCTCTTGTACAAGTCAACACATTATGTGAGAGAAAACATAAGTTTGATATCAACATCATGGCGGGTTTACCTGAACACACCCGAAGGATCTCTGATGTAAGACATAAAATAACTTAAATCAACATTATGACGGGTTTACCTGAACACACCCGAAGGATCTCTGATGTAAGAAATAAAAAAACTTAAATCAACATTATGACGGGTTTACCTGAACACACCCGAAGGATCTCTGGTGTAAGACATAAAAAAACATAAATCAACATTATGACGGGTTTACCTGAACACACCCGAAGGATCTCTGATGTAAGACATAAAAAAACTTAAATCAACATTATGACGGGTTTACCTGAACACACCCGAAGGATCTCTGATGTAAGACATAAAAAAACTTAAATCAACATTATGACGGGTTTACCTGAACACACCCGAAGGATCTCTGATGTAAGACATAAAAAAACTTAAATCAACATTATGACGGGTTTACCTGAACACACCCGAAGGATCTCTGATGTAAGACATAAAAAAACTTAAATCAACATTATGGCGGGTTTACCTGAACACACCCGAAGGATCTCTTGTACAAATCAACACATTATGTGAGAGAAAACATAAGTTTGAAATCAACACTTTGGCGGGTTTACCTGAACACACCCGAAGGATCTCTTGTACAAATCAACACATTATGTGAGAGAAAACATAAGTTTGAAATCAACACTTTGGCGGGTTTACCTGAACACACCCGAAGGATCTCTTGTACAAATCAACACATTATGTGAGAGAAAACATAAGTTTGAAATCAACACTTTGGCGGGTTTACCTGAACACACCCGAAGGATCTCTTGTACAAATCAACACATTATGTGAGAGAAAACATAAGTTTGAAATCAACACTTTGGTGGGTTTACCTAAACACACCCGAAGGATCTCTTGTACAAATCAACACATTATGTGAGAGAAAACATAAGTTTGAAATCAACACTTTGGCGGGTTTACCTGAACACTCCCGAAGGATCTCTTGTACAAATTGTTTATTGTTTATTTCAGAGATCTCCATTAGTGAGTACATGAATACTTCACTAGTCTTCCTGGAGTCGACTAAAACTTACAACTTATGACACATAACATACAGTAACCAACACAACATAAACTTATAACTTAATTACACGTAACATAACTTATCAACATAATCAGTGAAACTAAAAAACAGGAAACTTAAATAGAGATAAATGAGATACGGGAGAGGTCAGAGTCATCATTATTTACATTTATATACATGTATATACATACGTCATCAATCTACCACCAATATTGCAGGGGTCTGTTTGTGTGTGTGTGTGTTCACACATTTGGCGGGTTTACCTGAACACTCCCGAAGGATCTCTTGTACAAATCAACACATTATGTGAGAGAAAACATAAGTTTGAAATCAACACTTTGGCGGGTTTACCTGAACACACCCGAAGGATCTCTTGTACAAATCAACACATTATGTGAGAGAAAACATAAGTTTGAAATCAACATCATGGCGGGTTTACCTGAACACACCCGAAGGATCTCTTGTACAAATCAACACATTATGTGAGAGAAAACATAAGTTTGAAATCAACATCATGGCGGGTTTACCTGAACACACCCGAAGGATCTCTTGTACAAATCAACACATTATGTGAGAGAAAACATAAGTTTAAAATCAACATCATGGCGGGTTTACCTGAACACACCCGAAGGATCTCTGATGTAAGACACAACATAAATTAATCAACATTATGGTGGGTTTACCTGAACACACCCGAAGGATCTCTGATGTAAGACATAAAATAACTTAAATCAACATTATGACGGGTTTACCTGAACACACCCGAAGGATCTCTGATGTAAGACATAAATAACTTAAATCAACATCATGGCGGGTTTACCTGAACACACCCGAAGGATCTCTGATGTAAGACATAAAATAACTTAAATCAACATTATGACGGGTTTACCTGAACACACCCGAAGGATCTCTGATGTAAGACATAAAATAACTTAAATCAACATTATGACGGGTTTACCTGAACACACCCGAAGGATCTCTGGTGTAAGACAAAAAAAAACTTGAATCAACATTATGACGGGTTTACATGAACACACCCGAAGGATCTCTGATGTAAGACATAAAAAAACTTAAATCAACATTATGACGGGTTTACCTGAACACACCCGAAGGATCTCTGGTGTAAGACATAAAAAAACTTAAATAAACATTATGACGGGTTTACCTGAACACACCCGAAGGATCTCTGATGTAAGACATAAAAAAACTTAAATCAACATTATGACGGGTTTACCTGAACACACCCGAAGGATCTCTGATGTAAGACATAAAAAAACTTAAATCAACATTATGACGGGTTTACCTGAACACACCCGAAGGGTCGATTTTCCCGACTCACCATGACTGAGAGGTAATGGTCTCCGATTTAAGGTGTTTTTAAATGTCGAATACCCAGTTTCTGGCAAATGAATAATTGTTTTCAAATTCTTTTCATCAAATTCAATACGTACTGCGTGTACTGTAATTTTCGGAGTCCGCACGGCGGTATCAACATTTTCGAGAGCTTTGACAGGCTACCGATCGGATACCGACTGTAAGCCCCTTGTGAGTGTATTCACGATGTACTTGATTGCCGTCTACGTTGTAGAGTGTAAAACATCGACACCACGGATGATTTAAACTGTAGTACAGTAACTATAATCGTTCCTTAACACCATTTAAGCCTACGGAATAAGTTTTTATTTCGAGAATCGATGTCGCCACTGATTGAAAATTTTTTAAAGAATTCTGACCGCGTCGACATATAGTAAAACAATAACATAGTAAAACAAGGACACTCCGTTGTGTACTGCCTTTAGTCTGACCTCTCCCCTGTAGCCTGCCCGGCATGGTTGAACCTGCCAGAACTGTGCGTCCCCGCCGGTATAGCCCACAGGATCATTGAGGTGCCCAAGCTTCCCCACCACGGCAAGGTAGCAGTACGGGGGAAGAAAACAAGGACTTGATTTATATTTGAAATAGCTGGTGTAATACGTCGAGGGGCGGTCATACCGGCTATTCTGAAACACCACATGTGCAAAGTGTGTGTTTTTAACCGAGGTGCCATCCTCCGCCGGCTCTGGCTACTGTGACCGAATAGCTGAACAGGGAGCCGGTGAGATCTACGGCACCCAAGCTAAATGTGTTTTGTAGAGAAGACCTTGTCCTGCGCACACCATCAGAAACAAACTACAGGGCCTCACCATACAGATCACCTGGTGCCCAGGACACATGGGAATCCCCGGAAATAATATAGCAGACAAGAAGGCTGATACAGATATTTTTGTGTTTAGAATTATATTATTACATAAAATTATAAGGCCACGAAGTTTGACCCAGGGCGGGTCTGGGACGCGTCGACGAGTAGAGAACGAGCTACGCGGTCGACTTGAAGACGCCACTCACCCTGAACCGAGCCGCAGCGTTACTGCAGAAGGTCACGTACAATGGAAAGACCGTCGACTTGAAGTTCCACTTCAGCAGCAAAGAGGAAGACGTACGCTGCGCTAGAATCCTGTCGGCAGAGGCGTGCAGGAGGTCAGGGTAGTCACAATGAACGGCCTACGTGCTAAATGTGTGGTAGAGAAGACAAAACTCTGCATACTGTAATCGCCTCGTAGACCTGCTCACTTCGCACGCCTGCTCACTGTTCATAAATGTACATATGTAAATATAACACTGTCATTTGCAGGACAGACTTCCTGGTCTTCCCAAGGTCATCATGTTGTTAGGAGGCCCCAGTGTCTACCATGGACGTCACCTGCCCGACCGGACTGGAACCGACCGCGAGATCTGCCTTCACCCTCGTGTAGTCTCTCTCTAGACCCGCTCACCTCGCCCGCCTGTCCGATTTCATTGTATACATTGTATATGTATAAATGTAAATAGATTTTCAAATCAAGACTGTCTTGTTGTTTTTCTTATTCTTCTTATCCATCAACATATTTTCTTGACAGCCTAAACAATGAGGACAGAACCACAGTTTAGTCTGTACTACAGATAATGTAGTCAGTAGTCAGTTTCTTACATAGTATAGTCAGTGCCAAAGATTATTATTATTATCGGTATTTTTTGTTGTTTTCGGGGTTAATTTGTTACTGTACTATTCTGTATGAATTATACAGTTACAGAAAATTGTATAATTTGGAAAATGAGTTAAGGTGATCACATGTCAGCACATCCACAGAAACCCCAAAGCTGATTTTAGTAAGTAGACATGGACAGATTAGGACGGTATATAATTTCGTGTTAGCCAGGTTAGCAGGTTAGCCAGGAACTTAACCTGCCTGACGGAGCGGAATCAAGCACCAGATCTGCCAAAGATTATTATTATCGATATTATTTGTTGTTTTGGTACTATTTTATACTGTGATCATATGGTCATATCTTAGCCCCAATTCAACAATTTTTTCGGCCCTGACCCTAAAAATGTATTGGCAAAAATGTTCACATTCTGGTCCCAACAGTGTTTATGGCCTTGCCCCTCAAACTTTCTTGGCAAACAAGATCCTCGTCGATGGACCGCCCTGGGTTAAACTTCTTGGCTGACCCAAACGGCCCACTAAGGTTTCCTCAAGGTATACAAGTTCTTGTTTATGAAAGAGTTAAGTAGAAATAAAAAGGAAGAGAGACATTGATGTACTATGAGGGAGTCAAAGGGAGGGGGGACCGGGCCAAACATGCAATGAGACGACCTGCTTTTTTTCACATGTGAGTAGACATGGACAGATTAGGACGGTATATTATACCACCAAGGTTTTCTCAAGGTATACAAGTTCTTGTAGATGAAAGAGTTAAGTAAAATAAAAAGGAAGAGAGACATTGATCAATGAGCGCAGATCCCTCTACTATTAGGGAGTCAAAGGGAATATGTAGGCAGATCTGGAGTTTAGTTCAGGAACAGAAAAGAAAGAGCGGCTGACTTTCTTGCTGGGCGTTTTGGCATCGAGGTCCCTAATACATGGCCCCTTTGGAAAATTTTGAAATCTTGCCCTTTGAAAGTAACAATAATTGTCGAATAAGCAAGCATTAACTACAGTATAGATGAGAGTGACGACGTTTGTTTACTCGAAATGACTCGTTCATTATATGTGAAATCCAGACTCCGAGTAAGTAAAAATAAAAAGGAAGAGAGACATTGTCATTGATCAGGTCTATTTATGACGGAAGTCTAAATAGTAAATAGTAGAAATTTGCAGTGATGTTCGAAATTATTAATGTACATGTGATCAATGTTTCGCACTGGTCTAGACCATAATTCCACTTAATAATATATGTCTTGAATGATTCCACTTATAACTCTTTAATCAGTTCTGTTGAAAGGTCTACTTAATAACAAATTATTAATTTCTTTACAGAATTGCTTGCATGGCCATGTGGATGGGGACGAGGGCCTGTCGACAAGGCCTTGGACGTTTCAGACAAACCATAACAAGTTGTCGGCGGTTCTGAACGACCACCCAGCCGACAACGGTCTACAAGACCAACCATGACAAGTTGTCGGCGGCCCTCCTTCACTTTGAGAACATGTTTAAGAAAGAAGACAGAGAAGGAAGAGAGAGAAAAGAGAGACAGCGAGATAACGATAATCTAGACCATCTGTTGCAGAATCTAAGTTTTGTTGTTCAGATCTTCAACCCATTTTCTCTTTCAACTAACATGCTCAAAGCAAATCTGATAAGGCGCTGTATGTTGTGCTCCCTAATGTATCAAATGCCTGTAGCGATTTTGATCGTGACTCTGCCCAGTGTGGCCATTAAATGCCTCATAATAATGTGCTCACACTGATCTGTTGACTTGTGGCCCAACTAATGTTAGATACTTGATTGTGGCAGATGTCTAGATCATTTGTTCTCAATACCAAATCGTTACGTCATCTATGTGTATATCTACCTCCTATATATATTATATATGTTGATTTGATTCCACTCTGTACCATTTTGTTTTATGATGTTTTTCTTTTATTGGTGTCTTATATAAGCATTTGGGCTGGGCGGCGTGTAGTCGGCAAGATACAATAAAAAAACTTCAATCAGTCATTCATTCCTGCGTGTTCTTCGCTCGGGCTCAGCCACAAGACCAGGAGCCCGGCCACCAGACACCCCGCGATGACGAGGCGGGTCCGACTACTCCTCAGAGGAAGGAGCCAGTAAGGAGGAGGAAGAAGAAGGAGGTCGACCGGCCTTGGAGTGGTGAGGAGGCAGGCCCGCAGCCGGTGCAGGATCGGGGAGTAAATAATCAAACTCAATTATGATTAATTCGTTGCCCATTTTGGTGCATCCCCTCACAGTGAGCAGGGTTTACAATTCGACAGACTACAAGACGGTGTATGTAGATCTGACGGTTGATTCCGGTCCGGACCGGGACATGGTGAGGTTCGTGGTGGACACTGGGGCTCAATGCAACACGATAACTTTGGAGGAGGCCAGGAAGTTTGGCGACCATCGGTCCTGTTACGATCCTATAACATGCAGAGGGGCCGGCAAGCACAAGTAGGCCAATTTCTGTACACTTTATTTCATAAGCGAGACCATATCATCAATACATAACCATATTGTTAATCATATACTGTATAGTTAGTAGTTTGTAGTAAGAAATGTAATAAGATAGATTGTTGAGCAATAAAGTTCATTCATTCATTTAGGTTTTTCCTGGATCGAGCGATATGGCAGGAGGTCACATATAATGGAAAGACTCCACTTCAGCAGCAAAGGCGTACCTTGCGCTAACGTGCTATCGGTGGATGCGTGTAGGAGGCTAGAGTTAGTCACGATGAACGGCCTACATAACGACCCTAAGCGCGAGATGAGGAACTCCTGAAGAAGAGTACTTTGAACAGTGAAGAAAACGGATGGCACCCAGGCTATCAGGATTGATGTTGTACATGTTAAAATAAAATTTAACCTTAGATTTCAATATAAAATCAAATTTCCTTTACTTTTATCCTTGCAGTGGAGAAAATGAGAGAAAAGACTGTTAAAGAGATTGCCGACGTGATAGAGGCGTTGACGTGTGTCCTATACGACCACATTGGAGGGGAGGAGGGCCAGCCGACAAAGAGAACCAAGTATCAGGAAAACCATGACAAGTTGTCGGTAGGTCATTTAAGTCAGGGGTGTACATAAAGTCGACCATCAATGCGGGTCCAACTCCTCCTCCACCACTACCACCACCACCAAAAGAAGAGGAGGAGGAGGAAACTGTAAAGATGAATCATTGAAATTTCTTGTATATGAAAGAGTTAAGTAAAAATAAAAAGGAAGAGAGACATTGATCTACTATGAGGGAGTCAAAGGGAGGGGGGGCTGGGCCAAACACGCAATGAGACTACCTGGATCGAGCGTTACTGCAAAAGGTCATGTACAATGTTAAGACCGTCGACCTGAAGTTCCACTTCAGCAGCAAAGAGGAGGACGTACGTTGCGCTACCATTCTATCGCCGGATGCGTGTATGAGGGGGCTAGTAGTGTGAGGATGCTGGTAGTTACATATTGACTGATACCTGGGCTACCATATGAAACTGAGTTTATGTGACCAGAAAGGTGAGATCTGATGCCATTTTTTTGCCTGTTTTTCTTTTTCAGATGGAGGATCTCTATTATGGAGATTCTAAGAAGTCGGACAGGCGGTGCGAGGGTAGGTATCTTTTGTATAAACTACTAGACTTGTGTGCCTATGGGATGCGTCTGTTTTAATTCCCAGGCCAAAGTGGTCATCCTCAACGTCATGGGATCGTGAGACAATCTCGGCCGAAGGAAGCATTGCGAAGCATAATGATTGATTTACGACGGGTTCTTTCAGACATAGCAAGGCTTCAGACTGTTTTTTTCCAGTTACATTACTTACAATGGCCACTACTACCACCACAAAAGAAGAAGAGGAGGGGGAAGAAGGAGACTGCAAAGATGAATCATTTAAATTGAAATTTCTTGCATATAAAAGGGTTAAGTAAAAATAAAGTGTACCAGTGTTTACCGAAACGGCTGTTGTAAAAGCACCGCCCATAGAATGGACTGAAAATGCTGGTAGTTACATATTAAAACCTGGGCTACCTTATGAAGCTGAGTTTATGTGACCAGTACGTCTGAAAGGTGAGATCTGATGCCATTTTTTTGCCTGTTTTTCTTTTTCAGTCATGGAATCCCTGGACATTTACGGGGATAGAAAGAAGTCGGACAGGCGGTGCTACCACCACAAAAGAAGAAGAGGAGGAGGAAGAAGGAAACTGTAAAGATGAATCATTTAAATTGAAATTTCTTGTATATGAAAGAGTTAAGTAAAAATAAAAAGGAAGAGAGACATTGATATACTATGAGGGAGTCAAAGGGAGGGGGGACCGGACCAAACACGTAATGAGACGACCTGGATCGAGCGTTACTGCAGAAGGTCACGTACAATGGAAAGACTCACAACCTGAAGTTCCACTTCAGCAGCAAAGAGGAAGACGTACGTTGCACTACCATCCTGTCGGTGGATGCGTGTATGAGGAGACTAGGGTTAGTCACGATGAGCGGCCTACGTGACGACCCTAAGCGCGCGATGATGAGGAAACTTCTACAAGGGAATGCTTTGAACAGTAAAGAAAACGGATGGCACCCAGGCTATCAGGGTTGATGTTGTACATGTTAAAATCAAATTTAACCTTAGATTTCAATATAATTCAATTTTCCTTACTTTTATCCTTACAGTGGAGAAAATAAGACAGAATTCAAATAAAGAAACAAGTGACCTGATCGAAGCACTCAAGAGTTGCCTGTACGACCATGTTTATGGGGAGGAGGGCCGGCCGACAAGACCTTGGAAGTTCCGCAAAAACCACGACAAGTTGTCGTCTAGGCCTTAGATTTCAATAAATAATATATAATTGAATTTCCTTTACTTTTATTCTTGCAGTGGAGAAAATAAGTTGCTGCTCCTCCTAAGAGGTTTGCGATGTTGTTGATGCCTTGAAGTGTGTCCTGTACGACCACATTGGAGGGGAGGAGGGCCAGCAGACAAAGAGAACCAAGTATCAGGAAAACCATGACAAGTTGTCGGTAGGTCATTTAAGTCAGGGGTGTACATAAAGTCGACCATCAATGCGGGTCCAAATCCTTCTCCACCACTACCACCACCACCAAAAGAAGAGGAGGAGGAGGAAGGAGGAGACTGTAAAGATGAATCATTTAAATTGAAATTTCTTGCATATAAAAGGGTTAAGTAAAAAAAAAAGGAAGAGAGACATTGCTCTACTATGAGGGAGTCAAAGGGAGGGGGGACCGGGCCTAACACGCAATGAGACGACCTGGATCGAGCGTTACTGCAGAAGGTCACGTACAATGGAAAGATCGTCGACCTGAAGTTCCACTTCAGCAGCAAAGAGGAAGACGTACGTTGCACTACCATTCTGTCGGCGGACGGTGTATGAGGAGGCTAGTAGTGTAAGGATGCTGGTAGTTACATATTGACTGATACCTGGGCTACCATATGAAGCTGAGTTTATGTGACCAGAAAGGTGAGATCTGATGCCATTTTTTTGCCTGTTTTTCTTTTTCAGAATCATCATGTGGGATCCGTATTGGGGGGATAGTAAGAAGTCAGACAGGCGGTGCGAGGGTAGGTATCTTTTGTAAAACTACTAGACTTGTGTGCCTTTGGAATGCTTCAGATGAATCTCTATTATGGAGATAGGATGAAATCTGACAGGCGGTGCGAGGGTAGGTATCTTTTGTAAAACTACTAGACTTGTGTGCCTTTGGAATGCTTCAGATGAATCTCTATAGTGTAGACAAGATGAAATCGGACAGGCGGTGCGAGGGTAGGTATCTTTTGTATAAACTACTAGACTTGTGTGCCGTTGAAATGCTTCTGATGAATCATCTCTATTATATATCGGACAGGCGGTGCGAGGGTAGGTATCTTTTGTATAAACTACTAGACTTGTGTGCCTTTGAAATGCTTCAGATGAATCTCTATTATGGAGAGGGTATGAAATCGGACAGGCGGTGCGAGGGTAGGTATCTTTTGTAAAACTACTAGACTTGTGTGCCTTTGGAATGCTTCAGATGAATCTCTATAGTGTAGACAAGATGAAATCTGACAGGCGGTGCGAGGGTAGGCATCTTTTGTAAAACTACTAGACTTGTGTGCCTTTGAAATGCTTCAGATGAATCTCTATTATGGATATAGGATGAAATCTGACAGGCGGTGCGAGGGTAGGTATCTTTTGTAAAACTACTAGACTTGTGTGCCTTTGAAATGCTTCAGATGGATCTCTATTATGGATATAGGATGAAATCTGACAGGCGGTGCGAGGGTAGGCATCTTTTGTAAAACTACTAGACTTGTGTGCCTTCGGAATGCTTCAGATGAATCTCTATTATGGAGAGGGGATGAAATCTGACAGGCGGTGCGAGGGTAGGCATCTTTTGTAAAACTACTAGACTTGTGTGCCTTTGAAATGCTTCAGATGGATCTCTATTATGGATATAGGATGAAATCTGACAGGCGGTGCGAGGGTAGGTATCTTTTGTAAAACTACTAGACTTGTGTGCCTTTGGAATGCTTCAGATGAATCTCTATTATGGAGATAGGATGAAATCGGACAGGCGGTGCGAGGGTAGGCATCTTTTGTAAAACTACTAGACTTGTGTGCCTTTGGAATGCTTCAGATGAATCTCTATAGTGTAGACAAGATGAAATCGGACAGGCGGTGCGAGGGTAGGTATCTTTTGTATAAACTACTAGACTTGTGTGCCTTTGAAATGCTTCTGATGAATCATCTCTATTATATATCGGACAGGCGGTGCGACGGTAGGTATCTTTTGTATAAACTACTAGACTTGTGTGCCTATAGGATGCGCCTGTTTCAATTCCCAGGCCAAAGTGGCCATCCTCAACGTCATGGGATGGTGAGACAATCTCGGCCGAAGGAAGCATTGCGAAGCATAATGATTGATTTACGACGGGTTCTTTCAGACATAGCGAGGATTCAGACTGTTTTTTTTTCCAGTTACATTACTTACAATGGCCACTACTACCACCACAAAAGAAGAAGAGGAGGGGGAAGAAGGAGACTGTAAAGATGAATCATTTAAATTGAAATTTCTTGCATATAAAAGGGTTAAGTAAAAATAAAGTGTACCAGTGTTTACCGAAACGGCTGTAGTAAAAGCACCGCCCATAGAATGGACTGAAAATGCTGGTAGTTACATATTAAAACCTGGGCTACCTTATGAAGCTGAGTTTATGTGACCAGTACGTCTGAAAGGTGAGATCTGATGCCATTTTCTTGCCTGTTTTTCTTTTTCAGTATGGAGGAGTACTACGGACACAGAATGAAATCGGACAGGCGGTGCGAGGGTAGGTATCTTTTGTATAAACTACTAGACTTGTGTGCCTATGGGATGCGTCTGTTTTAATTCCCAGGCCAAATTGGCCATCCTCAACGTCATGGGATCGTGAGACAATCTCGGCCGAAGGAAGCATAATGATTGATTTACATGGTCATACAATGGCCACTACTACCACCAACAGAAGAAGAGCAGGAGGAAGAAGGAGACTGTAAAGATGAATCATTTAAATTGAAATTTCTTGTATATGAAAGAGTTAAGTAAAATAAAAAGGAAGAGAGACATTGATCTACTATGAGGGAGTCAAAGGGAGGGGGGACCGGGCCTAACACGCAATGAGACGACCTGGATCGAGCGTTACTGCAGAAGGTCATGTACAATGGAAAGACTCACAACAAAATAAAGAGGAAGACGTACGTTGCGCTACCATCCTGTCGGCGGATGCGTGTATGAGGAGGCTAGGGTTAGTCACGATGAACGGCCTACGTGACGACCCTAAGCGCGCGATGAGGGAACTACTCAAGGCCCATGGGAATGCTTGGAACAGTAAGATGCAATTTACGTATTATGATTAATTCATTTCCCATTTTGGTGTATCCCCGCACAGTGTGCAGGGTCTACGAGAGAGACTACACGACTACACTGAATCCAACATGATGCCTTTGGAGGAGGCCAGGAAGTTTGGCATCCAGCGGTCCTTTTACGATCCTTTATCATGCAGAGGCAAGCACGAGTAGGCCAATTTCTGTACACTTTATTTCATAAGCGAGACCATATCGTCAATACATAACCATATTGTTAATCATATACTGTATAGTGAGTAGTTTGTAGTAAGAAATGTAATAAGATAGATTGTTGAGCAATAAAGTTCATTCATTCATTCAGGTTTTTCCTTGATAGAGCGATATGGCAGGAGGTCACGTACAATGGAAAGACTCCACTTCAGCAGCAAAGGCGTACCTTACTCTAAACTTCTGTCGCTGCGTGCGTGTAGGAAGCTAGGGTAAGTCACGATGAACGGCCTACATGATGACCCTAAGCGCGCGATGAGGGAACTCCTGAAGAAAAGTGCTTTGAACCGTAAAGAAAACGGATGGCACCCAGGCTATCAGGGTTGATGTTGTACATGTTAAAATAAAATTTAACCTTAGATTTCAATAAATAATATATAATTGAATTTCCTTTACTTTTATCCTTGCAGTGGAGGAAATGAGAGAAAGGACTGTTTAAGAGATTGCCGACGTGATAGAGGCGTTGAAGTGTGTCCTATACGACCACATTGGAGGGGAGGAGGGCCAGCAGACAAAGAGAACCAAGTATCAGGAAAACCATGACAAGTTGTCGGTAGGTCATTTAAGTCAGCGGTGTACATTAAGTCGACCATCAATGCGGGTCCAACTTCTCCTCCACCACTACCACCACCACCAAAAGAAGAGGAGGAGTTAGAAGAAGGAAACTGTAAAGATGAATCATTTAAATTGAAATTTCTTGTATATGAAAGAGTTAAGTAAAAATTAAAAGGAAGAGAGCCATTGATCTACTATGAGGGAGTCAAAGGGAGGGGGGACCGGACCAAACACGTAATGAGACGACCTGGATCGAGCGTTACTGCAGAAGGTCACGTACAATGGAAAGACTCACAACCTGAAGTTCCACTTCAGCAGCAAAGAGGAAGACGTACGTTGCACTACCATTCTGTCGGTGGATGCGTGTATGAGGAGGCTAGGGTTAGTCACGATGAGCGGCCTACGTGACGACCCTAAGCGCGCGATGATGAGGAAACTTCTACAAGGGAATGCTTTGAACAGTAAAGAAAACGGATGGCACCCAGGCTATCAGGGTTGATGTTGTACATGTTAAAATCAAATTTAACCTTAGATTTCAATATGTAATATATAATTCAATTTTCCTTACTTTTATCCTTACAGTGGAGAAAATAAGACAGAATTCAAATAAAGAAACAAGTGACCTGATTGAAGCACTTAAGAGTTGCCTGCAAGACCATGTTTATGGGGAGGAGGGCCGGCCGACAAGACCTTGGAAGTTCCGCGAAAACCACGACAAGTTGTCGCCTAGGCCTTAGATTTCAATAAATAATATATAATTGAATTTGCTTTACTTTTATCCTTGTAGTGGAGAAAATTAGATTAAGGAC
This sequence comes from Branchiostoma floridae x Branchiostoma japonicum, assembly GCA_013266295.2. Classification (NCBI taxonomy): domain Eukaryota; kingdom Metazoa; phylum Chordata; class Leptocardii; order Amphioxiformes; family Branchiostomatidae; genus Branchiostoma; species Branchiostoma floridae x Branchiostoma japonicum. Next base: position 1,545,312 of record CM023839.1, read on the forward strand.
TGTTAAATAGATTGCCGACGTGATAGAGGCGTTGAAGTGTGTCCTGTACGACCACATTGGAGGGGAGGAGGGCCAGCAGACAAAGAGAACCAAGTATCAGGAAAACCATGACAAGTTGTCGGTAGGTCATTTAAGTCAGGGGTGTACATAAAGTCGACCATTAATGCGGGTCCAACTCCTCCTTCACTACTACCACCACCAAAGAAGAAAAGGACGAGGAAGAAAAAGGAGACTGTAAAGATGAATCATTTAAATTGAAAGCTAAAGAAATCCGGGATGACATGGACATCGGTCAGCTGAGAAGCCGTAGCCACACTAGGAGGCCAGAGCTCCAATCCTAGCAACTTCGACCCCGACAGATCCTATCGGGTCTGCCATATGAACAGTAAGAGGATGTTGAAGAAAAAGTGAGGGGGATCTTGCGGAAGGACTGCAGTGTCGACAAAAACGTGGTAGCGCCGAAGAGACCGAGGCCCCGGCGTTGTAAAATCAAACATGGACTTGATTTATATTTGAAATAGCTGGTGTGTTACGCCGAGGGGCGGTTATACCGGCTGTACAGATACAGATATTTTTGTTTAGAATTTTATTAAATTAATTGAATCACGGGCAGTGTATTTATCAGTTAATTAGTTAAATGTATCAAACTGTTGTTTTGTTGTATGTCAGGACGAGTTGGACGGGCATTATCAAGAATAAAATGGCAGAGGAACGTTTACGCAGCATTTATTACTAACATCTCAATAAAAAATGCTCAACAGGAATGCCTCAAAGGCACGCAGAAGCATCTTTGACTTCCAGTTAGCCTTGGAATAAATACCATTTGAATGGCAAAAAGGTCCAGTTGACATAGAATGTCAGAGTAAGGACATGTTAAGTGCTGCCTGTAAACAGAACTCCAACATACATTCAGGTAAAAATAATTATATCCTAGGAATATAATTATGTCATATTTCCGCTCAGACCTGAGATAGAACACCCATGTTGATTCAATGTGCAGCATCTATAAGCGTTTTAACTTACGAAATAAGAACAAATACGCATCCAAATTAAATCAGAAAAAAAAATAAGTTGCGGCTTTAACATCCAGCAAACCCATCTAACTAAGCTGAACCAGCCCCCACTGTACTAGGTACAGTCCCCGAAGTCTGGGTTTCCAAGAGGCTGGACAGCTGAGAGATTGATCCTGACTAACATACCCCGAGTAAGCTGGATGTTCTGCCATAGTAAATAAATAAATTTAAAAAATAAAGTGATGCGTTGTTCTTTGCTCTATCACCATTCTATCGGTCAGATAATTGAAATATTGTAAGCGCCAGTTTGAATGGTCTGGACTGATAACCGAAGAAATTGTTGACGCCTGACAACTGTTGAACCAGGACGCTGAGTCAAACGTAGAAGGCAAATAAAGAGCTCCACATTATATGCCACATGTACAATCTTTAGAACATTAACACAGAAGAGCAAGGGACAAAGCACGATACAGAAGGATTGAGAAGACTGGTTGTACATAGAAATGGAGGAAACAGACCGGCGGCCGTTTCACCAGAAGACATAGAGAGACCTCTATCACATGCCAGGTAAATGTTTAGAAAAAAAATACTGACCACGGCACTACTGCACAACACAGAAACGCTATAGGAAGACGGGTGGGGTGGGGGTGTTGGGGCAAAAAGAGATGAAGGTTTGACAACATATGAGCCTTCACAAGAGCCCTGACAAAACGCTTTTCCACTCCACCACGTGCACTATATACACCAGCTATGCTAAGCTAGCACCACCATAAACCAAGCAATGGGTGAGGAATTTCTGACCCAAAATTATAGAGGAACGACGAGCGTCGAAGAAACCGACTGCACATCAGCATGCCCTGGCCAAGAGTGATGCCGAGTTCCACAAACGGACGAAGTGTACATGGAGCACTTCATATTCATCCGCAGTAGTACAGATTGGCGGGAAAAACTTGTAAAACGATTTGGTTGTCAACCTTTCAATGGCCAACGAGGGAAAGAACGACAGGAAAAATAAAATAAAACCCCCAGAAAACTATGAATAATTGATAGTTTAAAGTCGTATAAACAATAGATGGTTGGGTACTATTTTCTGTCGGCACATGAATATTGTCTGGCCAGGGCAGTGATACGGTAGCCTGTCGCCGCCAAATGACCAGGTGCAGTGCAGCTGGTGTGTGGGTCTGAAGGCGGTTTTTCGTGATGCGTATTTGCAAACCATTTTTTTAAATTCTCAAAAGTAGAGAACAACTAACTTTTCACGTTATCCGAATTAATTTGCCAGCTTACTAAACGTAAGGCGCAGTCAGTCCCAGTAAATTTACTGTGAATTGTATCTGACCCTCCTGAACTTAGTCTAAAGAGTAATCTGAAACTCCCCATGCAGACTCTGAATGATCATTTGACATAATTGTAATCTAGGACAAGACGTCAGAGCTGCGCACTGATTGGTCAACTCTTTAACATCCAGGTGATTTGAGTGTTCAGAGACTGAGAGGGCAGCTGTTGTATCCAGAAGCGTGCCCAGACATGTTTCTATCTGGACACTCGTACCTAGGAGGTCCTAGGACCATGCCTGACAAAATCTACTTTATTGTATAAGCGGGGACTGCCCAGAAGCTTGCCTGTACGCACACAGTTCTGGACACGCGGGGCCATATTCCCGGGGATGAGTTTTCCCATGGTGTTGTTTTACTGCCAGTTTCATCCAGCCATCTTTGTTTTTCGTCGGGGCCCAGGGTTACGAAAGAATTTGCATCTTGCAAGCTTGGGGAACGAACTAAAGCTATATACACTCCACTGCACTCAGTTTGTGTCTGTGGTGACACACATGCTCACACCTTAACACACAAAACAATACTTCTTTTTGGAGGTAAAAATCAAGACTGCTGAGGCATACTTGGCATGTTGTATAATGTCCTTGGACACAGTAAAAGTTCTTGTCCTAGCATCGCTTCTCAATCAGTGGAAATGCAACACTATATCACTAGGTGGTGCTAGTGAGTTGTGCTCTTAAAATATTTTCTGAACTTTTCGGCGGAAAACACCAGCTTATTTTCTCTTCGCACCTGGCAGTTGAACACGTCATGACATGCGGCAAAATCTCCGGCTATGATTGTTTTGAACTATTCCTTTCTGATTACTTTCCCTGTTTGGTCAAACCATTGACTGTTACGCAGTCGTATCTATTTATGTCTCCCGGAGTTGATTTTGATTTGTGATCTGTATCTGCACAGCCGGTATAAACGCCCTTCCGCATAACACAGGTCCAGCTTGGTAAACCATTAGACGTACTAGTATGTAGATTGGGTTTTTGGATTCGCAGACATATAAAGCACACTTTCCGAACCTTTGGACTGCTACGGTTGACTGTATTATAAATTTGTAACACTCTATAGGGTACTTGAAATTTGTATATGCATTCTGTGTGTTGAAAATTTGCAGCACACATATCGTATCGTAAACACACATCGTATCGTATTTGTGACCTTGCGTCATTAGAATACGGTTATTTCTGAACTTATTTAGGCTTAACTGTCGCTAGATTTCTCATGAAAGAAGATCAACCTTCCTGTCTCTTTATTTACCGGACAGACAGGTTCCTAATGACGCACTCCATTTTATTTGTAACCCTTCCCGAGAGTGGCTATGACGTCTAATGCTATGTGGTGACGTTAGTGTTTCTTTATTTTATTCTATTTTACTCAAATACATTTCAGAGCAAGGGACAGAAAGCACAAAATGTGCTTATAAAGATCCTTTGCTCATAAAACATAAAGAACATGGTCACAAAGATGGCGTAACTAGTAAATACAAAACGTACAGTGGACATAAAATGGAAATGGCTGGCGCACCAATAGAATCTATAACGTTATGTGATTGATCAAATCTTTCAGAGAGTGAAATAACGTTGAGCATATGTATATATGTGTATAGGAAATCGTATTAAGGATTCTGACGATACACGTAGGAACCAACAAAGATACTGTCAGCATTTTGACAGACCATACATATAGGAAACAAGGTAAAGAGTGTCATTATTTTGGAAAACGATTTTTACACTGACATGATTCGATAAAAAATCAATTCATGTCGGGTAAAACAAGGAGGTTTAAACCTCGTTGGGTAAAACTATACTTATTCAATGGTACAGTAACGCCCTCTCTCCTTCTTTCTCGATATCTGAAAATATATAAAAACCGAACTTTCTGCTACTATACTCCTTTATTTATTTTATTTATTTTATCTTATTTATTTTTTTGGCTGTAAAAAGACAATGTACAGCCAGGGCAGCCCAACTAGCCAGGTGGCTATTATTAAGGGCTTGCCCTGCTGACAAAACAAACATTTACACATACATCACAACGATACAATACATCAACGTGGAGAGGTCAGGGTCACACAATTTAAGGCTTGTAGGGGTCACCGAGGGACTCCCATAGCTTCCTTTTAAAGGAGGCAATACTATACTCCTTTATAACGTCTCTGACATAGGTAACCACAGGTCAGCCAGTCTTTGTTATGTCAGAGAGGAGGAAGCGTGTGTTTAAATTAATTTTTGCTCCATGACGTGGCAGGAAGTACACTTCGTTATCACAAACAGGAAAAATAACCAACGCCAGAAGGGGCGAACTGACACGCAGATGGAGTCGCCTCCGCACATCCTGTGTTCGTGTTCGTTACCACAGCAACGATTAAATGGAGTTTTGAGATGTAGCAGGCTCTGACGTTTTTTTATTTTATTTATTTATTTATTCCAACATGTAATCACAAGATGTGGTGACGCACACTCAAGTTTTTTCAACTTATTTTTATGCTGCCACCGACACAGAGGACCGGTTTATGTACATGTACACTCATAACGCCGTATACCTAAAACTGTCAACACAAATTGGATCGACAGGAAGATATTTATTTTCTTTTTTGAATTTTCAGACAGCTGGGTGGCCCATTAAATTCTGTCAAATTTATTTTCAATGAGACCCAGACTACAAACGCAGTAAAATCACCAGTGTTACAAACAAAATAAACTTGTGGCAAAATTGTAACACAAGTAACAAAAGATTGTGAGACACAAATAACAAAAGAAACCAAAAACATACATAAACAAACACGTGTGTTACATGAAAACACAAGAATTAAAAAAAAAATTAAAGTTGTTATCCGTTGCCCATATCCATTACCAGTCCAGGTCAGCTTTACTTGGAAAGCCAGAGGTCATATTCAAACTATATGTACAGTTTGCATGCTTTTCAGAGCATACTTAAAATTTTTCAGTGATGGTTGATATTTTCTGATAGAATGTTGAAGTAGTTAGCCCCTCTGTATGCAAATGTGCATTGCCCAGCTGTAGTTTAAAAAAAAATTGGTATGTAAAGTTGCAATGTCTGTCTGGTGTTGTAGTTGTGAAAGATGTAGTTGTGGGAGAAGGTGGGTGATAGGCATGTTGGCGTGCTAGCCCAATTATCCACTTGGAAATCATAATACACATGTGGTCGCCCTCCTATCTTCTCCTCTTCTTCTTTGGTGTAGGCAGCCAACATCGTCATGCCGATGAATCTGCTGCACTGGTTAGGTCAGGTAGAAGTCAACTGCAGAAGATGGTGCTGGTTTCAGTATTGGGTTGGGACGCAAAATACTAGGCAGTTAGTGAAGGTGGGCCACCTTGTCCTTGAAGGATGCTAGAGTAGGGGAGGCGGGGTATCAGAGAGGTACTGGCAGTTGAGTTCAAGATGAAGGTCGAGAACTGGGCTGGCCTGATGTCTCCATTGTAGTACTACCCTGGCGGCACGGTTCTGCAGTACTTGAAGTTCCCGCTGCTTCACCACTCCGCAGTTTTCTCACACAGTGTCGGAGTAGTCCATGCAGGGAGCACCATTGAATTATACAGCAGATCAGCTACATTAACTGTATGGCAGGGGCTGACACGCCTGAGTAAAGATTATTGTTGAGTTAACTTATGTAATTTGGTTCAGTATTTCCATTCGTTCAAGGCTGTATGTTGGCAAGAATAACTCCTAGGTACTTTAAAGAATTCACTCTTTCCATTGTAATGTTTATCTTCGCAGGAGGAAAACATAGTTTTTGCTCTATTTCTACTTCTTCCTCCTCTTCTCCAAACAAATAAAGTCAATGACCTGGACCAGACGTCTGTCACCAAGATAACTGGTGCTGTAGCCGACACCCAGTGGTGTTGGGTTACATTTTGTAGCATATGAATGTGTTTGAGTAAGAATAACCAGAGCAGTAGTTTGTTGGCCTAGACCATGATTGTGAAGATCATGACACTACGCATTTGCTTGGCAAATGTTACATTTCTAGTTTTATCACCAATTTTGATTCTGATAGGTTGTACAGATTTTAGCTTCCTACTACTACCAAAAAGCATTCACTGTGTCTTAGAAGAATCGAATGTCATGTGATTTCTTTGAAACCATGTATCTGAATGGGTGAGTCCATGTAGTTCAGAGAGACTCAAACAAATCGGAAACTATTTTTTTAATCCTTACTTTTTAGTAGAAACACATGGTACAAACAAGACCTACGCTGCGGATATTGTCAATTTGGATACATGTTTCTATATCTGTTTTATTACGTCGTTATCCAACGGCTACACATTTGAAGGCGTATTTGATAATGAATGGTTAAACACATAGGAATCATCTGACGTCATGACCGGAAAAGCGGAGAAGGGGCTGTACGAGCAACCTCCATGGAGGAGCTCTGCAGAGCTCCTCCATGGAGGTTGCTCGTACAGCCCTCAGCTCTACGGAGCTCCTCCATGGAGGTTGCTCGTACAGCCCTCGGCGATACCTCCGCAGAGCTCTGCGACAAGACAAGTCAATTCGATGGTTGGCGTCACCATGCAAAAAACTTCTCGTTTTCCATGTTCCTTTAATATTGGTGGCTTATTATAATTGGAGTCGGGTGTTTTTATACCTAGTTAATTCCTTTTTTTCTAGTTTGTTTTCGTTTTCTCATTAGTTTACTTGCTTTCTAACCAGCAAGCAGGCCCCGCCAATTAAATACGTCCAGAGACCACCTCTGTGAACGTAGCTCTGCGACAAAACAAGTCAATTCAATAGTTGGCGTCACGAACTGAATAGCTCTATGGGGCCATGTGAAAAGGGCTCTGTGAAGGCCTTGGAATGGAACTTTGTGAACGTAACAAGCCAATTCGATCGTTGACGTTACCTAAATGCCTCCATGCTCTGAAGGAAGCTCTGTTGCCCAAACAGCCCACAGCTCTGCAGAGGTCCTTCGCAGAGCTGCTCGGACAGCCCTCCGCGTATACCTAATACGTATGGGAGAGCTCTGCGACAAAACAAGTCAATACGGTGGTTGGCGTCACTAGGCAAAACAAATACGTTTCTTCTTCTTCTCGACTTCCATGATCCTTATTGTTGGATTATTATAATTGGAGTCGGATGTTTTTCTACCTACGTTTTCTTGTTTGTTTTCTCATTCCTAGTTTACTTGCTTATAATACTTAACAGGCAAGCAGGCCCCGCCAGTTCAATACGCCCAGAGACAACCTCTGTGAACGTAGCTCTGTGAACATAACAAGTCAATTCGATGGTTGGCGTCACCAACTGAATAGCTCTATGGGGCCATGTGAAAAGGGCACTGTGAAGGCCTTGGGACGGAACTCTGTGAACGTAACAATCCAATCCGATGCTTGGCTTCACCAAAATAGCTCCATGCTCCGTGAAGGAAGCTCGTGAACGAAGCTCTGTTGCCCAAACAGCCCACAGCTCTGCAGAGGTCCTTCGCAGAGCTGCTCGGATAGCCCTCCGGGAGAGCTCTGCGACAAAACAAGTCAATTCGATGGTTGGCGTCACCAACTGAATAGAGAGGGCAAAAGTCAATTCGCTGGTTGTCGCCCAAACTCCCCTGACGTGTTATCTCTCTATTCTGGCCAATTTCTTCTCTTTCCAGCCACCTCAGAAGCCTGGTAGAGGCTAGTCATCTCTGCTTCCAACTCCGCGTGACAAGTAGATCTATCAACATAACACACGCGTACGCACGGTCATCGTACAAATAATTTCAGTGTGAGCGTGTGTGGTGTGAGTTAGCACACAAGTAAACAGTAAGTGTTTTGCGGCTCCGCGATTGTCCGCGCAATGTAAATGTATACATGTGGTTCGCGTCACTTCAAGACATACAGTGGAGAAGCTCTTCAGAGCTCCATAGAGCTGTTCAGAGACAGGCGTTCAAAAAAAATCCTTTTTCCTAATTGTTAGCGTTACAGTTGTATGCAGAGCTCAAAGATTTGAAAGCAAAACTCAACCGTGACGACAACCAGCAAATTGACTTGTTTTGTCACGGAGCTCCCTATGCTTTGTAACCGACGGAGGTAGGGCTGAGCGAGCAGCTCTGCGAACTCTGCGAAGTCTTGTTTGTTTGGGAGAGCCCTTGGTACGTTACAAAGCCTAGTAGTCACATTGAACTGGCTTAAAAGCTCTATACAAAACTGAACCTGTGACGCATCGAATCGGCTTGTTTTGAACGCAGAGCTCAAAGATTTGAAAGCAAAACTAAACCGTGACGACAACCAGCAAATTGACTTGTTTTGTCGCGGAGCTCTCCATGCTTTATAAGACCTTATAACCTACGGAGGTAGGGCTGAGCGAGCAGCTCTGCGAAGTCTTCTGTGTTTGGGAGAGCCCCTTGTTCGTTATAAAGCCTAGTAGTCACATTGAATTGGCTTAAAAGCTCTATACAAAACTGAACCTGTGACGCCAGCCATCGAATTGGCTTGATTTGAACGCAGAGCTCAAAGATTTGAAAGCAAATCTCAACCGTGACGACAACCAGCGAATTCACTTGTTTTGTCGCGGAGCTCCCTATGCTTTGTAACCGACGGAGCTAGGGCTGAGCGAGCAGCTCTGCGAACTCTGCGAAGTCTTGTTTGTTTGGGAGAGCCCCTTGTTCGTTACAAAGCCTAGTAGTCACATTGAATTGGCTTAAAAGCTCTATACAAAACTGAACCTGTGACGCCAGACATCGAATTGGCTTGTTTTGAATGCAGAGCTCAAAGATTTGAAAGCAAAACTCAACCGTGACGACAACCAGCAAATTGACTTGTTTTGTCGCGGAGCTCTCTATGCTTTATAACCGACGGAGGTAGGGCTGAGCGAGCAGCTCTGCGAACTCTGCGAAGTCTTGTTTGTTTGGGAGAGCCCTTGGTACGTTACAAAGCCTAGTAGTCACATTGAACTGGCTTAAAAGCTCTATACAAAACTGAACCTGTGACGCCAGCCATCGAATTGGCTTGATTTGAACGCAGAGCTCAAAGATTTGAAAGCAAAACTCAACCGTGACGACAACCAGCAAATTCACTTGTTTTGTCGCGGAGCTCTGCGGGGGTATCACTGAGAGCTGTACGAGCAACCTCCATGGAGGAGCTCTGCAGAGCTGAGGGCTGTACGAGCAACCTCCATGGAGGAGCTCTGCAGAGCGTGCAGAGCTCCTCCATGGAGGTTGCTCGTGCAGCCCCTATTGGAAAAGCGCTGTTTGATACTGGCGTCTCACCTTTTGATGTCGCCGAACAAAAAAAACAAAATGTCCGGTGAAGTGATGAGACCAGTGGGAATCTATTCGTAGTTTCTAACATCAAAGAAAAGGATGCGTCAATAGACTGTCGTGCTAAGCGCCAAGGGCTGTTGGCTAAAAATGTTCTAAACCACTTGTAAATGGCCCAAAGCGGTCATCATCAAAGAGTCGACAAAGGCATCACAATGAGTCCGTGAGATCTATCAATAAGTATTTGGAATCGTACTTAGGGCAACCGGCTTTTTGTTTTGATTTTATTCACAACACAATACATGTCAAACAGAGGCAGCGAATTGCCGGTGTCGTGTACTACATATTACATGACACATTACACACTTTAAAAAAGTACAATCATCCACACATACATACATACATACATACATACATACATCATCATGTTGTGCTTGTTGCATGGATGTGCATAACTCGATCGATATCTCTTTTTCCATTTTTTTGATACATACAAAGTCATAGATATGGAAATAATGAGAACGATTCTATAAAGAGCACACAATATAAGCCATCATTATTTAGAAAGTATCTGATTTCCGTTGTCTCCAACGTTAAAAAAAACCAGAAGCACAAACATGGTTCTATTCCCAATCGTTCGATAAAGGAGCCATTTTCCCGTGTCAGGGAATTTTCCCTGCACAACTTTAACAGAAAAAAAAGGTGGAAAGGCCAAATCAGAGACGACTTAGGGCTGTCACTGAAAGATGCTGAAATAACCCCTTTGGACCGAGCTGCAATTTTACACAGTGCACTTTGACCAGTGGAAAACGGTGCCAAGAGCCTAAAACCTGCATCTCGCCTGGGCACTTTGGCCAGCTTTTACAAGCCTAATGTACAATCAAATACAGTTACATATAGGCCCTGTGTTGGAGTCCGCCCGTCTATTGCAGGTGAGCTAGAGGGGTATGTGCAATAAGTGTTATTGCCTTATACAAGTACAAACCAGCTTCGTACTCTAGTTATGCGTCTATTGCAAATCTACAGTACACCCAATCTTGAATACCAATAATAATAATAGGGACTTACAATCATCAGGTACACTAGTCGGTTACTGAAACGTGAGAGCATACCCGGCAGAGCACTTAGGTCCTAGGACAAAATCACGGAATTCAGCTACAGAACTTTGAGGTTAAAAAAAAGGAACCTTGTTGTTTCTGGTTCAATTAATGCTGATGTTGACCATTTGTCGATTATGTGTGTTAAATTATAGTAATGTGTGTTAAATTACTTTATATAGTATTGAGTATTTTACATTAAATACATTGCTGTGCATCTTCACTCAATCTTGCATTGTGCTCTAATTGCGTTAGCTTTACTGTTTGTTAATGGAAGTGCCTTGCTGATTTTAATATTGTAAATGATACTTCCATTCAGTCGCATTATGTCTGCTAAGGCAGTGATTTTGATCTTATTGAAATAAATAAATAAACCAGTTATTTAAACCTAGGGACAGGAATAATAAATCCAGTATTTACGAATACAGAAATGATGACTAAAACCAGTTACGATAGCAAATTAGGCATCGACCATTGGGACCGTTCCAGGATGATTATGTTAACTCCTCCAAGTCAAGATAAGACGGAGGTGAGTTGCTGCCTGGATGATTACATGAACGTATGCCGTAATGCACACTGACATGGTGTTTAAAGCTTTCAAAGGGCAAGGGCCAATATTTCCCAGAAAACGCACTGTAGATAGATCTATTTTAGAACGTAATGTGTTGTTTAAATTGCGTATGTTGACAAGGGCAGAACATCCAGGCCCACTTTTACTGGACGAAAATCGATCACTCTATCGGCCTTGTCTCTTGTTGTCCATTTGCTGAAGCTTACAAGGGTACGAAAGTTGGCATATTGTAGTGTCTATTTCCGTCCACACCTACATTGTACAGCAGGTTAAGTAGCGAATTTGCCACATTGTAGGCAAGGAAATGGTTTGCATTCGAGCATGTCCGGGAGGCCGGGTGTAGAAAAGGTACTTGACTTTTACATTTGATGTGTTGTAACGAAGCATGAAAGTGGTGGGACGTGGTGAATGTGGTATAAATTGATGCTATACATCACCTGTCAGCCATACAAAAGGCACGAAGGCCCGGAAGTGATTTGCCTTTAATGTAGAAGAAGAGAAAACCCATGGTTCAATCCGGATTTACCAAAACTAGTCAAGAATAAGGTGCATATCTTTCTGACTCTATAACAATGTGACCAAACTAAAAGACGAATGAATATCACTGCACGTAAAGTTGGATTTAGCAATGGTAGTAAATGCCAGTAAAGGCAGGTAATGTTTACTTTGTAAACAGTACTGGAATTTACAATCATTATGGTAGTAGATAAAAGTCACGTCTGGTAATTTAATTACTACGGTGACCATTGTTAAGTGCAAAATTACAAGACCTGACTTTTTATTTAAAACGTGATGAACATTGCAATCTTACCCAGATAAAAGCCATCCATGATGACTTACCCCAAACAGCTCTTAAAAAGAGCTGGACATGTAAATTTCTCGTACTGTGTAAGAAAGGATAAAAGCCTATCTAAAGACGAATCTGAATCGTTACTACCGTTGAAGCAAGACGGATAACAGCCCCAGTATCTCCATTGTTAGCTAGACCAGCGTATAACAGCACAATGCTGTGAGTGCTGCTTAATATAATATACGTGTTGAGACACTCAACAAAGTGTAACTCATAAACATTCTTTGTTACCATATGGTACTAGCGACAGGCACTTTCATGGATTGTATCTTGATTCAGTTTTACTGGGCACGTTTTTTTACAGTCTATGTCCGCTTTAAGTAAAGGAAGTACTATCCGTTCTCTGGATTAACTTAACACCAATATGGCCGTAATATGCCGTATATCGTAAATCCTTTGGGAGTTTAAAGCCCAAATATCGTGCCTAACAACCACCCTTGGGACATGGTTGTCTTACATAAAGGATAACTCCAGGGGATGACGTATTGTCACTCTTACGACACAGCTGTGGGTCGGATGAACCGCATATATCACCTGTTATAAGCGCTCGTGAAGATTGTTCCAATTCAATGGCCTGCCTGAGATAGTGACTCGTGGCCATGTAAAAGACTCATGGCCAGAAGCGAGAAAAATCATTAAGAAGAAGAGTTTCTTTATAATTTGCTAGGCGCACTCTGCAAACTTAAAGGAAAACCAAGCAGAGAGGCCCTTGAGCTAGCCTATTTCACTATGATTCGATCAAAGATAGAGTATGCATCAGTACTGCTAGGAGACCTCAGCAGTTCGGCTAGTGCAAATGTTTGTTTAGTACTCACCTCTGTAAATTTTTATGTCAAGATATCAAAGATAGTCAAAATGATATTTGGCAATGAACAAGAAAATTACCCACTTGTTTAGATTAAGTAATTCGGAAAATGATGATGATAATGACGACTGGTTCATTTGCAACATGTGCACACACATACCATTGCAGCCTTTCATGGCTGAATTGGGGTATGAGACACTTAAAATTCACAATGGGACACTAAAAATTCATTGTAAATCATTCAATAACTCGACACTAAAAGGTAAAGTACTATTCTTAAATCTAGAAGTGTAATGTGTAGGGAAATCATCATCTAACACCACTTCTGATCTGAATACCGACTGAGGTTGACCAGATATTTCCTTGGTTACATACAGTTCTTTGTGTCAGAATTACCTGCTCAGTCAGTTATCTACAGAAGTGTAACTCGGCTGTGGCTAGCTTTACAAACTGTCGTTACAGACGGCTATAACATGAAATATTTATCTAGATAGCTACTGGTATCAGGTAGAGAAAAATTAGATGCAGGGCAGGGCTACATGAACAAGGCTTAACAATCAAGACACGTACGTATTTACAAAATGTTTTCTACTTATAAACTAAATAAAACTAAATAAAACATTTAGTTTCTTGATGTTATGAACGTCTTTAGTATGACCTCAAAAATTTAATGTAAGGACATTCCAATTAAACACCAATTCAAAGCTGATGCAACCAATGACTTTAATTTGATAGATTTTCTGCCATGTTGCACTCAGAAAACCATTACCCCCATGCACTACCACACGCTTTAGATGTTTAGTGTTGGTACGTATATTTCACTTCTTACAGAATTTAGTTGAGTGCAGCTAGCTCTGAAAAGCAGCGAGTTCTGTGCCATGATTACGTTCAAGTTGAGAATAATGCATCACATTCATCATGAAGAACATCTGACGATGATGGCTTCTATTTTGTGCACTACTTTGCGGAGGCGTTAGCGTGTCTGTGCCTCGTGACTCTCTCTAGGAGTAGGAACTTCGCAAACCTGGGATTGTGTGGCGCAACGGCAGAGTGCTCGACCAAGAGGTCCCTGGTTCGAGTCCTGCCATGCCACCGATGAAGCCCTTGAGAAAGGCACTTTACCTGAATTTCCTCACTTAACACAGGTAAAAATGAGTATTGTCCTGTCCTGTATTTGTCCTCTGCGTTGGTGGTGACATAAAATAAGTTGAAAAAAATTTGCGTTTGCCGTCACCATGTCTTGTCATAAAATGTTTGGAATAAAAAAAAAAAATTACGCAAACGCTTCATCTCTATGAAGGTGAGAATGATGAAGACCATGTTGTATCCAGAACCGTGCTTTATCCAGAACCACGCCACGGTGCGGCACTAAATAAATAAATAGTCCATGCTAACGTTGTTCCAAAACTGTGCCAGGGCTAGGGGCAAATTTGGTTTTAGATGCGCGGAGACTATAGCTATCCAGAACCGTGCCTGATCCTCACCCTAATCCATTCAAGCATAGAGCTAGATAGGCGCGGTTCTGGATACAAGATAGCCCTGCTGTTCTGGTGGATTAAACGTTCTGTAACCAGCAGCTTCATACAAGTAAAGACCATGCGATAAAGGTGATAGATTATCAGATCCGAAACGTGCCCCCTGCTGTCACCTACAACAACTGTAACATTACCTGAAATACACTTGAATATCAAAGTTCTTTATTCACCGTAATTCACTTGTGAACAAGAGCCTTGGCTCGGCATTCACCAACCTCATTAGATTATTCACGGCTGAAATACATATGTTCTTTCTATGTCCCACATCGCACGTGCACCCTTCATCTTCCATGTTAAACAGAAACGTGACTGGTAATTCAGATGCATGATCTTAGCACGTGCACCGCGTGTCACGTTACTTAGACCTTTGCCGAACACGTCGGTTGTCTTGCGAAGCGACCTCTCTCTCTCTCTCTCTATATATATATCTATTTATTTATCTATCTATCTATCTATCTATCTATCTATCACAGGGGAGAGTGGAATCCAGGGGAAATTGGAATCCAGGTTTTAAATTATTGTTTCTAACCCAAAAATATGCTGCATACTACTCACTAGAGACAGTAAGACAGTAACCTTAGTCTATACTATAGCTAACTTCAAAAACTACTCTCTCTCTCTTTCTATATATATATATATATATATAAATTATATATATATATATAGTGGAAAGCACGGCAACTCAGTGTTTTTTGGCAGTAAAGACCATATGACATACAGACTGCTTCGACTCTTTGCTCTTTAAAAGATTCTTACCACAATGAAATGAACCAGGACGAACAGAAATAAGAAATATTCATTTAGTTACTTTATAAATTGTCACCAAGAGATTTATGATTAACAGGATTTTAACCATGTAATTCATACCTAAAGTCTGCTTCTTTTTCTATACCATCTCTTCATACACTCTTCTTGCACACTGAAAAGTGGCGAGCAGGTTGATTGGAGTCATTAATGAATACAGGTGCAACGGAAGCTTGTCCAGGATATCAGTGAGCATGTTTTTCAGGTCTATTTAAGATTCATTGACGCAGCACTTAGGTCTTTATTGATGAGAATCAAGATGTAAAAGAAACGGCTCATCTCCGGATCTGCATGGAGAGTCTCACGTCAGATCCCACCCACAGATGGCGACGCCTCTTCCTTAGCAACCGTAATGAGTCACGCACACGTTCGACCAATCAGAGCACCACGCTCGTGTTGCGTAGCCGCCACGTGACCGAGGATGGAGGTGGGAAAAAGGTATGAAAGGGCAGGACTCGCTGGCCAAGGAGTTAAACCGAAGCTGCGCACCACGACAGAGACTTCCTCCCGTTTCCGAAGCCAGCATCTCAGTGACGACGACACTCCCAGTCATCATGAACACCTTCTGCTGCCTGACGATCCTACTAGCGGCCGTTATCACGTCACACGCCCTGCCGATGGCTGACTACCACTATGAAGAAGAGGTGCGATTATTATCTACCTATTCTATCTACTCTCCAAGGAGAGGTTTAGGCTTCGTCTTATTTTTGACAAGTTTAAGGCGTTTTTATCAGGCTTTGTCTTTGTAACGGTATCTTTCTATAAGTCATTCCAGTTGGGTAGTGTATTGGATACTGTCCGGCAAATGGATACTGCCTGGCCAATTTGATACTGTCTTTTCAGCCACCAAAAGATCTGCTTGGAGATTTGTTTTATCAGTTATTGGCTGGTATACAGTTAAGCCGCCCCACTAGCCAAAAGCTATCACAATGGGCTAGTCCGTAAGTGTAAGCGATGGTAGGTCTGGCAGCCAGGCCCCTATAGGTGTACCATTACTTTTATCCATAAGTGTCCAGGTGAGGCTCTCTTTGAACACTGGACCGGTGACTTAACGTCCCGTCCTGAGAACTACAAACCCTGCCAATAGCGCACAAAGTGAAGTGTGAAGGACATCGACGACTGGTCAAAAACCCACAGCTTTACAAACCGTTATCTGGTCACTACTAGGTTGTACGTACCTTGCGATTCAGGCATGCTAGTAGATTTGAGTTCTCCTGATATGCTACAAACTGGTCGGTAGAGAGTCCAAATAGGGGAAGAGACGGTGACGGGGGACGGGGGCAAATATATTATTGATGAGTTTATCCAAGGAAGGAATTCGAACAAGAAGGCGCCGAGTAACAATATACAGTATCTCAAGAAAATTATTTCTAAAGGGATGCCTAGCGACTAAAAAGGGCATTTCCCTTACATCAGGTGAGAAGCATTGCAAAGGGAAAAAACATAAATCGACCGTGACCGTTACCTGTGCTCACATTTTGGCTGATCGACCCTAGCAAACACCCGCCGATCCCAACATTTTTGTCGGGTGGACCGTTGGCAAGACCATAAAATTCGATCAGACATCTTAATTTCAAACCCTTTGAAGCTTTATTTGCTTTATTTCACGCATTTTCAGAAGCACATTTCCATTGAATAAATTAGGTGTTCCATCACCACAAGCAAACGGTGGGACAGGTCCCGGAGAGAGACAACCTTCCTAATGCATGTTAATGACTGTTAAACTGTATTTGTTGGATCACTTCATTTTTTACTGGACCTCATCAGTGTATTCTAATGGAGAAGACCATGTTCGCAACAACTTGGGCGATTTAATATTTGATTGATATGAGTTCTGTATTAGTTTATAATATTTCAATAGCTTAACTCTGTTTACTTGTTATCTGGACGATACCCATGTGACTTTTCTTTGTCTTGTGATGTAAATCATATTTCAAGTCCAGTGGTGACGTGAATATAAGCATATTGCTTGAGTGCGTCACCACTACGTATTGTACTTTCCTTTGCATGTTGTAATAAAAAAACAATAAAAAAACTTGTAACGGTCCTGTTGTATCTTGAACCAAGCCTAATCCAGAACCATGCTCAGGCGCGGTTCTGGATAGTCAACGCGTATTCAGAACCATGCCTGGGGCGAATGTACGTTCTTGGATACGTGGAGACTATCCAGAACCATGCCTGATCCTAACCCTAACCCATTCAGGCACAGAACTAGATAGGCATGATACTGGACACGGTAGGTCCGCCTGGTGGCTCATTTAGCTCATCTGCAAAATTGCACATCTGTTGTTCAAAGCAGATCAGAGCTTAGTAAGACACAGTGCGTGCGACTAGTGTTATTGACCCGTGCATAAAATCGCGCATTTAATTTGCGGCCCTCAAGCCATTTGTTAGAATTCACGAGGCAAGCTTGTGTGAAGTTGCCGCCTTTTGCGGTGGTTTGATTACCAACAGCGGTCCTTTTCGCTGACTGCCAGCAGCGTGGATATCACACCGAGCTGTAGACGTAGATAGTTAACCGAATATTCATGTGCACATGTGTATCTGGGGCTTTCCCAGCCTTTAGCACAATCTACCCCAGCTTTGGTGAAATTAGCAGACTTCCAAGCACAGATGTTAGTGCCACTTAGTATCAATGAACTCACGACAAGTGTCTGCATCAGGCATTTGGCTTCAAAAGCATTCAGACTTAGACCTTCGAGCAGTCTCTACGTCTTTCCAGGTTTGCAATTTTGAATTTACTCTGTATCTGTATTTGTCCGGTATCCGGTATAACCACCCTTCGGCGTAACACACCAGCTTCGCAGGCACGCGGCGCGGCGGTTGCTGGCTACATTACAACGAACGACCTGTTACGCCCAATCTTTGCAGATCTAACTGCAGGCATTGTTTAAAACTATCCAGTGATGATGCCCCAACTGTACTTGGTGGCAACGAGTTCCACTCTACGATAGTTTTTGGAAAATACAAGCTAAGATCTGATGGTAGACAAAACGGTAAATTGAAAATATGTGCCGTTCATCCCATTCCCTCCTCACAGTAGTTACAGCCTTTCAATTAAGAGCCGTGATTCAGACATTGCGAATGTGTGATTGGCGTCGGCGCTCTGATGTTTCAAGCTGACTTCCTCTGATGAGGCAGATCAAAACCTGCTTGTCTTCTATACTTGGATATAAAAGTTTGATTTCTGATACAGGCCTTTCATGTGTCGGGCTTGAAACGAAGTGTTTGGCTTGAAACCGTGCCTACATTTGTACTTTCATATAATTTACGTAGATCACATTCAATATATATATAATCTCCTGTGTCCTAGGATACAAAATACTGACCAAGAAATGTAATAAATGGCGAGTCGTTTGTGTGATTAGATCCATAATGACACGCCCCGGCGCACAGCGCAGTGCAGATGAGACCGTAAACGTTTTGATCCCATGTGGATAGTTTCAAACGACGAAATAAAAGATTGATATGGAAATTCTAGAATGGATGAGGAGGGTCCAGAAGACCAGAGTGGTAAAACTGTCCAGTTCTAGTTTCATGTCTGTAAAACCTCTGATAAGATTGGATTCCAACGAGAAACGCGCTTCTGATGCCCACAGGCGTTTCAGGCGACGATACGTCCTGCCTTGATCTTGAAACATTGGTGTAAATCAAATTAAATCCAATTTCTTGTACCTTTGAAGATACAGATTGGTCTTGATAATGAAATAAATGAGTTTGAAATGCTATTTGTTCAACCGTGTATTTTATAGCACCTCGGCAGAAACCGAGTTTGTAAACGTTTTGATCCCGCTTGTGTGTTGTTTCGAAGACGATGCCACAAGAGGCCACAACTAAGATATGGAATGTCCAGATCTGTCAACTGTGA
The DNA here is from genome assembly GCA_013266295.2 of Branchiostoma floridae x Branchiostoma japonicum. NCBI lineage: Eukaryota > Metazoa > Chordata > Leptocardii > Amphioxiformes > Branchiostomatidae > Branchiostoma > Branchiostoma floridae x Branchiostoma japonicum. The sequence goes on from CM023839.1 coordinate 1,564,378, forward strand.
CAACAAGATACAAACTTCAGGTAAACCGCGACGCTTGTGGCGATCACGACTCCTTTGATATAACTCGGCTTCTTGAAACACATTGCTGAAATGAAATTTGATTTGATATCTTGTGTTCTATGAGATTAAAGTTTGTTTTTGGAAAGGAGACGATTGAATTGGAAATATGTTTTTTTAAGTCATCCCTTTTGTGTGCCCGCAGCACAAAATAGTTTACGGGATCTTTTTGATATCCTTAGAATCATCGTAAAGCTGATGATACAACAAACTCTCAGAGAGAAATGTAAAAAAAAAGGTTGATGAAGTTGGGTCGATATATTTTTTTCTTTTTTTTTAGCATTAACTGGAGCATGATTGAAGCTTCAAACTGCCTCAAATGCTTCCAATTTGCCTCTTCCTCAATCACACCCTTCATCATTGCCATATCCTGCTTACTCCGGACATTTTCAAGCCGAGCGGAAGTAAATCCATTCAGAGTGGATCCTGTCAGTCCGAGTCTTCCCTCTCTCATCTGAGTCTGCCATTAATGTAGCCGTTCCGGATGCAATCAGAGTCCCCCATTCATGTCTTTTGTCGTCAATCTGCCAGGGAGTTAAGTACGGACTCTTCCTCGGATGCAATTAAGGCCATTCTGCTTTATGCCATGCGCCAGTGATTGCCTGTCTGTGACGTTATTGGCAGGAGACTCTGTATCTGTATCTGTATAGCCGGTATAACCGCCCCTCGGCGTAACACACCGGCATCTGTATCTGTATCTATATAGCCAGTATAACCGCCCCTCGGCATAACACGCCAGCTTCAGTATCTGTATCTGTGTAGCCGGTATAACCGCCCCTCGGCGTAACACACCAGCTTCGAATTCGCAGGCACGCGGCGCGGCGGCAGCTGGCTATATTACACCTAGCCAGTGCACATCTCTAAACATTGTTTAAACCTATCTGGTGATGATACCCCTACTATACTGTGCTTGCTGGCAGTTTTTCAAAAATCCAGAAACAGCAGATTCTATTAAATCCATTTATTTATAAATCTTGGATACGTATGGGTGGCCCCTTTGGCCAAATAGGGCTGATTTCCAAGGGTGTCCATGACATGTATACAAAATGTAAGTTAGGTGTAATAAAGTACAGAGTTTAAAAACTTTATTTCAACAGATAACTAGTATAAGAGCATGTGTTTATCTTGCTGCATGCAGTCTTCATCAAAATTCAAGTGACCAATTACATTTTTCACGGCAACCCGTTCGTTGGTCTGCGCGTAGTTGCAACATTGAAAATACCACATCTTCAAGTCGACCAAAATAGGTAAAAACGGTAACAATTTCCTCCACAGTGTTTTTACAAGGAGCACTGACTTGCGTCATGCATGCAGCGAAAAAGACATATGTGAGTACTTGCATATTGATGCGTCAGAGCAAACCTATGATGTAAGTATCTATTGAATCTTCCTAATGATTTACGTCAAACTTCTAAACAAGAATATGGTTATGACGTAAAATACTTCTTTTAACGTTGGTGAAGCTAAAAACTTTTGTAGAGACGAACCCAGCACAGAAAGTGAGTAAGCAACTGAGAACTATCAGCGATGGACAACATGCTAGCAAAAAGTTTCCTACAGTGTATACTACCTGACAATAACCGGGTTTCATCTTTAAAAATCCATACAAACTAGTGCAGTACTGGTGTGGAAGAAACCACGAACTTCAAGGCAATACAGGCTGCTCAAAACGTTTTACTTTATTTTCCGTCATTTTTACCCAGGGTTGCCCAATTAGCGATAACACTGCTTTTCACAAACTGCATTTAACAAAATCATGAAGGCAATCATGAAAGTTGTCATTGTAAAATAATCGCCCTGTCGGTGCATATTTTATACCTGGTGACACAAACCACACTCTTCACCAGTTCACTAATCTCCTCCTACAAGCTGCTGGAGATGAGATGATGTACGGCAGGTCCTTTCAAGCACGGATCATTTTTTTATTAAAACACATGAATGCAAATACAAATATAAACATAAAGACTAGGTCGCAGTAAAACGTATAGCTTCAGTACACAGATTATCAGTAACACCTAGGTTCAATACACAGTGAACCAGTAACACATAGCTTCCGTACACAGTGAACCAGTAACACATAGCTTCAGTACACAGTAAACCAGTAACTCCTAGCTTCAGCACATAAAGAACCTGTAGCACCTAGCTTCGCTGTGCATGTAACACCAACCTTCAGAGCACAGTGAACCAGTAGCATCTAGCCATCATGAAGCACCGATCATTGACGAACCACATTTCTGATCCAGACAGACAGACTCCGTTCTGCTAACCGTACGCCTTCTTTTATCGGATCAATTTGGAGCCTCAGAAGAGCTCGGGAAGGCGATATAATGTATAATTCCACGGCAGATTAGTTCGTATGTAACGGTCATACGGGAATTAGTTACCGCAGATTTAACCCACCTACGTCTTGATCAAAGTCATGTTTGCCGCCTTTTTTTATTTTCGTAGAAAAACAAGCCAATTGAATTACTTATTTGGATCTTCTGTTCAGTTTCTGACAAATACTGAATGGTCTGATTACATTTTAAAACATAATAGTAGTTGAAGACAGCAGATATGCATTCATTGATATGATCCTAAACTGCCAATGCAAATTCTCTAGTTGCTCCTTGTAGCTTTTCATGAAAATATTCAGGTTATGGTCGGTTATAGTTTGGTTATATGCTGTGCTCATCAGAATATGAACCCCTTTTTGCTCATATTTCGCAATCTCTATAATCTATAGTATAAAATACCAGGAAAGCATATTTTGCATGGTTCTCTGCATATGGTTTGTAAATAACCACCGTTAATATTACTGCGCCCGTGCCTAGATCTGGTATCCCCTGGTTATTGGTGCGTCACGGTTGTGATTTATGATATCCCTTTGTACTCCCAACCCTTTTACGATGGCTATTTCATAAAGACACATTCCTGTAACTACCGACTTTATTTCACCGGGTCTATACAAGGGGCGTCCCCCGGAGCACTCCTCTTGCACCCGTCCCTGTCATAGTGCCTTTCCACCGTGGTGGCGACTGTTGGGCGACCATTGGGCGACCACAACTCTCATTACATATAACAGTTCAAACCATTTTCGCTGGTAAAGACGTACTCTCCAAGCAGATGCTTTTTTGACGTCTTTTGAGGCATTTTTATCGGGCTTTTTTTTAACTGATATCTTTTTTTGTCATCAGCCAAACAGCAAGGCAGTATCCAATACACCACCGTTTGGATGACAAAAAAACAACAGAAATCCATATTTTTATATTTTTACATCATGGATCTTATACCATTATAAAGTAGTGGATCATATATAAAAATCCAAGTTTGATATCTCAACGGTTTGGATATCAGTGTCCAGTGGAAAGGAGGCCTTAGCAAACCATGATACCCACAATACTTAATACCCGCAGACGACATTACGTGACCATTATGACACCCACAGGACAATATGGATGTGAATGATCTCATAAACGTCGCCCGTAAGCCGAGAGTTAAGCTCCTTTGCTCGGCATTGTAATGGCCAGTTAATGCTCCGTGGTCAATGGTTGTTATATGTGCATAAATCTCACGCGTGTGTGTAAAATTGATGAGCTGGTACGTTCAGAGGATTGGACTTGTCTATGTTCTACACATTCAATAGCAAAGCATCACACATCTATTGTTGTTGTTTAATCATAATCATTACTACGAAACAGCTTTTGGAATTGGAGCAATATTGAAATGTTTAGCGTCATGAAATGAGTTGTGAATTCTGCTCTGGTGAAACAGCCATGGCTTCTCTGACACATACCTTTCGAACCATTGAAAAGAGGGCAATTTAGAAATATTCCAGCTGCCATCGTATCAACCCTGCACTTTCTGCAAAGATTACTAAAGCACATGAAAGACTCTAAAACTTAAAAGCACATGCGAGAATACACATGTCTTGTTATTTTGAAATGATTGTATGTAATGTGATTTTATGTTAGTTTTATCGTCGATTTTATCCTATGTCTTATGTACTTGCGTCCTCTCCTGGAGGACTAGCTGTCACTATAAGTAGACCGCTAAAGGAGAGGTTGAACTCCAAAAAAAACTCCAATTCTGTTGATCTCATAGAATCGTATCATTGGTGATCCAAATGTGCTCTTATGTTTCTGAATTCAACAGAAACCAGCACTATCGTACCATTGCACTTTATCGATTGGCAAATTTGGAAACACAGCAAAGATTACCATGCGTAATGAATAGTACCAGAGGGGTGATTACCGTTAATGGGCCTTAATAAACAAAGTCATTCCACTGCATATAATCTCACTAATTCACCTGTCTTGATTCATCGCTCAAAATCAGTGACTAAAGTTGTATTTCTTCAGATCTAGACCCTGCATTTGCTTGATGAATTCGCCTGTTGCTAAAAGCATGACATAGATGCCAGCAATGCTTGGATGAATGGCTAAGCAGTACATGTAAGGCTGTATAAAAGGACGAAATTTCTGCTTCCAGAAATGCCCATATCTTAAATAATATATATATAATCTAAAAGTAAATCCATGAATAAACTATGAACCATATATTCAGAAGGTTCATTTGCTGCCATTACGTAAAAGTGCCACAACTGATGGATGTCAGATTACTGTCATTTTTTTACCGATTATTCTGTCTCTTTAGGATCAAATGTTTTCATTTGTACTTGATAGGATACGTTCCAGAAGACACAAGTCCCAGTGTTCTCGGTGTACAACAGCTATTAAAACTGTATATAATTAGTAGAGCAATTCCATTAAAAATTGTAAAGGAAGCTGTTATGTTTACAATAAAAAAAATCGCAATCTGAAAAAAACACATAAACGTCTCACATCAGCAGGCCAGTTGATGAGCGAAGTGTTGTTCCCGCAGTTTTGATGAGAAGACCTATATGCTACAGACAGAATAGACGCTAATGAAAAAATAATTGCGACCAGCGTGTTTACATCAGGTATTTGTGCAGTAACTGGCTTCATGATGTTGAAGTCTTTCGGAAAGAGGCGTAACGATGCTATTGTAAAATATGATAATTGCAGATAACAAGTTTGCAGTAGGTTCTTGTGCAGAGCCATTCAAATCTAGGCCAACAGTAATCAACGATCTTTGATTGTCCAAAGATCTATTGCTAAAAGTGGCGGCTTCTGTCCAATAAATCTTCAGCTCTTTTGCTGAATATTTCAGCACACGCCAATCAAGCTGCAAGGCCCGGCTTACACATGACAATCTGGTGAGCTAGGGGCTTCATCAACCGGGCAAAAAGTACAAGACACTGCTGGTAGACAATGGTTCTGTTACATACAAAGTAGGCCATGCCTTTGCAGGTTTTCGTAGTTGCGAGAATCTAGCTTTGCATGGATTTTCTTGTGGATCCATACATTTTGTGACACCACATGAATAAAAATCAATTGCACAACAAGAACTGTGAGAATGTTCATTCCCAGAGCTATCAGATTGTGTTGTATTACATGGATCTACAAATGTATATTGCAATCTGGATCTAGAAATGCCGTGAAATCTCTTTCTTACTCCGTTAACTATCTGCAATCTTTGAGTGGGTGTTCAACTACTCTTTGTATGATAACGTCAAATGTTATACATAATATAAAGGGCCGTGAAAGCTTGAAGCCAACTTTGAAACGTCAGCGTTTCTACCAACCTACAATACAACGTTAACTTGGCAAGACGCCAAACTTATTTCATAACCAATAGCAAACCACTAGTAGTTATATAAGTCACGTCATGGACAGACACGTCCTTTAGCACAATATAACCAGATTAATACAACTGTTAAAAATACCGGAACGGTGACCTAAAATTCTCTTTCACTCAACCGTTTTTAGATCATGACCGTAGGGAGAAAGGTACTGACGTGCGAATTGGATAATTGGTCATTACCAATACATGAAATGTAGACCCTGCACATCTTGCAGACGTTTTCATTGTGATGTCTGAACTGGAAATTGCCACTGGGAATGCTCCTTCATAATGGGAACAATTCCCAGTTCCTTTAGTAAAATGTGTTGCATAACGTCCGAAAGTCACTTTTGAATAGACTTTTGTCGTCTTTCTTTCTCTTACTGTTCATTTGATACATGTTTGGCATTTCCGCTACATGTTATGCAACGAAAGTTTTTTTTTTTCAAAACCAGGTCGGAAAGAACATAATAGGCAGTACACGTAAAAACATCGGATCGATAAAGTTTGACCCAAGTTTTGTTTACCTTACCGTTGCATCTGCCTGTCCTGCCAACGGTCAAAATTACCTCTATCGTAGCAGCAGCTGCATTTTAAAGTCTCTCCCTCTCCCAGTGCACAGAATACATTCTTTAAGCACACTTTAATGCATGCGTAAAGGTCCCGTTTCTTCACTCGCATGTTTCTTTACGCATGCTTTAGAGCATGCTTAAAGATACGATTTCGTGCAGTGACCTCTCTCTCAGTCAGTCTATTACTGCAAAAGTACAAAAAAAGTTCCCAAAACGTATTACCAGTTCAACGTGTTCAATAATTCCAATTTCTTTATATCACAGACATCGATAATATTAATGTTCAAGTAAATCTCCTCCTTTTCTTGTAGACTTACCAGATGGATAGGTTACCATAGGTTAATTCTTAGAGGAACTCACCAGCTATTAGAAGGATATTCTATAAACTCTGGTCGATATTTTTCATAAAATTTTGAGTGGAACCGAATAAGCTAGTAGCCAAGAAGATGGAGAAGCGTAAGAGGTATTATTGAAATGCGAGGTCAGAAATTGCACTGTACTTTTCAATTTGACAGTGCTTATCCTGAGCAGTGCGTAACACGTGCGGAATTTAATGATGCCACGTGGATTTTCCTTCGTGTCTGCCTGACCATTGTGTTCTCACGAGAAGTACTGACCATGAGCCCAAAACCCTTCAATTCTACAGCTGTGACGCCATATAGAAAGAGTGCGTGAACACGAGACGAGGACACCAGCTCACGCGCTTTTCGTATAAGTGTATGGCCATTGTGTTTACACTAGAAGTACTGACCATTAGTCGAAAACCTTTCAGTTGTCTAGCTTTTAAAACATAAAGAAAGAACACGTGAACACAGAAATGGTCGTGATACCAGCTCACGCGCTTTTCCTACAAGTACCTGGCCATTGTGGTCTTACTAGAAGTACTGACCATTAGTCGAAAATCTTGCAGTTCATGATCTCCAGCTCTGAAGACATACAGAAAGAATGCGTGAACACAGAAATGGATCGTGATACCAGCTCGAGCGTTTTTCTTACAAGTACCTGGTCATTGTGTTGACACTAGAAGTACTGACCATTAGTCGAAAACCTTTCAATTCTCCAACCTTGAAGCCATTCCGGAAGGATAGTAACCGTCTTGAACACAGAAATGGAGGATGGCACCAGCCCCCGTGCCTAGTTACAAGTGTTGGATATTATGTTACCTAGCGGTGCTAACGATCGAGATGAATACTTTTTAAGAGTTTAATCCTCAATTAAAGTTTTAATATTCTCTGACACTTTGAGGGTTAAGCCATGCAAGCAGAAATTGATGAAGCCATGTGCTCACGTTACGTACTCATGAGCCATTTGAGCAGTGTCTGGTCCGCTGACCAAAGGTTCTGGAGACATGCATCAAACGCTCTCCGATTTTCCAGCTCTTGCGTCAAGCCAAGAGGAACACGTGAATGTGGCCATGCCACGTGCGCGCGTGCTTGCCAGTTTTTTTAAAATTAACTAAAGGAGCTTCACGTGTAGAGAAGAGAAACATTTGCGCGTTGAAAATTTTCTCCTCCACTTAAGAGCCGCTTGAAATCTGAGAGAGAGTATTCCTCGAGAGACTCAGGGTACTCTCACGGCTAATTCAGTACATATTCGCCAACCCTTTATTTACTATCACGGGCCCGGGAAGAGCCATCCAAAGACCCTCAAAGCACCATCATACTAACCTGTTACAAACGAACCGCTCCAAAAGCCGGTACAAGTGTAAGAATCGACACATTATTACAATCTTCATGACATTGCCTGCAAGGACAAGTGTCTTTTCTTGTAGAACACTTCACATTTTGTAATTCATGTGTCATTGTTTGTAGAAAAGGTAGTACCAATCATGTTAAGGAGAAGAGAGCCAAGTCAAATCAGTTTGATCACCGTAGAATGAGAGCTGACTTGAAGTAATTTTCGCACGTTGTATCACACACAGGCGTCACTAAAGCATTGTTAACCATTGCTTAGCATGCACGGTCACCTGTGTTGGTCGATAACACATTGTAAAGTATTCCCCGTTGCCTCTTTAGCATTTCGATGACATATGCATCCACAGGGTATACTTTCACGTCTGATCAAACACTTCGTATGATAAATGAATGAATGAAGACCTTTATTGTACATGCATACACACTGGGTTAAGTACAAAGGAATAGCTTGAAAATATACATGAACAAGCTAGCATTAGCACTATAGTCAAATTCGACTTCTCCTCGCTTCTCTATGATGGTGACGAGATAAGGCCATACATGTTTAAGAATAAAGAATTACTCTTCCCGTGACCAGTGAATTTTATGATTACACCCCTTAAGTATTTTACGCTATTTAACCCCCTGTGTAGTCCGGTAAGCTTTTCTCTAACCGTGAATTGTATCTCTCGTCCGCAGTCATCCGCCAAACAGCTGGCAGGAGCTTACGATCTGCTCTCCAAGCTGGGACAAGCCTTCCGTAGCGAGCTAGAAACGGTAAGCAGCTTTTGGTTTTCGCATTATATTGGCTCAGCTTAAAGGCAGTTATTAAAAGTTACTTTAGTATGTGGAAAAGCCACCGAAACGTTTCCTAGCTTTCTTCACCTTTCCAGCCTACAAAAAACTGCATTTCTATTAACACCTCCCAATTCATACGTATATCTCGCCAATCGTCGGGCATTTCATACTCCACTGCATACAGAAAAGAAATCAAACCCAACAATAACAATATCAGAATTTAGTAGTAGTATTTATGGTCATTTTTACTGCTTAACCCTCAACAGTACACCTTCCCGGACTGATTAATCTGTCCACCTGGGGTCCGCACGGACCCCACAACAGTTTTTTGCTAATTTTTAGAAATTATTAGTATGCTACCAGCTCAATTGTTTTGCTGAATCGATGTGTGAACCTCTGAGTCCACATTACGCACAAAAATCATACATTTTTACCTTTTCCAATTTTTTGGTGAAGAAAAGAAGGAATCAAGAAATACCCGTTTTTTAAAGCTTTGGAGGTTCGTGGGACTGGGGGAGGGGGCTTATTGCCCCCCTCAGAACTCGGGAACGGTATATCGTATGGCCACCAAATTTTCAGAAGATGGTGTACTAGTAAAAATTAATCAATACAACAATTTTGATGTCGTTATGACGTAGTATGACGTCATTATGACGTCATTCATATTATTTTAATGGCTAAAACCGTTGTAAATAGGTTATTCTCTTAAAACTTAATGGTATACAACGCAACTTTAACAAAAAGTGTTTATGATAAAATGATAAGGTCTGCTAAAGCTTATGTTGCCCTTAGCAACACCAGTGACGTCATACAATGACGTCATACATATTTAAATTTCCGCCATCTTGGATCTTGGTTTTGACCAATGACGTCATTAAATTAGCATGAATTATTAATAAAAATCACATTAAATTATATAAAATGTTATTAATGTTAGAAAGCATGTGTCACTTATCATAAAAGCCTGAAAATAAAGTAAAGTATAAGAAAAAAAGTAAAGTATAAGAACGCCAGTGTATCTATTACGATCGAGAGCCGGCTGGGGTCCGCGCGGACCCCAAAAGAAAATCAGATACAAAATTTTAAAAAAATGGGGGAAACGGAATTTTCTGCACTGTGTTGAGGCACAACATTGTGGGTGACAATTACCTGAAATTTCAGAAAAAAATCTTTAGAAACAAAAAAACTATTACAGAATATATAGTGCTGGGGTCCGCGCGGACCCCAGGTGTACTGTTTAGGGTTAATACTAATTTATCTTATGTCTTTGCAATTAGCCATCGGGCATGAATTTGCAATAAACTTTCTTGTTATTAAAGATTACTTAGCATTTGAGTTTAGAGTTAGAGCTGGAAGGTTTGGGCGCATCAGGGCGTACTCTTACTTTTATACAGTCGAACCTGTCTGTAGTGACCACTCCAGGATCACAGAAAATGGTCACAGTAGAAAGGCGGTCCTCCAGCAGACGTGCTCACTACTGTAGCTGTAGAGGTTTGACGGAATCTTGTATAACGTGCTCTAGGCTTGAGTCTACCCGGATACAATACAATTGTTCATACCAGACCAAGGTGAATGTGTAAACGCCCACACCAGCAACGTTGTACTTTGAACAGCTCCTCTAAAAGCACCAATAAAAGAAGAATTGATACTTTCTACACACTACAATAGACTGTATCGTATATTCCACTTGTAAAACATTTTTGATGTAGCAAGGTGATAAATCCCAACTGCTGATTTTGCATGAGATATACCTCAACAAAGAAGCTGATTCCACTTGAAAGGAAACCCATTCCCCAAGGTAGGAATATCTTAGTCACGACATATGTTTATTCTACTACCCTTTATAGCCTGATAAACACCTCGACTTACACCCTGCTCTTTCCACTCGCTGGTTTAACATGAAAGGAAGCCTAGTCACCCATACGGGAGTATCACGTCCACAAAACATGTCTGTTCTGTTGCCCTTTGCACAGGCAGCGCGTCTGATCCTACGCGCTTGCCTCTGGCAATCGAGCGGGGTTCAGCACGTGAAGTACTGAAACGTTCCCCGCAGTAGCTCCGTGGCTGAGAGCTGCAGATATGTACACTCATCCACCCCATGGGCGTCATGAGAGGCGCACTCTGGTGTGTCGCGGATATCTGGTTTATAAGGCCACACCAATTTAATTTGTTACTTCTCGGATTCGCCTCTTCATTTTTTTCTGATTTGCTAAAAAAAAAAATCTGGTTCTGAATCAACTCAAAAATGCTCATATTTTGCTATTTTTCCTCCAACAGTTGAAGAAAGTCCTTTTCGTCCTAGCTGTTACAGTTGTTACATCTACCAATGCAGTGGTTTGATTAAAAGTTCAAAATTCATTGTTTAAATTTGAACATAGTCTTTTGTGTTGACATGGCACCTATTCTAGCATTTAGGCCTATATGAGGATGCCCAGGCCTTTTTTTTCGCCCTGTCGCTTCATATTTTTTCTGGAAAAATCCGAGAAGCAACAAATAAAATTGGTGTGGCCTAATCACCGGATTGGGAGCCATGGTTGTTGATGGAGGTTAACACTGTTAACGCCTTGTTCCTGACGGGATTGGTCCCTCTGGTCATGTCAGGCCTCCCGTAGATGGGCCGGTGCACTTACGTTTTCCGTAAAAGAAAGTCAGGATATGGTGTGATCATCATGTACGCATCTTTTGGGTTCACGGTAAATCCTGAAAGGTGTGAAGAGATGGCCGAGGGATTGGAAGTTCGCTGGCGGTTTACTCAGTGTGGATTCACATGTACAGATAAAAGATGGTGTTTCAGATAGAAAGGCACATAGTTCCTTAACAGCAGTGCATTGAGGATTTATGAATAACAATGATGGTGTACATAACATTATCGTTCACAGTAGAAGTTTGTGCGTTTAATTTGTACTTCAGAACGGAAGTAAAGTCCAACACAAACATTGGAAGCAGCACAGATAAAGTTGCAAGCTATGTATACAAGTTGAAGCTTGGATACAAGATACACTGCAATATCCAACACAAAAAGTTGGACTCAAAAAAAATGGAAGGACTTCTAGCAACTCAAACTTTCAAGCTTGGATATACGTTGTACTGTAATATCCAACACATCAACTTGACTTTTAAAAAAAGGAATGATTTCTAGCAACACAGATGAATTTTCAAGGTATATATATATAAGTTGAAGCTAGCTACACTGCAATATCCAACACAAAACGTTGGACTCAAAAAAGGCTTTCTAGCAACTCAAACTTTCAAGCAAATAAAATTGACTTTAAAAAACTGAAATGATTTCTAGCAACACAGATGAACTTTCGAGCTACGTACTTTGTAGCTGTATCGATCAGTAACTTCCTAAGCTTGAAATCAGCACGGACCCGTAAAACTCATCAGTCTCAGACGGGTGGCAATCACAGAGGGTAATGATAAGTCACCTGGCGCCGAGCAACCGTATGTGTAATACACTATATATGTTTCCACCTGTTTTATTACTTCTTCATTAGCGACCGATGAAATTTCGGAGTCCAAACATGTACAACAACTGTACAACACACTTCCTACACTGCTCAATACAATGTCTGTACAATAGTCAAATGAAGGCCTAGTGTTTGTGTGTTTTATGTCCGAGTTGTATGAACATGTACATATTGCACTTGCCCTGTGTTTTACTGATCAATTATTGTTAGGTGAACGTAATTCAGAAATGCTATGTATTTCTATGTTGATTATGAATAAAATCGAATCGAACAATACAGCAGGTAGACCCTTCGAGTATATAATTTTTTTAAACGAAATCCTAACCAGAGGCTTGTAAATTTCCCAGTACAATAAAAAGTGTTCAATACTTCCCGAAATGTAAACAATGTAAGCCATATTCCACCCATCTCTGGATGGGTAGACATTCAGAGTAATAAAATGTTTTTAAAGAAATCCTAACCAGGAGCTTGTGACTTTCCCAGTACAATAAAAAGTGTTCAATAAAAGATATACATTCCCGAAATGTAAGCTTGAAGATTCCGTATTCCACCAATCTCTGGATTACGCTCAAAGCCTTCAGCGGAAACAACTCTCAAAATTATTCCCTAAGGAACCATCAGATTCAAGAAACATACGTTGGTATTCTCTCAGATCTGATCCAACCTAGATCCAACCCAACCATTGTCTATTTGGTCCACGTGCGATAAATGTTCTCAGTTTGATTTGCTCCCAGTTTAGAATGGCGTTTTATGTAACATGAACAGTAAATACGCAGAATCTGGCAACAGTACAGGCCATAAAAATGCCCATACCATATTCATCTGGGAAAATGGACTCAAGAATAAAGTATGTATACACACCACACATACACACACAGATAATAAAATCATCGAACTAGTTAGAGCTAATTGTGAAGTTTTGACCAAGTCAACTTTCTTTGGACTAGTTCCAAGACTTTCTTGGTTCACCTCAGAGTTCACGTGTAGGCGAAAATAGCTTCCATTACCACTAGAGGACCCTACAAAGAGCCCCTCAGGGAGCGCCTGCTATCTGTACCCGAACATTTCCCATTTGCTGCCGTCAATAGTGTTTACATCATTACCAATATTGCCTACTAGAATGTGTCTCATGTGACAGGACCATTTTGGCCTGGTGCAGACATTTTTGGGGCGTCATCAGCCAATATTGTGTTATCAACAGCAGGCCTTTAGACCTTGAATGATGATGATGATGAAGACCTTGGGTGGATTAGGACTTAATTATGAATTATTATTATTTCGGTTTGACAATAAGGATTTATACATGTGTAATTTGTTCAAATATGTCCCCACAGTTACATATTCTGCCATGTATTCACTAGACCCATCCATATGAAATTAGCATGCTATTATTGACGAGGCCAGACTACTGCCCTTGAAGTTAATTGCATAGCGACAGAAATACCCAACCCATTTTAGTAGTAGGTATTTATAATTTAAGCCATCAAGGGAGTCAATATAGCCTGCACCATACTCGCATGCAAAATCAAGCCACGGTGAAAAGGTTGTGAAAGTAAGGGTTGAAATATAATTGAAAAAAAGGAAAATAAAGAAAATAAGCAATTTAAAGGTAGCTTGAAAAATTTCGAGACGTGAAACTGATGCAAAAAAGCATCATTAAAGATGCTTCTTGTAGAAGTCACTGTTAGCCAAAGAAACTTCGTAACGTTCCTGGGTTTTAGTTTGAAGCCTATTTTACTTTAATATCAAATTGAATATATTTTTGTTTTTGCTTTAGCAGTTTGTGTCTGTGCTGTCAAGGTAATAATCAAAGTAGATTTATTTATGTTCCCAGTCATTGTCAATAACAAGGTGTTTCGCGGTGCACTAACAGCTCAGAATAAGACGGTTGAAGTAAAATGAGAAAATAGTTTTCCACCACATCTTTTCCCTGGAGTAGTTCTGGGGGGGGGGGAAATTGAAAGTTCTTTTTTTATTTTATGCAATATACGAAAGATCACGTACATGTATAATTGTATGTAAGAAAAATACGTTTCTAAAAGCTAAACCTTTTATACCCAGCTCTTGTTTTTCAAAGGACCGTACCTTTTGCGTGACGTCTTGTGCCATATAAGGAAGATCCCGTACATGTGAGATTGTTCTCATATGTATGAAAAATGCGTCTCTAAAAGTAAAACCATTTACATCAGCCTCTAGTTTTTCAAAGGACCTACCGTTTGCGTGACGTCTCTGTTGGAAACCTGTTTGTCATCATTACGCAAACATCAAAGGAAACGGAATTACTAATGAGAGCGTTAATTGGAATTACAACTGACGCATCAAGCACTGCAGCGCTTTAGTTGTTCGCGACACGCTGTACAACGCAGCAGCAGGAGACCTGTTTGTCCACTTCATCTGACTATTAACATATAGATACGTTGACAGCACATGAGAAAGCGTGTGGGTGAATAGTGTACTTCAGCATTCAGAAGCAGCACACCTGCATGCAGCATGTTTACTCCGGTTCCGGAAGGAACTGTCACTCAATCCTCCCCGTGAGAGTGCACGTGCCATCTCCTGCTGCTGTCTGATGTAAGCAATGCAGAAGGAAACAACTCCCCCTCAAAACCCATTAACAGATTTCTACTTAGCTTTGACGAATAATTAAGTGGCAAAGAAAAAATTATATCAAATAGAAAATAGGCTAAAGGAGAACGGTTTGTCGCTCCCCACATTTCTACTCCTTTCAGACGCTTCTGAAGCCTGGAAGAGGCTGGTGAGGAAGACCTATCGCAGCATTTGGGCGTTCTCTTTGCATGGCCAACAGTTGATTCCACTGTTTAATCTCCATGATCCTATAGTAATCTTCCCCAAGATAGGTCCAGAGCGGTAGTGCTATTTGAAACACACGCCTCTTGTAATTATACCCTCCTGTGCTTGACACATGTGAAATCGGCTCGGCAATTATGAAATTGCACAAGGGATTGCATGTGGAGAATGGGATATACCGATCGGAATACAATATCAAAGACTTGCCTTGCTGTTGCCTCTGGTACTCGAAGACCTTTAAGATAAATTAAAGATATTTGTTCTGCTCCACTGAGCTCTGTAACCTGTAAAGATCTACAGTCTGACCTTTCTACAAATATCAACACCTTTCATGTCCAGCTGGTAGTGATAGATGGCCTCAGAGAGAAAACGCAAAGGAACAGTTGGGGGATCAAAGATCCGATCCATTTAACTCAGTGAATATGAACATGAAAGGAGCTTTTCATCTACATAAGGTGTGCCCTGGTCCGAGAATGGTGGGTGTAGCATCAAGCATTTCGAGTTGGGAAGCAAGGAGCATCGCCAGCGTTGGTGGTGTAATAGTCAAAATTGTTGCCTTCCAACCAGTAGACCGGGGTTCGATTCCCAGCCAATGCAACGAACATTTTTTTTTTCAATTCAAGTTTTATCCAGAAAACACATTTTTTAAATCTTATTTCAAAATGGTGAAAGCTGAACATGGATTGAAAAAACAAACCTGCAAACTACTATATTAGTCTAACCCAAAGCCAACAAATACGCTCAGAATACCTGCAACATTGCCAACGTATCAACATTTAAATTAGTGAATGTTTTATAACTATTAAACAATGGTGGCAAAACCCGAAGATGAGTGAAAAAAAACAACTGCAAACCGTTCCTAATCTAAAGGTAGATACACGAAGTACGCCCACACGTGGCATTGCTATCACCAAACCTACTTCTTTCCAAATAAGTCAGTAAATATTTTAAAAAGGAAGTTGTGACCTGATCGGAGTAAGGCCCGTCACCATGCCTCAGCTGGAGCAATTGAAGCTCGGGACATTTGTAACGCAAAATGAATCACCGCAGATTAAAACGTTTCCCGTCTAAATTAAGCGGTGTTCCCTCAAAAATCGATAAAATGTCAACGAGCTTCGCGCTGGTGATTCGTCTCCTGACGATTTCCAGTATTGGGTAAGTCAATCTGGAACCATCCGGGGCCCCTTTTACACGGGCTCAGGCAACAGCAAGTTATAATTATTACTGTTTTGTTGTATTGATTATTATCTCTTGTGATATCCTATCCGTTGTTAATTTTGGCCAGGGAGCTAAAAATGAACACTCCTGTTTCCCTTGGCCTTTAACAGATGTGTAATAAAGCTGTAATAAATACAAAAAAATTATAGATGACATCCTCCACAGACTCCAAATTTTAATGCGATAGGGTGAAAAAAAAACAATCCGGGCCAAAAATACAAGATTCCTACATTTTCAAATTTTGATATCATAAACCTTTTTAAACAAGAATTGAGGTGACAACACATGATATGACAACCAACAGGTCCTTTAGTCGTCCTGTGTTCAACAGTATTACATGTCCTTGTAGATGTGTATACATCTCAAGTAACTAGAAGAATTGAAGAAGTGAGCTTGTTTTACCATCATGGGCAGCTACTCCACTGGGTATTCATATGCAATGGAACACCTTACACTTGCCATCAAACGCGAACAATTGTGCCTCAGGTTTGCTGTATCCCTGATGGTTTCTGAACCAATAGATGTTTACGACATACATGTATTTGCCCATTTTAGCATGTTGACCACCGTCGGACGGCAACAAAATTTTTTTTTTTTTTTGTTGTTGTTTAAATCAGGAGAAAATTAGTGCCCGCTCTGATGTCATCCATAAAAATTACTTGCTGTGGCCTCATACTGCGCCCACCTATCCTTCTGGTAGCTAATACGATTTCGCCTTTATTCTCACGTACGGCATTAATCATTGCTAGAACTCCCGACCTTTCATGGTATTACATTTGAGGAAAGGTGTGACCAATGGATCAGGCAGTGCTGTAGTTTTTAATTGAACACAACATTGGTCATCAGGCAGGTTGTTTGTGTTTGGAGTGAACGAGGTACAATTTACAGCAGACCGGGGCCCCATTCATACGTTTCTATAGTGCCAGCCTATCTGTCACTCATACGATAAGGCTTTTTCTATTGTCGTGCAAACATCTTTAATCATTTGCACAACATTTAATGTGCCCTTGTGAAACCTTTGTAAATCAAATGAGGCAGTTTTTTTTGGCGAGTTTGGAATTACAAAATGTATCGATCCAATGCTGAAAATGATTTCGTTATTTGTCTTATATTTATATTACGTCCAGCGATTAAGCTATAACAAATTTGAACTAGAAATGAGTTGAAGTTTTGATTATCACTTAGTAGAAAATTTGACGGGTAAAATATACCAAGGGATCTCAGGATATCATAGATTATAACGAAAGGTGTTTATTAAAGATATGGCGTCACAAGGTGTGCGATTCATTTTGTATTCTCTACGCGTTTTGGTATCTTAATAGTTTGTCTTGCAAACTATTCATATATTGTGATTTTTGTTGTTGATTTTCCATGCAGGCGATCAGTTGATATTCAAGTTCAAGTTGTATTTATTGCACATTTGCAGTGAAGAACACTGAATTGCAGACAATTTACATCATTAAAACTAGCACAACTACATTAAAAATTACACATTAAAAACATTACAAATCAGTATATTATTGCACGACATTACTAGGAATTCTTAACCATTCTTAAATTGTTACCATATGCCCTATAAACTAAATGAACGCGTTAAAGTGATACAGTCAAGAGGCACGAGGAGGTATATATTTACATATGTACAGCATAAAGTAAAGCTGAGGTGAATTATTGTCCATTTTCGTTCATCAAGTTACACAAATAGGGGATGGGAGAGTTCTTGTGCCGAGACGTGCGACAGTACGGAGTGTCTATCTTGTTTGCGCTGCGGGTTTGTCGACCTGACACAGCCATCCTAGTCGGGGGTAGCCAATCCCGGAACTCAGAATATATTTAGCTTCATTCGTCTTAATCGTTTTTGCTTCGGCAGTAATTGTGAAAATTATAACACTAATAGTGAGGAGGCTACGTGCGCCAATGTGAAGGTACTGGTGCAGATTTCCTCAGACTTTTGATTATCTATCCAATTTTTTTTTAATTCAAACATTTCGAGACACGACAATTGTGACAGCACACTCAAGTTTTTTTTCCAACTTATTTTATGCCGCCACCAACACAGGACAAATACAACACAATACTCATTTTACCTGAGTCAAGTGAGGAAAGTCGTGTTAAGTGCCTTTCCCATGGGCACAAGGTCGGTGGCATGTCAGGATTCGGACCCGGGACCTCTTGGTTCCGAGTCGAGTACTCTATCCCATTTAGAAGTTCAGAAACGTATTTTACTCACAAAACGACGATAATCTAAATAGTCTTTATTACTCCGTGAAGGAGGCATACCTCCTGCAGGAGTATTCGGGTCAGCCGGTTTTTCGTGTTCGCAGCTAAAACTCACGGTTCCCCTTGTTCAATCGGCATGTAATTTTATACGTCGTCTGCAGGCATGCCAGTGATGATGCACGTATATCAATATTTACCGTAGGTGTTTTCGCGGTCAAGATAATATTCAAAAAGCACCCCTACATTTAGGGGCAAATGGGACCGCCCGCGAAAAACCCGTTGTTTTGAATAGCGGGGGGGTCGAGCATCCTTAATGCAGATGCGCGGGGCGGTTTTTAATGCAGACCAGATGCGGACCGTAATGGTTTATGGATGGCCGGAATTGTGAAATGTGTTCGCACGTAAAAGTCATGTTTGTGTACGTTGTATTTCTATGAATTTTGGCATGTGGTGTGCCGTTATGTCCGTGTTGATGCACGTGTCTTTGTTTTCACCGTAGCGGTTTTTATATCAAGGTAAATTTGATATTTCAAAATCACCCCTATTTTTATAATCCTGTGGAATAGGCCGTAGGTTAAGTAGATATGTGGTAGGCGAGGTTCTCTAAGCAGATATTAGGTGGTTGTTGACTTGTTGTGTATATTCGTTTGTGAGTATCTGTTGGGATTGTGACTTATGGTTTGCACCTAAGGTCAGGTCTATTGTCTGGCAAGATGTTAATATCATAGTTGTTCGGTAGAGCTCACACACTGTACTATTTATAGCTTATAATATAGCGACCTGAAATTGGTCGGAGCGCGGAGAATGCGCCAAGATATCTGTTGTTTCCGTGTGCAACTGTGCTAACGTTGCTGTGGTGATCATGTTGTTTTGTTAAGCAGTTGACTTGAGCGGCAAGTCTTAAAATTGTTGACGTGGTTTTAGACTGACCGCCAGTTGCGCAGTTGACTTTGTGTACGTGTCTTTGTTTTTACCGTAGCGGTTATGTGGGACGGTGTTTTCCGTGTGCAACTGTGCTAACCGTTGCTGTTGTAATCATGTTGTTTTGTTAAGCAGTTAACGTTGACTTGAGCGGTACCCGTTTTTCCGTGTTCGCAGCTAAAACCCACGGTCCCCTTTGTTCAATCGGCATGCAATTTTATACGTCGTCTGCAGGCATGCCAGTGCCAATACCACCTCTCAATCTGCAAATTATAAAATTTCACGGAGAATTGTCGCCTATGGCGTCTTGTATTTGTATTTTGACGGTTTGATTTATTTTTTTACTACATGCGGGACATTCTTTTGGGAAACATGTGGTAAAATCCCTTCTAGTCCATTTTGTTCACCAGAATTCTTGGATTTCATGGTAATAAAACGGGACAGACCTTCCTACTAAACACTGTTGCATGTCAATATATTTAGAACGCTTTTTCAAGACGATAATTTTTAATTGAAAATGAGAAGAAAAATAGTCAATTAAAATCGGATTTTCTCTACATTTTTTTCTTCCTACATTCACACAGTATTTCCAACGATTTTTGCGTGCAAATGAATTTTCCTTAACATCTTTTGGCATCGTTTATAGCTTTGAGCCTTCGTAGTCTTGTCACAAAATAATATAAATGTACTAAGTACACATAAATATCCTTACGAAAGTCGCATAAGGTAATTTGTGACGGTAGACAAAATTACTTCCTGCAAGAAATTGTCTCGATCTGTCGTACGGGAGCTGGAATTATTTTCGATTTCAATCAGAGCACACATCGTAAACTCAATTTCGAAACGCTCAGGAAAATTATGGCGTAGCGAATTCATCTCCCAAATGTTATTTATTTGCGCAATGTGATCATGTTAATGTCAAAGCAATCCGTAGACTTAGATCCAGGGCATGCGCTCTGGCGATATACACTGCACGAAAAGAAAGTTGGATTTACCATTGGTAGTAAATGCCAGTAAAATCGGGTAATGTTTTTAAACTTTATAAACAATACCGGACTTTACAATGATAATAGATCAAAGTCCGGTAATTTCATTTACTACAGTTGTTAAGTCCGAAATTACCGGACTTGACTTTTATTTACTACTATGTTCAAGTCCGATACTGTTTTCAAAGTAAACATTACCCAGCTTTACTTGCATTTACTATCATTGGTAAATTAAATTTTTCTCGCAGTGATAGTGGTATAGCAAAGAGAACGGTACAGCTTGGTGATCATGAAACTTTTGTAGAATAACAGGGAATTGCTAACAGTCTATGTTCCGTGTTTTCGGAGAGGCACGCCTACTCATCGAAAAGAGTAGGGGTCCTTACAGTCTTGTGTACATCTTAAATACCGTGCTTGGAGCCCTCGTCCTTATCACAGAGTCGTTAGTACGTATCAATAAAGAAGAAGAAGAAACAGAAACATACAGAATGCATTTGTGGTTTCAACAGGTCACCAGCAAAGGGTCAGAAAATAATCATTTTCCTCAATTTTAAACCTCTTTGATTCCTTACTTGGAATACATGCAATATTTGATTCATTATCTTATTCAAAAGTGGGGGGAAAACAATGGTGACAAATTTAAAGGAGTTTTAACAATCTCACTAAGAACACTATTCTACATGTATTTACTAAACATTTTTTTAAAGTCCAACATTTAACACAAGACATCATGACAGCAAACTCAAGTTTATTAACTAATTTTTATGCCGCCACCAACGCGACAATACTCATTTTCAGACAATACAGACATATAATAAACATTTGTCCTGCATACATCAAAAGTATGCAATCCGTGGCAAACCTGTCTTTTAAGCTTGACGTAGTACTTATTGCGGAATCTTAATTGGCAAATTAAAAGCTAATTAAGATGTGCTGATGGGCCCATCTGTCAGCGCAAACCGTAGTCATTAATTACCCTGCCGGTAAGTAAGGAACACTCTCTCCTGTCATTGAGAAATGGTGCCATTAAATACTCATATACAGCACAAAAGACGACATTTTAATACGATTATTATAACTATATCAATCACAGTGCATTATTAATAATCTGTAGTTGCAACTTTATGTCTGAAGGCTGATTGCATGAGAACAATCAGGGAATGATTAGTGACTGGGACAATGTCTTTCAATGTGATGCAGTAAAGGCAGCTACAGTTAACGCTTTTGTGTCGCGTGCCGCAGCCTATATTGTATCCAGAATCGTGCCTATTTATTTCTATGCCTGAATCGGTTTGGGGTAGAATCACTTCTGGATACTCTCCAAGTATTGAAGAAGGTACAGGCATGGTTCTCTATACGCGTGGACTATGGTCTTTTCAGAACCGTGCATGAGTATGGTTCTGGATAAAACACGGTTGTGGCTACAACAGGCTCCTGATACCCGATGGCCTCCATGGTAATGGCAAGGACTATATATATATATATGTATATATCCATACTCGTTGTCCATATATATATATATATATGGACAACAAGTATGGATTGCGATTAGAACTCAACATGTCTGCATATAACATCATCCCAAAACATGCCACAATGGGCATCAAATGGGCATGGGAATACTACTGGGTGTATATTGACAGAGGCAATAGACCGAAAGTGTTTAGGCTACGGCTACTATGTGCCTCTACACACAATATTCATCAGGCTGCAACTTGAATTGATTTGATAACAGGAAGGATTTTAACGTGCATGATACACACGACTTACTAACGCGTAGACACTTCCAGACGGCATCAGCTGCCATCTGTCTTCAGCTACTTACATGGCATCTCATGTGAGTGGGTGTATGACATCACAGCAGAGTCAAATTCAAAGTTTTCACATCACAAGTAATTCCAGACTTATTTGATTTAGGCTGACCCTACGACCCTATTCAGATTGACTGAATAAACCGTGGGTCAGTTATCTCGAAGAATGTCAAAGATTTGGAGGGAACTTGGGTAGCCTGTACTCTTGACTATTGTAAAAACAAAATTGTTATTCACTCTATCAGATGGGATTTCACGCCATGTTAACAACCTGATTAATGTGACAGCCTAGATCCGTAACAATACTGAATAAAACATGCAGATTACATAATAAGCTAAGTGCCGATTCTATCGGGAATAAACTAATATAGTAAACTAGATCACAATCACCCTTCAGGCTTGCTGGAAGAAGCCAACTCAGCCGTAACGCCAGTCACTTCCCGTTGAAATTCAGATTACATAATAGGCTGAGTGGATTCTCTCAGAAATAGTGGGGTCGTGTAGCGCAGCGGTAGCGCGTTCGGCTCAGGGCCAAGAGGTCCCGGGTTCACCCATGTCACCGATCTTGTGCCCTTGGGAAAGGCACTTTACACGACTTTCCTCACTTCACTCAGGTGTAAATGAGTACCTAGCTTCGGTTAGAGACGTCCCTCGGATAGGACGTTAAATGGAGGTCCCGTGTTTGGGTAGAGCCACACCCCACGTACGTTCAAGAAACCACCATACTTATCGAAAAGAGTAGGGGTCCTTCCCGGTGTGAGTGGTTCAAAACTTACAGTCTGGTCTCAGGTTTGACATCTTGTAGAGGTGATAGTCACCTGTTATGTCAATCCTTCCACAATGTGGTAAATCTTCATAAATGAATGAATAAATAAATAAACTAAGTTCAAACCAATTTGATTTGATTCTCTAATTTTTTTCGAAAAAAATATGAAGCGACAGGACGAAAAAGACAGGCCTAGGTATCCTCCGATAGCCCAAAATGCTACGAAAGGAGTCATGAAGTCGATCAACATGCCAGGGTGGTTTGTAACTCCAACTTTTAATCAAACCACTGCATTGATAGATGGAAAAACTGTAACAACTAGGAAGAAATGTTTGGGCTAAAATATGAGCAGTTTGAAGTTGATTTGGAAACTGAAATATGTTTGCAAAAAAATGAAGAGGGCAAATACGAAAAATGATAGATTTGTGTAAATAAATAAAATAGAGCACAGTCCCTTTGTTTCCTGTTATGCGATAACAGTTAGACACGACTTCGCAACAAGCTTGTAAAACTACCCACCCTGTTAGTTGCCTCCTGTTGAAGCTGACCACTTTTTAACTCCATCCTACTAAACCACCATAAAACAAGGCTATTGCTCTAGGAGATCCATTGTGTCCAATATAAATGCTGTTACACATGTGCAGCCACACATTATACAGATTGATAGCCAGTATTAAAAAAGGTACTCGAGCTGTGAAATTCTACTTTGCTATTGTAGCTGTTGACGGTTTAATCTGGGTGTTATATGTTGGTGGTTTTATGCAAACTGGTCTTATATGGTCCGTATAGAGAAAGTTGGAAATTGCTCTCGTAATCTTGACATTATCGTATATCAAACCATTTTACAAGAACATGTCTTGAGCATGGGGATTCAGTCGCAAAATCGTTAAAGGCCGAAAAATGTATAAAGCAGATTCAGATTTCATTTTACAATGACATAACTGTGGCAAAAACAAATTGCCTGAATTGCGTTCAAAAAATCATAAAAACTACAAAACTAAGGGTTGTGGGGGTGGATACATTGGGCACCGATGGCATGTCATATAAAGATAAGCTGTAACACAGTAAAAGCTAATCAAAATGTCATCAAAGAAACCCGTGCAGAAACCTTTCATCTATATAAGAACAAGCCTGCCCACACATTGAATAAGATAGGCATCACAAAACTGGTAACGATGATGTTGTAACCCATATCACGTTCATACACGATAATCTGGCCTATCGTTGCCACCATGGGGCCTTTTGTAACACGTACAAATGAAGGGTGAATGCCCTAATGGAGCTGGTGTGTGGGTACTAAACGCGACAGTCATCGTTTAATTCTTACTTCTAGATTAAAATGTAATGACTTGGAAACTTATGAAAATGGAATAGTACCATCTGTATTTATATATGTATTTCTGTTTTCTTTATACAAGGTAGACGCGCTCAGTGCTTACCCCACTGCTTTACAGGCAATTGCCCTGTACAGAATAACATTAACAGTATAACATAAACAATGAAATGGAACTAATAAATGAAAAGCAATAAACGAAAAACAATCCAAAATAACAGTATATAACAACCTAGCATCAGAATCATATGTCGTAAATTATCTTCTAAATTCACCACCCCCCCCACCCCAAAAAAACTGATGATTGAGTTTTGGGAGTTATTTACGTTTTATGAGCACTTCCTCTGGTCTCACTTACTCACTCACACTCACTCAATCCTCTTCTGAACCTAGTGGTTCTTGAGGCGACAGGACTCTGGTCTGCTTTAGTACAAGTATAAATCATAGTCACGCTTCCAGGTCGTTTGTGTCTACCTGCACATTGTTATATGTAATGGGTTTTGTGTTGCATACAAACAGTCCATAATACGGACCTGAAGGCCAGAGGTGGGGGACCTTAATGTCTAACACTGGCAATATTATTGAGACAGATGTTATGCTTTTTATCGATTCGTGATCAGCTTCACATTAGTTACTCTTGAAATGAGGTTAGCAAAATAAAGCACTAGTTCCGAAATGCTGAGTGTGAGTACATACGATATTCGTTACAGATTAGGTAAGAGTCACGTGTAGAACTTTTTAAAAAAAGTTAGACAAAAGCCTTATGGTTCATGCCAAGTATTTATTCCGTCGTGACTAATTAGAGATAAAGTCTATCGGTTTCTATATATGGCAACTTAATCTTTTTTACCTCTTAAAGGACCTTTAAGTTGTCCACTTGTTTGTAACGTTATGTTTAATTTCTAGCTAGCAGACGCCCCAAAACTCGTGCTCTTTGTAGTATTGATAGCTACCGATACGGGAATAAACCAAAGGACCTAGACCACCATGTGGGGAATACAAGGCCACCTTTTTGGGAAGTGCAAGAGCGCATTTGTGAACATCATGGACAGTCTGCCAAAACTAGTGCCCTTTGTAGTGTGTATAATTACCTACACGAGCATTAAACCAAGGCTATGAACGTCCCTGTGGGGGGATAGATTCTAATTGCAGTAGACACTCGTCGATAAGGGAGACTGTAAGTTGTTACAAGTCGGGGCAATTGTTACAAGACATCTAAGAGTCATACAAAACATAGAACTACCACAAAAATACAAAAGCCTTAGTTCAAGCCGAACATTTGTTTGGTTGTCACTACACGGGGATTAAACCAAAGGACCTAAACCACCTTATGGGGGATACAAGAGTACTGATTGAAGTAAATACTCGTCGACAAGGGAAACTGTAAGTTACAAGTCGGGGCATGTTACAAGTCATAGAAGAGTCATACATAGAACTTCTAAAAATATAAAAGCCTTACAATTCAAGCTGAACATTTGTCTGGTTGGCAGCAATAAGGAATAAAGTCAATTGTTTGCCATGTAGTTACAACTCAGTATGTGGCGATTCAGCCCTTTTCAGCGCGATGATTTCTAAAAATACAGGCTTTACGTGCAGCTGTACAGTCATTTAGAACAGTCCGGAAGGCTCCCAAAACTCATGTCCTTTGTAGTGGGGATAATTGCCTACACGGGCATAAACCGAAGGGTAAGGATGTCCTTGTGGGAACACAAGAGTACTAATTGCACTAGACACTCGTCGAGAAGCCTTTAAGGTAATGGGGATTGTAAGCTGTTACAAGTCGGGGCATGTTACAAGTCATCTTGAGTTCAGTTCAGCTTATTCTCTTTAGCAGGTGACACTCGTGGTGGTCCTCCAAACATCTCTGTCGAGCATGGCGTCTGTCATCTATGAATCACATACAGAAACGAACTTCTATAGAAACCTGACAAAAGCCTCATAGTTCAAGCCGAACAATAACTAATAGTGAATAAAGTCCATGGATTGCCCTGAAGTACACTTTGTCGTGACTCGGTCCTTTCCAATTTCTGGCTGTGCCGCTGAAAACGTTACGGACAGGCAAGGCGGCAGACTCCCAAAACGCGTGCCCTTTGTAGCGTCGATAATTACCGACATGGGGGGATTAAACCGAAGGACCTGAACCACCTTGTGGGGAATACAAGAGCACCGATTGTAGTATTAGACTGACGCCGATAAGCCTTCAGAAGAGAAGTAGATCGTAAGTTGTTGATTGCAGTGACTTGGGACATCTTACAAGTCATCTAAAAGTCGCATAAACAGCTGAAAGAACCTGACAAAAGCCATATGATCCGAGCTCAGATGTGACTGAAGTCCTGAACTCTACTCAGAGGGCTTTGTGTATGCATACATTGGCGATAACTGGCTGTGTACTTACACTCAGTTGTTCGCAACTCGTGTCCTAAGTAGCGTTGACAATCAATATGGTGATTAAACCAACGGACCCAAACTCACACGGGGGAAATGTAAGAGAACTAACTACTCCAGCGCAGCAGAAAACTCTCACACAAACTGACTCTCTACAAAATCTCTCTTCAACCTCCTTGCAAATATTAATAAAATGTTAGTTGTAAAAATTATCAAGCATCATACAAAGAACGACATGATGTACTTTTAATCAACTGTGGTTGATGCCTCGGTATTACCTACAAACGAACGATTTAAAAATGTAGTAAGCAGACATGTACTTAGAAAGATTCGCATGGTAGTTTTGCCTCTAGCTCTTCGAACTGAAATCTGTCCTTGAGGCGAAATAGACAGATCTGTATCACACACAAAGGAGCTGTGTGCGGTCCAGCAGGACGTTTGTTAATCACAGTGTACAACACAGTTCAGCGGAGAAGAGACGAGGAGAAAGATAATATCTCCTAATTCATCAGCCCCCAGTAAAGCTTAGAGCAACCACTCTCGAAAGTAATTATACATGCTTCCAATCCCCACAGTACAAGCATTTGTTGTACACTGTTGGCTAACTAACTTACAAAAGTTAATTTAACTTCAAGACATTTCTTTAGCAGTCTTCTGAGATGCTGGAAAGTATATTTTGACAACCTTGAAAGTCGAAGGAAACTTCTTAGCAGCAGTGAAAATCACATGTAAGTTCTGTGAACAAAACACGAAGCTGTAAGAATTAAGACAAGACTGAACAAGTCGAATGGGGCGGAGGAGCGTTCTTCAATGATTTTTTTTTCAATCTTCTCTCCTCGTAAACTTCACGTGGGAGGTCTCGACGGTACATAGACTCATGTGTGCCTTCCATCTTTTAGAATTGACAATTTGTGCTTCTGGGCCGACCAGAATCTCGCTGAAAGACCGTACTCTCATCCCAGACATCTTTAACAGAACGTAATCAGACGGAATAGGGCATCAGGGGATAGAAATGGACCATTATAGATACACGTCAACATGGCCGCGAGATGTTAACTGTCGTCAGAGAACTAGAATCAACGGCGAGTAATTCAAGTAAATGGCACATTAATCCAAGATGGGATAAGTAGTTGGCAAAGCCAGAAATCTGTCTGCCAAACCCCAAAGATGTAAACAATGTAGGTGACTTTGTAACGAAATATAAGGGCCCTAAAATTCCATGTCTTTGTCCCAACTGAACATCACGATGGCACGTACTGAACATTTTTATCTAATCTTAAAAGACGCCTGGGTATCCCATTCAATTTTTCCAAATTGTTTTTCAATGGGGCCCAGAATACATAACATTTAAAATCTAGTGTAACAAAAGAAGTAAACTTGTGTAGTCCTATTGTCACGTTTTTCACCAGCAGGTTAGATTCGTGCCCCAAGGATACCATCAGGTTCGATCTGTTATCGTCTTGTTTTATGTTGATATTTCTTTTCAGCCATTAATGACAAAGTCAGAATACTGGATACTGAGCAGGACTATTTTTTGAGAGGTAAAAAGGAGGCGATATATATCAGGGAACTCCAACCATCACGATTGCGAAACAGAGACAGTGGGCGCCGTATAGACTCCCGGGCAAGTTTGATCAAGCAGGTTGAAGTTATCATTGTACTACATTAATCATTCCTGTTGTCCCTGCAGTGCGACCTAAAAGTGGACAAGGTTTGCCAGACCAGCTACGGGAAGTGGAGAGGCCGGATCCCCAGGATGGTCTGCAGATGCCCCGCCAGGACCATGTGCGACATGGACGGCTTTCCTGTGGGGAAATGTGTGGTGAGTGGAGAAATCCTGCCTAGTAACCACACACACACACACACACACACACACACACAGACATACATACACACACACACACACACACACAGACATACATACACACACACACACACAGACATACACACACACACACACACACACACACACAGACAGACAGACAGAGAGAGAGAGAGAGAGACACACACACACAAATGCACACACAAAGGTATACGGACGCAGTTGTCACACATACAATACACACACAAATACACACAGAGAGAGAGAGAGAGAGAGAGAGAGAGAGAGAGAGAGAGAGAGATAGAGAGATTCACACACTTGTGTGTGCTGTTTGTCACCCAATCCTCCCACGGGTAGCAAATATGTCAAGTCCTCCTGTTGCTTCTGCCTTCGACTCACTCATTGTTGGAGCGAACTCGCCCCTATAAAGATTTGAAAGATAAAACAAGTATTCACGACCGCACGGCTGTCTTTAAAACCTCTTTTTTTCTCATGAAACTACCGCTGTGGACGTGGGTTTTGCACGTCACTCAATCAGCTCATTGCCAGTGAATATGTCAAGTCCTCCTGTTGTTTCTGACCTTGGTGAACTCGCCCCCTCAAAACTTTGAAAGCAAAACAAGCATTCACGCAAATACAGCTGCCTTTTAGACCTTTTGTTTTCATGAAACTACCGCAGTGTGCGTAGGTTTGGTACGTCACTCCATATGCCAAGTTCTTATGTTGTTTCTCCCGTCAAGTCGTAATGCATACGCCCACTCAAAAACAAGACAACAACAAGAAACAGCCACGCTTGAAAGCTAATTGCCATTAATGGATGGGTTAAACGCTTCTCCCCATATAAAGTAATACGCTGCCATCTTCCACTCAACCCTTTTACTGACGTAGGCGTCAGCTTCTTGTCCATTCTGTTCCATGCAAGTGGTGCTTAGCGAACTCGCTACTTAAATCCTAACAAAGAAAAGAGAAAACAAACAGTAACGATTACAATTTTCAATGACGTACTCAGAGTTATACTGTTTGAAGCAAAAACTACAGTAACTGTGTAGTTTATGTAATACGAGTAACAGCCCCATGGCAACAACGTAAACAACAAGAAAGGACGTGGATTCAATTTTCATTGCGATCTGAGATGGGATGATTCTTTTTTGTCGGATACTTTTAAGGACAGATCCAAAAATGCTAGCAAGTCAGTCTTCAGAAAGTTTTCTTTCAAAAACGTTCAATGACGACCAACATGTATTGTAACTATTGGCTTCAAGAACACACCCTGTACATCCCGATAAAATGTCTCTTCTAGAATCTACAGATGAGCCGCATCCGGTCACACACACACGCACGCACACACACACACACACACACACACACACACACACACACACACACACACACACATACATACACACACACACACTCACATACATACACATACATACATACATACATACATACATACACACATAAACACACGCGTCAGTTACAAGCTAAGATACATAAATAATTATCCCGTGAACCATACCATAATTGTTATGCTTCTGTGTTAAGCCGAGGGGTGGTTAAACCTGTGCAAATACAAATAGAGAATACTGCCCGCATATCACATTATTGTTTGCTAAAACTACAGGACTACAAAGAGCCATCAAACAAGCGCAGTTGAAAGTTGTTTTTGAAGACGTTGGCAGATCGTCCCCATCTTATCAACCCGACTTTGAAGTCTTTCAAATCAAAGACTGCGTTGCGTCAAGCGCCATTATCTTGGAGAAGGTTTGACACAAGTGATCGGTCTCATTCCCTCACCTCAAAACCTGACTGACACAAACGGATGAGTGTTCTCAAAGATAAACTGTTTTTTCTTAGTTTAGACTTCAGGCAACTTGAGGCCATATGCCTTCTTCGGGGAATTGACGACCATATGCGGTTTATGGGGTCATAGAAAGGTAACGCCGGGGGTTGGTGGGGATTTGTCAACATCAGAGGCAAACTCACCTCGCACCCTCCCCAGAGGCGAAAAATGCAGCTGTCGCTGTCGTGTTAAGACGATTGTTTTCGTCTTAACCGATCCATCAATGTCGAACCGTTCTCGTGCGGTGGAAGATTAGACAAAACCGCCCACCTGTTACGGAAAGATATGTCAAACAATACGACAATATGATAAAGGCAGGAACGAGAAAAGAACGTGTTAGAAAAGACACCCTTCTGTTTCAAAGATTGTAGAAAACTAAAGAAATTTTGGACATACATTGTAGGTGCGGTCACCATATGCGCGCCTTCTCAATTCATAACCTTAGGTTCCTCTATCAGGCCATCGATTATAGAAGCCATCGTATTAAAACTGAAATTAGAAATAGGGGGAAACTAGAAATAAGTAAACCGTATTCTATAGCCATCTCACCCTTCCTGCAGAATAATCTCCCTATTTAGCCAATTTATATGTTCCCTCAAAACGGATTCTGTGGGAGATTTTATACCAAAATTTTGTTAGCATCTCTCTGAATGTCTTCTTCAACAAGTCCTTTCCTATTTTCAGGAATACTGATGCGCCAGAGAAGAGGGACTGTTCCAAGGCACGCTTTGTCAGACGACCCCAGGACTTCTTTCTAGACAACACGCTCATCGCCTGTAGACACCCTGCTAATGATTTATCCTATCCTGTTATGCACGATCAGAGTTAATTTAGTTGAAACACATCAGCGTTTCGTGCCAGACATACAGATTATACATGCAGGTCGTCTTTGATATGTTAGTATCGCGTTTTCTGTGATCATAGTATGTATTACCCGTTAATCATTCATAATCATGTAAACGGTATTTCAAACTGCACCTTCTAACACTAAAAAGTAGAATTTTCCAATATTCGACTGAACAGCACCAGCCGTTTTCTCTTGTACTTCTGACACGCCGAGTCTTCTTTTACTCTTGACTTCTACAGTTACCAACATAGCTGAACTTCCATGCTACTCCACATGTACGTTGTGCTCAATTTTCACTATGTGCACCCTCTAACAGTCCATCATAGCACCTTAGCATCAACGTTTTATGTAATGATAAGGAAATGCGTACTACATGTATTTAGCATACGCCTCAGATGAATTTTGGAACGAACGCTAAGCTTGAAACTCATGCTTGTAACCATTGCCGCACACCCATTCATTACAATCACTCTATGTGCACGATGTTGGAGTGTTTGTGTGTTTCTTCCCTATTGAATTGATGAAATAAACGCTTAAGGAGGCACGTAATGACAGTACTGAAGCTTATATATATATATTTATCGCCCACTTTGGGTGAATAATTTTAAAAGTGCCTTAAATACCTTCAAAGTGCTTTATATATACAATGCAGATAAAGATGCAAACGGAGGTTCTTAGCGATGTCCTGTCATTAGTTCAAACTTGTCTTTGAACATCTAATACGTAGTAATGACGTTTGAATTTGTCAAACCTTTTCAAGAATCGCTGTGAGCACTTTAAGATTATGATCATGAAAACCCATTACTACATTCAAGCGCATGTACATACGACACGAGTAATACCATTGATAGAAAGGTTAGATTTTACGCCCCATTAACATGTACTGTCAAACCAGACACTCTTGACCCCTTTTAGATTGATGATAGTGATCACTGCATTTGGGCCATGTTTCATTCATTTGGCAAAATTGGTCCACATTTCGGCAAACCACATTTCTTTATACATTCATGGAGAAAATGGTGGCAGAAAGGTCCCGTACGTACGAAGATACTATTACAAGTTTTTTCTGCACTTACGGAGGACACACGAATAAAAAACACAACTTACGGTGCACAACCTAAGTAATAATTTCCAAATGGACGCAGTAGCATTAGAATGAAAGCCCATCTAAGCTCAAACTCTACGACTATGGACGCAGTGTAGCGTTTACATTCGATCTGAATCCAAGTTGAAGAGCATAATGCATTTGCCCTTGACCGAAGTACCAGTAATCCATTTATCTAAAAGATGTAGCATGTGCGGTCTTTTAAATTTTCGGATCCACCCACACACTATCTGCACCATGTTCTTTGCTCGTCATCTCTCTGAAATTTGAATACTCCCAACCTGCAGAACTTTCCATGTTAACCTCCTATGTTCTAAAGTAACCAACAACAAATCAAGTGGTTCGGACACCTTGTAAGGATGCCACCACAAAAAATACCACACATAGCATACAACAACAGAAAGTCTGGATCTATAAGGCACGGGGTCGCCCCAGGAGGACTTGGACAGAGTGTGTGAAGGACACCCTGGATAGGTACGCCATATCTATACCAAGAGCCGCCAACTGTCCCTCCCCACGACACCCCAGACGGTAGAAGTGGACGGTAAAGTAAGTAGGTTCCAAAGTGAAAGTGCAGGTGATCCATCATCTATTGTCCACTCGACACGGATGACGTCTACAGGAGATGACATGATGGCCTCCATTACTTGCCGCGTCCCGGCCATTATGTGCCACAAGTTGATAGACAGGGGTCGTCAGTGTTAAACGCCGAAACCCCGAACTTACAGGGAGCGAAATGGGGATCCATTCGTCACTCCTCGTGCATATCGCTTGAAGAGTGGCCGCAATTTTAGGCTCGACTAATTTTCCATTTCGTAACGGACACTTTTTTTAGAGTACCCCAGACAGTGATTGGGAGAAGTGTGAAGGTCCCAAGAGGTTCATGTGTCAACTTCTTTAAGACATTTCCCCTTTCAGTTATCAATAAATG
Organism: Branchiostoma floridae x Branchiostoma japonicum; assembly: GCA_013266295.2. Taxonomy (NCBI): domain Eukaryota; kingdom Metazoa; phylum Chordata; class Leptocardii; order Amphioxiformes; family Branchiostomatidae; genus Branchiostoma; species Branchiostoma floridae x Branchiostoma japonicum. Next base: position 1,597,629 of record CM023839.1, read on the forward strand.
ATTTATAGGCGTGTGAGGTAAAACGGGTCTCAATGCTTAAACACGTTACCGGGAACCCTGGATAACATCTTTCAAACAGCATCTATTTACATATCAATTGAAATACACATTTATATACAGGTTACACTTGGCGTCTGTCCAATTTTTAGTCACTGGTGTAAAGGAGCGAATGCTATCTGAAACTACCGACACTTCAAAGAATTTATTCAATTGCTTTATTTTGTATCATGTAAAGTTTTTAAATTTTTTAAATGCCTACTACATGTAACCTGTCGATTGGGAGTGGTTAATAGATTTAAGCACATGCCGTAATGATGAGAAAATGAGTATCACAATTAGCTGCATAATTTAATAAATAAGTGAATGCTTCTATGGCTAAAATTTTCCAACCTAACTGTTGTAAAACACATGTACATACACGTCACTAAAATCAAGTACACGACCAAGCAACGTTGGGTCCATATTCTACCCTAAGGAAGACATAGAAGATCTTAGAAAACTAATCTGCAACATGAGCAATGAAAATTTGCCGAAATACTGTAGAAGCAACAAGGTGAAAATACAAAATGTTCTTAATGTGCCTGATACACAACTACTGAACAAATGATGTACCTGCAATATGATGTAAAAAAAAAACCTGTCCTGTACCGGCCAAACAAAAATCAAGACACGGTGCTCTTTCAGAAGAGTGTTACAAAAACAGAACTGAAATTCTTTGATCTCTAGAGTATTACAGAATTGTAATATGGTGGCGGCCTCCCTTTTGAATAGTTCTGAAGAACAAGCACAGCGTTTGAAATCACATCTGCACGATGTACGTGTGACAAATCGTTTGACGCCACCGCCTGCTGTGGATCCGGTGTGTTTCATGGCTGAACTATAAAAGGGGCAAAGCTGTCATACTCAGCTGTGGTTTAGCGTGATGTTTTCTATAACCTGTACAGCTTATGTATATATTCTTTACTGTTTTTAATTGGAAATCATACTTTACTTCAGCCGTCGAAGGCTGCCACTGTATGATCTGTAATAATAATAATGATGATTTAAATAAACCATTCATTCTTTCAACATGTACTTGAATGTGCAGTGTAGTCGCTGCAGCTTGCGTATTCGGCCAAGTACACCGGGGCACCCTACTCTGAGTCTCCAAGCAGAGGTTTAGGCTAAGGCTTATTTTTGGCGTGTTTTGGGGCGTTTTTATCGGGCTTTATTTTTTGTACTAGTATATTTTTTTACGCCAGCTTGGGTGGAGTATTGGATACTGTCTGGCAAATGGATACTGCCTGGCCAATTTGATACTGTCTTTGCAGCCACCAAAAGATCTACTTGGAGATTAGGGGCACCCTACTCTTTTCGATAAGTGTTTGGGGTTCTTTCAATTGTAGAGGTTTGACGCCTGAAGCCCTCCTATACATGGCTGGCTCTGCCGACTGATTAATGTCTAAGCTCTTAATCAACGACCCAAATCTTTCTTCCCTCGACAAGTTGTTAATTTGGCCGCACAAAGGACCGTATAATGAGTAGGATGTTTTCCGGTGGACTCTGGGTTTATTATCTCTCATCTGGAATTAAAATGCCTTTCCTTAATGATGTGATTAATCGTCTTAAGATCGTCTCTCATCGCGTGGGACGCCTAATACGTGTTTCGTGGGTGGACGGCTGTGAATCTCCATCACAAGTATACCAGAGGGAGCTCCACATAAAAGGCCTCGGTGAGGAAAGTGTCGTGTTTCCGGTTTCATGACTGACCACAGCAGAAACCCGCTGCCGATCCACTAATTTCCAAGCAGATCTTTGGGTGGCTGTAATATACAGTATCAAATTGGCCAGGCAGTATCCAGTACGCCCCCCCTCCCAAGTAGGGCAGCCAGTGTTTACAGGAGGCTAATGGTTACAGGTGGTCAATATAGACTCCCCTTGCCCCACAGAATCTGCTTGGAGATTATCCTCTACCCTTTTGTTGTTTTTTCCTCAACCGCGGACATGGTCATAAAACTTTCAGTATCTCACATCTGAATGTCACACCCTCTGAAACGTTATCTTAAGCATTTTAGAGGCATTTTTTTCATTGAGTAAATCGGGTGAAATATTTAAGTAAGTAAACGGAGGGACGGGTCCTAGAGACAGTCCATGTGCTTATGCAGTCCAGTTTTACATTGTTTTACAACTGCATTTGTTAGATCACTTCAGGAATGATATCAATTAGGATTTTGGTCAATATTGACTGAAAGAGGCCATAAACTTCAGCCAAAATCTCCACAAAAAAAGAGAAGAAAATCAAGACCCTGTTTTTTCAGGACTAAAATCAGAAACGCAACATTTTCCCCCAGACCTATATAGCAAACAAGTAGCGTCAGTCTGGCAATGAAGCGGATCCCGGTTCTCTTCAGGCACTGACGATCACAAACATATTCACACAACCACTTACAAATAACTGATTTCAGTTGACATATCTCTGTTATGTTATGTTACCTGTATAAGTTTAGTTTTATTTGAATTGTATTATTTTATGTTTTTCTGGGCCATCTTGGAAATCAACAATATTAATGTTGAAGGGGCCACCCACGTGTTGTAAGATGAAATAAATAACAGAGATATCGTACTAGTGTTTGTGATCATGATAAAAATCAAGATGAAAAACAATTCGGACAATAGTTTTCAGGCTTCGAGTAGAACCTGCGATGCAAAAGTAACGGGTTCCTTTCTCACCACTAATTCTCCGATGATCCTTTTGACATGTTCCCCTCACAAACGGGCGGTGCCGCACAACTTAGACAATAGTTTTCCTGCGATGTTTCGTTCGTCATGTTTCCCTCTCATTACGAGGGCTTTACACCGTTTACGTAAGATTCAGACAATGGTGTTCAGGCTTCTTTTAAAACCTGCGACGTTTCTTTCGTCATGTTTCCCTCAGCACAAGGGCTTTACACCGTTTACGTAAGATTCAGACAATGGTGTCCAGGCGTCTTTTAAAACCTGCGATGTTTCTTTCGTCATGTTTTCCTCAAATTGGAGTGCTGCGACGCACAAGTCGGAGAATAGTTTTTAGGTTCTTTTGTCGTGTTTCCCTCACAAACGGCCGGTGTCGCACAACATAGACAATAGTTTCCGGCTTGGAGTAGAACTTACCATGATTCTTTCGTCATGTTTTCTTCAAATTGCAGTGCTGCGACGCACAGCACGGACAATAGTTTAAGACTTCGAGTAGAAGCTGCGATGATTCTGTTGACGTGTTTCCCTCATGACGACGGCCATTAGTTTTCAGGTTTCCACTAGTTTTCGAGATGGAAGGATCCCTACTAGTTTTCAGGACCTGCGGTGTTCGTTTGGCCATGTTTTCCTCCCAACGGGGTGGTGTGGATTTATTCGTACATGTAATATCACTCCCGACTGCTTTGTTCTCTTTATAGATTTTTTGTTCCTTCACAAGAGATTGATGAGATTTTTTGAGCGTGTCAACAGGCTAGGCCGGCCACCGCGATTTTTGTGTGGCGCACCCTGGATGTGCCACACGCTAACACATGTAATTTTTTGCCCCATGTAAATTGGCCCAAATATACAGACCAACAAAAGCACGTGTAATTCTGCAGTGCACGTCGTCTGTTTACTGGATATTCTATCTATCTGCTGATTGACTATCGCATGAATAAAGAGCTAGCCGTGGTGACGAAGGAAATAAACATAGAGAGCTTGGCATTAAATAATCAGAGCCCACCATTAGGATTAACTGTCCACCCAATACATGACTAATACATTCGCGGTGTCAGAGCTTAGATCAACCCTGATGAACGCTGACCTAGTCAGGTATTTCCGGCGCGATACATCATGTGTAGAGTCAGTCACAGAAGAAACGTTAACTGCCCTTGTTTTTGTGCCAATCTGGTGGATAGACCGAGATACTCTCCAAGCAGAGGTTTAGGCTTAGACTTATTTCTGACGTGTCTTAGGCGTTTTTATCGGGCTTTGTTTCTGTTCTGGTATCTTTTTTTTTACGTCAAATTGGATTCTGTCTGGCAAATGGATATTGTCTGGCCAATGGCCAATTTGATACTGTCTTTGCAAACACCAAAAGATCTGCTTGGAGATTAAACCCGAGAATTACATGAAAAAAACAACATGAATATTACTCGGTAAGTCGTACATGTGTCTTTAGAAACTTCAGTGTTATATATATGTATATATATAGCTAATATTGTACTACCACTTGAATAGAGCCATTGAAGCTTTCTATAAATCAAAATTAAATCTATTTTGAGAGACAACACATAGCTAGCCAGATATATCTCGTTCATTCATCAACTTCGCTCAAAATGATCTACAATCATTGCAACTTATCTTCCTTCTATATGAAATAGTAGCTCTGACCAAGTACCTAGGGGTCACAGATAGTAAAATTCCGCAAAATGATAGGGTCAATAATTGGCCGGGGGAGCAAGTCGCAGTAAGGGTAATTTTTCAAGTGAACGCTATGGTGACCAAACTCCCTTGCCAATTTTACCCCTAACCTACGCTGTACGTCTGGTGGAGACTGTACCCAGAACCGTGCCTGTCTACTTCTATGCCTGAATAGGTCAGGGTTAGGATCAGGCACGGTTCTTGATGGTCTCCAGGACCGTGTAGTCTTCTGGATAAAGCACGGTTCTGGATAAAACATGGTTTTGGACAGAGCAAGGTTCTGGATAAAGCACGGTTCCAGGTACAGCACGGTTCTGGTTACAGTACGGTTCTGGATACAGTACGGTTCTAGATACAGCACGGTTCTGGATGTAGCCAGGATAAATAAAAGCACGGTTCTGATACAGCACGGTTTTGGATTGCATACAACACCGTTCTGGATACTGCATGGTTCTGGATACATAAGAATCTAATAGAATAGGTCTACAGTTTTCAGTTCAATCACTAGAGGACGCTTGGGCAACGACCAATGCAATCACTGCAACATCAGAGGCGAAACAGCAGTACTGTAGGACGAAATGTTTATATGTGTCAGTCAAATTGTCTCAATATTTACCACCGGCTACGGAGGCATTGTTTTGGGTTGCTTGCTTGCTCAGCAGTTTCTTGCTAGAGTGACGTGAGGTTACCCAATTCTGACCCCTCCTTCTTCTCTCACTCAATCCTGCACGACTTGGTCACGCACTTACATCCCGTGATCACGTGCGCCTTCACACCTCTGTACCCGTGCGTGTGTACAAACTGTTCCTGGTGATGACAGACAACTATCGTCTGACATTCGGGATGTTCCATTTCTACACCTCACAGGGTGGATTCAGCATAAAAAGAATCATTTATAGTTGATAACTCATCATCACTTGATCTTCCACAGTTTACCAACTACTTGTAGGCTATCATAATCATAGCATCATTGATCTAAGGTTAAAATCAATCACACAAAAATTCTGCCCCAGCTCACAAAAAATATCTTACCCACCAGGATTGACCAACATGGTGCAGACCTGACAACGATTCTCCTAATTTAAAAGCACCTTGTGTCTTAAGAAGTGGTCACCGTTAAAAGCCGGTTACTACTTTGTTTCTTAGACACAACGTTTTAATTCGAAAGAGCCCGTGTGTACTCAGGTCCAAGGTCAAGTCCAGAGCATCCCAGAGGCGCCTTGACAGCTTTGTGAGCACAGCTGCTCAGACCTCGTGAGTCTTCAAACTAGGTCGGACGTTTGACAACTCTGCAGCCATGGAGAACCCGTCCGTGTTTGCTGTGTGTTTACTGGCGTTACTCGTGGCTTCGGCATGGAGTAAAGGTAAGCTTTAGATAACATCTTAGTACGTCTTGAGCTTTCAAGGAGGCCACGACAGAACCAACTGGCGACAAGAAGATATGACCTTTTCCCTCACAACAGGATTTTGTACAATAGATTTATAAAGGCTCGCAGTCCTTAGGATGCAACGTTAAGGTGTGGTCCACTGTTCATTGTGGTTGTCGAAAAAACTAGGGAAATTTCCCCGGTACAATCAACCTGTAAATATTGTACATAGCGTCTGTCTTCTCTGTTACAACCAGTGGGAGATTAGCTCTTCAGTGAGCTAAAACTGGATCGAGATCACTTTCCTTTCATCACTTTATATCCACGACTGTCCCCTCAAAATGCCTTCAATTCACTGTCTTGAACCTATCAGGTTTTAAATGTGACAAGGTCCCTATCTTTGCGCCTGTTAATTGTGCGAATATGTAATCAGGCCGAATTTAGGTCGGGTATCGCGCAGGAATGTGTACACCGTTATATATGTAGCAGTTCTACCGGCCAAGAGTCCTGCTGAGACGTAACTGTGAGCAAAGGTGAAAGACGGTGCTAGGTTATTCAACCCAACTTTGGCTTTTGTTCAGTCATGATAATGTCATATACAAGATGTGGTTTGTGGCTAGTAATCCCGCTTATAGCCCACAAGGTCAAGGATCGGAATGCAGAAATAAGACGCTACTGGAAGGAACTTCTGTCAAAGTAGAGATATGTCGTGCGTATTTGCCAAGAATCGGTCTAGGCCGGTTTTTACAAGTTTAGTCCTTGGCAACAGCCTACATGTAGCTACGGTGAGCTGGGTAGTCTTGGACACGAGTCAAGCAAACCGGTTAGGAATCTATTTTCTACCAGGGGAGGTGCAAAATAGCAGGAATTGGCCATAAAACCACCCGTCTCTTACTGGATCCCCTGGCATCTAATACACAAGTTTTGGCCAATTACCACTAACTTCTTAGTCCTTCAAGGATTCCGGTTGTAAAACTTTAAATGTGAGCATCCCTTACTTTTAATAGTCAAAGGGGGGTTGTCACCTTATAAGCCGTACTTGGAGGACGAATAGATGTGTTAGTAAGTTTGCATCGTGCGTTCTGATATGACGTACTGTAATGGCTGTAGTCGAAGTGCTGAGGTTGTTGACTGTACATAATCCTTTGATGACAAGACAGATGGTGTCATGGCGCCCTTGCCACTTGTCAGGGAAGCTTGCAAGCTTTCGCGGAAGGGTTCACTTGACCTCTTTGGTTTAACTGAAAACAAAAACATTTGGTTAACAGGCTTTCCATTAAAGCAGGTTGGCAGAAGTTCGGCCGGGCCCACTTAGCCTGGCAGCCAGACCATCATAGGCTCTCCGGTATCTCTACGGTGCTGGGAATAGTGTCCGTCCGCCCAGGCCCATTTAGCGTATACAAGGAGTTTTCACAGGGTCGGTTTCACTTACTTGGCAGTAATGGTTGGCATTAATGGCTAAGGCCGACTGGAAATATAGTCTGTCAGAAAAAAACTGGAACTGTACTTATGGGGCCGGTAAAATACCCCTAAGCCTTAAGGCCTGTTGAGAATGTTTATCAGGCTAACTATCCATAGGAGTAAACGGACCAGGGGATCTTTCATCATGTCCCAATAGGGTTGCAGAAGTCATGGGGAAGGCATGTAAACATTTGTCACCAGCTTTTCACGTGAATAGCATTCATCTACCATGTGGCACTAGATGAACTGGCCAAACATAAACATCAACATATAAATATTTTCCTTTCCGTGCGTGGTGCGTTTAAAATGTGACACAATAAGGTCGTCACGCCAGTTTGTCAAAACAGGCCTGGCGCTTTGTGTATTTAGCATTTGCAGGGAAAGGCAGGTCTATGTGCAGAGGTCAAGTGCTGGCTCTCCATAATTACAGAGCTCCAGGCTACATGGTCTCCATCTACTGAAGACTGTGAAATGATGTTCTTCAAACGTCGTGCTAACATAAAGGAGAAAACTTTTCTGTGTCGAAGGTCTTTTCTTTCATTGTGCATGCAGCTGCAAGTATTGATGAAATGTCGACATTTAGTTCGCATAAATATGCATACAAAGTACTACCAGTGTTCTCGTGTCTGGGTACCATACCATGGCGAGAGATAATTAAACTAATTAAAAAGAAAAACATATCCAAAACATGATGAACAGGTGTTAGATATTAGAGCTGCATTAACAACAGAAGCAGTATACTTATGAACAAGTATATACAACTTGCAATGTATCAAAATACCTACACTGCCTGATCCATTTACAGGATCATCATATCTAGATTATGATGCTATATTCCCAGCTTAATGTGTGGCTATAGATTTATGTATATGTTTTGAAACAGACAAACCTGGCACTTTGTCAGACCCGGTCTTTCAAGATCGCTGAGTAATCAACAGTGTGCAGGTGTAAAATGTCCCAATCCGTACACAAACTGTCAAACACCGCCCTTGGATCATGATCAAGTAAACAGCATTAGTGTGTTGTGGCACAGACCGCCTCTTTAGTAAGTTTTGTCCATGGAACCAGATTTGCTGGAAGGTCTCAAAGATAAAGCATGTGGCACCTACTTCCCGTTGTTGTTTTTACAACAGTGAAGTTGGTCGAGTTTTTGATGACGTTGGTTTGCCTGTGTGCTCCTTGACTTTGCTGGTAAAGTTCTGTATCAAAATCTTTGTATGGATTGCGGATATCTTGTATTACAGTATTAACATTTTTCTAGTACATGACACGACAATGGTATAATGGTTCTAATAAGCAGGCGGCTGTAGCTTTGTGTTTGCGGTGAAATCTGTTGATAATGCACCTATACTAAGGAGATCATAAATTGATCTTCATAAATTTTTGTTAGTAAATTATATAATAATTATCTATTTATTCATTTGTAAAGAGACCTATTTATAGATCCCTATTGCTGAAATTAATTTATATTAATCTTACAAACTACAAAAAATGACTCTAGCAGCTGAAATGAAACTGTGATTTCCTTAGTCCTCGACCGGGATGACACCGTGTGCCCGAGCCGCCTTCCTCGGGGCCTGGTGGCGGAGGGCGCCGAGGGACGGCCGAACCAGCTCCGGCAGGGTAGCAGGAAGCCACTGTTCGAGCTGGATCTCTTTGACGTGATCGACGGATTCATTCCAAATGGAACCTACACAGGTATATATCTTTTTTATTCCAACATTTAACATTCAAGACATGGTGACGGCAAACCCAAGTTTTGTCAACTTATCTTTATGCCGCCACCAAGGCGACAATACTCATTTTCACAGACAACACAGACAATACTCATTTTCACCTGAGTTAAGTGAGGAAAGTCGTGTAAAGTGCCTTTCCCAAGGCAAACGCACAATACCGGTGGCATGGCAGGATTCGAACTTGGGACCTCTTGGTTCCGAGCCGAACGCTATTCTTAGGCCACACGACGCCACATCACACAAAGGTAAATTGCAGCTAAAGGACAAGTCTACATACAATATATCAATATACTGGCAAAATAAATAAATGAAATGGTAAATTCTTGATGACGAAGTCTACATGCAATATATCAATATACGCTGTAGAGGAGTGATGGGTGTCACTCAAAACGTCTGGAAGTAATCTCCGTACTTTATCCAGTAGTAGAGTTGTCTATGCCACAAGTAAATATTTACAATGAATATATTTTTTTATAAATTGTCGCTAGTCACACCAATATGACACGAATGTTGGTGATACGATCCAAGAGTAAGATATGTTTTTCTAAGTAAACCTACATTTTTTTAGCCTGTTGCCGATGGCCCGAAAAATCTTTTCTAAAAAGTATTCCATTGGTAAAAAAAAATATTTTCCTACACAGTCGCGCTTCGTTCGAACGACAGGAAACAGCCATTCACAGGCTTCCACGTCAGCGTGACGTCAGCCATGGCAACGGGGTGCTCCGCGGGTGTCCTGTCGTCTATCCACATGGGGGTCAAGGACCTGAAGAAGTGCAACGTCCTGGTGAACGCCATGGACGACAAGAAGATGAAGATTCCATTCAGGTGGGAGGCGCCCACCTGTGGATGCGTCACACTCAGGTGAGAAAAGAAATGTCAATCACGTTTACTTTTGTTCGAGACATATATTTTTCAAGGAGCACACGTCACGGCGACTGTTGCATCAAGAACCGTACTTTCAGAACCATGCGAAACTGGTTAGTCGACGCGTATCCAGAACAGTGCCTGGGGCAAATCTACGTTCTTGGATACGCGGAGACTATCTAGAACCGTGCCTGACAGTAACCCTAACCCATTCAGGCATAGAACTTGATGGGCAAGGTTCTGCATACAATTTCTCCCTCTCTTCTACTGTGCCCTGCATCTGCAGTCGTGGAAACGTACTAGTGCAGCAGCATTCGATCTTTCTTCTGGATACAATAGCGACTTTTATTGATTTGACATCGGGAATTAGTCAGAGGCACCAGGAAGTATGCATCGTCCATCGGCCTGATTGAGTAAAACTTTATAGGCTGTGACGTCATGTTTTTCCGAGATCATATGTCATAAGTGATTTGATATTCTGGAAGAAGGCGATACAAAATTTTTGAGCAAAAGGTATAAACTCTCGCCATGTTCATCATCATACCAACATAGACTTACTTTGACATTGTGTTAAGTTTGTGATGTACTTCTATCGCAGAGCGACTGTCTGGGTGAACAACGTGGCCTACTACATGGAAGACGAAGCCATCACATCCGGGTTCTTGACTAAGACCATCTGCGTCTACGAAGGCATTGGTAATTTTGGCTACTTTTAAGACGTGACTTTATATGCAATTACTCAGTTGTTAAACAAATCCGTACTAATTTAGCAAGATATCTTTAACATACTAGGACTTAGTGTCTCTTCTAAACAGTCACCAGATATTAAAGATTAAGAGCATTTTTGTCAAAAAGAGCATTTTAGGATTTGAAAAGATGGTTTTACAGTATAAATGAGTTCAGATTATATATTTATCTGTAAGGATTGAGTTTTATTTGATGAGTCCTTTATATTTGTTGTCCAGCAGGACCAACGGGAACGGCCGGAAGTAAAGAGGTGTTCATCACAGAAGGCGGAAACGTTGACAGCAGCGAAATCACCGTGCCACTACAGCCGAAAACACCGCAGCCAAACGCTACACCACCGAAACAACCACACCCTATAGTCCCACATGAGGTTCCCTGGCACCCATTGGACGGGAGAAAGGTACAGAGGCACCCATTGGCTGGGCGCCGACCAATCAGACCCGACGCTTCATTTCCCGACATCGTCATGAAGCCTTCGCTCGGACTTCATTCGGGTATTCTCGGCCATGATCGGCAAGCGTCGCCGTCGGCTTTCGCGATTCCGAACCCAAAGTGTCCCGCCGAGGTCCTTCCGAGAGGCATGGATCTCACGGCCATTGAAGAGATCTGCAACGCAACATTATTAGAGAAAGAACCGAACTTTTGGGGCCCCGACCTGCAAAGAAGACGCCGTCCCCAAGAAAGCGGTAGAGGACTTGAGTGGAACGTCCGGCTAAAAAACCTCGGTAGGAGACTTTCCGGTGGGAGCTCGGTGGAGGCCGGAAGTCGCTCGCAACGTCACATCATCCATGAGGCGAACCTTCAACAGTGTTGTCAGCAAGGCGGTCTCGATCGTATGATGTGTTTCGAGTTCCTTCGAAGGGCCAAAATGGACGAAGCCTGCCAACATCGTTTCCTTGACAACGACCTCATCGTTTTCGGTATCCAGCAACCCTGTTGTCGGTACACCAGAGAGGACAGATACGCGTGCTTTGACCAAATAAGATACGGCTACCAAAGAGTCGCACATGCAGCAGACTATACCAAAGAACTAGTCAACTACTTCGACAAGTGGGAAGCTTTCAATGCCCTGAAGAACGTACAGCTCCAACGGCCTCACCGATTCACCCCACCGGAGGTTCGGCACCTGTGTTGGCGGGACAGGCACTGGATGGCCCCCGAGGAGCCGGTTGGGGCGGCCCGGTGCGCGCCGTTGCTGAACAGGACGGACTCGGAATCCGTGGCGCTGAAGAAGGAGATGATCGAGTGCTGTGAGGACATGGAGTCCGGCAGGATGGCGTGCCTGGACGCACTCAGGCGGAAAAGGTGAGGAACTTTTTTTTTTATTCAACAAGAAAGAAACAAAGACGGAGTGGCGCAGCACTGAAGTAACATAACTTATATTAACTGGGCCACTTAACATTTGAATAATCTGACTACACAAACAAAAAGACAAACAAAATAACATTAACAGCAATAACGACTACAACATAAATAATGAATACGACTGATGTGCAAACAAAAAAGGATGAAAAAAGACGATAAAAAGGATAAAAAAAGAACGGACAGCAAACACTATTTCCTGTTTTTTGCCTCTTTTTGTACATAATTAATTATAGAATAGAATAGGGGTCCTTCCTATTGTGAGCGGCTCATACCTGTACAGTCATATGGCCGCATTCACTGTCGTATTTAGGTCATCAGAGCACTGAAAGGCTGCCACAAGAAACCCTCACGTGATTTAGCCTCACCAATTGTAAGCTCCTTTCCATTTGCCATTATCTCCTTTTGGCCACGAAAAAGAGTAGTCGACCCACCTAATAACAATAACAATCACATTTAAGACGAAAGTGCGGTTCAATATTTTGAAAGATGTTTGTTGTCCTGCTCAGGTTGGACGACTACTGCAGCAGAGAACCCCAAACAAGCGAACCGAGCCACCCTTGTTGCCAGGCAACGGCAGACGAGCGGTACGAGTGTTTTGACCAGGAGGACGCGCTTTTCGACCCGAAGGTGCACAGAGACGACTACAGCAAGAAACTGGAGGCGTACAGGGAGAACTTCCGGGCCTGGATCAATAAGCTATTCCGGGAGGAGTCACAGGTAAGGCACGGTCAATTTCGTCATACGATTGTTTCTAAAGACTTACTTAGTTTATGGAGGTACGACTTACTTTGGTCAGCAGAAACTCAAGAAGCTGAGTGAGGGTAGATTGTAGTGTACTAGTGATATTTGGTATGTCGGTAGATTTGTTTTCTTAGTTTGTTTGCGGTTTTGTTTATTCGTGAAGTACTCCAATCGGCCTGCTGTATGCTTTTCATTGAGGTCATGAAAGAAGAGGTCAGGGTCAGACAAAAAAATAACAAGATACGATACACGTTACGTGAATGAAGTCCTAACAAATCAATAAACATATAGGTCCTGAGAAAATGAAGGTCCTAGCGGCTTTTCATTGTACTATAGGAGAGCCGTTGGTTTTCTATCTGATGTCTTCACACAGACCAATTCATTTTCCTTTGTTCTACAGATGTCAGAAGAAGACGAGGCTAACTCCACCCAGGCTCCTCAGACAAAGAGCAAGGCGATCGCTGTGAACTCTGCACTCAGCAGTAGGGAACTAGGTTCGTGACAATACATCACTGTTACTTAGTGTTTACGTTGAACCACTTAACGGCTGTCTTCTTCAGTGCAGTGGGTCTTGGTCCTTCCACTGGACTAGCCCCCTGCTGTAGTGATTGGCTACACAAACGGAGAAGGGCAACGCCCTATGCACCATATACATATAGGTGCGGGCAGGAACTTTGGTCAGTAGAGGTTGGATTTTAGGCTCCCTGTAATAAGTCCCCAATCCATTCAAACGTGAATATTTTACTCGACACCAGTATTACTCAAAAATATTAGACATAGGTGTTTGTGGTTTTCAGTTTGTAAAGTACGTAATTTGTTCTTTCCAATTTTTGTTTTGTTTCGTCTTACATTCACAGTGACGTGAATTACACCATCTTCGCTTACCACCTGTTTTATATCTTCATAGCGGAGGAAGACGAGGAAGTTGAGAGTGATACGGCGGCGGAGGAGAAAGAAGACGAAGAAGAAAGAGTCCCAGTCAAGACTGTGAATAAGAAGGTTGTACAAGAAGTCGGCGATCGAGGGGGGAAGAAGAAATTCAAGAAAGACGACATGAACCGCAAGATAGGTGTGGAGCAATTCTGTTATGTATTTAAATCATGCAAGGATGACATTTACTTAACGGCAATGCATTCCATGTCACTGAGTGTATTTCTTGTTTCTTTGCAATCCACCATTTTGTTATTTTTACTCTTTTCTATGACATCTTTAGTCTTGACAAAAGATTCTAATACACCAACTCTCTTGCCTTTGCAGCAAGAGACAAGAAACGCCTCCTGTTGAAATGCTGCAGAACTGGAAGCCGCCGCTCCAGGCTGTCCCGCGCATGCGCCAGCGAGGCTCAGCGATTCGTCCGCCGTTTCCATAACGACGATCGAATCGCGTGTTCTTCGGAGTTCGTCCGGTGCTGCGAGGAGACCCAAAAATCGGACATGTTCGAGTTGTCTGACATGTAGAGGCGATGACGTCTACACAGGACGTACGTCGTGACGTATACACGGAGACGTCATGACGTTTACACAAAGAATTGATTACACACTGCCATCCTGTCCTTTTCCTCGTTACGTCATTATTGTTTACCCCATGCAAAACAACAACGGGGCGTATGTACTTGTCTAACGCTATATTGATTTGTAAGTACGTTATATGTCACCAAAGTAAGTCCCAAATATATACAAATATAACGTTGACATTTTATATAATGTAGCCCAATGGAATAGAATGTTTTGTGATCCTTTATAGTTTTCCGTAACACCTGAAACTATTTTCAGAAACAAGATGGTTAGAATCTTTGCCAAATACATGTACAGTATTTGTATACATCACTTCATCTGTATACCTTGTAACATATTAAAGAAATTAACCATAATACAAATGAGGCCTTAAGTCTGTAAATGGGAATTTAGATACCAGATAGTGAGATCAAGGTTAAGTTACGATTACTCAGAGAGTTTCCAACCTGCCTAGATCATTGCTTCGAGTATCACAAGACGACCGAGCGCCTGGTCTGCGTGCCAGACTGTTGCCAGGGCCAGTATACAGGCTAGCTCCTCGGCTCCAGGGCTAGCCTGGGTGCCAGACTATTGCCAGGGGCAGTATACACGCTAGCTCCCGGCTCCAGAGCTAGCCTGGGTGCCAGACTGTTGCCAGGGGCCAATATACAGGCTAGCTCGTCGGCGCCAGGGCTTAGAACATGTCCCCAAGGAAATTTTACCACAAACCCCCTCAGTTAGACCCTGACCTTCCCTGGCCTTTGTACTGACCCTGAGAACAGTCTGGCATCCAGGCTACCGAGCACCTAAATCTAATTGTTTTGCAAAGTCAGCGCAAGGAAGTTAACGGGGGTCCTCCTTGGTCAGCGTAATTCTACACCCGCCAAGAAATGCTGCCAACAGTTCAAGGAGGCGTGCCGTTAAACGGGCCACATCCTGTTAATTATAAACATGTTTTTTTCAGATCTGGGCAAACCTGTTGGTAGCTGACTAACTCTTTACTTATGTACTCTTTAATTAATAATTTCTAAAATTTCTTCAGTAACAAAAGAAAATGACAGGGACTATATAAAAGCAGGGCTGCAGATGAATCAGCCAGGGTATTTATTTAGGGAGGGGGGAACACTCCCGCTAGGAGCTGGCAATGCCTTTTTTAAATTCCAGCTTGTAATCACAAGGCGTGGTGACGCACACCAACACAGAGGACAATACAGTACTCATTTTACCTGAGCGAAGTGAGGAAAGTCGTGTGACTCGAGCACAAGATCCGTGGCAGGGTTCGAACCCAGGACCTGTTGGTTCCGCGTCGAACACCCAACATACCGTTGCACCCCCCCCCCCCCCGCAATGATTTTAAAAGCTGTCAAATTCCTTCAACACCCGCTAAGAGATGATGTCAACAAATAAAACAGGGCTTGTTGTTGGCCACATCCTGTTTTTCAGAGTCTGGGCAGACCTGCCAGGCGCCGTGGTTTTAATTGGGACATGCATCCCATGTTCCCGAGAACGCGCCAAGGTCAACATCGATGGGCACTTTAAGCATGGCAACAGGGAAAACGACTAGCCTCTTCCAGACTCCTCTGGTTGCTGGAACAGCTATAGCCTGGGTACCAAACCTTTGGTCGGCTTGGCGGTAATTTTTCGGCCCCGGCTTTTAGCAAGCACAGGCACAGGCGAGTTACGCCTCGGACCTATCTCCAGCTGGTTTCCCTGTATCCGCTGGCTTCCTGTATTACGCTCAGTCTTCCATTGCCGCCGACCCAAAGAAGCGCGGTAATTGAGGCCTGGTTGGCGGCACCAAACGCTCTCGGCGCCGAAGGAATAGCGCTGAGCTCACGGCGGTCTGGTTACCAGGCTAGAATAGCTAGCACTAGCCTCCCAGTACATGTCAGTAACACATCAGCTTACGCACTATGTAATCCATTTACTTTTATAGTGGCGTTCATTGTATTATAATTATTATTATTAGATAGCAAATTTTATTTGTTAGAAGTGAATGCTAATACATGTAGTAGTTATGATGTATGTATTTCATGCGAGAGGACTCCAGGAAGAGTAGTGTATGTATTGTATGTACACTAATGGAGATTCCTTCATAAACAAAGAAAGTGAAGTAAAACTTATTTTCGCGACACACACAAAACGAATTGCTCTACATTATAATTTAAAATGATTTTGTTCTCTTTGTAAAAAACAACAACACCCATCAGGGTTTTTAATGGAACAACCCTTTTGCGTCACTCATGTTTACCCCTTCGAATGAATTGCACTGATTGGTGCATTGCCCGAGTCAACAAGCATCACGTGATACAGAAAACAGCTGATGTTGTCACCCGGGGTCCAGTATCCGTACTTTGCCCTAACCGGACCAGAAGGACGCAGACCCAACATGAAGTGGACGCTTGTGTTCTTCGCTGCCCTTTGCGCCCATGCGTGGGCAAAAGGTAGGATTTTTTTTTCTTTTTTTTATAAATCTGAAAAATCCATCGTTCCATATTTTGTTTTGGGGGCATGTTGGCACTGGAACCAAGGCCATGAGTTGGCCTATCCTTGTAGCCTCTACCAGGCTTCGGAAAGCGGCTGGAAAGAGTAGAAATTCGGACGCGGCAAACTGTACTCTCTCGTGGACCAACTCCCCTAGCATGTTATCTGTCTATTTGGCCAATTTCTACTCTTTCCAGCCGCTTTCCGAAGCCTGGTAGAGGCTACTATGCTTGTACTTTGTCAATCAGAGCGCATTTATAGGCAGCATAACCATGGGGTGTACTAGCCTAGGTGTTAGCCTCTACCAGGCTTCAGCGGCGGCTGGAAAGAGCAGAAATTTTCCAAATAGACAGAAAACATGCCAGGGGAATTAGTCCGCTAAAGGAGTACAGTTTGTCGCTCTGAGCGGAGTTACTCCCTTGGCATGTTATTTGTCTATTTGGCCAATTTCTACTCTTTCCAGTCGCCTCTGAAGCCTGGTAGAGGCTAGCTAGGAGTGTAGGTGATGAAACTGGTTGAATAGCGATGCATAAACCTCTGTCCGTATGTATTAATAAGGAATACATAGCGTGAAACCTGTCATATGGTTAGTGAAAACTTGAACCGTTTTGTAATGTACGACAATTTTTGTGTATCAAAAGTTTCTCCGTTTTTTTTCCGTCAAAATTACCAATTTACCGTTATTCTCGGCGTCCGCATCACTTATATAATTGAAACACTAAAATTTTGCTTAAGATGCTCAAAAAAAGTCATTGCTACTACTTATCTGCTTGGATATAAACTCATTGGTACCATAGTGCAACACATGTGTGACTAAAGTTCGATAGGTTTGTGGTCACAAAGGTCGGCGTGTCGAAAACACGAGGTGACTTGTGATCGGGGTTACCACAATGGGGACACCGACAACACTGTACTAGGGTAATGTTAACTTTGATGCCAAAGCAATGAAGAAGAGTTTGCAAACTTAATTTAGTTTGTTCACTTGTATCTCCATGATTGTAGCTTAGTTCTCGGTATGGTTAGCGGCCATTAATTTTTGGAATTTAGATAACACTTTTAACCCGTTTGTAAAGAGCATAGTACATTTGCGGGACGATGCTGGTGGGTTAGAAGTGAACAATGTGCCCCCACGAAAACAGGGCCTAAGTTAAAGTACTGTGGTAAAATTTCCTCGGGGCATATTCGTCATACATTTCCCTGAAGCCCAGGAACTGGCATGTGTAGGCACTGGCAACAGTCTGGCATCCGGGCAATATTTCCATGCCACAAAGGGATTCACAAATTGACACGAACCCCAATTAGTCAAGACAAACAAAGCAAATTACATTTCGACGCTTCCGGCATCAAAACAATAGCCAAAGATATTAGGTGCGAATGGAATTAACATAAAGTGGATTTTGTTTTTGCAAATCCAATAAAATTTAAAATAACAATAGGTCCTGTTTGTTGTCACCTGAGTCAACGACTATCGTGAATTGAAACAGGAACGCTGAAACAAACAAAGCACTTCTTTGTCATCACGAGGCATTTAGATAATGCCATCTCAGAAATCCCAAGGAAGCCTTCTTGGAAATCCTAACCTAACGATGACGTAGTCATTGCACCGTCGTGCTGGTACGAATGTCACCACATCACACGGTTTGCCTAAAAGTCAACATCATTCTTCAGATAAACAACAAAATACGAAATCTTCAATTTTTTACACTATTAAAGTGACCTCATTGCACTGCAATGTAATAAGATAGTTGTGTTTTTTGTCTAATGCCAACGGCCCAACAACATTACAATATAAAAGAAAATCATTTACAATGAATATTTACAAAGTACTCTCCCGCTAGGAGCCGGCAATGATTGCACTGCAACAAAGGCGTGCTAAATGTTGGAAAAATGCGCGTAAAATACATAATTCTGTCCCTACATCTGCTTGAAGATTACCATAAATGCCACAAGGTAAATTTGTTTGGACTTTATTCTGCTCTGCCCTGCCACAGAAAATCAATCTTTCCCCTCAAGTTGTTTTGTCGTCAAACAAAACCGATGGCACCATGTTGTTAAGTTTACACTGCGCCAAATGCCTTAGCCTCTACCAGGCTTCTGAGGCTGCTGTAAAGAGTAGAAATTGGACGAATAGATGCCATGGGAGTTGGTCCGCTAAAAGAAATTAGAGCGGCAAACTGTACTCCTTTCGCGAACCGACTCCCCTGGCATGTTATCAGACTATTTGGCCAATTTCTACTCTTTCCAGCCGCCTTTGAAGCCTGGTAGAGGCTAACCATGCTGTTTACACACTCTGATGAATGCGTGACCAAACGATCTCCACGGGGTGGCGCGAATCTCGTGTTTTTGCTTTATTTGCAACTTCTTACCCAAGGGCTAATTCTAAATCACATGAATATTTTAAAATGTTCTGCTATAGAACTCAGCTTGGGCACTAGCGACTGCACAGTATACACACTGCATAAGAACAAAACCATGTTTATAGTACATAGTTATGCAAAGAAACTTGTTGATGAATTTATGCAGTGAAGCATAACTTAACTAGTAGAAACAACCAGAAAAACAACCAAGACATCTTACACCTCCACAATTTTGTGAAGAAAGGCAATACCGTCTACTACTAGTAGGTACTTAGTGTAAAGCATTAGTGTAAAGTAGCAAATGGTTATCATTCTGCCGTCTTATTAGTGCATGCCTATGCATGTAGAAATACACGTTCGAATTCTGTTATTTCTCAAGAAATACCAAGACAAGATGGGGCACATTTTTTTTTACAATTGTTTTCATTCATTCATTCATTCATTCATTCATTCATTCAATCTTTCTTCTTTCTTTATCTCTCCAGAGAAGCACCACGAGTGCCCAGACCGGTACCCGTCGGAGCTGGCTAAGGGAGGTGCAGAGAAGACCTACAATGAGCTTCCGGGGGGAGAGCCGCTCTACCAGCTTCATATGTACGAGGCCGAGGACGGATTCAAACCGCTGGAGACTCACACACGTAAGGCACGAAGTTGTTACCGTCGCCAGGAAGGTTATGTTTTAGTGGGCGCGAGTTTGTTTGCGTGTGTCTGTGTGTCTGTCAACAGCATAAGTCGCGAAGGCTTGGATGAATTGTCATGAAACTTGGTTGGTTGGTAGGTCTTCATGAGAGCTCAAAGTTATTAGATTTTGGGACCTCTGGCGGCTTTCGTTGGTACTGCAGCAAAACTTCCGGTTTTGATATCTCGTGATCTGGACATGCTAGGGTGACAAATTTTGGATGGTAGATTCATTCATCCATCCACTCATTCGTTCACTCACTCACTCACTCGCTCCAGTGGGCCTGCACAGCAACAACAGAGACCGGAAGTTCCGGGGCTTCCACGTCAGTGTGACGTCAGATGACGCCAAGTGCAAGTCGGGAAAGCTCAAGGCGTACCACAAGGGCGTGAAGGAGCTCAAGCATTGTAACGTCCTGGTCAGCAGCAAGAACGAACCCACCGTCAAAGTGCCGCTCGCCTGGAAAGCGCCCCCTTGCGGTTGTGTTACCTTCAGGTAAGTCGTGCGATCGTCGTACGATCGCAAACTGAAGACATTCTTCATATGGATAGTCGTGAATGTGTCGACAAAATCTCGTTACGGAAAAGACTGTCTTAGATCCTTGTTGTCCGTTGGTTCTCTGACAGCCTGCTTGAAAATTCTGCCAATCTAGATGCGCCTATTGTTGGGAAATATCCTTACATTTGTGTCTTTGACACTCTTAAAAGTCCTATTTATAGACCTTTGCATTTGAACTACTAGTATACCCCTGATGTACGTTACACGTTGCAGGCCGTGTTTGTGTATTAACTTGTCCCTTAACTTGTAAAATGTATCCTCTCGTTCACTTAATTTCAAGTTCCTGTAAAAGTTAATCTTCCCGTAGTTAAATCTACGAAGGCCCACAACGACACTGCGCGGCACCGCTTCCAAAGCCCGAAGAGAGAGCGTTGCCAAGGGCTATACCTGCGCGACGCCTCTTTGGAGAAGGTTGATCCTTATTTACCCTTGACCCCAGGGCCACGGTGATCGAGGACGACACCAAGTTCTACCTTGACGACGGGCGTCTTGAAGACGGTCCGCTGACCAAGACGGTGTGCGCACTGGAAGACGACAACTTCGACGTCAAGAACGAGATGGAAGAAGAGAAAGGTGAGAACACAGTCACATGACGTCCGGGCCTGGATCTCATTCCCAGCGTTGCTAACAGAGCCTAATAGATAACTAACAATCCTTAAATTGTTACATTTAGCAAACAGTGATCAACATATCGGTGTCTTATAATGTTATTGACAATTCTTCAATGGAATGCTGGTGGAGTCTAGGATGCCAATATGGCTACGAACCAACTGATGACGCCATTTGCGTGCAACATGGTATGTAATTTAGAATGGCTTCTATTTAATATAAACTTCTGTCCGTTTTAACAGAGGACATGGACATGCCACTGGAGAAATACCAACCAAAGAAAGGTAATTCTGTTGTTACTAGTATCCAATACCTTATTAGTCTACATGGTGTCCACAATGTGCTATTAAGAAATCAGTAGACTCATTATGGTAGCTGCTTCATTACTATAATGAACAGACGGGAACATAAAGTACAACATTATTTTGAATCAAAAAAATGTTGATAAATGCATTTAAAGCTTTGTGATCTTTATATAGCCAAAGATGACTGTATCATAGCCAATATATGTATGCTCTTAAAATGGGGCAGAACAGCCACCACGTATTTGAGTCACACGGTCACCTTTGCTAATTTTTGTGTTATCATTGTCATGATGTTACTTCTCTTTTTGCCCACACAAGACGTCATGACCGTGGTGAAGGAGGTGGCGGAAGACTCTGAGTTCGAACCAAAGCCCGAGTTCGAATCGAAGCCCGAGTACGAATCGAAGCCCGAGTTCGAAGAGCCTGAAGAGGACTGGGAAGAAGAGGTGGCCGAGTCTGATTCTGAAGAAGAAATGGACGAAGAAGAGGAAGATATTGAGGACATTGACGGTAAGATTTCTTCATCTTTACTTTAGTATATTTGATTTGGAGAAAGCTTCGCCCATTTTAAAGGGCGAGGAATAAGTCTATTTACCATTTTCTCAGTTATTTCACATCTTTTAGTAAAGTTAAACTTTAATGGTCCTTTGGTAAGTATCTGTCCAACTGTATAATGCCTAGTTTTGATGAATCAGTTGCATTGCTGACATTCTTATTTGTTTGTTTGTTTGTTTGTTTGTTTGTTTGTCTTGTTGTTCTCCAGGCGCTGAGTTTGACAGACTGTGCAAGGCATCCGAGGGAAAGCTGGGGCGCCCTTCCAAGCGCATGCGCTTCTGGGCCATGATGGGGCTCTGCTGCCGCTACGAAGGTGAAACATGATCTCCTGTTACACGTTGAAAGTTTGCAGTCACGTGTCTATGACGTGACGTAGCGTCAGCCATGTTGGTGGATTAACCACTTGTTCTACTAAAGAATACCTTTCTTTCGCCTCTGCGCGTTGCGAGTGCACAATACTGTATATAAACATTTTTTTTCACATAATTTTTTTCAAGAAATTTTTTCAAGAAAATTTTTCAGGAAATTTTTTTAAAGAAATTATTTAAAAGAATTTTTTTCAAGAAAGTAGTTTCTATTGGAACGAAGATGTTGCAAAATCGTAACGTTTTCTGACCGTTGGCCTTTCTGATAGCATCCAGTCCAACAGAAAGCAAAAAAGCCTGGTTATCAGAAAACACAACGACATTTTAGCCCTGGCCAGCAGCTGATTGAAGATCATGTCCTAATGTGTTTCTGTTTCTTGCTTAACAGGGGATGAGAGGAGCGAATGTGTGAGCAAGGCACGGGCCCACATCCAGTCGCACAAGGAGGCACGCCAGGATCGCCGGCGGCCAGACAACCGACCCCGCCCGGCAGTTCGCCAGCCCCGGCCCGGTATGAAGCCCGAGGAAGACACGGAGGACCGGAACAGGCCGAGGATGGTGCGCCCTGGCTCAAAGCGTGGCTCTATGTACGAGGACCAGATTCCCTTGAGTGGTGAGTTTGGTCAAACTTGTTAAGCACCTTCCACTCTTTAATAGCACTTCTAGCTGTTGAATGTAATTACACTTCCCGTATTGAAAGACACTGACAGAAATGTGTGAACAACAGGAAGGTCTACAACCAACACTCACTCACACACACTCCTCTTGGATAGGACGTAGGATAACCGGAGGTCCCGTGTTTAAGGAGAGCCACACCTTGAGCCCATTTAAGATCCCACCACACTTATCGAAAAAAACAGGGATCCTTCCCGGTGTGAGCGGTTCAAACCTTACAGTCTGATCTCAGGTTTGACATCTTTGTAGAGGTGATAGTCAACTGTTGTGTCAACACTTACACAAATGTGGTAAATCTTCATAAATGAATAAACTTGTAATGTTTTTTTAATCGACTCTTTCAGTCGAGGCCTTCCGTGACATCAGGAAGAACCCATTCAGCTGCCCCAGGTCTCCCACCTTCATCGCCCCCAGGCAGACCGACACGGACGGCATCAGCGCCCTCTGCCAACACATGGAGGGACTGCAGCGTCCGTCTGCGCAGAGGCCCCGCCCGGGCATGCGCAGGCCCCGCCCAGGCATGAGGGAGGAAGATCGCCGCGGCCCCCGCCCGGGCATGCGCAGACCTCGTCCAGACATGAAGGAGGAAGATCGCCCTGGCCCACGCCCGCACATGCGCAGACCCGGCCCAGACATGGACGAACACCGTAACCATCCCCGCCCGCACATGCGCGGACAGGGCCGCCCCCATCCCCGCCCGCAGATGAAGCCGGATATGGACATGAAGGAGCGCGGCAGTTTGTATGCCGAGGGAGTCAAGCAGCTGGGTAAGATCATGGTATCATAATACATATCACAATACATGTACAAAATGACCAATTGACTGGTGGATGTACCAACTACCAAGTACCTAGTACCAGCCCAGAAAAGAACAAGAAATAGTCATGCCTTCAAGTACCAGAGCTATCAACCAAGGATTGACGTGTTCAAAAACTCGTTTTTTCCTAGAACTATCGTAGAGTGGAACTCGCTACCACCAAATACAGTAGAGGTATCGCCATTAGATAGTTTTAAACATTGTTTAGAGTAAGACGTTCAAAGGTTAGGTGTAGCATGTCGTTCGGTGTAATGTAGCCAGCTGGCGCCGCGCCGCGTGCCTGCGAAGCTGATGTGTTACGCCAAAGGGCGGTTATACCGGCTATACAGATACAGATACAGAAGCTGATGTGTTACGCCAAAGGGCGGTTATACCGGCTATATAGATACATCACAGTATCGTCTGACTCGACGATGATCGTTGGGGTCGTGTGGCGTGTTTTGCTCTGTACCAAGAGGTTCCGGGTTCGAATCCTACCATGTCACCGATCTTGTGCCCTTGGGAAAGGCACTTTACACGGCTTTCCTCACTTCACTCAGGTGGAAATGAGTACCTACCTTCGGTTAGGGACGTCCCTCAGATAGGACGTTAAATGGAGGTCCCGCTCTACGGTTGCCGCCCACCCATGGTCATTAACCCCCAGCAGCGAGAGCTTGTGTAAACATAGTCTCTACCAGACTAACTGCGCAGGCTATAATAGGGAGATATTTGCTAGGGGAGTCTGGCCGCCTTGAGGTTGACTGGCCGCGCTCCCGCGGACCGACTCTACTGGCCAGCTATTCCCTTCTTTTGCCGAATTCTACGATTTGTACCCCCGTAGGAAGGCCTGGTGGAGGCTAGTGTAAACACAGGCTAGGGTTAGACATCCAGATTTCTAAATGTACTAATTCTACTCAAGCTACTCACTTACTTCATTGACGAATGAATCGTCCGCAGGCATCCAGGTGCTGATGTATGGAGGCTGGAAACATCTCTCTATTTTGGGCATACAGCCTCCAGTTGGCCTTGGCGGCCCATAAAGAAATAAATACAAAAATAATAAAAATCAATTAACTGGATGATCATAAATTCTATAAAGAGTCAAACGATCCTGATATCCCACACTAACTTTCATCAGTGACTGAGAACGTGACATTCCCAGTTCCCATGATGATATCATTTGAGCCATCCAGTTATAATGGATCCAAGTAGGTAATATATTAAACTGATTTTTAATGGAGCCCAACAGCACAATTGAAATGATACAGTACACTAAGTATATAAATGGATAGCAAACATTTGAATGCCAGATTAATTCGTTCTGCCATTTATTCATTCATCCATGTACCTCTTCTCAGCTCACAAGGTACGAGAGGGAATGGCCATGAGGCGTACACAACGAAGCGCAGAGGAACCCAAGCCGGCACTGTTGGGTCATAAACACGAACAGCACAGGTTTGACAAGGAAACTGATGAGCAGGTTAGTGTCTTTCGCTCTTCATTCTTGGTTTCATTTATCCAATCAGTTTTTCATTCATTCATTCATTCATTTAACATATTTAGTCATTCAATCATTCATTCATTCATTCATTCATTCACAAATTCCCTCTCCAGAAGCCCCGCCCAGGACACGCCATGTACGGACACCAACACGAGAAGCACGTGTTCGACGATGAGTATCAAGAGGTATAATTATAAGTTTCAATGCCAAAGTGAACGCTCATATTAATCAATATGTATTTATCTACTTCATGCTTATGTATAGTTTTAACACGTCTCTTAATTGTGTTTATATTCTTTCCTAAGGTTTCATCTTTAACATGTGTCAGTGTTTCGGAATACACTTAAGTCTTACTTTTAACTGTGTGCACCCAGGTGCTCCAGGTTCGCAAGGAGGGAATATCCAAGTGCTGCTCAGTGGTAGGCGAGGAGCAGGGAGACTGCTTCAGGTATTCCTATCTTCACCTGTATTATCTTACATCTACCTGTAGATTCCTCCATCATAGATTGAAGCTACATCTTAAAAACACCTATCCTGCTGCTCCCAACATATATTCGGAAGCATATTCATGTCTTCAGTGCTATACCCAACATATGTTGGGAAGTCTCGACTTTTTCTCATTTTTGTAATGATGATGTTATTAGGACTTGTTAGTAACATTGTAGACTAGTAAAACAAAAGCAGTACCCCCTATTGCAAGAGGGTCTGAAATCCCGAGCACTGGAAGCATGTAATGCACAGAATAGCCAGCAGGACAGTGGTTAAAGCTTCAATTCCAATCATTCCTCTCCAATAGCTCCCTGCAGAAGACGGATATAGAGACCCTGTGTGCCCGAGAGGACCTGACCACGCACGGCAAGTTCGGACTGAGCCATCCTTGCTGCCAGGAGGAGGAGGGGCGCAGGGCAGAGTGCTTCGACCAGGAAAGGTCCGGTTGTTTTCTGTTGTTATTGATTTTTTTTTTACAAATTAATAGCAAGCTCTTTACATTATGAGTACGACAAAAGGGCATAGCTATACGATATAACAACGGATTAGTCTCGCGTAGCTAATTAGAAAGGTCTGGTTGTTTTCTGTTGTTGTTTTTTACAAGTTAGGGGTAAGTAACAATGAAACCTTTTTGTGTAGCTAAATACAATTAAATGGATAAACATGAAACTTACTTACTTGTACGTGACAAGGTCATTGCGAGTGGCCTGCTTCAAAGTCAGTTCTTTGTCTGCACAGTGTCCTGTGTCATAAACGTGAAAAATAAATATATAATGATCAGTGATTTGTCAAAACAGGTCGACCTAGAGATATCGCAATATTAAGTTGAAACTGTACATCTTCTTTGACCTGATGTTTTTTTCAATGATTGTTCCAACGCACTGGTTTGTGTTGACAGATATTGGTACGACCAGGAGGTACATGAGACGGACTTCACGCCCGACCTTGAGAAGTTCTACGACACCCTGCAGCAGCTCATCGACCTGAAGAACCCGTGGAGAAACCGCGCCATTGCCATCTCACCCGAAAGGGTAAATTTTACATCTCAGTTAAAGTCCTTGTCACACATTCAGAACCTTCCTCAGAAAACCAGCCGACCAAGGTTGGCTGAAGTTCGTTAGAAGTCTCGCCAGATTTAGTTCACGTCTACCTTTTTACATCTATCGAATTTGAGTTTGAGTCAAATTAAGTTCACTGCCAACCATGCCCCGACCTACTCCCGAGCACCAGCCAGCCAGCCAGCCAGCCACCAACCAACCATACCATCATCTCTTAGCATAAAGCCATAAGGCTCATATACCACCGACTTAGTTCAGTGCGCAGAAGTGGTGGTCCTTTGGCAAACTTGTTAACAAAAGCAGCCGTATTTTGTGACACCTGGTTCTCACATTTAACCTCTCCATAACGTATGTTGGTCAGTTAAATGTACAGCAACATAGGCTACATCGTGACACCTAAAAAACATGAGCTCCTGATATACATGAAGTTTAAATTTAAGGAATGGTAAAGATGATAGTTACCTCTCTCTACAGGTTGGCCGTTACTGCGAAATGGTGAAGAAGTGGCAGGCTCCGACCCAGGAGGACGTGCCCAGCCAGTTCGGAGTCTTCTACAGCTGGTACGAGAGGGTGCAGCAGAAAATGGTACGTTTAACCACGACATTGCTTACTCACTCACTCACTATCCGTTTAACGTCTCGTGTTCCTCGTCGCTCGAGGGTTGGACGTGGAATGTCGCCCTGGCCTGATTGCTGCTCTCCAGCTGATTCTGTCCTGTGGGTCGGCCTTCTGAAGATTCAGTTTGCAGATGTCTTCCTTAACGGTGTTCACCCATCTCTTCTTTGGGCGGCCACGTGGGTTCTGGCCCTCAACAGACATAGAAAGCAAATTGATATCTATGTCACAATGAATTTAATGATATCCATAGCAAAAAAAAAGTCATATTCAAAACCTGGTGCTGATTGCATCTTATAGCTTTAAGATGGAAACCAATCCCTGACTTTGCAACTTCACTATGATATAATCTTTTTTTTCTGTATAGTGAGCAAAAGCCACAGTCTTTTATCTGTATTGAAAAAAGCTCTGTGTACTACTCTAGATGAGTCACTAATCTTTGGCTCACAACCATGGAACAAGCTTCTTGCAGCTTAAGACGTGTCTTGAGATACCTATAAGCCAGTCTTACCGACTGGAGTTGTCTGGTAAGGTGTCTAACCCCCTATACTTGAAGCCATGTTGATCTTCCCCGCTACTATACTGTATGGACGCTGACAATGTCTTTTTTTTATCACAACAGAAGCTCGTGGAGTGTTGCCAGATCGAAGACGGCGAAAAGGTGAAGAGCTGTATCGATGAGCAGAGCCGCCAGCGGGTGGACCGGTACTGCAGCTCGGACCCGCAGTTCGCAAACCAGCCCGCCCACCCTTGCTGCCAGATGGCCAGCAACGACAAGTACCAGTGCTTCGCGCAGGAGAAGGTGGACTACAACGAGGAGGTGATTACCTTCTTTATATTGAACAACATAGAAACGTACAGGACACAGCGGTGGGCACCTCTAGGAGATTGCTAATCTTAGCCCCACCACTGACAAAGAAGAGTACATACAATAGCAATGGATAATAATAATAACAAAACAGCAACAACTAACAAAACAACAAAACAGCAAATAACAAAACCGCAAATAACGCCTTTACCTTTAAACTATAGAAGTACTATAAACCAATGGACTATCACCCTACAGTAGTGCTATTATATATATTCTCGGTGTTCCTCCATTAATTTTGGATGACCTGTCTTTGATATATATATTGTTGACTCTTAGAATTCTTAATGAAATTCTTCCATTACTACGGATGCTGACCTGTATATATAATCAATTGCAGCCTAATGTAAAGAGAATTAGCAAGTACTGACAACAGTACCTGACGATTTCTCGTTTCTGTGTGGTTCAGGTCCACTCCAAGGACTTCGGCCCGGTACTGTCTGATTACATGGAAGAGTACTGGGACTGGCTGGAACAAAGGATGGAGGAGGTAAGCAAAGTAGAGCTTATAATGGTATTGTATCCAGAACCGTGCCTGTCTAAGTTCTATGCCTGAATGGGTTAGGGTTAGACTCAGGCGCGGTTCTAGATAGTCTCCGCGTATCCAAGAACGTAGATTTTTCCCAGGCACGGTTCTGAATACGTGTGGACTGTATATGTATATATATCCAGAACTGTGCCTGACTGGTTCTGGATACAACAAAATGCCTCTATAAGAAACTGTGGTGTGAAACGCATCTCCAGAAGTTTCCCAGTCCATATTTAGTCTTTACAGATTCTATTGCCTTTTTCCAGGGTTTCGACAAAGATCCACTTCTTCAGATGCCGCTGAAAAGGGCTCAGATCCCAGACATCCCTTCAGGTTTGTTAAATAGTACTTGGAAATCATACCTCCACCAATCATTTTTAAATAGTTGTGAAATACTATATGTATTACTGTAGTGGGTTTGGTGTAAGTACAGTGTAACTTGAAAGTTTATGGATGAAAATATATGTATGAAAACGTCTACCTATTGGGCAGGTGTGATCAAAAGAAGAGTTTGATGTTGGTCCCTTTTGCAGCTGCAGCTGTTTACATCTTTATAAGCTTCATATTTTCTTTCCTCTACAGAGGAGGAGGAGCTTGAGGAAGAGATGGAGGAGATCGAGTTCTCGGACTCGGAGATGGAAGATATGAGCGAGCTTGACGAGGAGGCCATTGAGGAAGCTGAAGAGGAGGAGGAGTCCGCTGCAGATGCTCGTGAGTAACACTGCACGAAAAGTTGGATTTACCAACGGTAGTAAATGCCGGTAAAGTGTGGAAATGTCTACCGGTTATACTGGCTATACAGATACAAATAGAAAAAAATACTTACCTGTGAACTTAAATCATATAAAACCACTTATAAATAAATGGATTTTGAAGTGGCCACTCTTATATTTATCCTTCTGTTTTTTTTTCTCCAGTCCGCCCACTGATGCCCCGCCTGGTACGGAAGGTGGACTGCTGCAAGGCGGGAAAGGACGGCGCCAACAAGCCGCGGACCTGCCGTAACAAGGCGCTCTCCTACATCGGCTCCCTTCCCCTCCGCACCAGCAGGGGCAAGAACATCTGCCAGAGAATGTTCTGGAAGTGCTGCCAGAGGGCCAAGAGAACCGTGAGTCTTATTTTCTCATTTTTTTTATTCATTTAAAAAACAACTGAACATTATGCCAAAAACAGTTACTCAAGCAACTGGATATGATTTTGGAAACAGTCAGACGTTTCAGGTAGCATCCACTACCTTTCGTCAGTGACACTAAGAGACTGTAGGAGAATTGCAGGTTTATAAGCACAAGCTGTTGACTGAACATTACACTGACTTACAGGCAGCTGGGCTGATATACGTAAGTCAACAATTATACATAGGGGGACAACAGGTGACATTAGTAATTTTAGATGAAACCAGCTGACAGTTTTAAGTCGATATCACAGTCATATTCAAAAGACACCGTGGAAACTAGATACTGCAAATCAAGTGAAATAAATCTATACTATGTATTTTTTTAAGTTGAAGCCAGAGGTGAAGGTTAGACAGCATTTCTAATCTTGCAATTTTGCTGATAAGAAAGTGGATCGGTAGACCGTTTGTATGACATGTTTTTGCTCTAAAAGCTTTCTTAAAGCCTTCCAAATAACCAAACAAGCAGGAATTCGCACATGTACTAGGTTCGCTCTTAATAAGAGATTCGCTAGTTGCGCAACTTTGGCTGTAAGCATGCTAGCCAGCCAAACAAGTAAATAAATGAAAACTTGCAAGGCTTCGAATATTTATGACAAGAATATGCCGAGGTTTCAAATAAAAGTTATTCTCTGTAGCAAAAGTGTACCCAAGGTGACCCTAAAAAAGATAGATCTTCTTTGATCTGCAGCACTTTGTGCCATGGGAAACACAAGCTGAGAAACGCATCCGTTTTTTTAAACGTTTGTCTGTAGGACTGGAAGGTTTACAAATCAGTACGGAGAAGGTGGTGAGCCCTGTCATATCTAATTGCCTTGTCTCGTTCTATAACAGGACATGATGGTGGCACCTCAGCCGCCCCGCGTGCCCACCAGCGAGGAATCAGAAGAGTTTCTCAGCAAGGAGGAAACCGTGGCCGACGAAAAGACTGAAGACTCCCTGCCCGAGAGTAAGCAACACTTTGACGCCTTGACATCTCATAGTTATACATGAGGCTAAACTGTAACAGATTTATTTGTGATCTATGATAGTCTCTACAATTATAGCCAGGATGGCCCTAACTGTATCTGATAACAGTCATGTTTTAGTTTACGATAGTTGGAAAAGATCATGTTTAACTTAGTAAGACCGGGAATGTTCACTGTGACGCCTTCAGGCTACCACTTGTTAGTGATTATTGACAGTGCCTACAATTATATCTAAGATGGCACTCACGTACTTCGGTTGATAACAGTAATATTTTAGTTCACCATAAAAAAAAATCATGTTTATAACTTAGTAATTTTCAACACCTCAGACCTGGAATTGTCGTCATGATAGTTTGTTTTAATGTACGAAATTTCTTAATCTCCATATAAGACACTTACTATAGGTTACGTCCATGAAGCTAGACAGTGTTTCTTTTTCCATACACAGGGAAGAACATCCCGACTTCCTCTGAAGAAGATATGGAGGACTTCGAAGAAATGGACAACAACGAGTTGGAAATGTATGTCAAAATTCTATCAGTCACCAAGGATGCTATTTACATGTACAATCACGGCGTGTGCTCACTGTCATTTGACGTATTTTACAAGACAGAAACTAACTTGATTGAAGAAAAAGTTGAACTTGTTTACAGCGTAAGAGAATGGAAGCAAAATTTAAGGCAAGTCCTTTGGCCTTCTTTGTGACAAGTTGACCAGATTCCTCTGGATATGTGCTCTTATAGAGCGGTAACATGACCACCGTAGGCTTCCCGATATCTCTACGGTGCTGAGAGCGTTGTCTGCCCGCCCAGGAACACTATCACACGCCCGGGGTTTTACGGGGTCGGTTTCAACGGAGGGTAGTGATCAGAGAGGCCGACCGGAAATATAAACTGTCACCAATAGTCTGTCAGAAAGAAAGGCCTATGCTCAGTAGGACTGGGGCCGTTTAAAACACCCCTAAGCCGGCCAGTCTAGATTGGTCACTAGGATAATTGTCTTACGGAAGTGTAGGTAATGTGTGTAGACGAAAATCCTCAAAGCTAGTCTCTGATAGTCAGCGGGTAATGTAATTTTTTTGACTGTTTCCCCCCGCCACAGGCTTGAGAATGAACTGACCGACATGGACATCGACAGCATAGTGGAGGAAGAAGATGGAGACAGCTATGAGGAGGAGGAGGAGGAGGAGGAGGGATTCTCTCCCCGTGCTCCAGGAAAACGTATGTATATCTAATGCAATTTGCGAGTGACGGAATTTTTTAAGGTAAATCATTGAACCCGGCCGGAAATTTTCCTATCATTGATTAAAAATCAAAATTGATGAATCAGTGAAAAATGATTCAGTCATTTGGCATTTGCTACTTCCGGTGCAAAATATATTTTCCCAAATGCTGAGTGCTGAGTGCTAAGCAGAGAAAGCAGTATGCACCAAGTCTTTGGTATGACTCGGCCGGGGATCGAACTCACGACCTACCGAATGTAGGGTGAGCACCCTACCCACTTGACCATTGAGATAAGGATAAGGTACATGTATATGTGAAATGAACGTAGTCAGGCTGTTTCTTATCAAGATGCATCATATCAGCAATTTCGGATAATTAAACATCAGGAAGTTGTGAAGTACACATGAAAGTCGGGGTAGAGGTTAATTAGCCTGGAACTTGTGGAAGGAAAAAA
This sequence comes from Branchiostoma floridae x Branchiostoma japonicum, assembly GCA_013266295.2. Taxonomy (NCBI): domain Eukaryota; kingdom Metazoa; phylum Chordata; class Leptocardii; order Amphioxiformes; family Branchiostomatidae; genus Branchiostoma; species Branchiostoma floridae x Branchiostoma japonicum. The sequence continues at coordinate 1,630,057 of CM023839.1, forward strand.
ATTGACTTACTGAGCGTTTTTTCTTAAACAGGCTGTTCATTTTTCTCTCTCCCGCCTAGGCCGTGGAAAGCCGGGGCGTCAGTTCGTGAGGCGGTGCTGCCGTGTGGGGAAGCGGTTCGGCCGTGCCGGGCGCGGATCGTGCGAGTCCCGGGCGGCTTCCTTCGTCCGCAGGATGCGCCGGCCGGCCATCCGCAGGGTCTGCAGCAGGGTGCTCAACAAGTGCTGCGAAAAGGTGGGCGATGGGTTCATTTCATTTATTTATTTGCACGAGTTAAGACATTAAATAACAAATATGAGAACAAAGGAAAAACAGCGTGCAGAAGGAGGAAAGAAGCCTAAAGGGCTTGTCTAAAATCCTCCTCCATAAAACTTAACTCCAGGGAATATAAATCATGAAACTTAACATAATAAATTAACTAAATAAAACCTAGACATAACAGAACAAAACTAATTCAAATTGGAATATAAACAAATGGAATACTAAAGAGACAAAATATAAAGGACATGAAATTAATATATACTAGAAATCAATACAACTGAAAATGTACACAGGTAAGTAGTATATGCTGCTGTAAGAGTGATGCAACGGGTTCGGGAAGCTACAAAAGGCTGTCCCTCTTCTTACACACATGCTTCCCTTCCGAATAAACTTGTAACCATAAAGTACGCTGGGTGCTCAACAGGTGCTGCGAAAAGGTGGGAGACGTGTAATCTCCAAACAGAGCTTTCGGTGGCACCTTATCCTTTCTGTCTACAAACACTATTAAACAAAGTAAACATGACTAACGTTATCTGTAATTGCCTACCTTGGTAACAACTGCACTAGGGTCCTCTTAAACCAGGCTAAAAAAAACTCACCTTAATACTGGTTCCTGCCGAGTCTAACTAAGCAAGGACTCCTTAGTCTAAGCTGACACATCGGGCAGTAAGAGTTGAAACGCACGGATACATACAAAACAAAGCGATCTCACCACTGGCGTACCGACACTACACGATATCGGGTTACAGGTTTTCCCGCCCTCCCGAATCTGCGGTCATCATTGACAAGTTGGCGCTTCAAACAATTATTACTGGACGTAAAAACCAAATTTGTGACAGTAAATGTCTATTATACTACGTTCTGATATCAAGATGAAGTCTAGTATGATTTTTTCGTCTCCTAAAAGAGAGAAAGCCACAGACTTCAGGTCTAAATCCATGCTGGGCGATTGGACCAATCAGCGCACTGTAACTAAATGATTGACAGATAGATTCCAGCCATAAGGATTCGATCCCACCACCCTACCCACGATATCGGGTTACAGATTTTCCCGCTCAAGGGGAACTGCGATCACCCTTAGAAAGTAAGAGCTTTCAACAATTATAAACGGCTTCAAATACTAAACCTATCACAGCGAGTGCCTATCAAATTCACGCTCGGATATCAGTACGGAGCCTACTATATTTTTTTCTTCTCCGAAAAGAGAAATTGCCGCAGACTTCAAGTTTGAATCCATGCATGGCGATGCAACCAATCAGCGCACTGCAATTAAATGATCGACAGATTGTTTCCCGCCATAAGAATGCAGTCACACCACCCTACCCACGATATCGGGTTACAGGTTTTCCCGCTCGCGAGAATCTGCGGTCATTATTTACAAGTTGGCGCTTCAAAATAATTATAGACAGCCGTAAATACTAAACTTGTGACAGTGACTTCCTTTTATATTTACGTTCTGATATTAGTACGGAGTTTCATATCATTTTTTCTTCGAAATAAAGAGAAAATTCTACATACTTCAGTTCTAAATTAGTGAAAGGGGATGGAACCAATCAGAACGCCGGTTTTGGATGATTGACAGGTTGTTTCCCACATACGACTGACGATGTTAACAACTTTGTCCGCGAATGCGAGAAGGAAGGCACAACCAATCAGCACATTTCCTATGAATAATTGACGGATAGCTGTTTAATTGTTTGTGCTTTGTGGAATTTGAGATCGGTAGGGAGGGAAAGATAAAGCATACAGTAAAAAAGGGTCTATTTTCACGGCATTATTCAACCCATGGAAGAGTATCTTTTTAGCGATGTAAAGCTAGATTTACTAACATTTTCTTTTCTTTTTTCTTTTCAGGTTCCAAGGCCTACTAAGGTTCCTGAGACCACCACCGTGACCGCAGAACCTTCCGTCACCACCCCTGTTCCAACAACCACAGAGGCCATACTGTAAACCAAACCGGCAATGCTTAAGACGATCCAAGTAATTGTTTAACAATTGATACTGTGATGATTGTAAGTTTCCTGTTCTGACCGTAACGTTTGTCAACTGTAGCGGTAGTTAAAGTAAATACCTACGACATTCAATTCAAGAACAAGCTTTAGCCTTTTCTGATGGACATGACATTCAAACTTACTAAAGACCTAGATTTGTTATTGACAAGTATAACCTTTTGTTTATCTTTTACATGTTCAGCCCGTCTAATAATTACTCTGTGTCCATACACGTAGACGTGTCTGGAGGAAGTACACATGTTTACACATACCGTTTTACAGTCACAGCTTACTACCATTTGTTATAAAATCTAGTGAGAAGTTTTCTTGAATTAATGTCGATTTTTGTGCAATGACTCACTGATTCTGTAACGTAAGCTGAGTTTCGTTGAGGATGTGATTTTTCAATAAACTTGAAGATTGAAGTTCAAATTGATTCTTGTCTCAGTGGATATCGTATAAACTGATTCTAGTTGCCACAAAGGCATTGCTTTGTTATGCAAAATCTGAAACTAAGCTACACTTAAAAATAAAGACACAAAGTTGCATTCCAAACACAATATTTTACTTATGCCATCATGAATCGTGGGGAACATGTCCACAAAAATGAACACATTTACATCACACCAGTATTTCTAAGGTAAGTCGAAAAATAATGCAGCTATTTTATATGTAAAATGCCAGGGTTCTATCTGCAAAGAAATGCGTCTGCTGAACTGCAGCTGAAGGGTCTTATGTCCAGCGACGATCACACGATTTCTATCTTACGATGGATAAATTTTAACTACGTATCTAGTAATGAATATATAACCAGTCACTGAAGGAAGCAGTTGGAACCAACTTTACTATAACAAAGCTATATATAGTAAAGAAGTTTTCAAGTGTTAGCATCTGGTATCTGCAGTACTATACGACGCACAAGACTACAAAAACACTAAACAGTTTCCATCTCATGTCTTTATTATCGGCTGTGCAATGGATACAGGGTGGGGCAATTTGAACCGTTGGAATCCTCTAGGAAAATCACATGTTTGTAGTATATAATGGTCTCATATCAGTAAGACTGGAAAATATCAGGCCTTGCAGCTGGACGAAAGCAAACAGAAAGGCATATGATGACGATGGACGGATACATTTTTATCCCAATCGCCTTAATCTGTTTGAAAGAGGTGATTTACTTGAAAGAGGTGATTTACCTTAGAACATAGAAACGGCTAAAAGTTCTCAAAAGCCCCCAAAGTGAACATTATTTCCTCCCTGTTTTAACCGATAGGAACTTCGTTACAACAGCGCATGAAGATCTGGCTGCATCCCTCCACTTCTTTGGCGGCGGAACGGGCCCCGGCGCGGGCCCTGGCGCGAGCCTTGCGGGCTACGGTCCGTGCTCTGGACTGGCAGGCTCCGGGTGTGGCGGCGGCGCTCCGCTTCCCTGCACTGCAGCATCTTTTCTCCAGGCGGCGCTTCCAGGCTGGCCCCGTGGCTTCTATGTAACAGACAAACAATGGACAGATCCTGATCGAACACGTCGAACCCTAGATATGTTTTATTTCGAACACCGATCATGATCGAACACGTCGAACCCCCGACATGTTCTATTTCGAACACCTCCTGTGGCTTTTAACGCGCTGATTTTGACGGAGGTGTTCGAAATAGAACCGTGGGTTCGACGCATTCGATAAGGATCGGTCTATACAACACGCTTAGCTCGGTAAGGCACGATACAACAAGAGCCTGAGACTTGAAACCTACTGTATATTGGAATTATATACAAATATACCTTTCTGGTCTGCTTCCCCGTCGCCTGAAGTGGCACCGCCAAGTTGTTTTACCTCTCCTTTCGGCGTTTGAGGCGCCTACATACAAAAAAAGGGACGAAACTAACTAATGCGTATGTATGAAAGAACAAGATAGAACATAAAAGAAAGAAAATTTAAGGTAACATTTAGAACGCAAATGTTTTCATTCACATGGTCTAGCCTAAGGAAATACTGTTCTGTTTGTTCCTAATTTAAACACATCCATATACTAGTATATGGTGACCAGCCCCTCCAACTCTGTCCTGCTACATAATGTAACACAACACCACATGGTGTCTGCTACAGCATCAGTTACCATGGCGACAGCCGTCTTGCCCATACCATTGACCTTGTGTGCTTCGAGAAGAAACCGAGAAAAAACAAGACGTTTCCTTCTGCGAAGGTAAGCATAAAATAGATCTAGACGTACCGTAGGTTTGGCGACTCTGGAAGCCCTGTAGCAGCAGGCACCGAACAGCAGCCGGCACAGTTTGGCCTGGCGTCTATCCAGGGAGAGAGTCCGTACGTAGCTCCTGGCCTTCACTCCGCAGTGGCCCCGCTGGCGGATCGACTGGTGGCCGCGGTCACAGCACGACTTACGGAGCTCATGATCACCGCTGGTTGCTTGGGAAGCGAATGACAAAAAGTGGACATCAGTCTACTGAGGAAGACCAGAGATACTGGCCGAAAACTCTAGGTGAGAAATTGCCTTTTTTGTTGGATCAAAAGTTTTAACTTTAAACATGTAGCTACCAATTAACTTTCATGATAGTATAAAAAGTGGACATGTTGTTAAGTAGTTGTATGTTATCCCATTGCTGTAATGTTCTCTTTGACACCAGCTGTACATTTAATTAGCCTTCGGGCATGCTTTTGCAAATAAAGTGTATTCAAGCGCGCTACATTTTTTTCTAAGCCGTTCGCATGCACGATTTTGTAACAGTTATTCGGCTGATCAAAAGACAAGTAAAGGATGTTGAAATTTTGGAATCAATTCAAGATAAAATGTCAGATTCTCAAGTCGTTGCCATCTTTACATGACACTAATTTTGTACTCACTGGAAATGCCAAGCTAAAACATCATTATAGTTTGGCTAGTAGATGGGGGGGGGGGGGGTATACAGTAATGCTAGATCTCCACGGCTAGGCACTAGTGTACCTTTCTGCCGATCTGTGTCCCCTCCTGTTTCTGTGGAACCGCCGCCCAGTTGTTTCACGTCTTTAGCCGGAGCCGAAGTTGTGGTGTCGTCTCGTGGCGGAGCCGAAGTTGTGGTGGCGTCCCTGTCTGGTGGCGAGTCAGTAGCCTCCACCAGGCCTTCCTACGGGGTACAGATCGTAGAATTCGGTAAAAGAAGGGAAATAGTTGGCCAGGAGAGGTCAGTCAGTCCACGGGAGGCTTAATTTCCCCCTCTGCGCGGGCAAATGAACTCTACGGTGGCTGAATGATCGACCAATAGATCAGTCAATGCAGTATGACTTTGCAGTAAACATCTTGCTTTTGCATATCTCACATACACAACACCAGATTTTCCGTGTGCAGTAAGTTCGGACTACCCAAACCAAAAACGAACAGCATGAAACGTACCTTTCTGTACCGTGTAATATCCTTTGGAATGAACTACCGTCTCACATTAAGACATTGTGTGATCTGTCCAGCTTCAAGAAAGCTACCATCCAAACAGTGTCATCTAGACCATCGACCTCCACGTTTTAAATTGTTAATGTAGATCCGTGTGTTTATTGTTGACTTTGTGACATGTAATTATGTCTTTTTAAATTTATTTACTGTACCTTTTCTGTATCATGTAATTATGTCATTTTAAATGTATCTTTTCTGAGCCTTTTAGAATAGCTCGACGGGGGTAAAAGGTTTCAAAATATAAAATGAAATGAAACAATTTCATTTACCGAAGTTTTGGGGGCATAGCTGGCTTTGTGGCAGCAGCTACTGTAGATCACCACACACGACCTAGCCTTGTTCTCATCAAAGGAGAGGGTCTTCAGCAAGTCAAGGTACCGGCTGGCCTTCTCGTGACAGCTTCCCGATCCATGGACAGACTGCCTGCCGTGGAAGCAGCACTCTCTGAGGAATTTGGTCTCGCTCCAGTTTTCGGGGGAAGTAGGGTCTCCGGGGTCCGGTGGCGAGTCGCCCTGCATGTCACTTTTCTTGGTGGTGAGACACGAGAGAAAAAGAACTTTTCAGTTGTCATCAGAAGCACTGAAGCAAAAACGTCTTTTAGGCCACACCAATTTATTTCCTTGGTTCTCGGATTTCTTAAGGAGAAAATATGTCAAGCAGACATCATAAAAGCAGAGGGCAGGGAGGAATACTTATTAATAAATAGGACTGTATTCACTCCATAAAACTGAGTGAATCGAGGTATAAACCTGGTCCTCAGTCTTTGTCTTTATTATGTTTTGCCAGTTAAACACATTTTTTAAAGTCCGAGAAGCAACAAATATGATTGGTGTGGCCTTATCTACTAGTATTTGCAAACTAGTACCCGAATAACCTGGGTGCTATCCTATTTGTATACCGGGCTTTCGTTCTTACTCCCTAAAATCCTAAGGGAGCCCCGGTATATAGGATGGCACCCAGGCTAGTACCCGGAGGCTAGTTGTAAGGTAACACACAGTATGTAAAGAGGTAAAAAATGTCTGGCTAATAGATAATTCTTTTGTTTGTACGTACATTACTGAGTGATTTGACTTCGTTTTAGGAGTCAGTGGCTAATGAATAGACCCTCGTTTTTATTTTTTGATTCTAAGTGGCGCTTGTTGACATTTCGAGGGTCCTGAAACAATACCTCAAAGGTTAAGTCTCATTCAATAATAATCTCTCAGATATATTCACAAGATAGGTTCTATGCCTGAATGGGTTAGGATAAGGATCAGACACGGTTCTGGATGATCTCCGCGTATCCAAGAACGTAGATTTGCCCCAGGCACAGTTCTGGATATACGCGAACTGCCCAGAACCGTGGCCGAGCATGGTGGTTCTGAGTAAAGCAAGGTTCTGGACATAAAAATGTCTTACCACGTGTTTTGCAGCCGCTTCCAGGCATGAAGAGGCGACAAGAAGAACTAAGACCGACACTCGACTGCAAACCCTCCAAGACATGGTCGTTGGGTTGTTACTTGCTCAACCGATGAAGAAAAGTTTCAGTTTTACCACGTAACTCCACGACTCATTTCTGTTCAAAAATGGTGTCTGTCGATGTCGCCCGCGTACACGTCATGATGACGCACGCACACCTGGCGATACAATGTCACACCTGGGGAATTTTCATCACAAGGAATCCTTACCTCCGTTAAAGAGGTTACGAGGTGAACTGGGTTGTGATCATTGTATCAGGGAGCGCCACCTAGCTGTGGCTTTACTAATTGTCTCGTAGTACATGTCAAACGGGATGACTGTTGCATCCAGGACCGTGCTTAATCCAGAACCATCCCGTCAGGCAAAGTTCTGGGTAGACCACGCGCATCCAGAACCGTGCGTGGGGCAAATCTTCGTTCTTGGACACGCAAAGGCTATCCAGAACCATGCATTATCCTATAGATATTTATCTCCTACTTTGTAGTTTAAACGCTTATGTATTTACCTTTGTTCTTTTTTTACTCTATTTCACTGTTCTTTTATCCATGATTGATTGTAACTTTAGATTAGCCTTCGGGCAAGAACTTGCAATAAACTTGTTATTATAAACCCTAACCCATTCAGACGTAGGTCCAGACAGATACAGTTCATATGAACGGCTACTTCCTCTGTAGTGTCGTGCCTATCTAGTTCTGTGCCTGAATGAGTTAGGATAAAGCACGATTCTGGATAGTCTATCGTATCCAGAACCGTGCCTATCTAGTTATATGCCTGAACGGGTAAGGGTTTAAAGGATCATGGACGGTTCTGGATAGTCTCCGCGTATCCAAGAACGTAGATCGCCCCGGGCATGGTTCTGGATACAAAGCAAGAGACCACTTGTCCAGAGCTGAGACCATTGAGTGGGTCTCTATGCAGTGATTTGACCGTAAATGCTATTGATATTAATTATGGTTGCAAATCACCCCCATCTTTATGTATTGTATTGGATATTAATATAACTATGTATTCTATTCCATATTGAACGGCCCTGACCCCGTGCCCCCCCCCCCCCCCCCAACATCTTGCACCTTCTCGAAAAGTGTTCTACAGACCAGCTTTACCTCCTCTGAACTGGAGATAACGGCACAAATAACCCAAGTACCCGTTAGAGATAAAGTTGTGCTCTTTGCCCTCCGCCGCTATGACAGGGATTGCGGCATGTACAAACACTTTACCAATCGCGGGTAAAGCTCAAAATACAGACAGAACTTCGTCATGATCCAGTTCTGCCTGGTTCGATCCAGTCTTATTCGGGCCAACCTGCCTGAATGCCTGGGCCAGGAGCTTGCCCCTTGCACCCCTCCGCTAAGTTTGTCTATGTTGATGATGATGATGATTGGTTTATTGAAACATACACAAGCTTACATGGGCAGTCAACAGACTGAATTGGTGTCAGACTTTACAAGAAGTATTAAAATCAAACAATTGGGTAAAATCTAGTCATACTTATAAAATCTAGAAACACGTTATAAAAGACTTACATTTTACACAGTGCTATTGTCCTACGGCGATGCATAAAATCTACCACATGTCTACAGTTCGTTCAATAATTTCGTCATTGCGGGAAGGCACTGGTTATGTATCTCGTAGTTCCAGTAGGCTGTTGGTAGCGACTAGAGTTGCGTAGTTGCCTGCCATGTTGCTGTCCACGAGTAGGAGGCAGCCACGTGGAGAAGCGAGGCGACCTTTTCACTTTGACGGCAAAGTCTGTGCATAGCTTTTGTTGCACGCTCCGGGGCCCTAGATTCTTTTCACCGCTTGGGGCCATCTTACGAAACATATTACACCTAATATGAAATCCGTGCGTGGTATTAGCTTTAAAACAACATTGCTATATTTAAAATCTAAGACATACTTGTACAACATGAAATTCATTAATTATAACGAAACCAACTTGCCAGCAGTGTCATAAGGTTTGGAAACGTTGTGATGCAACAACAAAGATTAAACCAAAAGCTTTAACGGCATCTGTGTCTTTACTGTTCTGGTATCGCCACTTTTCAGTGAAGCACACCGGCTTCTATACATATGTATTGTGTAGCCAGTATAACCATCCTTCAGCGTAAAACAAAAGTTTCGAAGGCACACGGTGACGTCTGATTATACTGTATCAAACAATTCGTCAAATCCTTGATATATCTGCTGATCAAAGCTATCTAATTTTGATGGCAGCCGGTCCCATCTAACAATAACTACAGAGGAAAACGATTCAATAAAGACTTCGATCCTTGGTGGATAACTTTGGAATTTGGAACCGTGGCTTTTTGCTGTTCTACTCTGAAGTGGCAACTCAAGTGTCCAATAAAAACTATTTACTCAAATGCAGCAAGCAGAGAACAGCAATCACAGCTGGACAAATAAAGCATAGTGTAGTGTCCAGTATCTGGATACAATATAACAGAAGAATTGGACATGCCATTTCATAGTAAAGAGTGTCATACTATAATGACTCTGCGTATGGAGTCCATATGACCAACAGAGACATTATATATATAGGTGTATTGGACAAACTTGTTTACCCGTTCATTGCTTGTTGTGCAAGTCAGAGGTGTTCAAAAACAGGCCGACTCAACACATTTGAGAGATACATGTATGCGCTAGGCCCATTTCAGTTTTTTATATATATCATGTATACTTCATGTTCTGAAGTAGTCGGTTGAAGTTCGTGTCCCCAATGGTACTTTTTAGGAGAGGTCTGTACGACTTTGGTACTCTCCTCGTACGACTTTGGTACAAGGGTTGGGGCTTATATTTGGCGTGTTTTAGGCTTTTATCGAGCTTTCTTTTTTCACTGAAATTTTGTTTCTACCCAACCCAAAAAAGCCTAAAACACGCCAAAAATAAGCCCAAAACCCAAACCTCTGCTTGGAGAGTACGACTTTGGGAAGTAGCTTGGGGTCCCCCTGAGGTCACGACATGCCCCAGTGACCCAGTTACCCCGGTTCGCCATCCATGAGAAATAATGGTTACCAACCTCCCGCAGATAAATTGGTGGCTGCAATTCATTCAATTTGTGTTCTAACATTTGTCGTCCCTTAGTATATTTCAAATCTAGGCATCTTGTTTTTTTCGGCCCTTCTTGTTTTTTATCGCGCCCTCGCATTAGATTTAGGGTCTCCAGAGGACGTCATCCATAAAAATTACTTGGTGTGGCCTTATGTCTTTAGCTTCCTGTGTGATAATGAGTTCGAAGAGAACGTCAACTCAACCGGGATGGTGGCGAGGCTATCATGTTGCAGGTTCAGGCCGGCCTGCGCTGGTTGAACTTTGGAGCGTGCGCCAGGCGCCCAGCCCCCAACCCGCCCCAAAAGCCAAAAGTCACTCTCACATAATGAGGAGGCTCTTTTAGGAGTTGCAAAGATGCATTTTCCACTACTTTCTGAAGCATTCTCCCGCGATTCACAACTTTCGAAACGTCCTAAAAACGATAAAACCTTTACTAAAAACCAGCTATACTCAATTGTAAGCAATCCAGTAGCAAACACCTTGCTTTTCAACAGTAAACAGGAAACGGTTTCAGAAAATTCCCCTGGCAGGCCCTTGGATTGAATAATCACTAATCTCATGCAGCCCGCCACGTGATTACAGCGTGCGTATAAACCCGATCAGGCTTTGTTCTTTCGTTGGAATCTCGGCGACCATTTCCGACGAAGGCGCCAAGATGAAGACTCTTGCAGCGATCTGTCTGCTATTGGTCTCACAAGCACTCGCAGGTGAGAAAAACTTATCCACGTTCATTTTCTAATAAGCTTCTTGAGGAGAAAGCACGAATGATATTCATTCTTGGAAATAATTTTTCATTGTTGCTTGATTTCTCAACCCTTGTCCTGTTGCTTCCAACGTATGTTGGGAAGGCTAGACTTTTACTCATGCATAATCCTGATGTTATCAAGACTTCTTAGTAACACTAGTAAAACAAAAGCAGTACGCCCTATTCCAAGAGGGTCTGAAATCCCCAGCACAGGACAAGGGTAAGCAAGCAGGACAGGGATTAAACAAGAGTCGCACAGCAGGAAATATATATTTATCGTCCGACGAGTGCGAGATCTTGATGACATTTTCGACAGTAAAACGGCCCCTGTATGTCCTCTCGATCAACCGTTCTTAGTATAAAATCGTGTTAGAGCGTTAGGGCTAATCTCCAAGCAGATATATATCTTTAAGTGGCTGCAAAGACAGTATCAAATTGGCCAGACAGTATCCATTACCAGACAGTATCCAATGCGCCACCCAATGGTCTGGCGTAAAAAAGATACAAGACCAAAACAAAACACGTCAAAAATAAGCCGAAGGCTTAACCTCTGCTTGGAGAGTAGTTAGGGGCTGGGGGATGTTTGTGCATTACTTTTTGGGTTGCTAACAAGGGACGAAGTTATACCAACACATTACTAGTATTGCCTCACGAATAGGAAAAGTCAGTATCGAAACACTTTATCCGCACGAAATACGAGCTTCAGGACAGGAATCGCGCAAAAGCCTCCTTTACTGTAAATCTTGGTTCGCCTCTTATATACAGCAGTCAGCGTTACGCAACAATACGTGATCTGGAGAAAGTGGACACCGAGAAAAACAAGTTGCGTAAGAACATTCTCAGCGGGAAGCTTTAAGTCCCCTTTCAGATCCTAGACAGTGGAAGACGCTGACAAGGCTTGATTGTAAGAGGCGACGAGGTTGAGGTTGTGCTGAAATCAAGTCTAATCTTGGACCACAGGCTATTACTAGTTCAAGATGTGGCTCAATCAGACCAAGAACGCAAATATGCCTTCGATCGACATTTCCATCCAATTGAACGTTTAATTGAGCTTAAATTCTGTAATTTTCTGGATGCGGCAGCCAACTGTTTGTAATTCCAATACTCCCAGACAAGTACTGACACTATTGAAAAGTCACTTGTAATTTAACAAAGGGAAAACAATGCTAGTAAGGATGATGATGCATTTTTGTATGTACCCAAACAGCGCGTTTCGTACCTTGCACTAGTGGTAACCGGTACCAGTCTCTTATCAACGTACAATACGTAATCATTCGTGGTCCCTCCGTGTTACCTGTACAAGGTAGAGACTGGTACAACCTCTCAGCTGGGTAAATAAATAGCTACACAGTATTACTAAGCTTTCCGTTACCATGGCAACAACTATCGTACGACCAGCTCTTCCAGGTTTATGTGAGGTCAGGTGCACAAGTGGTCCGTATCAGGAGCCCTGTGGCACCAGGCAAAGTCGCGTGTCAACCATGTGAGGCTAATATCCAAGCAGATGTTAGGGTGGAAGGTCTTAACGTTTTCTGAGGCTGCCGGGCTTCTCTTATAATTAACCAGGATCTACCAGGCTCCGGGAAGCGACTGGAAAGAGTAGAAATTGGCCCGGAAGACAGATAATATACCAGGGAAGTTGGTCCGCTAGAGAGTACAGTTTGCCTAACTGCATTCTAGCGGACCAACTCCACTCAGCTTAGGCTTCTCTGACAGTCGGACTTTTCTGGCAGTATGCTAGCAGCTTTTAGGGCATACCGGCTGTCACAGAAACCAGGCAGTTAGAGAACGTTGAGATCTTTTACCCCTTCATCGGAGATTTTCGAGGCTACACTGTAGCGCGGTTAAGGTTAACGACCCAGCTGTCAGCACAACGGGGTCAGGGGTTCGAATCCAGGCTCCAAGCAGATGATGAGGCGGAAGATCGTTTACTATAAACTTTTCTGACTGCCCAGCTTCTTTGACATCCCTTTTCCTTTGAAGAAAGTTTTACTTAGTAATATCTCATCCAAGAAGTCTTTGTGATGGCCACAGACTCTTCATACTATCATGAAAGTTTATCTGTAATTTGGTAGTTACATGTTTAAAGTTAAAACTTTTGTTCCAACACTAAGAGCTTTCGACCGTACCAGTCACTCTGGTCTTCTTCAATATACTTCTCTTCTTTTTGGCGAGTGACCCCTCGATAACCAGTCAGAACACGAGCGGCAACAACAAGCTTTAATGACATGTTTTTGTACATCGTGCCATCACCCCTTTGTCATGATGCCAAAGCCAGGGCGCTTTCGCACAAAACAATCTTTCCGGACGAAGCGGCGGGCGAGCTAACTCAGCAGATTTCGCCGCTGCCCTGGGGTTTTTGATGGTAACCTCATTAGCCTTTGAATACTTGAAGTGGGTGGTGACCAGGGTGATGGCCTTTCACAGTACAAGCTGCCAACAAGAACCCCGTTTCCATAGAAAACAACTGCCCGGGCCAAATGCGGAGCAAGCCAGCTCAGCAGTTTCGCTCGTGTTGTGTGGCTTTCCACAAGGCTTTAATTAGAGGCAGATCGGGCAATTTCTCTGGGGCGGGGGGGGGGGGGACAAAAAATGTTCAAATGTTCCTCCTTTAAGGAGGGGGCCCGGAATGTAACTTTACCCCCCCCCCCAAAAAAAAACCCTCAGAATTTTTCTAATCGATGGCACTAGTAGTCTATTAAATTAGTAGCTATCATAAGGCTCGTGCAGATACAGAATTTCAAACATTGTCCTCAGCTATCTTTTGGTAGCCTCTATCGGGCTTCGGGACTTTGACGCTAACTGAACTCTCTCGCGGACCAACTCCCTGCCGTGTTATCTATTTTGCCAATCTTTCCAGCAGCCTCCCGAAGCCTGGTAGAGGCTAATCTTTCAATTTGTTATCATTCAAATATTTGTCCGCTTGCGTCCTCCCTAAAATAACACGATGTGTTTGTCGTCACCTGTTTGCGGCTGATATCACTATTGTCTTATGATATCTCAGAAAGCCCAAAGGTCCTTCTCTGCACACTTGATTCTACTTGTGCAAAGTGTTCTTATCGCGAATCCACCTGTTATCACCTGTGGTCATACCTGCCGACACACCTGTTGAAACAGTGACCTAAATGTGGTCAGGAGAAATGTAGGTTTATGGACTAAAATCCACAAACCTCATGCAATGTACCGTCAAACTCGTTATCTTCTCTAGGTGTTATATTTGACCAAATCAATTCATGTCAGAAACAGCTGGTAGCTCGACAAGTTTTTTTAGTCTAAACTACATCGTCGGTAACCCCCTACGTCGCTTTACATCATCAGAAATTTCTGTTATGTTATGGAGGAAAGTTGTATGCTATCTGAAACATCTGACTCTTGAGAGAATTTATTCAGTAACTTGATTTATTTTGTATGATAATTACTGTTCTACCTGGATGTCAAATTTGTATTGACGTGAGAAACAGATATTGTTTTCTATGGGTTTCAAACAACGTCATCAACAACGTTGAAAAGTCAGTAAAGAAGGTCTACTAAAGCACACAAGAGACATGAATAAGTAAAGCACATGTGATGTTACACATATGTCTTCTTTTTAATAACTGTTGTAATGTCAATGTATTTTGATGTCCTACCCTCTCCTGGAAGAATAGCTGCCACCCATGGGTAGGCAGCTAAAGGAGAGTTGATCCACAATAAACCACAATTCTATTTTGTGCAGAAATCCCTGTGGATGTTGGAGACGCGGAGCGGGGCGTGAACATCCTGACACCCCGCAGCAGCCGGCCGCTGTACGAACTGCAGGTGCTGGACGCCCAGGACAGCGTCGAAAGTGATGACGTGGTCTATGGTACGTTTTCGTTCGTTCGTTCGTTCGTTTCCCATCTTTAATTGCAGCAAAACAGTCGACGCTTTTGGAGTTTAGATAATGTTATACATTATCTCACAGACGGACAGACATCCACAGCGTCGAAAGTTATGACGTGGTCTTCAGTACGTTTTCATAACGAGACGCACACTATGCAAAGCAGAACCTACTAGAAAGGTAACATTTGCAAAGCAAATGCATTAAGTGTTTCCCTTCACATGGTCTGGCCTATTAAACAAACTACTGCAGCTATGTTTATTCTTACTCAAACATATTCATATATATGGTGCCCAGCCTCTCCAACTGTTGCTACAAAATGTAACCCAAAGCCACAGGGTGTCTGGTACAGCACTACTTACCATCGTGACAGACGTCTGGTACAGGTCATTGACCTTATTTTTTTGGAGAAGAAGAAGAAACTGAGCAAAAACAACATGTTTTCCCGAGTCTACGAAGGTAAACATGATAATTATAAAGTATCATGTATGTTCCCCATACAGTAAGCCTGAAAACCAACGACAACAACCGACGAATCAAGAACTTCCACGTCAGCATCCAGAGTCCGGATGAGTGCGGCGCCGGCAAGATTGCACATGGTAAGAAAAAAACAACTTTTTTTTCAAACATCTAGTTAGATCTTTATCTCTTATATTTCATATCAACTGGTGGTTTATTCCCAAAGGAGAGATAAAATGAACCCATGGTATAGATTACAGCAATTAACACCTACATAGCACCTAAATAGTATTAATATAAAAGGAAGACAATAGAAAGACAATACAAAAGAGCGGACAGGATTGAGCTTAGCCGAAGCCATGAGAGAGGCGGAAGGCAGAGTTAAATGAAGGATCAAGTCATGGTGCCCTGAAGACCCTCAATGAGGTCAAGGGATAGGTGAGGTGAGGTCAACACCTAATGTCACACCACTGCAGTAGGCTTATAAAAGTCTCAAAACCCAGACTAAGAACCTAGTCTCAAAAGTCTCAAAAAGCGGATTGCTATCTCCTAGTTCTGAAAAGGCGCCCTGGCTGCTAAGTTTTGAAAAGGCGTCCTGGTAGGTGATGAAATGCCGTTGTTCTACAGTGTCCAATATCATGGCAGCACTGGGCCATGTCCCTGGTATCCATGACGACGACCCCATCAAGGAAGACGGCGTCACTGTGACGGCCAAGGTCAACGTGGACTTGACCAAGGTCCCTTTCCGGTGGAGGACTCCTTCCTGCGGCTGTGTCACTATCAGGTTTGCCTCCTCGTTTCCTAATTTGCTTCTCATCAGTGTAAACTCATAATCACAGAAATGTGGGAACCCACGCATGGGAATAGACGTCGAGGTCGAAACTACATTAACCAATTGATGGACGGCACCAAGCTGGACAGAAGAAACCTGATGGTAGAAATGAAAGATAGGAAGAGATGTAGCCTGAACAGTCATTGGAGCCGAGGAAATCTCGAAAGAGAAGAGAGAATCGCAGAAATTGGGCTGATCAGAAAGACTTTACACGACTTTCCTTACTCCACTCAGGTGGAAAAGGCAGTTAGGGACGTCCCTCGTACATGTATAGGAGTCGTTAAATGTAGGCCCCGTGTTTGAGGAGAGTCACACCTCGAGCACGCTAAGGAACCCGCCACACTTTTGAAAAAAATGTAGAGGTCCTTCCCGGACTAAAATGGGGTAGGGAATTTCCCGAGCAGCCTTCGTAGGCCTGTTTAGCCTTTATAATAAGAGTGACAGTTCTGCCAAGCTTGTCTAAGCTTGATGTTTCTGACTTACGTTAGGCCGCCGAAGAGAATCTGCTACAGTGAGCGTTTTAGTTCAGCGCCCAAAAGTGGTCCATGTGGCCTTGCAACTGTTAAAAAAATAAAGAAGAAACAAATGCAAGTAATTGTATCAATGCTAGAAGCGCCAGAAAGGTCAGAAATGTCGCGTAGAATAATATTGTCAAAAGTCAGCCAGAAAATCCGCCATGTTTTGTCCCGCGTGGTGCATCATGGTCCTCTGGCACCGTCCGGTGACCTATGACCTATAGCGGGACATTTGCAGCTGATATGCCTAGCCTCTGAGGTATTCATCTTTCATTATCGACGTTTATAGGTGAAAATCTCCTTCATATTCAATCTGTTGCAGTGGTTTTAGGTAAATTGTTAACTTTAATGAAATTACAAAGTTCTTGCCCGTCTCTTTGACATTTGGCGTTAGGGTTAAGGCTTTAATTCATATATCTGGCCAACCTAGCTTACTTGTACCCCCCCCCCCCCCCAACCCTGGGTATTAGTTTTCACGGTCTACACAGTTGTTGGGGAAAAAATCAAAGGAAGAAAGGACTTTTACATGGAGTTCTCGAGTCAATTACTTTTACTGTGGTCTTATTTGGCAGTATGAGGGAAAAGGAGGTTTTTGCAGTCACTGAAGTACACCGTCGAAGCAATTCTGTTGTACAAAAAATACTACAATAGATAGAAAACACTGTGTTATCTGCAGTGTCATGATTTTGCGTGAAGAGGAAATAAAACTACAATTTCACAGTTTACAGTTAAAGTAATGTGACCCTCGAGTTCCATTAGGTCGATAGATCAGTTCATTGATTGATTGATGTTGCCATGGCAACAGGGCTACTGTCTGGGAAGCCGACAGCATCTATCACCAGGATGAGAGTAGTGATGGCCCCCTGACCAGAACTCTCTGCGTGGCTGTGCCTGACCTGGAAGAGACCGGTAAATTATCTTCTCACTTGTAACAGTTTCTCTCTCAGTTTTCTCAAATTTAAAATGATTTATTTTTTTTCTCAAGAAGTGGTCATTATGGCTTAAACTTGAATAGTCTGGGTAAATAGTACTAAATGTAGAGGTGTTTTAAGACACCTGTTTTGCCCTCTCTCCCACTTTAATGTATGCTTGTGGAGAATTCAAATTAACAAAGAAATAAACAAGTTCACTAAAGGTCCTAATATAATATATATATAGATATAGTCTCTGCGTATCCAAGGATGTAGATTTGCCACAGGCACGGTTCTGGGTACACGTGGACTATCCAGAAACTTTCTTGAGCATAGTTCTGGATAAAACACTGTTCTGGATACACGCAAACTATCCAGAACCATTTTCCAGCAATTGGTTCTGGATAAAACACTGTTTTGGAATATTTGTAAGTATAGCCTCCATATATGTTAAGGTTGCTTCATGATTGACATTTCACTAACCCTACTTTCTCAGTGGACAGCCTTGAAGTTGAGGATGACGTTGTCCCCGAGACTGTCACCGGGAACATTACCATCTTCGATGTGGAGGAAGACGATGTTCAATATGAAGACATTGACGAGGAGGAGGAGGAGGAAGATGACCCAGAAGAAGTCTTCTGGAGGTCTCCTTCTGTTTCCAAGGCCAAGAAAGCGTAGGTTGAATTTTATGCCATCTTTTTGTTATCTTAGCTTTCATTGGTTGACTGCAGAGTGCCAGAATTATTTTGTGTTTTACATTCCTATTGGTCAAAGCAATGTGGATAGAAATCATATCAACATAAAATTGCTATATCTGCATTACTTATGATGATTCCAATTTTACTTGTTGGAGAACAACAGTTGAAGAAAGTCCTTGTCTTCATCCTAGTTGTTTAAGTTATTCTAATCTATCACTGCAGGAGTAGTTTGGTTAAAATTCATTGTTCAAATTATAATCTGGCCTCTTTGGTATGTTGACTTCATATCTGGGCTTCTATGCATGGTAGCAGTCACAACCGGATGCTTATAGGCCTGTTTCTCTTTTTTACAGTTGCTTCATATTTCTTCTCAACAAATCTGAGAACCACAAATTAATTTGGTGTGGCTTAACAGTAATTCAATCCACATCTTCCATAGTGGTGGTGGCCGTGACAGCTGTCCCCTCCACTCGGTGTTCATCGCTCCTCGCGGGGACGACACGGAGCAGGTGGACGAGATGTGCCTCCAGATTCAGAACAAGCCAGAAGTCCCCGTCAGCCAGGATGGTCTGGAGGATATCAACGCTTTTATCACCAACAGGATCCAGGTTAGAATGAGTTCATTCTGTAAAAGCGCTCAGTAGCCACCAAGTACAGTAGGAGCATCATCACTAGATAGTTTTAAACAATGTTTAGAGTTAGACGTTCAAAGGTTAGGTGTAACAAGTTGTTCGGTGAAGGTAGCCAGCTGCCGCCACGCCTTGTGCTACCAAGCTGGTGTGTTATGCGGAAGGGCGGTTATACCGGCTTATAATACAGATACAAAATATGACAGTAAGAAGAACACTCTCACTAGATACATGTAGCTTTAAACAATGCTTGGAGTAACAGTCATTAGATGTATTGATTGATTGATTGATTAATTGATTGATTGATTGATTGTTGCTTCCTGCCACAGAGTCTGGAGATTTGTTGCGAGATGAACGGCGAGCCACGTTCAACGTGTGTCAACGACCTCCGCAGGGAACATGTGAAGGACATCTGCGAGGTCGTCACCAAGTACACCCCCCACGGTCGGTATGGACTCTCCCATCCCTGCTGCACTGGGAATAGTGATGAGAGACTGGAGTGCTTTGACCAGGTCAGTCTCAGACTTAACCACAAAGAAGACTGGCAATGAAAACATACATTGCCATGGCGACGGTGGTTGCTGTTAGGGTTATTGTTTGCAGAGCACTGCGGCCCTGCCATCATTTCATGATTTTGAGGAAGACTTCGTACCTATACAGATACAGTGCACTCCTCCCCTGAATGTATAGTGAACGAGCCCCGGGGTCACAGAAAGTAGGGCATCCGGGGCAGAGAGGTCTTCCCAAAGGTTTCCAGGAATGTGGGAATAGATGTAGGTCAGAGACATGCCTGAGACATGCCTGTGGACATTCCATTCCTGTGGACAAAATGCCTGTACGATTCCTAGAATTCTTGCGAATTGCACACAATACTGTACCATTAGGCTCCTCCCTGAGACGTCGCCAAAAATCTTTCATCAGGGAAATGAGTACCTAGCTCTGGTTAGGGACGTCCCTCAGATAGGACGTTAAATGGAGGTCCCGTGTTTGGGGAGAGCCACACCCCACGCACGTTAAAGAACCCACGACACCTTTCGAAAAAGAGTAGGGGCATGCCCCGGTGTGCGATGGTACAAATACTGCTAACTGGGAGTTGCAGATTCACTTCAAATCACCCGGGCGGAGGCCTGGCAAACCCCGTCTCGTATTAGCCACACGGTGATTTACATCATCACCAGGACTCCATGAAAAATAGACTGTATGAATTGACACACTGATGGAGATCCTTACCAACCAACAACAACAAACATACTATAAGCCCTCATAATTCCTCCGGGTATACCCTGAGATAACTACCGTACAAATCTAACAAAAAAAAGAACATGAATTTCACCATCACCTTCTCCCATCCTCATCTGAGGGTCGGGGACTGTGGTTGCTTCCAGCACCATCCTCCTCCATCCTTCCCTTTCCTTATCCCTCTGTGTTCAGTCTGTTAGTGACCTAAAATATGAAGAGATCTTTGTGTTTCCCCTTCTGCAGGAGAGGAACGGCGGCTTCAACCAGACTCTGCACGCCGCGAACCGCACAGAAGACCTGATCAAGTTCCACATGACGATGAAGAAGATCGCCCGCCTCCCCTACATGCCCAAGATGGAGGCCGCCGTGGTGCAGAGGAAGTGCGAGTGGATCCGGAGCCCGAAACGGGAAGTCAGGACGCCTCACCAGTTCATGAAGGGATTCTACAAGGTTGGTGTCTACATGTAGAATAATTATATATATATATATATAGAGAGAGAGATTTTTTATTAGTAAATATTTATTGTTGTTAATGCATAATGGTTATGAAGCTCTCTGAATTGTAAGTAGCATTTACAGTATTCCTTTAACCATACCTGCCTCCCTCCATTTTATTCTATTTAAATTCTTATTGTCTTATCCATCCATCCATCCATCCATCCATCCACCCCTCCATCCATCCATCCATCCATCCATCCATCCATCCATCCATCCATCCATCCATCCATCCATCCACACATCCATCCATCTAATAGTATCCATTTAAATCCATCCAGTGCGTCCATCCTTACATCCATTTAGAGCTTCTGTTACGCAGACTATTAATTCTTAAACCCCATGTTTCCTTGCTTGTGTTTTGCAGTCCCACATGGTGAAGTATGAGGTTTGTTGTGAGAAGGAGAGTCCAGAAGTCAGGGTCAGCTGTATGGAGGAACTCCGTAGGGAGAAAGTGGACAACTACTGTGTGGATCGTTCCCTAGACAGGTAAAATAAGACTCATGGCTCTTCTTAACTACATATACATCACTAGACAAGCAATAATGTATAAAAGGGTAATTGTATTTATTTATAGGATGGAATTTGTCAAATTCTTTTGAACAAGTGGAAGAAAAGGTTGGGGCATAATTTTCACAACAAGAGTTAGGTGACTGTGTAAATCTTCAATCATAATGGTCCTCATAATGGACAGAATGGACAGAAATTGTGGTCACTGGAAATTGTATCTTACGGTTGTATGTTATGTGAATAGGGAAGACTTGAAGCATAATACTTGACACAAATTATTTGTAAGCTCATATCCTTCATTAGCCAGTTGTCAGATCATGGAGCTAGGAAAGGTTGATCAGCTCAAAAAGGTCCACACACAAAAAAGGCTAGGGTCAGCAGTTTTTTCTAGCGTCGGTCGGGAAACAGGAAACACAAAATTTTTTTCCTAGGCCTGATTGTGCTCTTATGTGAACAGGGAAGACCCGGCGAACCCCCGCGCACTGGAGCCCATCAACCCCTGCTGTAACCAGCTCGGCAACGAGCGCTACGAGTGCTTCCACCAGATCGCCAACTCCAGCTGGTCCGGCAAGAACTCCACCACCTGCTACAAGTACCTGATCAGGAACTACAGGACAGCACGCCAAGTCTGGCTGGACACCATCAAACCAGTGGTATGCAGTGTGTTTCTTATTCTTCCCTATAGGCCACACCAATTTTATTTCCTTAGTAGCGTGCATAGTCTTGTCGTTAGCAACCCTGCCTCTGGACTAAGAGGAATGATGGATGAACTGTCTAAATGAATGGATGGATGGATGTTTGTTCCTTAGATTCAACAGTGGCCATGGTATTTGCTCTTACAAGTCCTCTCTAGTCCCTTGAGTGGCTAGTATTAGTAAAATCCAGAACCAGTCTTCATCCAGAACCTTATGCTATGGTTCTGGATAGTCCAGAACCGTGGGCAAATCTACACTCATGGTTATACAGAGACTATCCAGAATCATGCCTAGTCCTAACTTTTGGTTTGGTTTGGTTTTTTATGAGGATCTCCATTAGTGTGTTAATTCACACTATTCTTCCTGGAGTCCTGGTGAGGTACTCATTTACACCTGAGTGAAGTGAGGAAAGTCATGTAAAGTGCCTTTCCCAAGGGCACAAGATCGGTGACATGGGTGGGGATCGAACTCGGGACCTCTTGGGCCTGAGCCGAACGCACTACCGCTGCGCCACCTGATCCCACCTTTTAACTCATTCAGGCATATAACTAAATAGGCACAGTTCTGGATACAAAAGACATGTTGGACTGTGCTTGCAAATTAACCCTGATGTTGTTGTTTTTCTGTCGCCCATCTAGCTGAGTCCAGAGGAACATGGAGTAATGGTGTCCAACAAGCTGTGGTGCATGAGTGAAGCCAAGGGTAGGTTTCAACTCCTAAAATGTAAAAATGTAAAAACGTTTATACACACTAATTTCATGGAAAATGCCACACTGATTTGATTTCTAGGTTCTAAGAATACATGATTAACTGGAAAAAATATGAAAACAAAGACTGAGCAAATGAAACCCTATGGTGAACAAATTCCCCTGGTAAATTCTGTATCTATATGTGTATCTGTATAGCCGGTATAACCGCCCTTTGGTATAACACACCAGCTTCTGTATCTGTATAGCCGGTATAACCGCCCTTTAGTATAACACACCAGCTTCCTATATTTATATCATACCCGGGCGGCGATACAGTGCTCCCGGCTGTGTTGTATTCTACTGTACGACCGGGTGTATAAACTGGGCTTCCATAGAACGATTCGAATGTGTTTCGCCCTAACTGCGTGCGCCGCTTTCGAAAATTCGAATACAGGATTCGGACGTTGGAATTGATGTTGTTGCAGTTTTTTTGTTTAGGGATACCAAATTTTCGCTCATTTGGCATTGAAAGATGTGTTTTCTAGGGTGGGTATGATATAAATAGCATACAACACGGTGTATTCCACATTGCCCTGGTCTCGGCCCTCCCACGAGTCGGATCGCGGTCGGACCGATACCTCAGGCAATACGGAATACACCTTGTTGTATTCTCTATGTATCCAGCTAAAGTGGATTATTTTTCAGCCATCATAGCTAGTCTGATGGAGACTAGTAACCATAAGATTAGTGTGCATGATAGAATGATAAGCTCTGCTAAGACTTATGTGTTGCCAATGGCAACAACACCGACGTCAAAATGACTGAACTTGGTTTTGACCCCCAGAGAGCCACAGTGTACCGTGGTTCATTGCCTACAGCAAGTTCATGGCTCCCCGTGGCAGCAACACTGTTGCCGTGGACAACATCTGTCAGATCACCATGGAAACACTGTCTGGAGAGGAGCCCGACTTGGAGGATGTTCCTGCTGAGGTGTTCGAAGATGAGGAAGAGGAGGAAGACGAGGAGGAAGCCGCCAGGTGAGTCCATTTAAAAAAAGTTAAACCTGTACCTATTCTAGTAGATAGAGAATACAACACGGTGTATTCCGTATCACCCAAGGTACCAGTCTAACCGTGGGAAACACACATTTATTCAATGCAAAATGTGCCTGAAATTGAGAAAATTTGGTGTCCCATAGTTTCTTCAGATCTTCTTCTGTCAGCTGCTACATACAGGTGACTGTGAGTCTTTTCCAGTCTGTTCTGTTTGTTTCTTTTTCAGATCATTCCATTGAATCAAGCATCAAGAGTCCTTTCTAGCTGTACATAGAGATTTGTTGAATTTTGAAGGTTTTCAGTGACCAGTGTTGTAGCACACTAAGTAATGTTGAGTGAAAAGTTCAAAGACTAACATGAACTTTTATCATTACTACAGTTCTGCTGAAGAGAGTTCTGAAGAGTCATCAGAAGAAGGCTATCATGGGGTAAGCCTCAAACTGCAGACCCTGTATCCATATAGAAACAAAACTTTATGTTGAAAGAATCATACATGCCTGTCCTTGGTGCTGAACACCATACAGAAACAGAAATTTGACATGTTGAAAGAATTATACATGCCTGTCCTTGGTGCTGAACACCATTCCAACATGTATATGCACCTTTTGGGGTGACTTTTGGGGGTGGATGCAAACTGTCTATTAGCTTTTGTGAAAGTAAAGCCACACCTATTAAGTTTGTTAGTCCCCAGCCAGACTTGAAAAAAAAATGCTTATCTAGAAGATAAATATGAAAATAGAATCTGATGGAAAACATGTACCTTGAAACATTGTCACTAAAACTAGATCTCAACTACTTTTTGTCATCTTCTATTTTGCAAAGAGGTCCCATTCTTTGTCTATTTTTTTTGACATATTCTTTTTCTTTAAGAAGTCACCTTTTTGTCATATTCTTTTTGTAAAAGAAGTCTCAAAGCCCTATTATTTGTTATTCCTTCCAGAAGTCCCGTTGGATGATGATGAAGAAGATGAAGAAGATGATCGCCAAGGCACCCAAGGAGATGAGAACCCAACTGATGCTGAAGATGAAAAAAATGATGATGAAGAAGAAAATGGCTGGGAAGATGGACAACATGCGCAAACTGTGGATCCAGAGGAGGGACCAGCTGCAGGAATGCTGTATCCATGACGACCGCGAGACCTGTTTTGACGACCTCCGCAGCCAGCATGCTAATGAGGTGAGCACGAGTATGCTAATGAGATGAGCTCGAGCATGCTAATGAGGTGAGCACGAGCATGCTAATGAGGTGAGCATGAGCATGCTAATGAGGTGAGCACAAACCGATATTTAGAAGCATGTCTGGAAGTACAATGTAGTCACTATTATAAAATTATAGGCTGCATATACTATAGCGTCATTAAATACTGGGTGCATATGTGCACACAAAATTTTCACCTATCAGAGTTTTTTACTATGTGTGCGGCATTTTTTACGATACAGCTAATAGAATTTTACATTTCAATCTCCGAGGAGAGGCAGTAGGGTTTTCGACAGTTTGGTTTACCTCCCAAACATCCTATGTGCAACAGGTGATGTTAAAAAAGAGGTCTGAAATGCACTTAACCAATCTTGCTAATCTCTAACTTGTTGTAAAATCCCTCCCCAGGTCTGTGTCCGTGATGAGATCAACGTGGCGACCAAGGGTGTTGTTGCGAACCCCTGCTGTGAGAAGTCTGGCATGGAGAGGAGTGAGTGTATGGACCAGATGAGGAGCAGCCCCAGCGACAGCCAGAACGACTTTACTGATGTGGTCGCTCAGTTCAAGGTGTCACAGTTTCACTTGATTTGTTTTTTTTGGCTGCTTCTTAATTCAAATAATGTGACAACAATACATGGTTGGACTAACTCGGGCTTGGAGTAACAAATGCAGATGCAGGTTGGTGCAGGTAAAATTGAGGCTGTGCAGGTGTTTCTGATGTCTACCTGCACCTAACCTGCACCAGCCTTTGTACTCAGGGTTTAAATATACAGTCATGTAGTGTATGTGCAGTCCAGGTACATTGTACATGTATGCTGAGAAAGTATTTCAAGCCCTGATATTCCTACTGCAGACCCAGAGAGAGCTCCGTGTGCAGAGCCAGCCAGAGATCATGGGGTGTGAGCGTGTGGACGTGCAAGTCCAGGGAGCCTGCTACTGTCAGAAGATCAACAGCTACAAGAAACACAAATCCTCTGGCAGCAAGGCGGGCTATGCCGGCAAGAGCGCCTATGTAGGGGAGTACATGGAGAACTTAATGACCTACGTCTGGTCTCCCATTGATGTAAGAAGACTAAGCATTTTCTTAATATATGTAACATTCGTAGTCCAGTTTGTTGTTGTATCCAGAACTTTGCTTCATCCAGAACCATGCTCAGGCACAGTTCTGGATAGCTAGTGCACATGTATCCTGAACCGTGCCATGGCCAAATCTCTGTTCTTATATACAATTGAGAGTGAGACTATCCACAATCGTACGTCACCCTAACCCTAACCCATTCATGCACAGAATTAGATAGGCACGGTGCTGGGTACAACAGACTATCCAGAACCATGTCTGAACAATGGACAGCAAATATCGTACATGCCATCTCACTGATGATCTATTTGACTTTATTCACGTTTGCAGGAGCTACTTTTTTGCTCCTTAGTGGCTCTGCAGTAACTGTTCACAAGCACTTATACCTAAACGTGTCTGTACATGACGACTGTTTTCTTTCGTAATCACAGATGAGTGTGAGTAAGATAGGCAAGGACCTGAAGGCCTGCTGCGAAAGGGAGACTGAGGAAGAACAGAACACCTGCTTCATGCAGGCACGCACGGACCAGGTGTACTCCTACTGCCAGGTGCTACAGGTGAGAGGATGGATGGATGGATGGATGGATGGATGGATGGATGGATGGGTTGGATGGATGGATGGGAGGATGGATGGATGGATGGATGGATGGATGGATGGGAGGATGGATGGATGGATGGATGGATGGATGGATGGATGGGAGGATGGATGGATGGGAGGATGGATGGATGGATGGATGGATGAATGGATGGATGGATGGGAGGATGGATAGATGGATGGATGGATGGGAGGATGGATGGATGGATGGATGGGAGGATGGATGGATGGATGGGAGGATGGATCGATGGATGGATGGTTGGATGAATGAATGAATGAATGATTTAAAGCTATAAATTGATATATTAATGGATAGTAGAGGTTTCATCGTCATCATCAGTCCCATCGTAGATACTTGGGTGGATTGATGGATAAACGACTGAATAAATGTTAATGAATAGAATAGCAGCTGTTTTCTGCATACGGGGTGAAATAAACCAATTGTTGATTCTTTCTGTCAAGTTTCACACTTTCTACCCTCTTCCATTGTGAAATAGGGACAGGTCGTTTGGTGTGATATAGCCAGCTGCCGCCGTGCTGCGTGCTTGGGAAGCTGGTGTGTTACGCCGTAGGGTACTTAGATATACAGATACAGATAATATTATTTAAATACCTAAGATGTTGTTGTTGGATTGTGCAGGACTCTGATGTGGTGTCTGAGGAGGCCGCTAGCTGCTGTGAGAAGTTGGGAGAGGCACGTCTCGAGTGTGTGGAGAGCTTCAGGCCTGCTTCTTGTAAGTGTACTTCTCTGTCACACCCCTACATGTATGTTCTGACACCCCTGTGTTTCCAGAGCTTTAAATACCGGGTACTGGGTGCATATGCACCTTATTGCAGGTAAAATTGGAGCTGTGCAGGAATAATTTCTAATGTCTACTTGCACCTAACCTGCACTGGTCCATGTACTGGGTATATGCAGGTCAGTGCAGGTAAAATTGGAGCTGTGCAGGTATTTCTGATGTCCACCTGCACCTAACCTGCACTGGTGCATGTACTGAGTTTATATATATATTATACATGTCGGTGTAAGTCTGAGTGGTGCAGGTATGCAGAAAAAAGTATTTCGAGCCCTAATGTTTCAGTAGTAAAAATGCAAGTTTTCCTGCCTTCATCTTGGCCACTTGCCCAATTTTACTCTAAAATGTCCTAGACATAACTTATCATCCCTTTGGTGGAAAGGTTCTGGAGTTATTGCTTTGTATTGAGTATAATCAAATACTGGATACCACTACAACTGCTAGTATTCTGTGACCAGTATAGTTGTTTGATGAAATGTTGTCATTTTCAGGTCATGGAAGAGAATGTTACCAGAAGGACAACAGTTACAATAAATGGCTGGCAGCTGTTCTGGGACAGGTGAGATCTTTACAACCCCACTCCCACTAGCGGCTGAAACTACTGAGCAACCGCTGAGAGACCAAGTATTTGACAGGTCTCTCAACAAAGTTCGTTATAACACAAAGGACAAGAGGTTGGGAGTTCGAATCCCGGCTGTTATTGCTCACCCGACACGCATGCTACTGTAGAAGGTCGCAGTCCATAGGACGGGACGTTAAGCTGTGGTCCACTGTGTCAGTTGTTCTTGTTGAAATTAGAGCTAGGGCAATTTCTCCGGTACAATGAACCCGTAAATACTGTACATAGCGTCTGTCCTCTCTGTTACTGACTAGTGGAAGATTAGCTCTTCAGTGAGCTAAAACTGGATCAAGATCACGAAATTCCTTTCCTTTCCTTATGACTAAGTTGATCTTATTGTACTTTTGTTCCAAAAGGATGAAGACAGCAGTGAGTCCTCTGAGGAATCTTCCGAGGAGTCTTCTGAGGAATCTTCTGAGGAACATGGTAAGGCTATATGTACATGTAGCTGATGTACATGTAGGTGTCGCTTTTGCATCGAGAACACAATCCCAAGCATGGCTAAGTTTGTATCCCCCCTCGTCCCGGTTCATCACTGAGGTTGACTTATTTGTTTATGTGTTCTCGCCGCAAAAAGCGGCACCTACATCGGCTACACATAGCGGTGAGAAGCAGCACTCCAGTCAGAACCTCTGAGTCTGAGGAAGGTGTCTGATAGACATTGAAACAAAGTAAGACAATCCCTGGTTGTACAGGAGAAAATCCCAACATCCTATATTCTACCAACCTGATGAAATTATTTTCGGGAGCTCAGTGTTTTATTTCCCAACAGGGCTGCCTCCTCCTACTCTTCCTCCTCCTCATCACCATGATTATCATAACCATAGCCATCATCATCATCATCATCATGGGCCTTCTCATGGTAGTGGTTCTTGGGGTGATAACCAACCCTACACTGGGCCACACGGAGCACATTGGTAGAACGTAGTGCACCTGCGCGAAACCCGTAATGTATTGTGCATAGCACTTTGGTAGAACGTCTCACATAAGGTCGTTTTAGAGCATATAAGGTTGACAGCCTGTCTGTAGTTTTCAGATGTTGTATAGGAAAAGACATCGTCTGCAACAGGCAAAATTTTGATGCAACGTTGACCAAATATCCAATGAAAAACGTGAAAAATCAGGGTTTTGCGCAGGCGCAGTACGTTCTGCCGACGTGCTCCCACACGGCAAAGGTGGCCCACACGGGTAATGTTTGACCAATGAACCATTTGTTATAAATATTATTATCATTGTTTGATTGGACCAGTAACAGCCTCCAGTTTAATTCCGGACTTCCAGTTTAATTCCGGACTCCTTCCCATATCTCAGCAACCTTACATCTGAGATGGGCTAATATCATTAACTACAGGTAAAAATGATGTAAGAAATACGTAGCAGCCATCGAGGACCCCTTAGGGGTTAACCCTGGCTCAAGTTCCCAGCATACTGGCTCGAGTTCCCAGAATTCTGCAGAATTCTGGCTCCGGTTCCCAGAATTCTGCAGAATTTAATGGGTTAACCCCTAAGGGGTCCTCGATGGCTGCTACGTATTTCTTACATCATTTTTACCTGTAGTAAATGATATTAGCCCATCTCAGATGTAAGGTTGCTGAGATATGGGAAGGAGTCCGGAATTAAACTGGAAGTCCGGAATTAAACTGGAGGTTGTTCAGTACAACTGCTTTTACTTCTCAACAGGACATCATCACCGTTCCCAACATGGACATCATGGCCGCCATGGTAAATATGGTCGTCATGACAACGACCAGGACGACATTTGGTCCGTCTACGGCCACGGTCCGTCCAACCCGCTGGAGTCGTCGCACTTCGTGGCCCCGCGTGGGACCGACGCTGTCGGCGTCAGGCTGGCCTGCGCCGTCCTCGACATCAACCTGAGGCAGCAGCAGGAGGAGGACAACCAGGAAGACAGCAGCATGGTAAGTACAGCAGGGCTCGAAATACTGGGTGCACCTTAGTGCAGGTAAAATTGGGTCTACCTGCACCTAACCTGCACTGTTCCATGTACTGGGTATTTGTAGGTTAGTGCAGGTAATATTGGGTCTGTGCTGGTATTTCTGATGTCTACCTGCACTGGGCCATGTACTGGGTATATGCAGGTTAGTGCAGGTAAAATTGGGTCTGTGCTGGTTTTTCTGATGTGTACCTGCACTGGGCCATGTACTGGGTATATGCAGGTTAGTGCAGGTAAAATTGGGTCTGTGCTGGTATTTCTGATGTGTACCTGCACTGGGCCATGTACTGGGTATATGCAGGTTAGTGCAGGTAAAATTGGGTCTGTGCTGGTATTTCTGATGTGTACCTGCACTGGGCCATGTACTGGGTATATGCAGGTTAGTGCAGGTAAAATTGGGTCTGTGCTGGTATTTATGATGTGTACCTGCACTGGGCCATGTACTGTGTTTATATACAAATTTAGGTGTATGTGGATTTTTATTTGCTGCATTCACTGTTATCACCTATGAAGTATAAATTTAGAAACAGTTTTTAGTATGATCCATTCTTCTCAAAGTCTGAGTGGTTCAGGTAAAATTTGTCTGGTGCAGGAAATTTTCAACGTTACATGCACCAGTGCAGGTATGCAGAAAAAAGTATGTGTAAAATGGGTACCTGACTTCGGTTGGGGAGGTAAAAGGCAATGGAACTTCCACTACAGTCACAGCCTTTAGACTTAGTGGTCTTCTTTGAATCTTATTTTCAGCTGCATGGCAAGATGTTTGGTGGAAAGTGGGGAGACAAGAGGTCCATGAAGCGGGGCGGCTGGGCTAGGAACAAGGCTCTGCCCAGCTGGAAGCCAGACAAGCAGCTTCTGGCCCAGCAGCGAATCTCTGATCTGCAGAAGTGCTGCTCTGCAACTGGTGACCAACAGGTTTGTGTATCTGTTTGACGTTCTATTTAGATGTCATGCTTTCAAATATCAGAGTTATGAACCAAGAATTCAGGTGTTCAAAACCTCCTATTTTCCAAGAACTATCGTAGAGTGGAACTCGCTGCCACCAAGTACATTGTACAGTAGGGGCATCATCACTAGATAGTTTTAAACAATGTTGACGTTGAATGGTTAGGTGTAATATGTTGTTCGGTGTAATGTAGCCAGCTGCCGCCCCGCCACGTGCCTGCAAAGCTGGGGTGTTACGCTAAAGGGCAGTTATACCGGCTATACAGAATCTGATTTATTTTTTATCATGTAATGTTCTTCCTTCATCAATGTTGCAGAGTAGAGTAGAGTAGAGTTGTTCAAGCCTGGTAGGAGCTCTGCTCCAGTTTGGGCCGCTCTTCAATTTACTGACATCTCTGGACGTAATGGATGGTCCAAAGCTTTGTAATAATTTATTGTAGACGACTGGATGTGTTTTCATATGCTCGTCAAACGTTGTGATGTAGGTGACTTGCTTTGATGAGATGAGGCAGACCAACGTGGACCAGCTCTGCCACTTCTCCATCCCCGGAGTCAGCTCCGTCCTGATGCCGTGCTGCGAGCTGTCTGGGGAGGAGCGCCAGTCCTGCATGGACCAGTCTCGCTACGGCTTCGACTCCCAGGTCAGCTCGCTTATATTTGTTTTAATTTTTATGTTTACCTTCGCAGAAGGTACTTATTAATAATTTCGCACTAATTATATGCACATTTGTGGCCTAAAATGCGTAAAGACTTGGTCCCCCATGGGCCCCAAAGTAAGGACAGTGTGTTTGTGTTAGAGACTGACAGTGTTAACTATCCTGAAAGATCTGTTGCATATTAGTTAGTAATAGTAATACGCTCTCTCTAGATGTCACTTTGGTCAGGTTTGTGTTGCAGGGTAGGAGATGAAAAGTAAAATATCTTTAAGTTAGTTTAGCCCATGTTTTGTATCAGAATTATTCTCCACAAACAAAAACTTACTGTCAAGTTTATTAATCATTCTGTCAATATGGAACTGGAGCTCATCCAGGTACAGGTTCAAGTACCTGTGTACCTGTACCTGTACTTGTGCCTAAATTTTGTTTAGGTTACACAGTGCTCTATGATCCCACACTTACTTCTATTCTTTTCCTTACAGGTTCACAACAAGGATTACACCAAGAACATCATCTTTGTGCAGGAATTCTGGCGCTTCATTCAGCTGAACATGCAGTCACAGCGCCCTCCAGCATTTGACGAACAAACTGCAGGCAGCTATTGCCAGAAAATCAGGTATGGCTATTCAGTGGTAGAGCATTCGACTATGAAATGGCGGGACCCAGGTTTGATTCCGAGTTGTACCCGGGACATGTCTTGGGAACGGCACTTTACACAACTTTCCTCACACCACCCAGGTGTGAATGGGTACCTAACTTCGGTTGGGGAAAGTCGTATTGAGGTCACCCAAATGGCAGCCACACAGACCCTTGCGACAGTTCCACAAAAAGTGTGTGTAAAGCAAATACGTTATATGTATCATATGTGTTATCTGATTGTAAACCCAGGCATCTATTGAGCGCTACAAAAATGCGTTAAATGCCCAGTAAGTGTAAGTTTCGGCAGGAGTTCGTTATGTATATCAATGAATCTAATTGATTGATTATCCATGATGTAAATACTACCGGTAGATGTTAGCCTTTATGTAGTTTGTATGTCCTTATTCTATGTTTTTACGGTCCAGAAAGATTAGCTGCGTATTCGTGTATATGTGTACGACAGCTAATGGACTGAATACATTTTGTAAAGTATCCAAGTATCCAAAGTTATCCACACAAAAAAGGCTGCAATTGCACTAATAATGTTTGAATAAACCATTTTGTATTTCTGTTTTTTCCCCAGGCGGGACAGTGACTACCATGTGGAGGAGTCTGATGAGCAGCCACTGATGCGACTGGACCCCCTGCAGAGCCTCAGCATGCTCGCTTACAAGCAGCAGCGCTGCTGCCACCAGGACGGCCAAGAAGCCGCCGTGTGTCTGGAAGGAATCCGTGAGAGGAGGCTGAACGAACTGTGCGTGCAGTACGAAAACGTGGTAAGGATCGTCAGCGCTGCGTAATGATATCATTAATTTCAAAGTTTATTGAGGTTTATTGAGGAAAAACTCTTCTTTAGCTGCCCACCCGAGGGTGACAGCTATTCTTCCAGAAGAGTACATGAACATAACAATACATCAACATACAATTACATATACATTACATCAATATACAATTACATATACATTACATAGTTATTAAAAGAAACAAATGTGTAACATCGTATGTGCTTTACTTCTTAATGTCCCTCATGTGTTTTAGTAGGTCTTGTTTGAACTTCTGACAGACAAAGTTCATCTGACAGACGTTAATTGGTAGTTACATGTTATACAGTGTAAACTTCTTTCTTCTAATAATTGTTCTCACAATTATATAGAGCTTTTGACCATTAACTCTTAGACTCAGATCTTCTTCTGCAAAATCAACAGACTACAAAAGTTCATCTGAAACAACGAGCAGATTAAATTTGGACTGAGCAGAGCAGTTTGGGCTAGTGCTTCTAGCCTTTTAATACTTGAACCTACACATCTGAAATTTTTTTGGAAAACTTTGAGATTTTTTGGAAAAATTTCGGGATAAAAAAAAATTATTTCGAGATTTTTTCATTTTCAATGAAGCATGAAAGGTCTCACTAGGGGGTATTATGATCCATTGGGTAACAGAGAACCTCTCCACAAAATATCAGATGTGTAGGTTTAAGTATTAAAAGGCTAGAAGTCACTAATAGATGGAATTTATACAGAATCAGTGAAAAATTCATGGGGTATATATATATAGTATATAGTACAAGACATTCAGAACAACTCTAATCACTTCACAGGTGTAAAATCTTATAAAATTTTGAATTCAAATATGTTTTGTATGTATGTATGTATGTATGTTATGTTTTGTGTTAATACATGTACTAGGTTTCTACAGTGTAATGTGTAAGTTTATGACTCCAGGAAGACTAGATAAGTGTGTGTATACATTGTACTCATTTACTCACTAATGGAGATCAGTCAAACAAACAAAAACAAATATTTTTCCCACTGCAGGATTGGTGGATGGATACCCTACTGAAGGTGACCGAGGGCAACGACCTCCACAAGTATATCCGGGAAGCTGTCGGCTACGTCAAGGCCAAGGTGCCCGTTCACCGCTGTTGCCGTAGCAACGGCGCCAACCGCATGTCGTGCTTTGCTCAGGAGTGGCGGCCGTACACCCCCGCCGTGGACACGCGTGACTTCGCCGCCGATCTGGGCGTCTACTCCAACCAGATGAACGACTTTGCCAACGTTGCGTTCCGCTGGGTGTGTATGATGAAGTTCATAGTGCAGTACTACATCATAAGATAGTAGTAGTAGTAGACTGGTTTATTCTTTATAACATTTTTTTTTTATACATACAGGTTGAATGTCTTGGCAGCCTTACGGCTGAATTGTAGACCTCTTACAACTTAAGAACTTTAATAATGAGAATGGCTTTGATATAATTTGTAATTTTTCGGTATTTTTCAGCTGATGAAGTGTCCAATGTTCAGGAAGATGATGATGGGTAAGTAAGGAAAGCTCATATTAACTCTGACTCGTGATGGATGTCACTCAAAACATCCCGTAGCAATCTCTGCATTTTTTCAGTACACTAAAGTAGAATTTGAATTGTCCATAAGAATTCACACTGTACTTTTTTTAACAAAATGAATGTTGTCCAGGCCACATGGAAAAACCAGTGTCAGGGAAGTACCCAGTCTCTCCAGTCAACAAGAAGATCTACTATCGTCATGGCGACGTCAGCTCCAGGAAGTTTGTGGTTCCTCGTGGCCAGGACACCTATCGTGTGGAGGAGATTTGCAAGAAGGTACTAGATGAAAAATGGAGATATTGTTTTTGGTCTGTCTGTCTGTCTGTGTGTCTGTCTGTCCTAGTATGTGTCTGTGTTTCTTCATATTTGTGGTCAACATAACTTATTAAGGCATTTAAAGATTGTGATGATATTTGGTATGTGGGTAGGTCATAGAAAGACAAAGTTCAATGTCAAATATGGGTCTCCTGGTTGCTGACCTTGGTACTGCAGCTGAACTTCCGGTTTTTGATCTGCAAGAAGGTACTAGATTTAAAATGCATTTGAACATTGCAGTGGGGGTCCCGGAGCAATTCTGTACTGTTGTATCCAGAACTGTGCCCTATCCAGAACTGTGCTTTATCCAGAACCAACCATGCTGTATCCAGAAAATAATGTTTTATCGAGAACCATGCTTTATCCAGAACCATGCTTAAATATCCAGAACCTGATGCTTTATCCAGAACCATGCTTTATCCAGAACCGTGATTTATCCAGAATCATGCTTAATCCAGAACCGTGCTCAGGTACGGTTCTGCCAGGGTAGTCCACATGTATCCAGAAAGCTGTGCCTGTATATGTTCTTGGATATGCGGACAAGACAGTCGAGAACCGTGCCTGATCCTATCCCTAACCCATTCAGGCATAGAACTATAGATAGGCACGGCTCTGGATGTACTGCTATAATTCCTTTTTATGAATTTTTGTGGCCTTATCCATTGTGTTTCTTCTACTGATTTCCACTCAGGTGTCCTGGTTGGCTGACAACCCAACCCCCCAAGTACCATCCAACTACACCGTCAGCGCGGAGATAACTCAGCAACGCGTTGCACAGCTCGGCGAGTGCTGCTCCTTCGAGGGTACGGACCGAGCGGAGTGCTTCGATTCCCTCCGCCAGAACAGCGTGGATGAGTTCTGCGAGAACCAGTCGACGCTCAACCGCCACCTTCTACCCGAGCATCCATGTTGTACCGAGACTGGCAGCAACAGGTTTGTCTGTTTGTTTGTTTCGTCGGTGAAGGTTAGACATCGCCAAAAACAATGTCTAATAAGATACGCCAAAAACAGTTACTCAAGCAACTGGATATGATTTTGGAAACGGTCAGACGTTTCAGGTAGCATCCACTACCTTTCGTCAGTTACACTAAAGGGCTGCAGGAGAATTGCTGGTTTATAAGCACAAACCATTGATTGATATGCAAATAAGTAAAGACAATTTTTTGTGAAAGGCCAAAAGGAAACAAAAGTCAACCAGCAATTCTCCTGCAGCCCTTTAGTGTCACTGACGAAAGGTAGTGGATGCTACCTGAAACGTCTGACCGTTTCTAAAATCATATCCAGTTGCTTGAGTAACTGTTTTTGGTGTTTGTTTGTTTGTTATTGTGTTTATCTTTGCAAAAGGATAACATAGTATATTACTGTTTTTGCTCTGTTTCTTCGTCTTCTCCAAATAAGGCAAATGACCTGCACCAGACGGCTGTCACCATAGTAACTGGTGCTGTAGCAGACACCCTGTGGTATTGGGTTACATTATGTAGCAAGTGGCAGGACAGAGTTGGAGGGGCTGGTCACCATATATGGTGTTGGGTTACATTATGTAGCAAGTGGTAGGACAGAGTTGGAGGGGCTGGTTGGTTATCACATACATATACACACGTATATGAATGATAGATAAAAGTTTCAATAAGTAAAATTAATGAACGAGGTATAAACTTGATTATTTTTCAGGCTAATGTGTCTTGATGAGGAGAAATATGGATATGACGAGGATCGTCACACGGTGGATTTTTCCGCTCAGCTGGACGACTTTGCTACCCAGAAGTTTGTAATGAAGGCTCTCGTTGATACCACGGTAAGAACAGAAACAGTCGTGTGGAGCACATCGGAAGAATGTACTGCGCCATTGCGCAAAACCCTAATTTTTCACGTTTTTCGTTGGATGTTTGGTCAACGTTGCATTAAAATTTTGCCTGTTGCAGACGATATCTTTTCCTATACAACATCTGAAAACTACAGACAGTCTGTCAGCCTTATATGCTCTAATACGATCTTATATGAGACGTTCTGCCAAAGTGCTATGCACAATACATTACGGGTTTCGCGCAGGCGCAGTACGTTCTGCCGACGTGCTGTCGTGTGGGTACTTTCATCACATTATTGCACAAACGTTGTATGAGATACAAAACAATCGCAGCACTCAGCAACTTTATTATTAGGCGTGCATGGAGACAAAACTAAACTGAAATGCTGAACTGAAAGGGTAGCAAAATGACATTGTCAAGCCTGAGGGGAATTCGGTATCATTGCACACACATTTGCAGCAAAAGCCCAGAGACTCAAGTTTTCCTTCTCAATTTTATACTCTGTGGTTGCATGTATTACGTAACCATGTATCTGTACCAGTCCTGTATAGTCGGTATAATTGCCCTTCAGCATAACACACCAGCTTTGCAGGCACGTGGCACAGCGGCAGCTAGCTCTATTACACCAAATGAGTATTACAGCCAATCTTTGCACATTTAGTTGCAGAAGTTGTTTAAAGCTTTCTAAGTGATGATACCCCAACTGTACTTGGTGGCAACGAGTTCCACTCTACCATAGTTCTTGAAAAGTACGAGTTTTTGAACAAATTCTCAATTCTTGGTTGATAACTCTGATATTTGAAGGCATGAGCTCATCAGGGCAGGACATAAACCCTGGTTGTCTCACTTCTTGTGAACCACAGAAGGTGGTAGGAAGCCGGAAGAACGCCAGTGAAGTTAAGATGTACTGTGCCTGGAAGGGGAAGATGTCACAGAAGACAGACAAGTGGATCAAGTGGGGACTGTACAGAAAGGAATATGTAAGACTAAGACACTGTCTTATTCTTAATTTCTGAATAATGAAATAGTATTTTGTTCCATCATGTTATAATTGTTATGATTCGTTGTTTATATTCTAAGACTATGGTCACTATGGCAGAACATTTCAGAGGCCACAGGGTCATTTTGACTGGAATAAAATGTAGTAATTTCCAACAAAAACCTGTCTTGCATACTACATGTACATCACACTAAGTGACATTTGTTCTACTCCATCCTTAGTAACATTGGCAGGAAAAAAAATTAAAGGTTCCCTTATACACATTGTAACCTCTACTACCAGATGAGTAGAATTTGGACTTCATGTAGGAATGGTAAATCTTGTTAATGCTTTGCGTGAGTTGTTTACGTTGTCAGCTAAATAGGAAAAAGAAACATTCCCTTCTAGCTGCTAACTTTTTGTAACCTCTACTTGAGTAGAATTTGGACCACAGGTAGTAGAGATTAATGTTAAGTTATCAAAGGAGGCCATTGTCTAAAGCTTTGTATAAATTATAATATATGTTGCCAAAGAAAAAAAATCAAACGTTTCCCAGTGCAATTTTTTGTAACCTCTACTTTCAGAAGAGCGCACAGAATTTCTGACTACATATAGGAGGAGTGAATATTAACTGTTGCTAAAGGAATAGAAGAAAATTGTACATACAGTTAACTCATGTTTTGTAACCTCTTCTTGCAGATGAGGGATATCTATGCCAGGAAGGGTGAGTGTTGCCAGCAGGACACAGTTGATGCCCAGCAGGAGTGTCTGAACGGAGTGTTCCAGACCAGAGTGGACGATTTCTGTTCCTGGGTCGATGACAGGACCGTAGAGGAGTCCATGAGTAAAGTAGAGAGGGTTGCCCAGAGCCAGCCAGATCACGTGTGCTGTGGGGTACGTCTTTTGAATTTAAAACATATCAGGCCACTCCAATTTAATTTCTTGGTTCTCGGATTTGCCTCTTCATTTTTTCCTGATTAAAAAAAAAAAAAGATACTGGCTCTGAATCAACTCAAAAATGCTCAATACATATTTTGCCCCAACAGTTGAAGAAAGTCCTTTTCTTCCTAGCTGTTACAGTTTTTCCATCTGTCTATGTAGTAGTTTGAAAAAGTTCAAAATTCATTGTTTAGATTTTAACCCGGCCTTTTATGTTGACTTCATGGCTCCTATCATAGCATTTGCATGATGGGGCTACAATAGGATGCCTAGGCCAGCATGTTGGCAGAACATACTGCATCTGCACATAATCCGGATATTTCACGGTTTTCATTGGATGTTCGGTCAATGTTCAGCGGCAGAAATACTTTTTTTTCAGTGTTCTGCAGTATTGAAGAATGTCAAATTTTGTTCTGCAATTCAGAAATACTCAGCAAATATTTAAACAAATTTTAGCTGTATAAGTAAAAATTTTTATATCGCAATAATAGCAAAGAACTACTTAATTTCGTCCCTAGAAACTGAGCTGGCTTTAGATGCAAAATATGTTGTTTGGGGAGTACATCTGGGCAAAACTGTGGCCATATCCACAGAAATCAACACTTCAAACCCTAGCCTGATTTCTTCAGTCTGCAAATTTGCAGGTTGCTTGATTTTTCTTCTGCAATATTGAAAATGTCTCTCTGCAAAATGCAGATGGAAGGGCAGAGCCGATACGACTGTTTCGGTCAGGTGACCAGCGGCGGGTACAGCCCGTACGTGGACTCTCGTGACTACACCACCATCATTGAGCCCTACCAGGAGCAGTACAAGAACTTCCTCAAGGAAAACAACATCCAGGTTCGGAAAACATTGTTTTTTTTTTCAACCTTTATTGAACTCTTCGGCCTAAGCCGGTTTTCAAGAGTTCAAGGTATGGATGGTCAGGGGTCTTAATTTAGATTTCATCTTTGTTACAGTTACACAATAGTTTCAGCAATACATGCAATTTCAAAAATACAGATAAATTCAGGGATTTCGGGAAGTTTTCCGGGATAGAAATCAATCTAAGACAATTGTAGTTGACACATTCAACAAAAAATACAGGGACCCTTATTAGGTCATAATATACAGCTTTAGAATCTATAGCTGAAAGTAAATAAATTACAAGAAATTCAAGGAGAACAACATTCATCAGAAAAGAAAATAGTTTTCAGGGTTAGAAAGTTAAGACCTTCATTAGGATTTTTACAGCTACAGGTATACTGAAAATAAACAAAAAGTTAAAAGTAAACAAGTTTATAGCTATAACCTATAGGTATACTAAAAGTTTCCAAGTTCACAAGAAAACTGTTACTTAAGCAACTGGATAAATTTTAAGAACTGTCAGACCTTTCAAGTAGTGTCCAATATAGCTACCTTTTGTCGGTGAATAAATAACACTTAGTCTGACTAGTGATTACATGTACCTTGCCTACTAAACATTTTTTGTTGAGTTCCTACTGACATCTGACCGGTTGATGAATTGATTTCTTACAGATTCCAGTGAGGCCACAAGTAATCCCTGCTCAGAAACTCAGTAAGTTTTTTCTCCATTTCCAATAGGACGTGAGCATTTTTTGTGTCTTATAAATAGGGAGGTTTAATATGTACCTTCACCAAAAGCACATCATTGATATATACGAACTATAATATACCGTTAGCTGCATCTTTTAAATTGTTAAGTTTGTTGTTAAGTTCCTTACCCAGAAAAAAAAGCCATCTGATTCTAATGTAGAGGCCTGGGGTCTTTGTTAATTTTGCTAATTCAGTAGCGTGCATAGTCCAATGGTTAGCAATCCTGCCTCTGGACCAAGAAGTCGAGAGTTCGAATCCCGGCTGTTGTCGCTCACCCAACATGCACGCTACTGGAAAGGGTCACAGTCCTTAGGACAGGATGTTAGGCCGTAGTCCACTTTTCATATTGTGCTTGTCGAATAGGGCTAAGGGAATTTCCCCGGTACAATGAACCTGTAAATACTGTACATAGCGTCTGTCTTCTCTGTTACGACCAGTGGGAGATTAGCTCTTCAGTGAGCTAAAACTGGATCGAGATCATTTTCCTTCTGTTGATGAGTAGCAATGTGTCTTGCCATCCTATTCTAATGTACAGTCGCCGCAGAAACTGTGGAGGAGAAGAAGAAGTGCAAGAAGTCCAAGTGGTGGGAAGACCTGGTCGATGTGCGCTCTCCCAAGTTCATTGCTCCTCGCGGGAAGGATGTGGAGATGGTTCAGGCCGTCTGCCAGATGCTGGTACGTTTGAGCAGTCACAGTCATTCCATAATGGTCGTCTAGTTTAGTAGACAACTGTTTCTGAATTGTTAAACGTGCGTTGCGTACATTTTTTGACAAAACTGACCTACTGACAAACCATATATTGTATGTATGTATGTATGTATATATATATATATATATATATATATATATATATATATACATACATGAATATGGATAATAACTGAACTTCTGAAGCATGATCAGCATGACTTCTGCTAACTACATGTACATGTAGTTGTATAGTTTATGTATTCTGCCTAACCCCATAACCAATACAGATTTAGCTCTTCAGTGAACTAAAACTGGATCAAGATCACTTTTCCTTTTATTTTCAGGAGAAACCACCAAGGCGATCTGGTCCACCACCAAAGGCACGTGGCTTCCTCAGCTCACTGTTCGGATCTGGGGTGGATATGAAGGAAATCGTGGAGAACCGTGTGGCAAACTTCCAGGAATGCTGCAGCATGGACGCAGACAGCGTCGTGGAGTGCTTCAACAATCTCCGCCAAGGCGCTGTGGAGGAGCACTGCGATATGGAACAGAAAGCCCCGCACCGGGAGTTCGACATCGCATACCCTTGTTGTGAGATGACTGACGGAAGGTAAACTTTGCTTGTTTTGTTTGTTCTGCTGAGTAAGCATCGTGCGAAATACTAGGTTGCCCAGTTGCACCGTGCAACCATATTTTGCTTGGTGCAACCTATTTCTATACCCAGGTAGCCCAGTGCACTACCTAAATTTAGTAGTAAGGATGCCCCTTTCTTCTATTGGGAACTGTTTATTGACAAGTTCCCATGGAAGAGCTCATCACTTCAGGTAAGGGGAAACAACTCTGTGTCAGAAATGTATAAATGCACATTGCATTCTAACAAAGTTAATCATAATGTAGAAGAGTGTAGATTAAGGGTAACCTGGAATTTTGATGGGCAATTTCGTACACTGATGCGGGGAGACAACTTGGCAAGATTACCTGTTTTGTCTCCACCTCTATTGTACCAAAATTCAGCCAAACAAATAAATGCGTCATAATGATCTTGGACATCCTTTTTTTTTATCTTGGACAACTTAAATTGGTGTGGCTTTACTTTCACACCAAAAAGCTAATAGCCACATATTTGGCATTCTGCTTTTGCTGATATCACCCCCAAAAATCACTTGCTTACTTACTTACTTGGGCCCTTGGCCCCGTAGGGAGCATAGGCCACCGACGATTTCAAAAATCACACAACTGAAAAAAAATGTTGCAATGGTGTTCAGCACCAAGGACAGGAATGCAGTTTTTCTATGTTGTTAGAAATCATTCTGGAACAAAATTGAACTTGTGGTTTCATGTTCCAGACTGCAGTGCTTTGACCAGCAGCTGTATGGACACGAGTCGGAGATTCACAATGCTGACTTCTCCGACCAACTGCACGAGTTTCACTCGGCCGTGTACAAGATGAAGTCCATGGGCAACAAATGGGTAAGTGGTGCAAATCTTTATTTCTCAAACTTCATATTTACAAACTCAAGCCCGACGGCTACTTGCAAGTCAACACACACACACAGATACAGGTACGATGATGTAAAAAGAGATTTTAAAAATTCTGTAGATCTGTCTGCTGTTTGTAAGTATAGTACTGGGTGGGGTGAAGGCTTTCTCTTTGGAGGCAGTGGCTTATTTTCAAAACTTGGTTTTAAAAGGATAAATTGGGCCTGAAACTTGCCATGTCTTTGAGCACTTACAGGTTAGACGATCGAGCATCGACAATCGAGCCAGTTTTCAAGGATGACTAACTTCTGACTTGTTTCCTGTCTACAGTTGACCCGTAATGCCAAGCACATGAGTGAAGACAAAGTCTGTGACTACAAGACCAGAATGGAGCAGCTGACGCAGGGATGGATGAAGAAACTTCCCAAATGGGGGCTGTGGCAGCAGAAGGCAAGTAGTTCCAACAACTCCACTTAAGGCCACACCAATCTAATTAATTGGTTCTCGGATTTGCCTCTTCAGTTTTTTCTGACTTTCAAAAAAATCAATTCAGGTTCAATCCACTCCAAAATGCTCGTATTTTGGTCTTAACACTTGAAGAAAGTCCATGTCTTACTACTTGTTACAGTTTTATGTTTCGAATGTAAGCAATCATGGCTGACAGCTGTGTTTCCAACAATCCGATAAGGCATCATATCTACTTCCTGAATGGCACTTATTTGCAATGGAGTAGAGCTGATTCAACTTACCTTACAAAGAAATGACCAGAAAATTTATTTTTTGTATCGTCATAATGTTACATAATGCAGCTTTAAGCCCACAATTTTTGTGTTGGAAAGTACAGTTCAACCTTACTCTAGAATGATTTCTACCAACACATTAAAGCTATGACAATAGCTTCTCGTACGACCAGTCCTGTAAAGTCTTGAGGTTACAGAGCCTCTTTGACAGATATGAAAACCTGTGCCGCGAGTTTGGGAAAAAAACTGTGCAAGTCAAACCTCTACAACCACTGGCTTCCTCACACAAGAGGCGAAGTATCAGGCCTAGGGAGGGTAACAAGACAAAAAAGTAAATTTGACCACATTCTAGCCCGTACCAGGCGTTACGCCAACAGCTCACTGCCACATATTGTGAAACTTTTAAACAATGTATAAATGTGAATAATTGTTATCAGGTTTGTTTCATTTTATCATTCTATATGTACCAGACGATTGTACTTAACGATTATTTGCCGATTGAAGATTTGCTTTTGATCATGTATGTAAAAGTTAGAATTATCTATGTATGTATTACTAATGAATCTCGCACTTCAGCCTCCGGGCTGCAAGAAGTTCAATCAATAAACCAGTCTATATATATATACTATCATATCTTCCCAGGAGGATAAGTGGGCTGCGGCTCTCAGGTGTTGTGCCCTGTCCACCTCCGGGGAGCGTCAGGAGTGCGTGGACAAGCTGCGCACGGAGAAGAACGACCAGTTCTGCCAGCAGCAGCAGGACAGGAGCGGCGAGCAGGAGGGAACTAAGATCGACCGGATCGTAAACAACC
This sequence comes from Branchiostoma floridae x Branchiostoma japonicum, assembly GCA_013266295.2. Taxonomy (NCBI): domain Eukaryota; kingdom Metazoa; phylum Chordata; class Leptocardii; order Amphioxiformes; family Branchiostomatidae; genus Branchiostoma; species Branchiostoma floridae x Branchiostoma japonicum. The sequence continues at coordinate 1,673,754 of CM023839.1, forward strand.
AGCCACAGCACCCCTGTTGTCAGGTATAAGGGCTTGAAATACTTGGTGCATAAAATTGTGCAGGTATTTGTAATGTCTACCTGCACTGGTCCATGTACTGGGTATATGCAGGTTAGTGCAGGTAAAACTGGAGCTGTGCAGGTATTTGTAATGTCTACCTGCACTGGTCCATGTACTGGGTATATGCAGGTTAGTGCAGGTATAATTGGAGCTGTGCAGGTATTTCAAATGTCTACCTGCACTGGTCCATGTTCTGGGTATATGCAGGTTAGTGCAGGTAAAACTGGAGCTGTGCAGGTATTTCTAATGTCTACCTGCACCTAATTTCCACTGGTCCATGTACGGGGTATATGCAAGTTAGTGCAGGTAAAATTGGAGCTGTGCAGGTATTTCTGATGTCTACCTGCACCTAACCTGCACTGGTTCATGTGCTAGGTTTATATATAATTGAAGGTGTATGTGGATTTTTATTTGCTGCTTCGACTGTTACCATCTATAAGACTAGTATAAATAAGTAACAGTGGCAATGGTTTGTGAACAGTTTTTAGTATGGTCCATACTTCTCAAAGTCTGAGAGGTGCAGGTAAAATTTGTCTGCTGCAGGCAATTTTCAATGTTACCTGCACCAGTGTAGGTATGCAGAAAAATGTATTTCCAGCTCAATCTTCTCTATCTACCTTTGCTTGGAGAGTAACAAATGACTCTGTTTTAATGCAGGAAGAGGGAGAGCAGCGCTCCGACTGTTTTGACCAGGAGGTGAACAAGTACAGCCCGTACAAGCACGTCGAGGACTTTACCTCCAGGATTGAGCAGTACGAAAGGGACTTCAAGAACTACCTGGACGATAGCAACATCAAGGTATGTTATCGTCTATGTCTTCAAATCACTGTATAATGTATAATTTCATGAAACACAGGAAGCAAAATTAGAAAAACTAGTCAGTTGTAATCTATCCCGAACTTTAGGTAACTCTGTAACTCTAGCCTCTACCAGGATAGACAAATAACCTAAAAATTTGGCCAATTTCTACTCTTTCCAGTCGCTTCACAAAGCCTGGTAGAGGCTACTCTAACCCCACAAAGTATATTTCTGCTAATGTGAGAGAAAGTAAGCTGTTTTAAAGTGATACACAGATCAATATTGGAATTAACTTTTCTGAAAATGATATAGCCTGCATGTTTATACCTTTCTTCCACAGCTGCCCCATTGGATGAAGGGTGAAGATGTAGAGTCAGGCGAGGACAGTGGTAAGTTAACAATTCCTGTTGGAACTTCAGCGTGCGAAATACTAGGTTGCCCAGTGCAACCATATTTTGCTTGGTGCAACCTATTTCTACACCCAGGTAGCTCAGTGCACTACCTAGATTTTGTGGTAAGAATGCCCCTTTCTTCCATTGAGAACTGTTTATGGAGAGGTTCCCATGGAAGAGCTCATCACTTCAGGTAAGGGAAATGTATGAATGCACATTTATACATTCTAACAAAGTTAATCACAAATGTAGAAGAGTTGAAATTTGGGCAACCTGGAATTTTGATGGGCAACCTAGCTTTCATCCTAGGTTGCCACTGGGCAACCTGGCTCAAAAAAGTATTTCGTACACTGAACTTTTCCATATACTTGGATAATTATATTTTGGTGTCTTCCTTCAATTTTCTCAACCATTGAGGGAGTGTAGCTGGAGATGAAATGCACAGTAAAGAATTAGAAAATTAAAGGAATCATAAACGATGGGCAGATTCATTGCGGACAGAGCAGAGCATTTTGATGCTAATGCTGATATCATTTTACAGCTCAAAATTACAGGTTACATATTTTGTAAAAAAAACTTCTATTAATATTACGCAACGGATCATAATGACCAACGTTGTTACATTTCCTAATGGAATATAAACATTAACGCTTTGTAAATAATGCAAAAAATCTTGAGATTTTTCCCAAAATCATAAGACTTTGTGCTAAATCATAAAATATTTTGAATAAATCTTGTCAAACACAGGTGAACACTGGGGGCGGCGTCGTGGCCACGGTGGGCCGAGAGCTCGTGGGAACTGGAGGCGCCGTGAATAAACAGGTAAACAGGCAGAAATACATAGCCTTTACCAGGCTCCGGACAGTGGCTGGAAAGAGTAGAAATGGGAAAAAATAGACAGAAAACATGCCAGGGGAGTTGGTTCGCAAGAGAGTTTGCCGCACCCTGTACTCTCTAGCGAACCAACTCCCCTGGCATGTTATCTGTCTATTTTTCCCATTTCTACTCTTTCCAGCCGCTTCCTGGAGCCTGGAAGAGGCTAAGAAATTCAATAAAAAAAAAGCAATATGATTCCAGAATCTACATGTAGCCTATAACTCCATAATTTTACCCGATCAATATTTTTATTATTTACGTATCAGAGGGAAATGGATATGCTAAGAGCGTAAATGAGACCCTTGGGACTAAACTAATTATACATATTTATATAATTGTTTCGACATTTGAAATGCATTACCCTTGGGACCATTATACATAATTATACATAACCATTATACATAATTATACATAACCATTATGGCCTTTATATATAATTATACATAACCATTATGGCCATTATACATAATTATCCATAACTCTTGGAACCATTATACATAATTATATGTAACTCTTACAAATAGAAATATGTTAATACATTACTTGTTTTGCTTATTTCATATACAGGTGATATTTTTTTATAGATTAAACCTTTATTCTGAACAGAATGTTTATTTTCACAGATTTCCCAGAGAGAAGTGAAGACAGCCTAGTATTATCAGAAACATCATATTTTGCAAATCAATAATACGTATTGGATTTAAAAACACACGTAACCTTTAGGGATAGCACATTAACCGCACCAGCATATACGTTGTAAAAGCTACGATTTACAATTCTCTGTATGTTTGTGCCGTTGCTATGTTTCTAGTTTCATTTTCTGTATGTGTGATTTGTTTTGTACCTTGATTTATTGTATGTGATTTAATAAATCCTTTTGCATTGATTTTGTGTTTGTTTTGTTTGGTTTTGTTCATGTGTATTTTGCTGCTGTCCTGACAAAAGTGTCTCTACATGTAGCCAATTTAGTTCTTGATTCTCACACTTTGCATTTCTTTTTAAATACGATATCATATAATGGTAAACCATTTGGGCAAAAATCCTATCTGTTCTACCAGTAATTACAACTCAGGCCAATTGGGCCTGCTTTTCAGATAATACTGGGTATATATAAAGTACACACAACAAAGTACACAATACATAAAGCAATTAGTAAATATAACATCCAGAACATCAACTAGATCTAAGTTATATTCCTAATGATCTGTTTAAAAGTCCCGAGACTAAGGAGTTGTCGTTGCTGTAGCGGAAGTGTGTTCTAGAGGTAAGGTCCATGCATAGTACTGTAAACTGTTCCGGTATGTAATAACTCTTGCTGGTGGTGCTTGCTGGTTTCCTTTTTTTATAATTAGCTCTAACTCTAAATGGTATGCCTCCGGTTCCCCATATCTCTGGTATCGGTTGTGAGGTGGGTTCTGCGGTTTCCTTATCAAAGTCGTGGAAAATGCACGACAACACCTTTTCATGACCGCAGTGAAAAGCGGCCTGCAGGCCGATTTGAGCTTCTCATGACAAACGGCCAACTTAATGGCAGTATGCCTCGGATTTCGACGGTCAATCGTCGCCGAAGGATGGCATTGGCAGGACATGTTATGTGCCACGAGGAAATGGCGGGTTTGGTTCTCTGGTCACCAGAGGAAAAGCGTAGACGTGGTCGCCCTTCTCTAACTCTAAAGAAGGTGATCGACGACGGTTGAGGACACAGGTCTAGAGGGTGTTGAACTGTCCTCGTTCATGCGAGACAGGAACTTGTGGAGGCACTTTGTTGTGTCACCTTAACAGGATGAACTGAACTGATGAATAAACGAATATTTGGCCAATTTTGACTATTTTTCTACCATCTCAAGGGGTCTGGTACTAAGAGACTACCCAAGGGCCAGGCTTCGTGGGATAGTTGTACATTCACAAAAGTAGTTTTGCCTATATCCTGCAAAATCCATGTCTTCGTTACAAAAAATGTTGTCTTAGATCCTTGTCTATGGTTGGTTCTGCCTCCTACGGCATTTCAAAATCGTCCGGTAGTACGACGACTTACGACGAATGTCAGACCGTCCACGTTTCTTGTTACGGAAATGGCTGTCTTATTGGGTCACATTTCCAAATCGGCGCCCGGCCGGGCTGCTTGCATTAACGAAAAATGAACAATTCACATCAAGAATATATGAAATAGTACTCATGACTGTTTAAGAAAAAAATCCTTGTTGTCTTTTACATCGTTTTTTTTTTCGTCCCCGAAAGCTACCCGGCTAGGCCCCGGGTTGGGAATTGTGACCTTAGCTATAGATCCTTGTGCTGGTTCTACGGCGTTTCAAAATCGTACGGTAGTACGACGACCTACTACGAATCGGTCAGACGGCGTCAGAGTTTATCCGTGAAGTGTCAGAAGAGTGCGGTTTCTCACGACCACATTCCATCGGGATGTGGTAACTTTGCTTTCCTTATCGAACTAAATACTCCACATCTCCTCATGTTTAACATCAAACACCCTTAACTGCGCACAGTTCCGAGCCAACGGAACTATATGGTTGTACGTACAGTTCCTTCATAGGCGTGGTAATGTGAAATGAGGGGGAAGCACCGGCACTTCAAATTTGCAAAGTCATTCCCTAAATTTAGAGAATGACTTTGCAATAATGAAGGCACTACAGTCAACCCTTTGCAATAATCTAGGGAACTACAGTCAACCCTATTACGTAATTGTAACCACCTCTGCATAAGGACCTCCTAGGTCACTTTTTGGTGGTCCCATAGATTATTTTTCACATTTTTACCGAAGCATTAAGGATGCTGTCTACAATTCCCATAATAAATATGCAGCTGTTAACGCGCACTAGATTCCCTATCGTTGTAATAAACTATGAGTTTATGGGCCTTTATCACCGCCAAAAATATATCCTAAGATAAAGTGATATCAGCCACTGTAATGACGAGACAGAGTACATATTCCAAAGCCCCTACTCCACCAAAAATAAGCCAAAAGATAAAGGCCAAACAAACACTGTAAATGACTTAACAAAACTGTAAATATTTACCACTTGGCGCGCCAGCTGACGTTTATACTGTAGCTTTACACATAGTCTAGTAAATTCGCTTTTTTTATACCTGTGAGTTTATGAACCACTTCACCACCACTATTGAGTCGAGTGAGGAAATAGGTGTCGAGTGCCTTTCGCAAGGGCACTACATTGGGACATGCTAGGGATTCGAACCCAGAACCTTCACCTTCTAAGTCACCAAGACCACCTTACCAACAGTTTATACTTATCAGAATGAGAGCCAATAAACTCATAGAACGACGTGGGACTCTTGGCTCGCTCTCGAAACGATGTTGACAGCTGTAGCTACGCACTTTGTAAACTTTGTACATAAAGTCCATAAGTTGATGGACCCTTACATTTCTGTGCACCGCTAAAAATAAACCATGTGATAAAGCAACACTAAAAATAAAGCATGTGATAAAGTGAAATCTGCTACAGTAACTATAGATGACATAACAAGATAACATGTTTCAAAGGGCACGTCGATTGTGTAACTCGGGGCCGAACTTATCGAATGTAGGTCGATAAATTCAGACATCCAGGTAGAACATTACGTAATGGCTAATGCCAAATTACATAATGGATAAATTTTCTAAAGAGTCAGACGTTTCAGATAGCATCCGCTAGTTTACATCAGTGACTGAGAATGAGTCTGAAGTGTAACCTGTATATGAACGGATATCTGAATGGATATGTAAATGAGGTAGTTGTACGAATTCTATGAGTTCATATATCTAGTCTAGTAATACACCTAGTAAAATCCCTGGTCTTATGCTTTATAAGTGTAAATCTATGAGTTTTGTTTTCATTACAAAAATGACAGCACATGTTTTTATAGCTCATCAGATGGCCTGAAGGTAATGGATGTATATAGTTGTACGTCTAAATAGTAGTAATGATTAATCCATCTAGATACAACCCGTGTCCTTTAATCGTAATATCTTAAGATGTACAAGTTTATTAATTTTTGCACCGCTTAAGGCCAGTTAAAGTAAAAATCCAGTCGACAAAATGATAGAACATCAAGTTCACGGTCGCGGGGCACGCGGCCTTCAACGTGCTCACAATGACGCCATGTGAGGCAGTGATTACAGTGGTCAAAGTCCAGCTGATACAGTGAGTAAACAAACATCTGATCACTTTGGCACATGAGTTCAGCACCCAAGTAAAGTTCAAACTACTACAAAAGTCACAGTACATATTTCTCATTTCACGTGGCCATGAGCGTGCGACTTGTGGCGCTTGGGACCATAGCATTTTCCCAAGATTTGCCCACATTAATTGAGCTTTTCATAAGTTAAGCTGACCATAATTCAGAATCTGGTTCTGGGTTCAAATCCCTGGCAGACCCCTCTGTTGTGCCCTTGGGAAAGGCACTTTACACCTATTTCCTCACTCGTCTCAGGTGACAATGAGTACCTAGCTTCGGATATAGGACGTAAAGCTGGAGGTCCCATGTTTGAGGAGAGCCACACCTCGAGCACGTTAAAGATCGAAAAGAGTAGGGGTTCATCCCGGTGTGAGTGGTTCAAACCTTATAGCCCAGTCTTACGCAGCTTGTACTTACTGTACAAAATTTATGTGTTACGCCATATAAATATGCGGAAAGATACACAAACACACCCAGAACATTAATCCATTTTCATGAAGGTGACAATGACGGTGTATGTTTTAATATGGCACGTCATGGCATCAACGTGACGCCAGCGGTACTACTCAAACCACGACATATGGGTCGGTGATTATTCAAGCGGCCAAAGTCCAGCCGATATGAGCCAACAAGCGCTAAGCCCTGATCACCGCAGCACGTGTAATGTCAGTCTGCATTGGTGATAAGTGTGCTAAACATAGTAACATTCTGGCTGTGATGAAAAGTCTCCAGAGGAAATAGTCAGGTCCAGTCCCGATTTAGCGCTTCTGTCATCTGGTTTTATTTCGGACCGTGTCTGATCTGTCACTTTCACGTCGAGGCTTGTTTTCATGGTACTCTGTTTTCCGGGGATTTACAAATACGGTCAAATCTGCACAAGTGGCCACCTCTGTATAAGGACCACCTGGTCATTGATATACATGTACAGTCAAACATGAACTAGTGGCCATCTCTACATAAGGATCACCTGGCCATTGATATACAGTCAAACCTGTACAAGAGACCACCTCTACATAAGGACCACCTGGCCATTGTGACCACTTGTTAGTCTAAAGAGACCACCTGTCCACATAGACCAGATTCTATAGATCGGTTCTTTTGCGTAGTATTGACTATACTTGCCCTACCGCTAGGGGGCTAACCGCAAACAGTGCATTACTTAACTAGTACTAAAACAGACGTTAAACACTGGAAACGTGTTGTACTGGTGGTAGGGGGCTAAAAATAGTCACTTCCTGGTCGTGGTCAGGCCCAGTCCGGATTTAGCGTTTCTATCATCTGGTTTTATTTCGGACCGTGCCTCGACCTGTCACTTTCACGTCAGGACTTGTTTTCACGGTACTCTGTTTTCCAAGGAATCTGTGACTATTTCAGACAAACCTGTAGAAGTGACCACCTCTACATAACTTATAAGGACCACCTGGATATACAGTCAAACCTGTACTAGGGACCACATCTACACAAGGACTACCTGGTCATTGATATACAGTCATAGACATTTGTAAACAACTTTACAGAGTTTTTCACAGTAAAACGTCTGTGACTGTGCACGTGGCTTTAGTTGTACACACGCGGGGTGAACCCAGGTCACGTCGTCTTGTACTCTGCAGTTCTAAACTCGACACGTCCGCGCTGCTAGGAGAGAGGAGGTCAGAAGGAGAGGACTTCCGTCTTTTATTCCCTTTTTAGAAATTACTCGAAGATAGTAGCTAAGTACCTGTTTATTTACCAACACTAAATATAACCCCACTAGAAGCTGCGTAGTGTAGAGTCAGAAAAATTCGGGGGGGCATACATTAACATAATCATGTACAGGACATGATTACATTTAGTCAAGCAACAAAAGGTGGACAACAGTCAAATAAAATCCAATGCGTCAAAACAAAAGCATGTCCATAAATCAAAGTCGTAATACCGTTCCAATGCCAAACACAATATGGTCAGTAAATTGGACTGGACATAAAACAAATGAATGAACGGAAGAAAACATGAAACAACAGAAGAGTAGTATACAGATAACGTTTCATAATTGTATACATTGTCAAGCAACTACAACGAATTCGACTTCTCCTCGCTACTTAGGAAATTATAAAAAGGTGAGAACAGATATGTTTCATAGTCGAAGGTTTGTCTATTATAAAGTTCATTAGAAATATAAATTTGTCTGTGCTGCTATAAAGTAGGAATATGCTGAAGGAATTCAAGAGAAGGGTGGGTACAAGTGGACTTTGCCCTGTTCCTGGTATCACATCTCCAGGCCCGTACCGGGCTCTGCCAGGAGCATGGGTCTGTCATCGCCCTAGAGGCCGATCACACCACGTGTATGCCCTGGCGGTACCCAATCGTACCATGTTATAAATCTGCAATGCACTAGCTGTCAGTGTGTTGTTAGTCTTTTGTATGCAATGTCTTGGGCACAACTTGGAAAATTCAAACTTTGAGAACTTAACGGAGAGGACCTGGTAATGTATTTGAAAGCTAGGTGTTGTCTCTTTGAATTCTGTCTCTCTGTGCCTTTGTATTTCCCTTTCTCTGTCTTTCTCTATGCACATATCACAAAATAGAGAGAGAATGAGGACAAAGTGATAGAAAGAGAGATACTCCTCGACGCAAACTGCATCTATAGACGCAATCTCTAATCCGTAAGCAATAAAAGTCGAGTAGAATGGAAAGAGGATATGACGCCACACGTTCAAACTATAGACAGTCAAACTATAGAAAGTCAAACTATAGACAGACTAGTCCGTGTTTCCATCGCTGTCAGGGGCTAAATGGGTCTCCTGAGTCCTTCCTGCTAGAAGCGTGATTTAGTCAGGCTATAGCCTGGGTGCCAGACTGTTGCCAGGGTCAGTATACAGGCTAGCTCCTTGGCAATCCTGAGCAACAAGATCCCGAGGACTGGCCAGTGTATTGGCCCTTGGAATAGGCTGACATCCAGGCTAAGCCGGCTATAGACAGGAGACTTATAGAAAAACCTTAGAATAGATTGAAAATCGACCTTAACGTGACCCAGAATTACCCCGATGTCCTTGTTGATAAAGCGGAGCAAAACAATTTATAAAGTCACCGCGGACGTGACAGAGGGGGAACCAAAACATTCTGCCACCTGCCAGTTGGCTGCCTACACAGGCGACAAAACACAAGGGGACCCGCAAGGACGCGCAAAGTTTGTTATTTTAATAGTGCAAGAAAGAAACTACCCTATAATATATCCCCTGGTAATTTTCTTTGCCAAAGTGGCTATGTTTTCGGGGCGTTTGTGGTTTTGGTTGATTTATTTGCTTTTCACTTGAGTGAAAAAACGGAACCTTTACGGACGCTTTAATGTATTATTAAATACCGGATCCCGAATTTCATGTAGTGTATTGCAAAGGGCTAACCATAGCGACTTATTGTTTGGCGTAAGAAACTATGATCTTATATTATATCCTCTGGTAATGTGGCACATAACACCTGAGATTATGTGTTCGGGACATTTGTGGGTTTGTGGGTTTGGTTGTGCCGAACTGTATGTGCCATAACTGGAGAAGTTGTAGATGGATTTTTAAGACAGCTGGTAGTTTTTTCGATGTGACTGCATTTGCACGTGTGTCAGTATCTTCAAGTTAGTATCCAAGGTGAAGAGATGTCCAAAAGCACAGTGGCGGCAACAATTCTGGAACAGCTGTTGCGACCGCAGGAACTAGCGTTTCAGAGGGTTAAGATTTCAAACTTTTCCGGGGAAGCACGCCCCCTGACCACCCTTCGGCGCTCGCGAAGGTGCAAATTCGGTCATAAATATCTCGACCACACCCCCAACTCCGAACGAAAATTCGTGTCCCCGCCTCTGCAACGTTTGTAATATGTCTGAAAGTCATGAGTAACTTCAGTGATTTGTTTGTTTGTTTTTATTTATTTCACCAGGGGATACATATCGCATGAGGGCGCTTTTCAATGTGCCTTGCTTGGGGGGAAAACCCCAAACAAAAGCCATGTACATCAAGATCAACTCAGTCCAAATTAAGTGATTGTTGAAAATGTTTACAAATCGACCAAACAGGTGACACTTCTTTCCTCGCCTGTCCTACGCACCGACCTCTCTACTGATGGGGTCGATAATGTACCGATTCTCAGGGGTGTAGAACCTACGGACCCACAGACTAAACAACAGGTGGGGAGGACTGCGCGCGCTTTGTCCGGTTTGCTTGGTCACGCAGGCCCGTCTGGCAAGCAGGTGGGATCCAAGGACAGGATGGAACTCGTCCTCATCAAGTACCGTATGGTTTATCTCCAAGCAGATCTTTCGGTAGGCAAGACAGTATGTGTCCGATAGGCACAGGCAGTATCCCATAGGCAAGGCGGTATCCGCGATAGGCAAGACAGTATCCAGTAGGTAAGACAGTATCCGATAGGGAAGATACTATCCGATAGGCAAGACAGTATCCAATAGTCAAGACAGTATCCAATTGGCAAGACAGTATCCAATAGGCATTTTGTGCAGGTGATTGTGGTGGTGTTGGCATTAGGCATGCATTCTGTTGCCTTAGGTCTCTACATGTAAGTTCTTGTGTCTTGTGTCTCTACATGTAAGTTCTTGTAATGTCTGCGTCTTCACCCCTGCTTTGACAGCGAGTCTGCCTTTGCTACAAATTGCAATATTGGATCGGCTTGGTATCTCTCCATTTTTAGCTCAGTCCGCTTTCTAACAGACTGAGCTAAAACGTCAACGTTAGGAAGCGGACGAATCTGGTGAAAGTGATCTCGAACCAGTTTAGCTCACTGAAGAGCTACTCTTCCACTGGCCGTGACAGAGAAGACAGACGCTATATACAATATTTACAGGTTCATTGTACGGGGAAATTCCCCTAGCTCTTTTTGATAAGCACAATGAACAGTGGACCACGGCTTAACGTCCCGTCCTAAGGACTGCGACCCTCTCCAGTAGCGTGCATGTCGGGTGAGCGACAACAGCCGGGATTCAAACTCCCAACCTCTTAGTCCAGAGGCAGGGTCGCTAACCACTGGACTACGCACGCTATAGATGGTAACAGATGAAAACCAGGCTAACGTTAGAAAGTGTAACAAAGTAGCACAGGTGTATTACATCTGCCTTGAGGTTCGCTGACTTGTAATTAAGACAAAGAACTGCCTTAACCGTTCCCAGTTGAACTTGAAGCACAGGAAACCTCGGACATGATAAGGCCGTACGTTCTGCCCTATTCCCGACTTGGCTCACTTCCAAAGGCCTCTCGTGTCAATCTAAATCTCACCAGAGATAAACCTGCCACGGTAAGTCCGGGTCAGGGTCGACATAAACTGAGAAATTGCCGGGACCTGTTCCCTCGACAAAACACGTTCTAGTCCTGAATCTCGCCTTCCTCTTCGGGCTAAACAGTGGGATTATGGGATCGTGTCGCGGCTACTTGCTCACACAATACAGTCGGCTTATGTCCAAACTTCAACATACACACTGAAGAAGGGACGGTTTCCGAGAACGGTTTGGGGATCGGTACTACAAGTTAGGTTCTTAGACTGGCATTGAATGGCCGTTTGAGTGGTTAGGCTAGCGGACACGATCATGATCAAAACCGGTGATGGGTTCGATTCCTGGCTGTGTCCTTGAGAAAGGCGCTTAACACGACTTCCCTCACTCCAACCAAGTGTAAAATAGATACCTGACGTCGGTTTAGGAAGTAAAAGGCGGTGGAAGGAGAAGGATGGGCTCCGCCTCCCAATACCGTACCCTGAACACAGAGGATTAACAACCCGTTGCTTATACGTCCTTAAAAGCAATGGGACCTTTACCTTTTACTTACTTAGATTGTACATCCTATCAATTCTGAACAACTTAGCCCTGATTAGATTAGAGATCTAGACGTCTTCTGTGTTGATGATAGTAAAGGCGTCTGGTGAAAAACATTGTCAAATGTGTCTGCATCGCTTCAAACAGTATACACTCCAGCTAAACCCGTCTCTAACCGTTTCTATTTCTGTCCGCACGCCAAACTGGTCTTCCCGATGCCAAAAGGACTCATCCATGTGGTTAAACGATGCTGTTCAAGTGTTCTTTTACTACCGCAAGTACCTGTGATTCGTGTGTGTGTGTGTGTGTGTGTGTGTGTGTGTGTGTGTGTGTGTGTTCGTGCGTGTGTGTGCGTGTGTGTGTGTGTGTGTGTGTGTGTTCGTGTGTGTGTGTGTGTGTGTGTGTGTGTGTGTGTGTGTGCGTGTAATGACTAATGTAAAAACAATGTTGCTCTTACAGCATCTTAATATAATACAGTTAGGGCCTTTTCATAATCGGGTCCCCAGAAGTCTTGGAACCCTCCCACCCAGCTCGAGAACAGTCTACCCCTGAGATGGAGGGGAGACTGGATATCTCCTAATCTACCCAATTGACCTTGCGGATATCATAAACGAATCTGCTGACCCCTGTCTGACCTAGGAACTTTCGCATAATCCAAGATGGCGGCCGATGAAAGGGACCGCCTAAATTCGAACCACCTTGGGACTCCCGGTCGTGTGAGTTCGACGGTGGAGTATAGACCTGTAGGTCCGGGGAGGTATAGATATGACTGGTAAGCTTCAAGGCTGCTTTCACTCAAACTGGCTACAGATATCCCTGCGAGCCCTTGGGCTTGGCTATGGGGAGGTGGCGATCCGGATCGCTCGATTTCAGAGAGAAGTTGACATAACTAGAGTACAGGGACTTTCGCAAGATTTCTTCCGTGATATAAACACATGAAGAGTGAATAGAATGATTTTACCATAGTAATAAAATGTAACAAAATATATGTCATTGATTATATCAATAGATGGGGCTTAACTATCGTTTAAACTACAGTTTCTAAGATTTTGAAACATTTTAAATCACATTTGGACAGAATGAATTCAGACGGAACCTAGTACCTGCGGACAATAGATAGGGAATTTTATAGTAGAGAGTAGACTCTGGATATATTGCTTTGAACTCCAAAGACGAATATTGCAGAAACCCCCATCTACAAACTAACTCATTGTAAGTTAAACCGGCGTATACTTAGTGTGAACTAGTCCTTCACTGCGGCGAACTGACATCTGGAGTCGCATAGTTCCCGTTTAGAACTTAAAGTCAGTCTGTCACCCTGGCCGGTTTCGGCTGGTTGCTGGGAGTGGTCGGGGCGTGGTTGGCAGTCAAATTTGACTCAAATTTGATTCGATTCGTATCACACAGGTAGGCGTGGCCTTAATCTGATCAGACTGCTCCCAAACTTCAGCCAACCTTGGTTAGTTGTTGGCCGGGGGAAGGTTCTGAATGTGGTGACATGGGCTTTACACAAAGCGTCGTTAAAACCGGTGATGTACAGCCAGGACATGACCCCTGCTGATTTACAAGTTCCATTTCAGCAACTTCTCTTTTTATGCCTGAGTAATCTACTCGCCATGCGTGGTTATGATTTGTACATCTGTACCAAGGGTCAAGGTCTGTGTGTGTGGGGGGGGGGGGGGGGGATTTTGCCTCATCAGACGTTAAAGCCACTGTCACACATAGCCAAACATGGCCTCCGATCTTGAGCACCGCCGAACTCCCACCAACAATGGTTAGGAGTAGGTCGGGAGCAAGGTCGGCTGGTGTTCGGCCAGGTCGGCTACTGTTGGGATGTTTGGGATGTGGACGGATGTTCGGCCATGGTTGGCTGGTGTTCGGGAGTAGGTCGGGGCGTGGTTGGCAGTCAAATTTGACTCAAATCTAACTCAATTCGTATAGAAAGGTACATGTAGGCGTGGCCTACATCTGGTCAAACTGCTCCCGACCCGACCTTCAGCCAACCTTGGTCGGCTAGTGTTCGGGGGAAGGTTCTGAATGTGCGAAACATAAAGTGTACTGGCCAATTTCGAAGCAGATGTGGTGTGGGCTCGGTGTTTTTATTAGGAATTCTCCTTCTGGTGGTCCGCGTTGTTACAGTATGTCTTCTATAGAAAACTCCTCAAAGGCACGCGTAAAACACTGGACATCTGCTTGCTACATGTATCTGACTCTTCAGGGGATTTATCCAGTTGCTTCATTCATGATGTAATAGTAATGTGCTACGTGGATGTCTAACCGTCATCGACGTCCTACTACTTCTACTGTTAGGGTACTGTTTAACCCTCCCAGTGTCATGGGCCAGTTTTAAAGCCTAGCCCTGGTTATAATATTCCCTGACACTTCGAGGATTAAACAGGTCGTTGTTTTCTTAGAAAATAGCAGTTGTAATAAAGTCTGATCTGCACAGCTGTTTTTATTATCAGGATATGTTTATGGAGAAGGCTGGCCTTGGCCGTTGGGTTATATAACACCATGCACCAGTTACTCTCCAATTTGGTTTGGTTTGGTTTTTGTAAGGATCTCCATTAGTGTGTCAATTCACACTATTTATGCATCTATTTCAGGACTTTTTAACACGTTTCGATTTCTTTTACTCGATTCTATACCTTTGTACGAAATCCTGACTTTTTTGACAAGAAGACAAGTTATATTCTGTATTTCAAGGAGTCTGTTCAAGTGTTGTGGGATCTTTATTAACTTTAAAAAGTTAACGTGTTTGAGGCGTGGCTCCTCTCAAATACGGGGCACCTGCTTTACATCCCATCCGAAATGACGTCCGTCTAACTGTAGCAATTGCAAGGTACTCATTTTCACCTGGATCGAGTGATGAGGAAATAGGAGTAAATTGCCCTTTCCAAGAGAACATCATTGGGTCTGCTACGGATTTGAACCCAGAACCTCAAGACTGTAAGTCAACGACCCCAGTTAGCACAGGACCACCTTGCCAACAGGTCCAGACGTCCTTGACACAGTTAATCAAACCATCACCCTACATGACACCCAAGCCGGCCAGACGGACATGGTCCGAAACCCTTAAACCATGTCGACGGGCGCGTCCTAGATCCTACGTGTGTTACGTGATTTACCAGTGCATGGAGGAACCCCGTGGGATGCTATATATAGTTTATAGAGTTCGCCGAAGTTTATTTGAATAACAAACGTTAAGAACATCTACACAGACCCGCCGCTCCAGACAGGATCGAAAATAACACGCTGTTTTCGTTCGACACACCTTTGACCTGACCTGGGTGACCCCAATCACTCGATATTTGGGGCAATGCCCTCTGTTCTACCCAACCTTTCTCCGCCATAAGCCTTGGTTTGGGACACACAAACCTCACTTTCTATCTACTTGTCCATCATCATCACTCGGTATCAAATTGCAACACCATCACTCAATATTTGGGGCAATCTAACCTTTCATCACTATTACTTTTGGGTTTGACCTAAACGTTATGCATAAATGATCCCGGTGCATCTCACGATTTATCCGTCCATCATCGTCATCTGTGGTAAGCGTAATACCCTCCAACGTGCATTGCCTATTCATCCATCCAGCCACTTGTACATCTATCTATCCATCCATCCATCCATCCATCCATCCATCCATCCATCCATCCATCCATCCATCCATCCATCCATCCATCCATCCATCCATCCAAACAAACATATCTGTATCTAGTATAACCGCCCTTCGTCGTAACACACCAGCTTCTGTAACTGTATAGCCGGTATAACCGCCCTTCGGCGTAACACACCAGCTTTCCTTATACATACATACATACATACTCGCATACATGCATGCACTCGTCCATCAATCCATCCACATACATACGCGTATATATATATATATATCCACTAATGTATAGAAGAATGTGTTGCAATATTATAAATCATATAATATTTGGGATTTATAATATTGCAACACATTCTTCTATACATTAGTGGATTTAGCAACCTTGAAGAATTCCATACTGACGCAGATACATAACATCGTTTTCGACTGCCCCTCCCCCTTTTTGCAATGGTGCCAGTTTGAGGTCACCTCTCCCGTCCCTTGCGTGGTGTGTTGCGTACCCCACAGGTGGTGGGGGAGTACACACATGCACGGTGGGAGGCTCCCGGACAGACAGGCAGGGCAGGGGTGAAAGGCTACTTGCGTTCACAGGCTGTTGTTGTGGGGAAGGACCGTTTCTGTCCGGATCAGCACATTCCAGCCTGGAAACAGCTTCAGACCATTTCCATTTTATGTCCACTGTACGTTTTGTATTTGTTACCCAACTTTGTGATTATGTTCTTTATGTTTTATGAGCAAAGGATCCTTATAAGCACATTATGTGCTTTAAAGTTTATGTCCAATGCTCTCAAATCTATGTGAATAAAATGAAATAATAAAAAAAGCCTCAGAGCTTCTGTTGTATCTTAAAACCGTGTTTTATCAAGAATAATGCTCAGGTACGGTTCTGGATAGTCCACTCGTATATCCGGATCCGGATCCAAAACCGTGTCCGCGGCAAATCTACGTTCTTGGGTTCGCGGAGATGATCCGGAACCATGCCTAACCCTAACCCATTCAGGTATAGAACTAGGTAGGCACGGTTCTGGATACGATAGACCATTTCTGCTCGGATCAGCACATTCCAGCCTAGGTGGAAACAGCCTCGGAGCTTCTGTCCAAGCTTCGCGTGTGTCCTTGAAGATGCGATGTTGACGCTTCAGTCTTTACGAGCTCAACATTCTCTGGCGGGTCTTCAGTCACAAGTAGTAAATATACTAGCCTTGATGCCAGACCCATAACACACTAGGCCAAAACCCTGCACACAGGATAACTTTTGGCCTAGTGTGCTATGGGTCTGGCATCCAGGCTATAAATATACGGACGAGCATCTGTGCTGCCAAAGAAGAGGTGTCTGCATCGTCAATTTCTCCATAGTCTAGAACTGTTTGTTCGCTATGTTAGCTTTTCGCCGCTTTGTTTTGATATTAAAGTACAAGCCTTTGCTAGAGTATATCTCAGCCAAAAATAAATAACTGATTCCTGCCAATGCACACTGCACTCACATAGTGGATACTACTATAGCATATTCTCACCAATGTATATTGCAATAGGATAGCTTATTAATTAGCTTATCACCACCTGTACCTTGGTTTGATATATTCATATGGAGTAAAATTAACAGAAAATGTATAATTAAGAAAATAGAGAAAAAGTCTGCCGTACGTGGTGAACAACGTTGCGTTAAGTTCGAACTATTGCTGTTTTTTTCCGTTTCAAGGAATTTTGCAGAAAAAAACTCAGTGAACCTAAGATCCAAGAATTTAAACTGCGGTGGCCTCTAGACCATTCCTCCCCACACGTAAGCAAACAGAAGGTGTCTTTTACTCCCTAACCCTGATATTCTAACGCCACAGGATTAAAGCGCCCGGCCGCCGACCCCTCCCCATTACTCTTCAGAGACCTGTCTCGCTGTCTGACCTATTTCACTCGTCTAGCCTTGAACGCCTCCAATATCTCTCTCCTGCACTCCCACGAGTAGGAAAGGACCTAGTCATAAACCTGACAGATCCAGGGATCTGACTTTGTGGTGATGTTGGACTGCTTTGAAGCCTTCTCATTGCCCCAGAACGTGTAACCAATACGCCCCACGGTGTTCAAACATCCACGGCGGTCTGTTTGACAGCTTCTTGTCACCTGTACGCTTCTGAACATTTCTCTCTTGCGTCTTAGCCCCATAAATGAGGGCCTGCATGGGGGGGGGGGTAGTGATTACGAATTACGCAAAATTTTTGCCGCCGATTATGAATTACGTTAAATTCTCAGAGCTGATTACGCCTTTACGCTGTGGGGCTAATGTACTGATTACGAATTACGTTGATTTTGGGGGCGGCTGCCTACGTATTACGGAGACTAAAAAGGCCTGATTTTAACGCCTTACGAAAAAGGGCATGCAGGCCCCCATAAATTTTGTATTTTTCCTTCTTCTTATGGCCTCCGGAAGAAGAAATGACCGCTCCCTCACCCGCCGGAGGAAACCATTACACCTTTAGTTTCACTACCTGACAGTGCTAATGAACATTCCAAACTTTCCTACCTCTACCTCTACAAAGTGAATCTTGTTTCGTACAGCCGCCATTTCTTGACCTTCTTAGCCCCAGAAGAAGAAATAATCGCTCCCTCAGCCGAGGAAACCGTTACACCTTTAGTTTCACTACCTGACAGTACTTGAACATTCCAAAATTTCCCACCTCCATTATGTTATCAAAGTTTCAAACTGCATCTTGTTTCGCACAGTCGCCATTTCCTGACCTTCTTAGCCCCAGAAGAAGAAATGACCGGTCGTTGAAATGACCTAGCGTAGCCAGGCAGCGACACACGGCCGCACAGGCTGCACACACGCCACCTCTCACGCCATCTTCCTTGGTGTTCTCGGACCACCCGGAACTTTCCTGGCCTCCATACCAGGCTAAAGGCGAGGAATCCGGAACACAAACAGCTAGCTAGCTAACGTTTGAAGCGTATGCTGCGAAATATTTGTTGTAAGGCAGAATACAGGATATCATACATGTAGGTATGGTCTGTTGCTTTAATTTAACATTTGTGTAGGGTACCAGAAAAGCGGCTTGAAATTGGACATGTTTCTAAAGAATACGTATAATTAGCTGGTTTCATTCATTCTAAGATTTTTATTCGAGGGCATTCTTTGTTCAGAATGAAGTATTTTGCCCCCCTGTCCTATAAACAGACTACCTTGATGGGTACAAGACTGTACTTATAAATCGTAATTAGCACGACCAAGGATGTTCTTATGCTCTACTGATAAAACAACGCATCTCAGTGGGATATTAGGGAACACAGACACACATAAACCTAATCCTAATATTTATACAAACAAAAGACAAAAAAGAAGAAGCTTTCATACAAAGATCACGTTCTAGGTCCCAATATTTAATACACATCTGAGTCCAATTGAACATAAGCTACACCGGCAAATGACGGATGATAAATAATGTCACGCTATCAGAGACTGTCAAAAATATCATTCCATTCGCACGAGAGGGTGCAAGAGGTGTCAGAGCCACATTTTTCTTGTTAATGTTGTCTGCACACCTGCCAATCATCTGAGAGCTGTTGCTCGAGCGCCGTCTGGTTTCGCTCAGGAGGAAGACCGCTGCCTTCTCATTCTCAGCGCTTGTGTCGTCTGAAGTCCTGCCAATCACTTCGCGGGCTAATGCTGGAGCGTCAAGTCTGAGGTATAACCTGATTCAAACATTAAGGTTTACTAGAACTTACATGGCAACAAGAGCAGACTAGAGGAACACAACATTGAAGATATTTCCGGATTTGGTCCCCTTTCTATGATAGGGAAAATAACTAAGGGATTCTTGAAGTTAAACATATCTTGACACAGTAACAGATCGAAAGTAAAGAAAGAAAATGATAGATAATTCACGCAAGTCGATATATATATATATTTGGCTAAAGCATTTATGGAAACATTTTTGTCTCTTTAAGAGGTATGGAGGGACAAATGTATTGTAGGACAAATGCAAATAGTCAAAAGAAAACATCCTGATAGGATTTCAGATATAATTTGTAGGGCTGTAAGAATATTGAATGAAATTGTGAAAAAGAATAGCGCTAGCGGATAAAACAAACAAAACTTCTGGGTTTTTACAACAGAGTTTGGATCACCAACAAAAACAGCACATTCTTGTGAACTGGCACAATTGTACAACTTACAGATTATGTTCATTGTCCTTTTTTTCACACAGACAATGTTAGTTACAACGTACTAACGTTGGTTTGATCGGTAATCTTAATTTCTGTGGGGTCCTAGCTACATCTGGCTCAGCCAGCATTTCAAACTACGACCCTGAAAACCGGCCGATCGTCTTGTCTTGGTCCCTAATATGAAGACGCCGCATCTCCTACTGAACTGAAAAAGTTATTTACGCTTGTCGTTTCACAAAACTAAGAGGGAAAGCATGATTTTAAAGAAACAAACGGCTCGTGTGTGTTACAACTTTTACAACTTCTGCATACGAAGAAAGCCAAACAACAGTTTCAAAGCTTTAAGATAGGAAACCTTCGCAGTTCAGAGGTAGACACACTTCTTTTTCTAAACAGTTTTGAAGATTGTAGATATACGAAAAACTTTTAAAGTAGTGAAACAGGGCAGGGAATAGATACTGGTTTTAGCGAGAATGCTAGTACTATGAGGTCTTTGGTCCACATCTGAAAATCTGATACAGATGAGTTTTGATTATGAAATTGAGAAAAACACTTTACAGTCAAGTCCAAAGTAAGAGATGACTAGAAACTATAATAAATTAAACCGATGTTGATATATGGAGAGAATTACACTTTTGAATAAAGTGAAGTTAAATTGAATTATTCAAAATCTGGTTTAAGTAGTTAAGAAAAATAAGGGGTTGGAATGGCAATTTTTGAAGATGTTAACGTTTTTTAGCGGACACATCGAAGATCCAAGTCGAACATTGTGACAGTGATGGTCCTTTTCGTGACATGTTTTTACATTTTCAGTAGCATCCAAAGTTTTTCATTTTGCTTGCCATTTTCTTTATGTGTACACACAGAAGTTTAACAAAATGCCGTTTAGTATTTGAAGGGAGAATTGCATCACCAAAAATACAGTGAAGCTCACATAAGATATCTTGAACAATCAGAACAATACGTACGTTCACGATCGCCATTTAATTTCATTTTTATTGTGACCTCGTCACTCCAACCAACGAGATTCGACCAGTTGGGAAGCAGGTTGATCACGCGATGATCACGTGATGCTCGCGAGATTTCACGTGGTCGTGACCTTGCTTCATTTGGCCTCGTTGCCCCTGACATACGTGGAACAGTCGCAAGCAGCTTTGTTTTTGTTTTCAACATATTGTACATCTCTTATTGTCTGCCTACAACACAGTACAGATGTCTAGTCCCTAGATTTTATCTAAAATAAATTATATCACTCTATACACTCTAGCAGCACCTTGCATAGACCAGTTGATATGAGCTCCCAATAGGGCAACCCAACGATCGTAGCACCAGTTTTGGACTGTGCTTTGTAATTAATTAAGGACAAAACGTAAACCTAGTAGCGACACAAAAGTTCGATCAGGAATGTCCAAGATTGTGATCCACGCGTGAGGAAGCGTCCATTGGTTCTCTACGGTTTGCTGTGCGCGGATCTCATTGGCTGCCGTAAGCTTGAATGAAGAAGTCCCGCCATTTTGGAAGGTTGAGAAACTGCCTCCTAGAAGTTGGGGAGGGGGGAAGGTGCACTGGTGACGAAGAAGACGCAGGAATGTCAGATTAGTTGGAGTACAGTCCACTCAGCTCGGCTCAGTTGAGTGATAATTGTCCCGGGGAGTCTATTCTTCTGGGCGTGCCTCTCGGCAATGTGATGAGAGGTTTATGTGTGTACTGTTTTGATATATAGTCTGGCACGGTGTGAGGTTCCACTGTAGAGGATTTGGTTCTATTGTCTCTGGCTCTGTTGTTGTTGTTGTTTTCTGCTGGTACTTTCTTGTCCGTTTGGTTGTCCTTGTATCCGAGGCGTTCCAGAGTGGGCTTCTGAGATGGTGTCTCCGGAATCTCGTTGGTTGGTCCTTCTTCGACGAGGTCGGTTGGATACTGATGGGCGGATGAGTCAGGAAACTGGAAAGAGAATGACTCATTAGTTCGGCATTCATGTGGACTTTACACAGAAAACATCCAATGCAAGCTTGTCTATTGTTTAAGAATGTATTTCCAATACATGTAATGTGTACTCTTTAAAACTTTAACCTAACACTTCAGCCCCACAAGATGAGATGCGAGGACAACGTGTTTACAAAATAGAACAGCTTATCAATTTTAGCTTATCATCAAATTCTAACCGACCCCTTGCTGAGGTTCTGATGATGAAGTTTGATAAAGCCATTTGGTGGTATCTGCGTTACGCGTTAACGTTACTGCTGAGTTTGTGTTAAGGTGTGCTGATCGTGCCCTACAGATGCAAAAGCGCTCTGCTCGCTACGGGCTAGGATAAACACTGGCTGGGAGAATCGTTAGTGGAGCGTGCCACGGCCCTGATGGGGCAAACAGACTCCACAGCAGCACCGAGCTGCTCTCAACAAAACTGCTAATCTGGCGGATTACAAACTGTCCAGAGCACAGAAACACACGGAGCGGAATGAGTCGTTTCTTTGGTAATCAGTAATTTGGGACCTGTAAGTAGGAAACTGGTAGACAATTTCATTCCACGGATTGTTTTCGTTTTGACCCCTGCCTTTTTATATATAGTACATTCAGTGTCTCCCTAGTCCATACACATGCATGCATCTACAGAAAAGCCGTTCAGAAACCGTTCTTACCTTGTTCGGTTTTACGTTCTTGGATTGTCTGATGAACGGAAAGACGGGGTTCGCCTTCTTAGTATCTTCAAAGGACCCGAGGATTTCCTTAAGTTTCCTCGTCGGCTCCTTTTTCGCCGCGTCTATCGTGATGTCGTCCCTGTCGTAATGATAGACCAAGTTTTCTATGTTCTCGATAGATCCGAGAGGAGCTTGGTCGCCTACCATGCCGTCGAGGTCGGCGAGATCCTCGTCGCGTTCTTGCTCTTCGGGCTGAGGCTCGGTGGTTCTGACCGGCGTGGCGGTGGCTGGAGCGGTGGTGTACGGGTTGCAGTAGCTCTCCAGATGGCTGTAGTCGCACACGTTCAGACAGCACTCCTCCACCAGGCCACGGCGGCGACGGATGTGAGGCATGGCGCCCATGTAGTCCTTGGCTTGTTGTTCAGAGATGAAGTCAACTGAAACACAGGGAAACGCGATGATAGTTAGTTATGTCCGTGGCCTAATAACAAACCATAACCAATTAGCCACCCTTCATCGATAACGATCAGACACCAGCCTAACAGAAGTAAAGGAAATTCAGTCTCTGATATAGAGAAGTGGAGGACGCTTTCAAGTTTGGTTCGGGCGGGAGGTAGACCAAAGTAAAGTAAGTCATCGATAAACACTGCCAACACCAGGCCCTTGATGAAATTAATTTAAAATAAAGATAAAAAATGTATCGAAGCAGTTTTTGTTGAAATTGTTGGTATGAATTTGCAATTGCACCGTTTTCATCTCATCCTTATCCTGCTGTACAAGTATTTCTGCCTCACTCCGAATACAGACATTTGCCTAAGATACGATCCAGACAAAGCATTAAACCCAGATGAGGTGAAGAGGTGGGCAGGTAGGAATAAATCTCCTGGATCCCTAAGACGCGAATAAAACCATGGTCGTGACCTCAGTTATGTCTTGCGTTAGATCTTAAGACATCCCGGTTGTCCTGGCATTAGTGTCTTAGGTCTACCGCCAAAAAGATAAGACAGGGTTTGCGTGATGTTTTTACGATTCTCTTAAGGCTCAAGTCGCGTCAATTTGAGTTATACACTATCAATGCAAAGGAAAGCCCTTTCTCAAGGATCTTTAAATAGCCAAGACGTTTTATTCTGTATCAAAAGTCTCTTTGTTTCTACTTCTCTCTTCTTATAGTTATACAATGTATACGCTTGATAAGAAACACAAGCTGAATAACTGTGTGGCAGGTGGCACGTTTCCAACCCAACCACGGTTGGTCTCGGTTGTTTCGTGCAATACGTCTACGTGGATTAAAAGTAGTGTTTTGTACCTATTCTATTCCTTTCCGTTCTAGGTCGTTGTCTTCTTCTAGCTGTCCTGTACTGTTACGTAAGTTTTCATTCCGTATGACAGAATGCCAACCGAGGCCGGCCCTGCTTCCGTTCCGACCCGCTGCGAGTGTTCAAATACCTGTCAAATCCGTCTCCATTCGCCGTGATTTATCATAAACCCTGCTTTCCCTACACGTGGCTTCTATCCATTCTAAACAGCGGTGGTGCTAAAAGTACCCCCACATGGTCCCCCATGTGCCTGAAAATGTCAAGTCCAGGTTTACGAGGGAGACTGATACGGTCGGGTAGCAGCGAAGAGACGAATAGCTTCGGATTGTGGCCTTTCTCTTGATTTAAAATCTACTGGTCAAACGTTTGTTAAGATAGTCGGTACTAAGAAAGGCATGTGAGGCTATTTCGGGAGCTTCTACAGATCATGTGGAGAGAAAAAAATGTTGGAAAAACTCCCAGCCGACCTTAAATGTTTATGGAGCTTGTCAAGGCCAAACGGTGACACTGGAGTATCCACACCCCGGCACGTCTGACTACAAACGTTCATCCCTCCCTGTCTTTTTACGGCACGGTTCTAAACATCCTCACTGAAGTGCCGGGAAGAGATGACAGATTGACAATGCCTGCTCACCTACACCAAATGGCAAAGCCTCACGCAGCGATGGTCGGTACTCTAGCCTAGGTGCAAGACTGTTTCCAAGGCCAGTTCCTCGGCCCCAGGGCCAACATGCCCCCAAGGAAATTATACCACAGCCCCCCTCAGTCAGGCCCTGATCCTCGCACGCTGGCTAATACCTCTGAGCCTAGCGTGCAATGGGTCTGGTTCGGTTCAGTTCAGTTCAGTTCATCTTATTTAGGTGACACAACAAAGTGCCTCCACAAGTTCATGGGTTTGGCATCCAGGCTATCTGTACTCCGGCAAGGAAATCCAGTCCGAACCTCCCTGCTAGTATTTTAAGTTTGCACAATTTTGTTATGTCCCTGTTAACGTCAGCACTGGGTTTATCGGACCTCATGCAAACGTTGCCAACTGAGGATGACATTCTTTTCAAGCTAACCGACAACATAGCAATGTTTCTCAGTTTGTCACACTCTTGAAACAGGCATATAAATAGTTGCAAAACCGCAAAAAAACAGGAAACTGTTAACGGCATGCATTCGTCAACACATAATCTTCGTTGAAGACGCCCAAATCACGTTTGGCTGAGTGGAAGCTCGGTTTTGCTGACGCCCGCAGCATTCTAGTCAGCTGGGGTGTCCCACGAGGCTCGTTCGGTTATCAGCACAGAATTCCATTCCGAAGATACGGAGGGACCTTTAGGAATCTGAAGTCGGAGTGATCTTGGACATCTTCTGGTCTCGCCTCAGGAGAACGGGGCCAGGGTCACGCCACGATTAAACTCATTCGTCATCTAAGCGGTTACAGTATCCAGAAGACTCGATCTTAAGCCCCTGTCACACATAGCCGAACATGGCCTTCCGAACACTGCTGAACTCCACCCAACTATGGTTAGGAGTAGGTCGGGAGCAAGGTCGGCTGGTTGGCTGGTGTTCGGCCATCCCATGTTTCAAAATGTTTCAAATTCAAACATTCTAATGTGGACGGGAGGTTCGGCCATGGTTAACTGGTGTTCGGGACTAGGTCGGGGCCTGGTTGGCAGTCGAATTTGACTCAAATTTAATACAAATTCGACTTGATTCGTATTTTACAAACTTCTACCAACACATGTGAACCTTTAGATTTGTAGTGGTGGTGCCTTCCTATAGGTTAAGTCTTTACGGTCTTTACGGGATGGGTTCGACGTCTGTTTTCCGGTATGAGTATCTGGCGCATCTTCATTGATCTCCAATGGGATTAAAGTAAATATCTGAGGTGATTTTCGTCCTGTCCGTTGGTAAAGGTATGGCATTTTTACGTGGGCTACGTGTGGTGATTAAGCTTATTATCAGCATTAGATATCGTGAGGATTGTTATTACCTCCGGGGAAGGAGGTATCCTTCCGCGGAAGGGTAGGGCGACTGTTCGTCATTTTCATGTTCGCAGCTATATCTCGCGGTTGGGTGGGCGGATTTTTGTGGGACTCGGTATACGTTTTGCTGTTAGGCTGCAGTTGTGGCACGTTCCTTTTTTTTCGTTGTATGTGTGTTTTCGGGCGTGGAAATGAAACCTTTTGGAGGCCCCTGGACACCCCTTTTTGTCTGAAAATGGTTATGAATAAATTACTTGGCTGTTGTCAAGGTATAGCCGGGTGCGTCCATTTTTATCAGGCGTCTGACAGAGGGGTGTGTGGTTCCGATAAAAAGAAATTAGGTTTTAGTCAGATCGTAGGCGCGGGACGGGGTCGGAGATTAGTTGTTTCAGATGTAGGCGATCAAATGCAACTTGGTGCAGTTGACGGCAGTGGTTAGCTACTGTATTACACGTTATTTTTAACGTTTGATTTTACTGTTCTGGTTGTCATTCTGTGTTTCGTTCCGTGTTCCTTGCGGCTTTCATAAGTTTGTAGGTTTATGTTTTAAGTTGCAGATGAAAATGGGTTGGTGGTTTGTTGTTTCAAATGTTAGTTTTTGACACTATCGTGCGGAGCTGTCAGAAGTGTGGACTACGTAGTTAACGTTATTTTAAATGGTTGCGTTGTATCGTTAGTAGTTATCGAATATAGCGCATTCTGTAACCAAATGTTGTTTTAATTTTTTTGTATGTAATGTGGTTTGGTTTTTGTTTATTAAAGTTATGCTATACATTTTTATTTTTCGTGTTTAAAAAGGGTTTAGGTAGGTATAGTATTCCGTTAGTTTTTTTATCGCGGTATGATGTGAGTTGAATGTTATAGACAGTCATCTGTTATATTTACACCATCATGACCGTTATATACACAACATCGTCAGTTTAGATGTAATTAGCCGTCAGTCAGCTTAGATGTAATTAGCAGTCAGTCTAGCGTCAGTCGGACGTTGCCAGTTATAGCAACAACTGTAACATAACACCGCCGTCAGACGGAGGTTTTGTGGCCATCAGTTGCAAGGTTTACAACGACATGGCCTTTAAAGTTTATAGCTAGTTTTTCAAATTTAAGACAGATACCGCATATGTTGTTAACATAAGTAATATCGCTATAGTGGATTAGGCATAGTTTAGACCGTCACGTTATTAAGTATAGGTTAGAAGAAAATTTTGTTCGTTGATGAAGGACGCATAACATAACAAGCTACTCACACTACAAAATAACACAAACCGATCAACAGTTATGTTCCATATCTCACCATGCTACATCAGAAACTCTTGCATTTACAACCAGTTACAATGCCAACGCCCAACCATTACCCGACACACCTTTCATTAACACTATCAACTATATATAACAAACAACATATACAAAAAGAAATTACAACAAACCCGGAGGTACAAAATCGCCGATTTTACTTGTTAACCTATAGGCTTGTGTCATTTTCCCCATTGGTGTGGACACAGACCAGTGATATTTCTTTTCTGAATATCCTACCTACTTTACATCCCATATGTCATTTTACGTGGACTATGTGTACTAACTAAGCGTTATCATCAGCATCTGATTGTATCGTAAGGATTAACACATAGGCTTGTGCCATCTGTCCCGTACGCGTGGACACACACCAGCCATTTTCCCGCGTGCCCTCCCTACTGTACACCACGTACACCCGCACATTTCTCAGCGGTCTGTACGATCTCACTGTCCAAAACGACTAGTGCGGATAATTACCTCGTTTCACTCCACCTTGTTAAGGTTTAGACAAATTGAGGACAGAATGGTGACATTTACAGTGTGTTTTTAAATCTGCTTTACAAGACATACTACAGCGGAGCACCAGCTGTTTTAAGAGGATGGGATTGTATAAGGCGACTTTAAGTAGTTTGCTTGAGCAAAGAAGTTGTAAACTTAAGCACTCAGAACCACCTTGAGTGGAGGCCTCACGCCTCATCAGGCTCTGTAGCAGGACTTCCGGGCGGCCTTGTACTGACTCCTCGCCGCCTTTCCACGACTTCAAGCAATTAATTAGGGCACGTCTTTCAAACCCTGGAGTAAGCTCTACTCTCGAAGGTGCAATCTTTCAGATTGGAACCGAAAAGAGGAACATATTGTTCGCTCAGGACAGGCTAGGAGTGTCTGTAGCACAGTTGGCGCGTGTCCACGAAACAAGCAACTCCCAAAGGCGTCTGGGAAGGCGAATGGGCCGCAAGGAAGGTCTTCTGCTATGCTGCTCGACATGGGGATTTTCAGGAGTCCTTCCGCGGATCATGAGCCCGGGTTGTTTATTTTCACAAGCAAGTGCAGCAGGTTCACTGCTGTTTGCTGGACCAAACGGCGATATTACAGGCACAAACGAACCGACCTTTTCATCATTGATTATCGCTGAAATTTTCCAACAGGAAAAAAACCCATCATGGAGGGGCCACGGACGGCAGAGTTTGGTGTCACACAGACTAGTCGGATGCTATTTTGACTTAATTTTATCACGTCGTAATAGCTGCAATGTCACGTTGTACAGAATCATTATAGCCTGGATGCTAGACCCATAGCATGCTAGGCCCAGGGTTATTAGCCAGAATTATCAGCTTAACTGAGGGGGGATGTGGTATAATTTCCTTGGGGGTATGTTAGCCCTGGAGCCGAGGAACTGGCCTGTGTAGGCCCTGGAAACAGTCTGGCACCCAGGCTAGAATTATTATGAAACAAAGACTTGAACTCACTTGCTCTCTTGCCCAAGGACCGCCTGGGTTGGGAGTTGTACCCTCTGTTCCCGCAGACGAAGGAGAGCACATCGGCGAGGGTGGAACCGCACAGGTACTCCGACCGCGTCTCCTTCACTAGCAGGCACACCACGGCCAGGCTCGCGATCACGTACACGCTGGATAGATTCATGCCTGTTGCCTGTACAACACATAGAGAACACGCTGGTTAGCTTCTTTTTTTACACGCAGGGAAACTGGTCGAAAGAATCAACATGCTAAAAATCTTGGTTCTTAACACAAAACGACAGTATCTTTTGTCTGTAAGATAGAAAAGCAAGTGACAGGCAACAAGACTGCAATACACATTGCCTGTAACATGGAGAAATGATACACCTGATAAATAAGAGTTTTTGCATGTTGGTTACCGCACGCATGCACACGTACAACATTACAACAGATTTGTGCCAGTTGTCTGGGACACAAAGAGACATGATACCCTACCAGAGGAACTTCAAAGGGGAACGCGGGACGTTTTGATGCCTGTCTCTTGTAACACGACAAGACAGTTTACGTCCTTGTACATTCATAGCCGTTGCCAGAGAGTCGAGCTGACGGTGCAAATTGGCCACACGTTTGTGGACGCACGTAGACGCACCACAAGGTGATGCCTTTGGCCATAAAGGAGAACTGTTCAAGATGCCTACACTACAGCAGCTCCAGACAAACAGAACACGTGCAAGCTCGCTACTTGTAAGCGAACGGGACGGTACAAATTGGCATAAAATTTTGTTGGAAATTCACGGAAGTTTTGTGGGGCCAGATGCAACGTGTTGGGGTGGGGAGGGGGCGGGCGTAGACAGATCCTAAGTATAAGGCAAGGGGGCGCGCCTACACAAATTTTACCTGCGTTTTGCAAATGTCCACATCGCGGTATACTAAACAATAGAAGCATTCTCCTCTGGTTTATGTTTTTGAGATGCGTCTTTACAGCCAGACCAATCGTAGCAATAACCAGTTGGCTAATGACTAACATAACTCGTGTTTGTATCGTTTACTCAGCAGCATTAAAATATATGTCTGTCCCTGATCACTGAGGAATACACCTGTAACAATGCCCCATGAAATCTGTACGTGATTAGCAAGTCTAACTACCTGACTGTTCCCCGAGTTTTAGAGCCCTTCTAGCCTAGCAGCAAGGCCCTTTTAGCCGAGTAGAGACAAAGAAATCACTCTGTTTTTACCATGTGACATTGGCATTCCTACAACACACGAAAATGTTTAAGGCAAAGACTAACTATCCAGATCATAGACTCATCTGTAATGTGATAGTATAGCAGGACAAAACTGCGACAGCCAAAATGTCATCCCTTGCTCAATAATGTTGCTACACATATGGAAAAAGATTAATACATTAGTACTGAAAGAGCTGGCTATCTTGGAATGTAAGGCCCATATCTTAGACATTGAACAAACAGTGCAAGTCACCTATCTTTCACCACAAGACATTTCCTACACCAAAGGACAATGCCAGCCTACCACCTGCCGCGAAGGAAATGCAAGTAAATCTACCGAACAAAAGAAGCAAAACACAGAAGCTAGCTTGGACTAGGACTAACTCCGGGCCGCGAGAACTCCAAAGGTCTCCAATGCACGGTCAGAATTCCAGAGACAGAACTACTGCCAGCGGAATGACATGTGGCGATGCTATAATGAAAACCTGAACATCAGCTACCCATACCTTCTTGTTTGTCCTGAAATGGTATACCTGGGATCAGATAGGCTGGTAGTTCCCCTTTCACTTATTGACAGGTCACCAAACTAGAAAATGATGGAACGCACGAGCCGTGTCTCTTTTAAAGCCACAGCAGAGAAATACAATGCATATGGCGGGCAGACGTCTGGGAAATCGAAAATTCTCCAAAATAGTCTAGCGAAGACCTGACGTGTTTAGTTAGGTCCTTCTAAACAACGCAATATGGAAATATTAAGTCTAAAAGCTGTCTGTACTCACCAACATTGCACCCTCTAGCACAAATACAGACAAAGAAATGACGCGGCTGCGGCGGGAGCCAATATTTGTACACATGGAAAGAATGAAAACATGCAGATAGAAGCGAGTCTATCGTAACCAGATCGAAGGCCACACCGGTTATGACACGGGTGACGACCGAGGGGTGGTCAAAACAAATCCTGAAAATGCGTACAAAGAAGATACCGGAGGAGTCTACCTTCACAACTACTTCAAGACGACGTCAGGGCTTTCTCTACTACGAAGACTTCTCAAGAGATACCTGCCAGCGTCTTACCTCCTAGTTTGGCGTGTCTTCAAGACAAGCGGATTGTCCGTGTTGTCAGTGCAGGCAGGGGCGGTGCCGCTGGAGCTGGCCTGTATTTCGAAGACCCGGCGATCGGGGCACGGGAGGTCAGACAGAGGGGTCAACGGGATTCGCAGGCCTGGAACCGTCCCGGGGACGACACGAAGGCAGCCGCCCGAACAGCGCTGCGAGGATCCGAGGAATGCACGGTCGCTGGCCAAGTTTCCACCTTGACGAAACTTCAGAAGTCTCCGAGGAGGCGAAGGCACTTGGCAACGGTCCGACGATGACAGCTCCCGTCTGCAGCGACAGCGTTCGGTCGTCTGCGTCTGGGCGGGACGCTACTGTCCCTTTTTAAGGTAGCGAGGGTCCGATTAGGATCTTGCAAAGCTTGGAGAAGTCGAGCCGATGCTTAGCTTCAACACAAGTGATGGAATGCCACGCATGGCGATCCACTGTCAATACGGAATACTGAGAGAGAGAAATGCCAGCAGCTTGCCTCAGGCCCTCGTCCTTCCCCAGCCCCGCCTCAGCTACACCCGATATTCAGATTAATGCTCGAGAAGGGACAGACCTGCGACCAACTAAAACACACACAGGCACACTCCGAGACTGACGGCTTGTGTCCGGTGCACTCGTGCTAAAATATTCGCACCTATTGCCAGTTAGCCACGTGACTGTCTGGCTAAGTTTTTTTTTTTCTTCGTGGACAACCCCCCACAACTCGCGGCACGCACGTGCGAGCGACTGGCCGTGTCTGTCGGGGTAAAACCCCCAGCGGGGCGTGTTTAGCCCGCAGACCTCCCGAGTGGGGCTCGGCGCTAAACGCTAGAAGGCAGGCATGAGAAGGCTAATCACGGGGAGGAATCTCTGCATGCATGCACCTGTGCTGAGACGTTCTGGCATTTGGCGATGAAAGAAGTGAAGACAGCTATGAAGAGTTTTGACAGTTTTACTCTCCAGAACCGCCGGCCACGCCCCGATCTTATCTGTCTCAAATCTGTACTGAGCCACCCCTATACATGCATTTATATCTATATATCTACACACCTTTAACAACAGTTATATCTACATATCTATACATCTCATCTCATTTCTCTCTATTATACATCTCAAACTGTCAGTCTTCCCACCCCGATATAAAATGTCTCGAAAGTGCACTGGGCTGAAAACTGTTCTTTTCTGTTCCCTTTAAGAAGTCAAATCATGCCTGACTTTCATTCAGGTTCTGTCGGGAGCAGGCGTTAATGCAGTTACTGTAATGCTTGGCAGACATTAGTGTATGTCAAAACATCGATATTATGACGTTTGAAAAACGCATCTGTGTGGCAAAAGCGCGAGAGGAGAAGAACTTCAAGAAGATCGGTTGCGGTGTGCGGTGTTCAGTGGGCGTAACTGTATTTACGGTGGTCTGAAGAAGGTGGCCAGGAGAGGAAATCGGCGTGAAACTTAGGTCAAACCAGAGGTCAGCCAGCCAGCTGTAGAAAGGACCACCAAAGTCAAAGGTAGACCCCGTCTGGCCCGGCCTTGCCAATCCCCGAGCGACCTATTGTGTTCACAGTTTATCTAATTTTTCGGCTTACCGGTTGCGATCAGTGTTTTTTTAGTGGCGATTTAGGCGCTTCGCGTTCGCGTGTTGAAACGTGCCTGGGTCTTATTACAGCTCCTAAGGACCTAACCCCTCATCAGAAGGACCACAATTACCTAATGGGGCAAAGTCACAGCACTGTTTGATTAGACCATTTCCTTGTCTAATGTTCTTAGCGTTACGACGACCTGGGTAATTGGAGTCAACCGTTGAAAGACCCGGCCAGACGCAGTTTGGCTGGAGACGTGTGGCCTTCAAGAGGCATGTGTTGATTCCAATAAAAGCAGACAAAAACACGCACAGATCTGGACTAGTCTCCGCCAGACTACACCACTCCAAGCAGCCGAAATTGGAAAGATTGGCCAAAATTAGGGTGAAGCACTTGGCATGACTGCCGTGAGTTGGCTGGCAAATTGTTCTCTCTATTTGGCCAATTTCTCCTGTTTCATCATCCCCGTGACGACCAGATATCGATAGGGACCAGATTACAGCGGTTTGTCTTCAAGGCGACACCTGTTTTGGGCAAAACTGTGTTTTTCTCCTTGCACCTTGGCTGCTAAAAGACAGTAAACAGAACTGTAGCGGCGGTGGTCGCACTGACACCGCGGATTGAGACCTGGTCCTTTGACAATAAAGCGGTGTTTAGACTAGCTTCGCGGCGCACGAAGATGTACACACGTCGTCTGGAGTCTGTTTCACACTAGTCGGGCGGGTGTGCGGGATAGCTCGTGCACGCACGTACGGGAGGACCACCGGTCCATGGTTCGATTCCCCCGGGTCCGACGTACTTGTCTCTTCCTCATAATCGTTTGATACAACAATCGCTTTGACGACAGTCGTCTTTTCTCTTCATGAAGGTGAATAGATGCGTTTATAAGAATGTAATAAAAAAGCAGGAGTATTTTAAAAAGCGTGTAGCTGTAGGTCCTCAGCACCAATGAAGTAGTTTCATCTACTGCACGCGAGTGAGACGAGGACAGGAAGGACGTCCTACTGTTAGGTCCCGGCCTTGAGTGGGTCTCGGTGCGACTTGTATACTGGCTCGATCCCCAGGAAAAATATTGTCCTACCCCCGTAGGAGCTTTCCTTCGGCCTGGGAGTTTGCTAACCCGCTTTTCGGGTTAGCGTGCACACCCCCCGGGGAGAAAAGTGAGAAGGTGCCAACCTCACGCCGGCTAAATAGCTCCACCTGCGGCGTACAAGTCAGGCCTCTAAACCTTAGAAATTTTGGCAACAAGAGCTTAGAATTCCGCGAGAGTTTTCACAACAGCGACAATAAAACACACTGTCAGGCTTTTCTGCATGTGATTAGCTGGCGTCCTTCGGATTTTTTACCTTGTCTAGTGCACTTTGCACACGGTAAACTTTACAGCGTGGCTCATCCATGGTCGTTTTCTCGTAGACCTTTGATCGTAAGGAGCTCAGGCTGGAAACACGCCTCACAGTCGGACCAGGTTCACGCGAAGTTCAACGTCTTTACTAGGCGGCGCGGCGGATGGATTGGAACCGCATCAAGGCGCGAAGATCCCACCTGGAGGATCGCCCTAAATCTTGGCGTGGATAGGGCTAGGGGTATCTGTATCTATAACCGCCATTCGGCGTAACACACCAGCTTCTGTATCTGTATCTGTATAGCCGGTATAACCGCCCTTCGGCGTAACACACCAGCTTCTGTATAGCCGGTATAACCGCCCTTCTGCGCGGTGAAAGCTGGTTATATTACACTGAATGACTTTTCACATCCGACCTTTGCACATCAACGCTATTCTAGCTGCAAGCGTTGTTTAAAAGCTATCTAGTGAGGATGTCCCTATTGTACTTGGGTAATCACCAAGCAGATGTCGTGGTACATGGTGTAAGCTGATAACTGCCTGGCTTCTCGGACAGATACCCGGCTCAAATAGCTGTCAGGGAAGCCAGGCTTCCAGGAAATGCTACCAGCTTGGACCCTAACACCTGCTTGGATATTAAATAGGAAGTGATATCAATAGTGGGTTACAGACAAATTCTGGGAGGCTCCTGGCAGAGGGTTGTACAGCGGCGTTTAGTTAGGCCAGACTCCTCGACAGACGATATTACCAATTCTAAATTCAACTTTTCGGTTAATCTTACCGTTGCCTAGATACACGCAATGTCAAACTCTGTCAGGTCAGAGGTATACTTTTCTCGTTCTTAATTGAAGACAGAAAATGAAATCTTAGAACGGCGTGCTTTGACGCCCTTGTTGGAATCAGCCGGGAGTTGTTAGCTGTCATCCGTAACGAGGCAAGGCCGGACGATAAGGGCTTGCGGGCCGGTGGAACGGCTGTACCCTGACCTTGCCGGGCTGGGAGTTACGGGGTTGGTTAATCTGCTTTATGACGCAAACTCCGATATCGAACCCGCTCATCAAAGCGCAGACGACGAATTAACGAGCCGTCTTAATGCGATCTGTTGTCATGAGGAGGAGATTACCGCGCGGCGTTGGCAGATACTGAGTGCAACCTGACGTCACAGGGGGCCATGTCTATGTCTTACCTGTCATCTTATATTTGCATGTTGGCAAAACAACGCGCCTGTTGGTACGGGAATTATAATCTTCAAGCAGATCATTTTTGTTGCTTTAAAGACGGTATCAAATTGGCCAGGCAGTATCCATTTGCCAGGCAGTTATCATTTGCCACCCAACGTTGGGCTGGCGTAAAATAAGATACCAGTACAGAAAAGAAAGCGCGACAATAACGCCTAAAACACGTCAAAAATAAGCTGAAGCCAAAACCTCTGCTTTGAGAGTACGGTAATTAACCCCTTATACGTTACAATTACATGGGAAATGAAAGAAATGTGCCGCTAACGGCCAAGTTTTCCATTTCAATCTTGTCAAAGGCTGCAGTTATCTTAATTGTGATTTTTTCGTAGAATGAAAGGAATTGGTTGATGCATTTAGGTAAGATGTCTTCTCGCATCAACAACGGTGCAAAAACAACAAAAACAACGGAACCTTGTTTGTCCCCCGAGTCCGGACTAATCTGCCTAATCTAAAAGGCTATCAATGACGCTAACGATCTTATCAGATTAAGATAATCAGCGCGGATTATGCTGATGAATGCATTGAAAGGTGATAATCCACAAAGCAATCAATAATATTTTTGTGTCGGAAGCAGCCAGGGGGGTAAAAAAAAAAAAAACAGAATATAAAACGTGTACTAATTGCGTATTTTCTTTAAACAAAGCAACGTTTTTAACTTGTAGGACCACTGGCTATCTTCGCGTTGTGGATTCACTCGTCGAAACCGTCTGTCGTCAACTGTTCGCTCCCGAAATAAGCACACCTCCCGACGGGAGAGCGGAAGGGAAGTGAGTATATCGTAAACATTCTTTTTCAAAACGAAGACAAGACCACAAAATATTACAGGTATATCCGACACAGGCAGGTAGACGCCACGTGGCCGCCACACCTGGTGACAACTAAAGGGGACCAGGCGACCATGTCCACTGTAATATTAAACAAAAGCACCGGCGTAACGACAAGATCCCCGAACACGTAATGGTAGACAACAGAAAATTGGAGACACGCCCTGAATAGAAAGTATTGTGTGTGTACCCCTACCGGCTTCTTCATACAGAACTAGCCAGACAGAAGGCAAAAATCTTTGCCCAAGTAGCAGAAGCAATTGTGGGTTCACTAAAACGACATCAAGGTTGATTTTAGATGAAGAGAACTCACCGACCAAACGCTGCCGCATGCAGGACTGTTCCTTCAAACCTACGCTGCACAAATGTCTTGACTCGTGACACAGTTTGTGAAAGATAAAAAGAACAGTCGCTCGGCCCTGTCCAAGGCCGGGCTGAATATAGCGGCTCAGAAGTCCCCTTGCGGCCGCGGTGGGGGCCGCTCCATGCCGTGTGGAACAGGAAGGGCTTATCAAGCCTCGCGGTGGAGGGAACCCGCAATGTGCGACCTCTCTGACAGCAGCTACAGCCCGCATCAGCCGACACGGCGTCCGGGGAATCACCAGGACAACCACCCAGATCAAGGAGCTGCGATTCAGATTTAGTCTACAAGTCCGAGGCGTGTCCACTCGGCTGACCCCGAGCGCGCCAGCCACCGCGCCGTGCTGCCAATTCCCTCGGTGCACGGAAGGGAGGCGACCCGTAGCGGGGTGTCGGCGCGCCGCCTTGGCCCGTGAAGATACCACCAAAGATGCTGAGCACGAGAACGAGATCCTCACGACAAGGCGACACGCTGCTAAATTTGCTGCACATGCTGCACGCCGCATTATCTCAAACATGTGTACAGACTTACTGTAGACCCAGACTAAGGATACCGACACGAGGAACTGATATCAAGACAGAGAAGAAAAATAAGATTCAAACTTAGGACATAAAAATCATAGATCACACATAAAACAGGCACACGACCAAAGAAACACTTAAGAAGAAATACCACCCGTACGAATGAAAAACTATAGAGGCGGAGAAAAGTCCACGGTCTACTTACTACAGTATATGTAGAGTGGGTCACTGCAGTAGGACAGAGTCTCGTGCGGGTAGAGGGCTGGTCTGAACCGTACGGCTGGCCGAGAGGCTGGCGATAGAGGAGGAGGCACGAGCACCGCCGAGTTTTATAGTGGTCGCTGACAAACAATCGTGCGAACCTTTTATACTTAGCCAACTGTCTACCACATAGCAAAGTGACAGGATGAATGGAGAGCATGCATACTAAACACATTAACCCACT
Source organism: Branchiostoma floridae x Branchiostoma japonicum (assembly GCA_013266295.2). Classification (NCBI taxonomy): domain Eukaryota; kingdom Metazoa; phylum Chordata; class Leptocardii; order Amphioxiformes; family Branchiostomatidae; genus Branchiostoma; species Branchiostoma floridae x Branchiostoma japonicum. The sequence continues at coordinate 1,710,916 of CM023839.1, forward strand.
CCGTAATTGTTCAGGCTTTATCAAGTCCTCCGTCCCAGGAATGCCTGCTTTGCATACCTCACTCCCGCCGACGCCCTGGAGTCGGAAACGCGAGGTTATCACCGGCGCCGTCAGAACTTCTGCCGGAATTCGCGTTTCCGAACTTTTTTTGTTGTTGCCGTGCTTACATACAGAATTGCCATTTTTATCCCATCGACGTCATCGCTGTGACAGAACGTAACGTTATTAAGGGCGGCCTACCTTCGGTGACAGTGCCGTCGGTGTAACCAGGGCGTTGGCTATCAGCATCCTTCACTAGGCATTAGAAGTACGTTACAACTCAATTTTAGAATGTATATCAAACAGCAATAAATAATGTAGTTAAGTTGTTTTCGACACGGAAAATTTGACCAGCTGACGGGGGTCTAGCTCCAAATGGGGAGGACTTTGCTCCGAGAGGGATGGGGTGATCACGTGAAGGAGTCGTGCAAGCTGGCGTCTGATTGGTCGACCACCTGTCCAAAGGTCTCTCCCCGTTCGAAATTTGGTCACACTCCAAGTTCGTTTACTACATTCGTTAGGCTTCTCAAGAGAGTGTCATGCAGGGGTCACCTTCTGGATAGTGTCAGCCGCTTCTCGCAATATTGCCGTTGCGTAACACACTTGATGAAAAGGCCGAGACGTCACGAAGGAGCTCGGAATTTGACTTATGGGCAAGGTCACGGAGGTCAAGACGTAACGACAGAACCATACAGATTAACAAGTTCAAGTGTCGAAAAATACAGAGGCTAAATGTCAATTTTTAGAGCTAAGGCTAAGAACACATTGCTTGTTAGCAACAGCAATTCTAAACCATTAATACAGGCCCCGATATAATTTCTATAAAGAACAACTTTTCGGCTTATAGTTATGCGAAATGACAGTACGAAACTTTCGTGATCATCTATGTGATACATGAAAAGTTGACGGGATGGAAGAAAGGAGTATGAACTTCCACAAGTTCGTAGCCATTATGTTGTAACTTTTAGTAAGGCACAGTTTTTTACTTTATTCAATAAAGTTGCTGACTATGATATGCATACTCCGCGGTTCAATATACTTGCTCCTAATTGCATAACCTTTGATAAGAGATGTAGAAAAATATCCTGTCTCTGTTTTCTTTAAAACTTTACATGTTTTGATAAGTTACGCAAACAACCGGTTTTCACTTTCCTGTGTCATATTTGTTAACAGAAATTCCTTCCTTTACAAACACGAAATGTGCCTACAAAGACATAGCGCTAATCTACCACTAAGATATCTCAAAATACCTCTTGCATAATCCCTACTATTCCTAGTATAAGTCGTCATAAGAAGAGCGTCCTTGTTGAATTCAATGAGGGATACTGGTGGAAGATTCTAGGATGGAGCCATGATGACAGGAGGTGGGGGTAGTTTTGTGTAAGATGAAATGAAGATTGTCTGTTTCGGGCCCTCCTCTTGTCTGTTATTTCTCATTACATTCCTATGTACAGTATTGTTGCCGATTAACATAAGTCGAAGTATCAACGATTTTGTATTTCAACCCTAGCTAACATCCCTATACCTAAACTAATACAGGAAACACGCTTGAATAAAGACGAAGTATTTTCTGACCCAAGTTTGTTTCTTCCCAACATTCTCCGCCAAAGTTACGAGTACACAAACTGAGAGAAAGTGTCCCCCGAGCTTAAACGTCTGACAGCACAAACAAATTCTCCTTTCCTTCGGCGAAATAGCGGGAATTCCTGCCGCCACTGTTCTGTAGGTCATTCCCAACAAACATCTCCCAACACCCTGCACCTGCCAACTTCCATACGGCGGAAACGTTTCCTGAAGGCTTCATGCTATAACAGCCTGCAGGTCACTTTTATCGTTATTATATTAACGTCGCCGTCAAATTCATCGTAGGTCGTCGTACGATTTTGATTTCTTTTTCGACCAGGCCTGTGACAAAAAAGCAACCGCCAACAATTAAGGATGTGAGGACGTCCGTAAGAAGACAGCTAATTTTTGTAAGACGGGTGCACGACCATCCCAAGAATGCCTTCACAGTTTGTAATCGTGCGACTTTCGTACGGTTAATGTGACTGGGCTCTTAGCAAGGCTTTTGGTATTACAGACCCAACCCTCGCCAAGGACCTGCAGCATTTTTTCCCGTCACAAGACACATCCACGCTGTCGTAAACCTATCTCATCCGAGAAGACGTCCCTAACCGAAGCTAGGTACTCATTTTCAACTGAGTCTAGTGAGGAAATAGGTGTAAAGTGCATTTTCCAAGGGTACAACACTAGGACCTGCCAGGGATTCGAACCCAGAACCTTCGGGTTCTGAGTCAACAACCCTAACCACAAGACCACCTTGCCATCTTGTGTGACCGCACCCTTAAGAGCATCATGCCACTTTACCATGGCAACAAAGCTCGTTTTAGATCTCCCGAAGAATTTCAAAAACTTTCCTTCTTTGGCAACTTTCCCGTTTTAAACCAATTGACTTTATCTGCGGACTCCTAGTCCCAGGGGCCTCTGCTGGGTTCAAAATGTCAAGTGTCTTTTATCTCCGGATACAATTAACTAAACAAACACAGCAAACACGTGGCGCACCACAAGGCGCCGGCTTCCACGCGCATGCGCCCGGGGCCGGGGCCTGTCATCGCGGCATTGCCCTATTTTTGGCTTATTTGAAGAGAGAAGGAAAAAATGCGAGTCTGGGAAAGTTCCGTTTGAATGTCACCACACCTATGTATGATGACGTATTTGTGACGTGAGTGGTGTACCTTAAATTTAAATGAAATATTGGCGGGGGGAGGGTCTGACTATGATAGCCATCATAGATTTTATGCCCTTTAGTATCATTGAAAGCGGGTCCGCAGAAAGGAATCATTAAAAGCAGCAGCATTATAAGCTGATGCTGACAAGCGGATCGGCATAGAAGAACTTTACAACAGAACTGAATCAGCTTATAGATTTGACCTATGTGGCAGAGACTGTCATTCTCAAATAGGACTGTTCAACCATATCATATGCTGTGTGGATGAGGTGGCGTGAATTGGGATTTTTAACATGGTCAAATATTGAAAACCGGAGGCCATATATGTATATATCATCATTAAACTTTACACCTATGCACTATAGCTAGGGTAAGTGCCCGGTCACATCCGTAGGACAATAGTTTTACGACAGGAAACTCAGGTAATTCCTGGGACAGTCGTAAATGTGTCGTGCAAAGTCCAATGGTCTTATGACCGAACATACAGCCTTAGACCCTTTTTGACGCTCGGTTCTGCCATAGCTTTTCTGATAGTCATACGACAAAAAATAATCGCACGATGAATGAGGCAGCTAATCTCCAAGCAGATCTTTTGGTGTCTGCAAAGACAGTATTGCAAAGACAAATTGGCCAGACAGTATCCCTTGCCAGACAGTTACCATTTGCAACTAAGGAAAGTTACCAGTGCAATAAAGAGAGACCGATAAAAACGCCTAAAAGCACGTCAAAAATAAGACGAAGCCTAAACCTCTGCTTGGAGAGTATGAGATAGCGCCTTTAGCTATCTGCCAATGGAGACCGTGTCGTTTCGTGGTCTTACAGGACTATTCTAAACAACAGGGACATCCTTGGGTGTTCGTGGATACAGTACGGATCTCACAAGAAGGATGGACAATAATGTCCAAGTAGGTCTTGTCGCGGGTTGCTGTTAACATCGTCTTTGACAAGTTGATGCTTCACGTCTTAATATGTCAATCTGTTCCTGTTAGTGTCGACGGACATCACTGGCTTGCCCTTGACACAAGTTCCCTCAGAATCCTCCCCGTTTCTTAGAAATTTCTTAAGATTCCTTTTTTTTTGTCCAGACGGTTTATATGATAACTGTTACCAGGATTTCTGTCTTCATGGATAGATAGTTACACCTGTTAAAATTAAGCCTGCTTTATCTGATAAAGCCTTGCACCTGGAGCATGTGGGTGTTCATTCCTTGGGTGTGTCTGGGTCTTAAAAAATTAATTTTGTAGACTTCTTATAATGGGAAAACGCGATTAACACTTACCAGCCCACACATACTAGCCATGGCAACTGCAATAATGTTTGTACCTATTAAACTTAAAGTCAGGCAACGCCTAAATTAAACCTGTAAGAAGAAATTAAATTACACCTGTGACGAGGGTGTTCACGCCTCGTCGAAAGTAGCCCATGCCACATGTCGGAATGTTTGCCCTCTTTTCTGCACACTCACGGCTTTAATAGGACCAATTGATATAAACTAACACCCTTCTTACGTCATTCCGGCTGCGATATTACACTTTCACACGTGTCGGTTTCCCTTTGATCCACACCTTGGTCTAAATAAAGTACGGAATGTGGCACGATGTCGGCCAAAAGACGGGTTAATGGAGACAGATTGACAGAAGAAAAGAAGGGCAAACCGATGTAGTCAATTCCCTTTCAAGGTTTCCATATCGTCTGATGTCACGCCAGACATTCCTGGCATTTTTGTCAGCACACCTGCCTCTAAAAAAAGCGCGGAATGCGTCGTCCTGTCTGGGGACATACGGAGTGATGAAGAAGAATGGACAAAAGACGAGAGGCGCAGACGGGCATGATTAGATCGACGCTACAGCTCTAGGACGGACTCCGCCACAAACAATCGACTTATCGAAGGAGCTGCGTTTTATTGACAGGCATTGTACCGACTGTTTGTGTTGGTTTTTGAGTCAAGATAAGATAGGGCAGCTTAATGTGAGTGTTTACAACAACAAGTCGCCAAAACCACAAGTCCTTGCCCTAGAAGGCGTTACCGGACCTTTAGTACTGGACTTTGGACCGCAACGTGTAGAAGTCTTTGGCTATACACGAGCCACTAAGCATTAAGTACTCCTGTACCTGCAAACGTCTATACCTAAGCTGGGAGCAGTAGAATCCACGTTTCATTCAATTTTAGAATATTTTAAGAGAACAGTTTTTGACGAAACGAATTAAAATATTTCTAAATCAGCCGTCTTGTGGCAGCAATGTGGATTCACCAACCGGATTCCATATATATATATATATATATCATGATATAAATCACCAAGGTGGCCCTACGACCTGTCGGTACCGTATATACAGTAATTCTAAAGCGGAAACACTCGGCATTCATACAGTAAACTTTGCGGCGAACCGCGTCAGTGCTATTGACCCAGGCCTGTTATTTTTGCTGACGGCTTTGACTATCGGGCCGACCGACTAACCCACCGAACAAACCAAGAAACAAAGAATGTTTCCCCATTGTAAAGTGCACTTTCAGCTACTGACAGCACTCGGGGCAATGTCGTAGCCACGTAGTACGTAATACAGAATAAATCAAGCAACTGGACAAATTATCTAAAGAGTCAGATGCCTCACATAGATAGCATCCACTATTTTTAATGAGTGACTAAGAACAGTAAAAGCTAGCGGACGCTAACCTCCGACTTTTTAAGAACGTATCCAGTTTCCGGATAATTTTTTTGCATTACGTAATGTTCTACCTGGACATCTAACCTTCTTTAACGAACAGTTATAGCGGTTATATCCAGGTGGTTGAAAGAGTGTAAGCCCAAAAGGCAAGAGCTCTTACATTACACAGACCGACGTATGTCTCAGTCACATTCATGTCATGTAGTGTAATTCCGTTGAGAACGGGGAATGTTGTTGAAAGGGAAACAGGATGCGAAGTCGTCGTCGCCGAAGAAAGGATGCCCGGTGTTAGAAGACAATAGCGATCATCACTGGGCCGGTTCTATTATTGGGTTACAGGCGAGATTCACAAACCGTATCAAGGACAGGAAATGGCAATATGTGCAATCAGCAAGTGACGCTAACTCAGAAAGACCTGATTATCATTCACACTGTGAACGCCTAGTTTCTGCAATATCTTTTTATGTTCTTGGGCAAAGATATCGACCAATAATTGCAAAACAAAACTTGTTCTTAAGAAAAGCATAAAGACATCCAGGTAGGTAAAGTCTTTATCGAAGAAGGCAATCGAAGGATTGACATGAAGGACATCGAGAGACAAATTTGTCCTTCCTTTCGCCCAAACAAGGTAATGTTGATAGAGAGGGGATGCGCAAACCATTGGAAGGTCCCCCCAAGGACGAAAGCAATGATAAAGGACATATAACCTATATTCCCAACGGAGTTTTCCTATAATTAATCAACAATGCAAGCACGTGTGTAGATGTTTTTTTTTACCTTGGCACCTGTTAGCGACGATAATGAAAACATGCCTTGCCACTGTAGGGCAAACCATTACAGGCCTACAGCTGCAAGATGTATTCTTTACTTTACTTCTTTAGCCATTTCACTATATCAGTTTTGTCTATCCAAATAGTTTAGCTGGTGCAACAGTAGAGCTGTGAAGCCCTTTGGTGTAATTGACACAACACACGGAAAAGACGTCTTCTTTACGACTTAGCGGAATATCCCCATGTAATCTGCCATGATACCCGTAAGCTCACATTTAACACCTGGCGGCAGAAAAGACCGTGAACATACACAATGTAGGTTGGTGTTTTCCTTCAAACGATAACTCAGCCCCTCTGGTGAGGCATTTGGGAACCCGTCATGATAAAGAAGACAAGTCGTCCTGCAGCTGCGTTGAAAAGACGGAGGTAGACAAAAGACTCTTATCTTTACACCTGTGGAGAGCTGAGAATAGACGTTTAACTGTCGTTAGTCAGTCGTGGGATTGGAAGTGATTATGAAGTCTATACATTCAGCAGAAAAAAAAAACGCAAGAAAACGATAAGGTATTGTACAGCTGGACAGTTTGAGTTTGTAATATAGGCGTGGACTAATTACCAAACTGTCAGAAATTGACGAAAATAAATGGCAAGGATATTTTAGGCTGTGAGGTACATACATCACATGGCAAGCTGAAGTTATCAACTTTATACATTTAGTAGGAAAAAAACGCCACAAAAGGAATTGTGCAGCTGGGCAGTTTGTAATACAGGCGTGGACTAATCACCAAAACTGTCAGAAACTAACGAAAATGAATGATAAGGATATTTTTAGGCCGCGAGGTACATATAATATTCTACAACGACTTCACTCACTTGATTTATGTCACATTTATCAAACTACAGGAGAACAAGTGGGGAGTAAGATAGACAACGAACCCCACACTGATCAATGGGACCGAAAACGCAAGGTCACTTTTGCTCGTACAAGGAAACAGAAGTCCATCGCAAAAAAAATTAACCCTGCTGCTTCTAACTTTGCTGTCCAATCTGATTTTTTTTGGGAGTGGAGGCGTTATTTTAGTCTCTGTACACCTCCCCGATACATATATGGTCGAAAAACCATTCATCAAAACCTCAGTGTGCGCTAATAGATGTCCACGTGAGATATCTGGCACCCTAAGGCAAAGGTCTTTTCAAGAAAATGATTGTGGTCAACCAAACAGGACAACTCTGCAAAAATATTGTTTGCTTCCTTGACAACCTAATTGATATACAAACGTTTACAGAGACAACACTATTGTCCCCTATGCCAATAAACAGGCATCGTGGTGGCGACTTCTCCTTAATCATTAGAAGGACATCATGAGACAGTAGATTAAAACGTCGTTGGCTTAATTCACCTCAACAGCTCTTGAAGTCTTTTTATAAATTGGCACATTCTTCTTGACCGTCTCTCGTGACTCACGAAGGACCGTGATCTGGAGATGATGGCCCTTATTGAGTACGTGAGAAGAACAAGATGAAAAGGTCCTGATGAAAATCACGTCAGTGTGCTTAAAATGCCATTGAGATAATGCGCCTCAACAATGCTTGAAGCCTTTTAATAGATTTTTCACATTCAGAGGATCATACAAGGGTAGATAATTGTACAGCAGTCTGATATAGGGATAGCACAAGAGTATGGGACTGCTCTTTGGCACATGTCCTCATGTCTTGATGGCTATATACAATTACTGCAAGCTATTTTACTGAGGGTACTTGGGATTTTAGTAACAGGTAGTAAGTGAGTTCAGTAAGTGGTATCAACTATACACGTGCACCTATAGTAGCACCTGGTGTCACTACAGTGAAATTCGCAGGCTGTAACAGGACGCCGCGACAATATTACCATGCACATTGCCATCCATATATTTTTTCCAATTTTGTTTTTACAAACACGACACTATGGTATACCTAAAGCAAAGTGATAACATTCTGCTGACTGCAATACGAGCACAAGTAGGGGAGACTTTAATAACCCAAAGCTCGACGACCTTTCAGAGGACCGGCTAAAGGAACTACCCTTTCCAAACTATACGTCCGTACGGACAAATGCCATTATGAACGACAAGTTGGGCAAACAACTCTTAGTAAATGTAGACCAAAGGGACAATAGCTGTTGGCGCAGGCAGACGCGGTGGCGTGACAGGTACAAATAGTGCCATGTGGTTCTTACCTTCGTCAACACACCTTTTTTCTGGAGTGTTATTTGTTCAGGTGAAGAGGGCAGTGTGTGAGTGACATGTGGGTAAGACAGGACAGGTGTCTCCGGAGATGGGACTGTCAGGTCTTGACACGTTATACACTCCTGTCAATCACGGGACTTAGAGCGTGTTTACCAGTACTAAAACCACGTCGCTTTAAGAGAGATGACGTTGATTAAACTCTGAGCAGCCCCTCTGAGGATTTGTGTGTCACTGGTGGGCTTTACATTGATTACAACTTACAACTCACTTAATGTCACATCCTTATCATGATGTACACTTGTGTCGACAGCAAGACAAGAGGATTTTGAAGAGCTGACTTAGCATTGTCGGCCACTCTGTAGACTCTGTGTTGTCATGGTAACGAAAACAACAACTATGTTAAATTGATGGGCGGCTGGAGGCATCGGATAGACCCTCTTCATAAACCACAAGAGCACGGCGGATAAAACATGTTGAATAGCTATAGAATCTTTAGATACAAGGAAGCTACCAACTTTCTACCTTTACAAGATAAGGTTCAGTAGTTCCACACAGAAAAAGATGATTAAGTCTTAAAAATAAGAACTCCATTGGCAGCCTTAGATACAAGGGACGGCCTTTGGTCTTTTTTTTAGAATATCTAGAACCATTATAGTAAAAATAGAAAACTAACAACGGCGTCACTTATACAGTACACACCTGTCGACCTAGAGAACAGTTTTCTGTTTGATTTAAAGTCCTGAACGCCAAAGGCACTCGCGCGGTCTCACTCGATTTCATAATTTATTTACAGCACCTAAAAAGCATCCTAAGTAAAACAGTGGCAGTGGCAGCTATGAGACGTGTTAGTATTTTAATGGCGCAAACTTCAGGCTCCATGAATAGATGTCAGTAAGGAAATGATTGATAGTTAAAACTGGAATTTCCAAATTTGCTTCTGGAGTAAAAATGACTTTTAATTTCTTTAACAAAGAAACTTAACTCGGAAGGTAAATGTCAAACGGCGGATATGTCGTTAAGTCTCCAATAGATACACATCTAAACAACTCTCCAAGCGATTCATGGAATAACAAATGATGTTTGAGTACCGAATTGTCCTCGCCTTCAGCAAATAATGCTGAGGTGGTAACGAAGGACCTGGTTCACAACAGTACCGTTTGTGGGGGTGGACATGATATATGCCATGATAGAAAGACGATAATGCAGTGTTTGTGAACTAAATGTAAAGGAAATTTTGCCTCCTTAATCATGCAATGTCTCAGCAGAGTCGCCGTTAGTTTGGTGGCCATGGTTGTTGCCTAGCGGACTCCAAACACCAACTGGTTATGTCAGACTCTACTATAGGCCGTCATCTGATAGGCAAACGGTGCCTCAGTCTGATGTCTTATATTGTAATGAACAGGATATCCTATACATGTACGTACAATATGTCTTACGGTGACGAGGTGGTGTGAAGTCAATAAAAAAGGGAATTGATATACATTTTCATCTGTTCACCTGTACTTAGCCCGATAGGGCATGAATGTACAATAAAGGTTATCTGTTATCTGTTAAGGCACTTGGGAGGAGTTTTTGTATATTTAAGAAATATCCTTCAGGTCTCTATTTTTTCAAAAGAAAAGCTGAAACTGAGGGAATTATTTTATTGGCTCAACAGATATTCTAGAAAAAGCAGCATGCGCATAGCTAAGAATGTGATTCTGTGTAGTAGAGTCAAAACCTAACATATGTACGGAAAGATGACCTGAACTGGACACCATAGAAACTTTTTACATACAGTTTTGGTGGAGAAACTAAGACACAATAAGTACAACAAGGCAAACTATTTCAGTGATCGAGGAGCGCGAAACCTTTGCACCAGCTTTTACCCAGGTGCAAAGTACAAACCTTTTTGACATTGCAGTCCGGTACCGGCTACTGCCTGGCAGCCTGAAAGACGGTCAACAATAGTCATTATATAAGAATGTCTGTGTCCACCAAGGTACAGCTTACACCTGCCTGGTATCTGGGTCTGTGACACATCAAATGTGTTGGTCATGATTTAGGCCAGTTTTCAGAGCAAAGGCCGTCGATTTGTTTACACGTTGAGCCTGTTTATAGTCAACAAGGCGTTCAGTGTAAGGTCGGCGTAAGGTCAACATTTGAGGTACTGTCAAATGATCTCACTAGGTGCATCAATTTGAGACCGGACGAGAGATGGTGTGATCAAGTGTTCAGGTTGGTGGGATCCAAGATCGCGACTGGTCATTCTGAACGCCTCAATGATTCCAACGATTTTTTTAGTCTCGTGATCAAATATGCAAGAGCAAAAAGGAGGTAGAGAGAAATCAACAGTTACGAACAGTTCTACATGAACGGTGGCATCGAATGCCTGAAGGCAATAAAGTATGCGATTATTTCGCAAATACCAGCCTAAGTGTTTTTAACATTATCTCTCAGTCGCCACGTTATCGGCTGTGGCACCTGCGTTATCGCACCTAAGGTCACCGCGGCCCTGTAAACCCAACCTTTGGACAGGTGTGAGGCCCGTTTTGCACGTAGGCCACTGCGAGTGCTAAACAACTAGAACAGGAGTCGTACAAAGTTAAAACTTTCTTCCAACAAAGCAAGGGCCGGTTACATAGACTGTCATAGGGTTACGGCAGCCGTTGAGGACATGCTTTGACTAGTATGTAATTCTATGTAGTATTCAGATGACTGAAAAAGTGGTCGTAGTTCCATGTCGACTTAGATCAAGACACATTCGCCAACGCAGCACTTTGATTGGAGGCTGCAGTTTGCTAGAAAGATGCTAGGGGCCAAAAGTTGACGTCGCTTGGCAATTTGCATTATGTCAAGAACAACTTACCAATGAAAATATCATTTAAAATAATACGTCAATTAAACGTTTTGTTGCCTTAAACTGTCCATAAACAAAAACAGACCACTTAAAACAAGCTATAGCCGGTATCTACTACAACGAAAGGACCGACAGGTTGGCAGAAAGTTCCGTCGCATTTGGAGTCAAGGACCTTGTTGTATCCAGAACCGTGCTTCGTAATTCAGAACCATGCCCAGGCACGGATAGTCTACGCGTATCCAGAACCATGCTTGGGGCAAATCTACGTTCTTGGATACGTGTAGACAATCCAGAGCCGTGCCTGATCCATGCTCTAACCCATTCAGGCATAGAATTATAACTATATAGACCCGTCATTCTCCGATGTACTGGTTAAAACGTTAACACCATTGTCCCACTGACTGCTTAGCTGAGCGTGAAAGTGGGGCACCGACGAGAAGAGATGGTAAAATGGTGATTCTTTGGAAGGAGAGCAGAAGGAATTCAACAGTCGAATATACGTATAACCACCAGTAGCGACTCAAAACTCTTCTGGATATGCTTATTAGGGGTAATAGAACGAGCGTGGATGCCATAGCCACTACCTTTAACGTCATCAGATCAACAACAAATAGACAATCAAGTGCAGTTGAGAAGGGAGGGCTTACAAAGCAAGAACAACCAGGGCAATTAATCTTTAGCAACACAACATCAACCACAACTGTAGATCGCAATGCAAACTAGGAGACAGTGTACATTAAAATTAATTACTTAAGGTCCAGCTATGTTATTTATAGCCTACCAATTTACAAACAAACAACTAGAAAAAGAAAAGCTTCTATGGACGGAATAAAATATTGCAAATCAATCATACAGCCCAAATCTTATTCACCTTTGCACTACAAGTCTTAAGGCAGATGAAGAGGTTACATCGAGGTCGGACGAAGGAACTAGGTGAGCCAGGAGAACCTACCACGTGTAAGTCCACGCTACTCTCCGGGACTCCTCAGTCACGTTGCCGCCAACGTGCTAGTGTTGGCCAATGTTGTGTAGCTGCAGTTCTTAAGTAGTCAAGTACTCCTGTCTGGCCCGTCAAACACAGCAGTAAGAATAGCCCCAAGCATGGCTACACACGTACTTCAGGAGCGATGTTCAATATCCAACCTATCAAATATCAGCACCCTCAAGAATGTGGTTAAGTGGCACGCTGTGGACTTTGGTTTTGGGCAATGATAACCCCTATATGGTATAAGCAAGGTCTCATTTTTGTGGTAGTAAACATATTTTTGTTTGCTAGGGAAATTGTTGCGAAAATTGTTACACAAAGAAATAATTCAATCGATTTTTAGACCCTGTGCAAATATTTTGCGTTTTTCTGGTTGTAGGTCATCCTACTGTTATGTTGTATGGTACAGTGGTATCCAGGTTTCATGCTCACAGCAAAATGTATCAGATATGTGAGCAAAACCTACGTACAAATATGGGCTACCAGGACCATTTTGTTACATAGGTGATTTAACTACTGATAAGATGGCAAAAGTTTTAAACTCAGAAGTTTTCCGTAACCACCTCAATCCTGAATCAACTTGATGCCTCGTCAAATGAGTTGGACGAAAAATAATGTAGAGAAGAGATAAATACAACGCGATGGATTTTCTATAACGTGCTTTAGAGGCTCTTTAGTGCATAATAGCTACAGAGTCGATTGTCAAGATACGCTACTGAGCTCTCTTGTATTCGAGATCAGTGCCTAACCAGTGGTTCACAGCTGCCACTGCAACGTAAACGTTATTAATCTCGAAGCAGATCTTTTGGTGGCTGCAAAGACAGTATTAAATTGGTGGCCAGGCAGTATCAAAGTGTGGTGGTGTATTGAATACTGTCCGGCAAATGGATACCGAATACTGCCTTGCCAATTTGTACTAAACAATCATCACTTACGTCTTACATCTTCCCTAGGTAGGCCATATTTTCATGACATAATAAAATATTTTAGAACACAATGCAGTCAAGCTACCTTAATGGATTGATATGAACTTTTTTTCACAGACTCGGTCTTACTGAAATCTGAGACCAGTAGCTGCCAGTGTGATTAACAGCCGCGGAGCTCCCGGCGTACATGTGGAGGTACCATGTGGAGAGAGTTAACACCGATAATGGCACACTTGACTGAAAGCAACTCCAGTCGGACTTCCAAAAATAGCAAGTCGAACCCCAACATTGGCGAGGAATACACGCGTGGTTGTTCTGTAGCTGACCTGCGGGTCAAGGGCATCCCCAAACCTAGACCCAACAAAAAACAGCCTTGTTCTCTGCTTCAGAGCAGAGACTATAGTAAGACAGACCCTTGTAAACTGGTTTCCAAAAATAGAATCCACAAGTTCAAGTTGAATTGTGACGACTGACAAAGTCATGGCCACGGCTGATGTCTCAACTACTGGTGGGTTGGTCCTTGTGAACCGTCTTGGGAAGTGAAGTGTGAAAAAAAGGACCTCTTTCTTTAAATCTGTGCTGTTGAATTGACAGTGCTCCCTTTCTTTCCAAGTTTTTCTATTTCTCTTTGTATCCTTCATGAGAACATATCGTACCCAGAAGCAAATAGTACCAAAGTAATCAGATCTTTTTGTATTTCATTAAAATAGCTTTTGGTTAAAACACATGTAGCATACAGTGCAACAAGCTTACATCAGGCCATAGAGAGGGGTATATAATTGACCAGAGTATAAGTTTTTGCTTGAATAAAGAAAAAATGTATAGCGCACACATATTTTTCCACGGATCATCAGAAGGACCAACAGTACTCGACTGTGGTTGCTTCCTGCAGAATTTTTACAATTAAGAAAATCATGGTAATGACTATTAATATGGGCAAAGTTCAGGACAAATACGTCGTAAAATGTTAAAATGTCGTAAGAGCAATGAAAGTAAAATGTCGTAAAAGAAAGGGCCGCAAAACGAGCTCTTTATGTCTTGACACCCCAGTAACGTGTTTAACTTGTTAAGGTGTTTGGATAGAGTTTGTGTGACATTCTCCAACCTCGCCAGGTCAAGGTTGAGCAAGGTCAAGATGACCTTGTATCACCAGATCCTCATGTTTATGTCTTCACAGTGACCTTGACGCCCTTCCGATCAGATCAGCCCCAGGAATTTCAAAGAGCCCAGATGTAATTTGTTCGAATTCACCCCACTGACTCCTCTTGACCAGAAAGGGGGACCACTGTCAACATTTTGAACTCGCCTCGTCAACTTTATATGACAAGACTAAGAAACTGTGAAAGGCCAAACGGTCGTTGTTCACTTTTACTTTAGTTGACTTTTTTAAATATTAGTTTCTGGTCGAGAATCTCAGGGTCAACAAACACATGAACAGAAACATAGATTTTAAGCTAGGGGACATTTGAGTGCAGGGACTCAGGTAGATGACTTTTGACAACTTTTTTTCTGACATAATTTCCATGTTTAATGATAACAAGCACTGTTACTGTTCTTTACTCATAAATACTTTTCCTTGCCCCCCTCCCGCTATCCTCAGACCAAAGCGTCGACTAGCGATTTTGATTAGAACAGCTACATGTACATTGTATCCACTCAGTATTAGTCATTCCCACTTTAACGAAGTCGCTCAGTGCAAGGCAAGGAGGCCACGTTTGAGCACTAAACAAACTTCGGGTTACTGGAAAAGCATCTCTTCTCCCCAAGTCAGAAACATCAATGTTGTAGACAAGCTCGACTCATCACTGAGAATGCATGAGGACAGACTGACCCCTGAATGGGAGAAGCAGGGGTTTTAAACACTCCCCCTCCAGTTCATTATACCGAAATATTAATGGTTTTTAAAATCCACACTCACACCGGGAAGGACCCCCTAGAGTTTTCGATATGTGTGGTGGGTTCTTTTACGTCCTTGAGGTTTTGCTGTCCTTGAACATGGGACCCATTTACCGTTCTACGCATGCCTGATATATGGATCGTTCGAATGTTAAGCCGTTAGCATTCCCCGGCCTGCTGAAAATGTCCCCCGCATGTGCAGAATGTGCCTGGACATGCGGTAGTGCATACATAGGGCAGGAAAATCGGGAGAATGTGGATTGAAAGTCCTTGCACGACGACTAATAAATAGCAGTTAGGATGTCTACGCCTAAGGCTAGCTGAGACACTGACAAAGCACTAAGGGCGAAGCCAAAAATTAAATGCGGCGACGGCGATGATGATGACGAAGTTTTCAACGACTCCGACTATAAACTTACCTTTTCGTGGACATCATAATATTTCGCATTACCTAAACGGAGTCAAGAAACCCTGGTCACTTCAGGCACCTGTAGAACAATAGTATTATCTACATTCTACAATCCAAGAACACGGTCATCAAGGACTTACGCGTCAACAAACAAACCATTGATGACTTACTGTAGACGAGACGCTCCAATTTGGCATACTCCCAACTCTTATAGGAATGACGGTGTATCCTTGATGATTCAAAAAATAAATCAGCCAGAAAAAATTTAAGTACAATATTCCAAGTTTGGAATAAAATAACTTCAAGTCCTAGTGATCTTCAAGCCTCTCCAAGTCTTCTGTGACGCCCGCTGTGACTGAGACTTTGTCTTGTTCGCTACAAGAGTGCGTCTGATCGAAGCGTACCCCGTCTGACATTGTTATCATTCCATCTCTCCCGTTATACTATGCCAAATATACTTGCCAACGAGCCGACTGCCATCGTCGGTTCTATTTTCATGGAAACGGTTTAGATCCCCCTGCAGCCCATTGAAAAGCACATTTGCAAGGAAACGTTAAAACTTGAGAAATGTAGTATTGGGTTCTATCAGTTCATCTGAGCAGGTACTGTCTGATAAATACATGTAGACGTCTGGCACACACAGACATTTCTCTGCCCCACATGTTTGCACATTAGGCAGTACAGTCGCCATCATGTGTGGCACGGACTAGCTTTTATACAGTTTTGACAGATACAATATGGATATTAAAAATGCATGTATCGAGAGCAAGGGGTTTTTAGACAAGTCGGAAAATACAAGCAAACTGACTTGCATACAACGTTAACTTCAAGCTGTCTTATACAAAGGGGAATTGCGTACCGTGAAATTGGTAGTGAGCCGGTATGATTGTATTGCATCAGTGACTTTAATATATATGTCCTAGAAATACCATTGGTAGCAATGGTTACACAACGGAAAGGGTAAGGCTGTAGCTACATTTTAAATTTTATCAATTTTCCTAATCTTGGCCTTTCCTGAGGTGAAAGACAACGTTTATGTCTGTGTCTCAAAAATGTATGCTTTGGTAAGGTGATAGCTCCTCCCTTCAAATAAAAACTCCACACCACATCTGCTTGAAGGTTGCCTCGGGAAACAAAAGGGTGCAATTGGCGCCGATTACTCCCCATAGCGGGGTACACATTCACCGCACGCCGAGCATAGGCGGCATTTCATCTCAGCTCTCCCGTATCACACCCTGACCTATATATACGGCCGGGCTCGCTAAGTTTGGGACGTTTGTATTTAAATAGTGTCTGATGTCTGGTGTTTAGTTATGCCGCTCGCACGACTGGTCATGTCTATGTTAGGGTTTAAATCCTCGGCTTAAAGTCTGTTTTCAAGGGCGAATATAGAACACTTCACTTAACACGTACACTAGGCAGGGGATACCCCTTCAGAAAAAAATCATTGTGGCAGTTTACTACATTCGGTTAATTTTGTGTTATTTATGTCTTACAGTCCTCTGTTACAATTTGTCACAAATTTACTTCTTTTGTTATACTTGATTTAAATGTTATGTATTCTGGGCCCCATTGAAAACAACTTGGCAAAATTGAATGGGCTACCCAGACATCTCAATATTCAATAAATAAAAGAAAATTACGTATATACATATAATTGATTAAAATAGACATTCCTTGTTTACAGTCATATAAGGTTTTTTGTCTGTCAAAATACTGTCTGTAGCCCTTTTGGATGATAAATGTACTGAAGCTACATACTTGTAAAACATCCTATGATATACCAATGGATTTTAACTATTCACTGTTGCCTCATCATAATTATTGAATTTCAGCAAAGAATGGTGACAATTTCAGACCCTCCACGCTGAAAATGTACATGTTGATATGGCGCCGACATGGGCAATATATCCCCAGATTTATAGCTGGTATCTTAGTGAGGCAGCCACCCGGCTTTGGGACAGGCAATAAAACAATGATATATAATCGGATATGCATAAATGAGCATCGGTACATATGTAATGCATTGTAATTTATGTTGGGTTTACCTATATATGTATAAAATATCTGCGTGACCTAAAAACAGGCCATTGACCTGAAGTTACACGACTGGTAATGTACAGCAAAGAATGGTGACAATTTCGGACCCCCAAGTTGAATATGTAAATGTTGATATGGCGGCGACATGGGCAGTGTATCCCCAGATTTATAGATGGTATCTTACTGAGGCAACCCTGCTTTGTGACTTCAATAAAACAATGATATATCGACGGACATTCATCGATGAGCATCGGTACATATGTGATATATTGTGCTTTACGTTGGGTTTACCTACAATTTCTGCGTGACCTAAAAACAGGTCGTTGACCTGACGTTACACGACTGGTAAAACGAATAAGCTGCCTCACAAGCAGCTGTCAATTTTTACCGGACCGGTATGTATACATGCCCCATCAATCGACTCTACAAACACTCCTGACTATCGCAGCGCACTGCACTGGAATTCGTACCGGGACAACACCACACCTCTTAGTAAAATGAACAGTATTACTAACCATTGAACCATAAACGAATTAGGCGATGCAGCATCATTCAGTCAATCTGAACGGGAAAGATGTAGAGAGGCTGACCGCTGACTGAACTTGCTGGACTGCTCTGATTGCTTCATGTGCTGGACGACACGGGAGCTCCTAAGTCTAAGCCATCATGACGTGTGGCATGGACTAGCTTTTATATGGTTTTGACAGAAAAAAATTAAAAGGGGTTTTAAAAGATGCAGGTATCAAGAGCCAGGGGATCTTAGATGGGGCATGAAACCACTGAACTATACAGTCACGCTGTCAATATCAAAATAGTTGCCTTTATCAGTAAACCCATGAGAGGTAAGGGCGACCTAGTTACATCTGGTTACATAAGTCACCGGCCTTCACTGGTTATATAATAGTGAACCGACCCTGACCACCTTTATAGTGACCACAATATCACCTCAGTGACTTCAACTTCTTATTGAATAAGCAGGAAACAAATTTAGTAATACAGTAAAAACAAAGATAGCGCGTCGATGTAGGCTAGACATCAAGGTAATGAGATACACAAGGAAATTGTTTCTCAAGCAACTGGATAAATTTGAAAGAGTAGCGCTTTTATTCCTGGATGATGAATTTTGTGCAGCGTTCTGTACGATGACGACTGCAGCAATCATTGGTGTAGCCAGAGTCACTGCCCTTTCTAGAGCAGAGAAACTTGTTGTGTGAATCAACAAGTAGGCACAAGCAGACAGCCATGTGACTATTAATTGGGAGTAAACAGGGTTTTTTTAAGTGACCTTTATCCGGTCACACATCGCACCGACCTTTTCCGCCAAAAGCAATTCGCCCTGTGAACTTTTAAACTATCTTCTTAGCAATTTTTCTGCCTGCCGACTTTCTTGAGAACTGCAAGGAGATTGGCATTCTTACACATTTTACTTATCATGATATTGTAATGATTTTCATGGGTTTTACTAACGGCATTGGGCTTTGTTACGACAGAATAAAAGGTTCCCTTCTAGTGTATTTTTGTAATTGCAACTCTGTGTTCGTAAGTGAGTTTAACACTAGCCAGAACCGTGCTTTATCCAGAACCATGCTCAGGCACGGTTCTGGATAGTCCACGCGAATCTAGCACCGTACCTGGGGCAAATCTGGTCCTAACCGTAACCCATTCAGGCACAGAACAAGATAGGCACGGTTCTGGATACGATAGGTATTTACCTATTGAGGCCAAGGACGGAAAATCTGCATGCTATTACATAACTTCGTTAACCATCAACGATGAGTTGGCCTAATGATTGCTGAAAAAGTTCGGGGTTCACCAAGAAATGCCAGTTCTAAGAGGCTGTTGCTAAGGGCCGGGTCAAAGATTGTGCCTATGAAAGTAAGAAAACTAATAATGATTATGCACATTTTCAAAGCTCCTAGTATAGTTGTTTTGTATTGCAAAGAAAAATTTCTTTAATTTTTTAGGTCTCTTTTACTAACGTTTTAGGTCTCTTGCAATAACGCTATTACTAAAACTAATGTCTATTTCTCTTGGATAGTGGGGAGTGGTCTCCGTTTACCACCCCTTTTGAATTTTTCAAATGGTACAATCTTGCCGAACACAATAAGTAATTCAAAGGTCACCGTCCGGCTCGCAGTGATTGACAGCTTTGCTGAACAATGACGAGGGGCAAATATTTTTTCAGAACAGCTGATCGAACGGAGTGCAAGACGCAAGCGTGAGAAGGAGCATAAGAGTACGAGCTGAGGCACTGTAACGTCTATAACATCTTTAAAATCACTAAAACTGTTATAACTTCGAGCCTTAACAACGGTTGCAAAACCTTCTTGTTTTAAACCTTAAACCTTCTTGCAAAAACTCTGGTAAACTCTGGACATGAAGTACTGACGAATGATACATATACATCTTTTTAGACCTAAAATGAAATGTCTGGTAGAGTAAGCGTGTTAAAACATCAAAAACATTTAAAATACATACAAAGCAAAGCAGAAACCGAGATCGCCCATAGCTTGAACTATACTAGTAGCAAATTAAGTCTGCAATGCCTGAAAACCGCAGGCACGCGCTCACTTCATTGTTCAACTGCCGGACAATGCTTGGCAGAGTTGCATTGTGATTTTAACTACCAGGTTACATAATACATCGACGTCCATATCAACGGCAATGCCGTTACACAGCATAAAACGTGCAATACAACCATTACTCAACGTCAGATCTCACAGACTCTCACTTTGTCGCGACCGCAAAGCTCGCGCCGTGCACGCGACGACACCGTTTCATCATTAATTTGATCTTTAGACCCAGCCACGCTGCAAAAAATCTGACAAACAACTTCCCACATTTTCTGGAAAAACGAAGCAACGTACCCTTACTCGACAATAATACAAGCATATCGTGTTAGATACTCTACACTACACATAACATGAAGTATAGTGAATAAAGTTATTTTTGAAAGGAGTAAGTACAAGAAAACTGGAAGGAAAGATATAAGAGACGCCATTACCGAATTGCTCTCGGGCCCGAAGAGGCCCGTATCAAGTCAATCAATCTTCCACATACATGTTGCGTAGCAACGGTACATAGCAGCGACCAATGAGAGGAGCGGATACAGAGGCATGCTCGGGTTATCTAACTTGGTAAGTAAACCGGCATATGACTCGTGCTCAAAAGCGTTCTGCTGACGTTACAGTTCCAAAACGACCTTCGCTCTCACAGGGTGATGTCATCTAGACTCCACGGCAGGCGTCAGTGTAGGCCTTTTTATGGATTATGTATACGTCCCGTTTTCTGATTTTTTCGTGTTTTTTTTTTTTGGTTGCTCCGGCGTTTCTAACAGCCTTCCAGTAGGAGACCGGTCATGATAAAGCAGGAAATGACACTTATCGGTGTGGTCACATTTCGTCGTAGGTCGTCGTGCGATTTCGACGCGGTAGAATTTTCAAGCAGGTTGTGACTGAACCAACAATCAAGAACTGTGTACGACAGCTTTTTCTGTGACAATGCAGCTGGATTTTGTTCGCAGGACATATATATGCATACCTGCCCCACAAATGCATTCAGTTTACGATCTCACGACGATCGTACGATATATCTGACATGACCTGAACTTGATAAGAAAAAACAAGTCATCGATCCAAAGATTACGACATCCAGGAAATGGTCCGACATCCTTTAAAAACATCTTCCGAGAAAACAATGCTTTGCAGTTAGATGAGGATTTGTAAGCAGAAAAATTAAGCAAGAGTGGCACAGTGGTTAGCAATCCCTCTTTATTTATTTATTAATACCACAAGGTGACTGGCTCTAGTACAGACCTGGCCGGTATAGTGTTATAAACCCTGATAGGCAGAAGGTTCCAGTCCTTTGGTGGGTACACGTGGTTTGTGAGGTCACGTGTTTGTAGTTACGCACACATTAAGAGACCTTTAAGTTGATCTAAAAGTTGATATTAATTTTGATAATTGAATCGATTTTATATGTACATAAATGTACAAGAATGTGTAGTTTTTAAACTAACACCAATTTTATTATATCTGACACACCTCGATTCAATTCTGACAATACTGTAAATAGCAGGTACTCGAATATGACCTGTTAATACGCTTGTGTAATATTTTTAACCCTTTAGTGTATCATTGTATAAATGTACAAAAATCCAAGTACATGTATTAGCACCACGATTCAGCCTTCAGACTGCAAGTTTGGTATGTCTGTGTAAGATGTGAAATAGTATTACAGTGAAATGGGCACACAGTGTGCGACCAAAGATTGGAAATCACATGCCGCATGGCCCCTTGAGTAGTTCATTTCTTTCTAAACCAGAACAGTGAGAAAAAAAATAGAAAGAAACAAGCAGTAACTACCGAGCTCTGGAAACTATCAAGAAGCTAATTTTGAGTTCACAAAAATGTTAACTATTTCAGGATTGGTATTGTACCTTAGATTCTAATTTGCTTATTCGTTTTGTATTGCCTCTGTAGTTTCTGTGGGTCAGCCGTTACCAGCTGAATCTGCCAGTGCTGACCTGGTAATGACTTGTATCATTGCCGATAAATATACAAATACCAAAAAATACAAAGTATGATCTTATTCCCTATCAGGCCTCTAAGTATAACCTGTCAATATTACATTTAATGAGATGATCAGTATGTAGGCTAAAATTATGTTTTGATCATAATCCATTTTTGCACCAGGCATGCTTACTCAGATGTGGTCCTTGTACATACAAGACCGTACTGCCAAAACTTGTAATCATTACCACTGTGTGACGTATCCCCAGTGTGCGTCACCGTGACGTCATCGTGACGTACTCACAGTAGGTGTCAGGTACTAGAGCTCGACCTCATTTCAAAGATAGAACTCTATTAACACATGCAAGTCACTGACAATTAGAACTCAACTGTCAAGTTCATGCAGCTGTTCGTCCTTGTTTGACCTTTCTACTTATCAAAAAGGTCGAACTATTTTCTAACACATCAGTCCTTATTTGACCTTTTTCCTTTTACAGTTGAGACATGTTGTGCTCGTTTAGAACTGATGTTTGAGGTTACGTAATTCAGGATCGACTGTAATTCAAGGCTACGATGACGTCTTTTCTGACGTACTATACTATGTACAATTTCCTTTCAATCATCCTCGAACGAGCCGGGTTTTTTTCAGGCTTTGGCGGTCCCGGCGACCTAAGATGCCTTCGCCAAGGTTGTGTTTTCCGTAGCGCTTGAAGCGCAAGAACTCAAGAAGCTCACTTTTTAATGGATCCTGGGAGGATGACATCCAGGCTACCGAGGCTCCACGGAACTCCAGAACTCAGTACAGTGTCGACTCATAAATACCACAAAAGGCTTGTCGTAAAAGTCGCTATGTACTACCTCAAATTCACAATACCAACTTTGTATTCCTGTGGTTTACCATCATTTATTGGCTGGATATTTTGATTTGATTTGATTTTTGATTTATTAGGATTGCAAACAATATAATACTCGTGGGCCACAGGCAGCGGGGGCTGGTGATGTGGCCCACACACAAGACAAAATTTATTCGCCTTATTATTCATATTTTTATTCGCCCAAGCGCACTATAGCTAGTTTGGGGGTCTTCAGAAGTCATTCATAAAATTAAGTGAGTATTGCCTTACAATATGGGTGGGTGGAGACCTGTTGCAGAGTTAATTCCAGCGGCCGCTTGTCCCTGTTCACAAAGTACAAACGTGCCGCGATGACTGCCAACCATCTACGGAATTCTCCACTTCCAGCTGGGTCTTAATCTTCCTCAACCGCCACAGGGTGGAGCATGCGGATATGTCGAGGGTACTACTTGCACAAACATTTAGTAATTCATCAAATCCAATGTGACAACCCTCACTAGGAAGCCCGAACATCGGCTCCCGATCCTTCCGCCTTGTCGTGGTGTGAAGGCCCGACTGATGTACCAGTTTCCTTGTCCTATTCTGTAACCTCAAATGAGGGGGTGGAAATTGGATAGTCGCTAAAGGGAGGATCACCACCAATCTGACCTAGACAGGCCCTGCTAGCCGTAGGTTTGGACTTTAAACTAATAGCACGAGTACCCAAAGAGAGCCTCGAAACCGGACGGATAAAGAGAAAGAAGGAAGGAAAGTACAACGGACTAAGAATTGGAACACTGAATATTGGCACATATAGACATAAGGTCTAACTGACAGGCCCTAAGGCCTACCTGGGGAAGATGTAAGTAAGACAACCTTAATAAAAATTCACCTCCGAAAACTGTAGTTGAGTGAATGAGTGCGAGTGTGTCTTAGTGAATAAGTTAATGCATGAACTAACTGTACGGGCAAATAAAACCTATGGTGGTCAAATTCCCCTGGGAAATTATATATAGTACCCATTGAACCTGTATATAGAATTTTGCTAGACCCATACCAGCTAGTATTCCTTTCTGTCTGCCATACATTGTACCTGTTACAATTGTTGTGCAATAAACTTGACTTGACTATTATACTCTTTTTTCAGCCAGCGTAGTTCATTATAGTTTGGTGTAGTCTTAGCTGTACCCAACACTGGTCAATTACACTCCCTGTCTGTTTTGTCAGCCAGTGTAGTTTAATTCATATGTTACAGTAGTCTTGTGGGTGGAGACTCGCTCTACCCAACACCGGGAACAGCTCACAGGAAGTGACTCAGACCGCGGCCCGGAAGTGGGGCACCTGGCACGGCTATTTTTAGCCCAGGGAATTCCCAGGAATCCCCGCTGTCACTCCTTATTAGGCATACGGGTCCCACATCCTTCTAACTTTAAACGAAGCCGCGCTCAGCGATGATAAATAACGCCCGCTTGTTGGACAGCACTTCCCTCTATGGCCACTATAGTCAATCACGGTGGTCACCGTAAGTTAATAGTTACTATAAACGGTATGTGTATCGGCAGCAATATGGGATAAAATGTGCTGAAACTACCCAGCTTTTGTGTATATTTAGAAAACCATAAACCATGACATATCAGATTGCGACTGCACCTTATTCAACTACGCAAAAACTACGCCTCTTAGCTTAACTTTGATTGTCAAATGTACCATACTTCACAGTAGAAGGAAAGCTAGTGTAACAAAAGATAATTTAAATATGTTGATGCTGCTGTTATACGCTGAGGGGCGGTTTGACCGGCTATACAGATGTTAACCATAAAAGCCCAGTTAATAGACATACATGTACGTGAAAGTCCGTTGCAGCGTTATTTCAGATCAGAACTAGAGAAACGCTTGTCATTATATTAACCGTTATACCAGATCCTACATAGCATGGTTCACGCAAAAGAGCAGCTCAGATAGTTTGAGTTCTATGAACTCCACAGTAGACGAAAGAGAACGTGGAAAGATAATGTAGAAAAAAAAGTATGGCCGTACCTCTGTGTAATAAGTTCTCTTCATTTAGCTAGCTGCCTGTAGCTGAAGAAACGAGTCTTCAAATGTCCTCCGACAGACGCGACCTTTTCAACAGCCTGCTAGAATTACTGCGGCCCAGAATTCCGCTCCAACTTTCTCCCCAACTACCAACTTCAAACCACGAAGCATTCTTCCTGTACGCACCCTGAAGTTAAACGTTCCTGCATCATCATTCATAGGTTGTAGGTTACAAAAAACATATGGGGGTGGCTGAGTGTGTTTTTCCTAGGTTATCCTTTTTCCTGTCTCTTTTTGCATGTGTAGGCAGTTTTGCACGTGTAGTTAATCAGATTTAATTAGATATCCCTTTCCATGAAGGATGTATATTTCCTGCTTCTAATATAGCCATGCTCCCCTTTTCCACTTTGCAGAAACCGTTGGGTTCCAAAACCTACATGTAAAGGTACATTGTAGTGGTCATCACGCTTCTAGGGACCTGACCAGTGGAAAGGCTGCTAGACTGAGCGTGACTAGTCAGGCTAGGGGCCTGACCAGTGGAAGGGCTACTAGAAGCGTGATGTAGCCAGGCTAGGGGACTGACCAGTGGAAGGGTTGCTAGAAGCATGATGTAGTCAGGCTAGGGGACTGACCAGTGGAAGGGTTGCTAGAAGCATGATGTAGTCAGGCTAGGGGCCTGGCTAGTGGAAGGGCTGCTAGAAGCGTGATGTAGTCAGGATAACATTTCGTCGTATACTAAGACTCAGTCCTGTGGCATGTCCCACATCCAGACACTGACAAATTGCCAAACCCTGGAGCTGTGTCGGCCGTGCCTGCACGTGTGCCAATAGTCGGCTGTGCCTGCTCGTGTGCAAATACTTTATATGGTCCACAAAGACTCTACATTTTAAACAACCATGTATAGTTGATTTAACCGGAATCTTACCGATTGAAACATTATATGTAACTTACTGTAAATTTTTTATGACACGGAGTGGCGTTCAAGTAGATTTTACCCATTGTCAGACGCAATTCAGCCTTAATGGCTGCGAAGTGGTGGCGTCGTGTATGTATTGTATGTAATGTTTTACTTGTGTTGTTTGTGCTGTTTGAAATAAACCAATGATAAATAGCTGTGTCGGCTGTGCCTGCACGTGTGACTGGTAGCCGGATGATTCCGTGGGTCCGACATAGCTAGGAGTGTATAGTATCCTAGTATCCATAGGTATATGGAATTAAAATTTATACCTATTTCGTCACTCGACTCAGGTAAAAATGAATATCTTAGCTTCAGTTAAGGGCGTTGTTGACTCAGAATCTGATGGTTCTGGGTTCGAATCCCTGGCAGGCCCCACTGTTGTGCCCTTGGGAAAGGCACTTTACACCTATTTCCTCAGTCGACTCAGGTGAAAATGAGTACCAAGATTCGGTTAGGGACGTCCTCTCAGATGGGACATAAGCTGGAGTTTGAGGAGAGTCACACCTTGAGCACGTTAAAGATCCCATCATACTTATGGAAAATAGTAGGGATCCTTCCCTATGTGAGTGGATCAAGCTTAAGCCTTAGCTATAGCTCAGTCTTACACAGCTTGTGCATTTTGCAAAAAAACTTGTACATTTGTACGTGTTTTGCACCTGGAGCAAAATAAACTTCATTTTCGAGCCCCTTTAAAAAAAGACAAAAATTTCATTTCTTGACAGTTTAAGCTGCACCCCTATCAACACAGTGACGTCAAGCGCCAGTCTTATTTCTTACAAGTTATACAGGCCCTTAGAGCGACTCAGATGTTTAAGATATCACCAAGGATTACCTTACTCTATCAGTCTTGCTGTTCTGTCAACTTGACGTCATTCGAACCTCATCACTGTCTGCCGTCTTGTGGACGTGATGCGGGCATGAGTCTGAGTTGTTACAACATTAGAAACACAAGGAGGTAAGAACTCTCTAAACTCCTTGAAGAAAACCTACGAAATGGCTCGAGGATTTCCGTCCTTTAGTTTTGACGTGTAAGCCAAGACAAACTTGATTTTATGGAAAACATCCTTTGTATGCTCTCATTTTGATGTGATGCCAGCCAAAGCGTGTTCAGCTGTTTCGGAAGTGACAAGCTCTTTCAGTTTATGGCATCTTAACAACCACTTGTTTCTGGGATTGACGTCCTCAAGAGAGACGCAGGTCTCAGCCGACTCAGCAACACAGCTGAGCTTTAAACACTTATGAAGGCAAGAGAGGAATGCTGCAAGAGGGTCCACACTGCTTCCTGAGATGACATCTGGATCTGATGTCCTCGACAACGACGTTTCTGGGATGTTTACACGGTCTCGTACAGTTAGCAAACATGAAGATCTTTGTTGTATTTTTTTCTTCTTTAGGAAACGGGCCACGTATAATACAAGTACGTAAACCAAACATCTGTATTAAACTTCGGGAGGCCTAAATAAAGACAACACAATAATGTATCCGCCTCCAAACTTCCCTTCTCTCGTCCTTTCGTCCTCAGCGTTTTCACTAGATAACCCGACTTTTCGTAAACTTTCTTTATCAACATAAATTCTCCTTCGCCTCATTTGTTGTTAGTTTATGTCTGCAGCCTTGACGTGGCCTACAGAACAGATATCATCGATCAAACACACGTCACATGTCTGTCCTCTGTACGCCAGAGGAAGATAGCCGGAGGTTTTTCCTGTTGATAACACACACACAAAACTAAACGTTAGCAGAGCAAGAGCTAACAAACGGAGCGAACGGTTGGTACGAGTGGGCGACGTTAAATTCTTGTCTCCAAAAAAAGTTTCTGGGAAAATTTTCTGCTGGGTCAGAAGAACAGGTAAGTTTGGGCATTCTCTTTTTGATGTTGGCCTTTCCGTTGAGTATGTAAAATCTTACCCCTGGCCAATCCAAACGTGATACAAAGACTTAGAACCTTCTCGTTTAGATGTATTAGTGCATGTATCTTTTTTGCAGAGATTTTACCGTCCCGTCACTTGTCTTGTTGAATACTTTTCTCTACCTTTCAATTGTTTATCCTATTAACATGTGTATTAATTAAACTTCAACTTTAAAAGCTCTGTACAGATCATTCTTGTAAACTAGAAACACTGCATGGAATCCTGTCTTAAGCACAACATAAAGCATAATTAAAGGTAAACGCGAGGAAGGAAGAAACGGAACCGTTAGGCATGCTTTAAGCTGTCCGTATTTTGTGCAGTGTTTCATAATTTTTTTCCTCCGGTTCTAGAAATGTTGTTGTCTCATCACGTCTTGGCCATGGCGGGCTCCCTCCTGGTCTTGCTCCAGTACGCATGCGCGGCCCGTCGGCTGTGCGGCAGCGCCCTCCCGCGGGAGATCCGTGTCGTCTGCGCCGTCAACAAACGATCGGTTTCCTCAGGGGAGGCGGGAACACGGGTTGCCAGTGGCAACGAAGGTGGGTGGACTGTTTTTTTCACAATAGTGAGTGAAAGAAGAAGCAAGCCAATCAAAGATAGCAGACTTCAACCAGTGGTGTATCCAGAACAATGCTATCCATGCTGAGACACGGTTCTGCATAGTCCACGCTTATTCAGAACCGTGCTTTATCCAGAACCATGCTCAGGCTATGTTCTGCATAGTCCACGCGTATCCAGAACCGTGCCTGGGGCAAGTCTTCGTTCTTGGATACACCATCCAGAACCGTGCCTGATCCTAACCCTAACCCATTCAGGCATACAATGAAGTAGGCATGGTTCTGGATACGATACCCGGTATCAATGCTGCTTTAGCTTTACAATCCGTCCAGTCCCGCAAACAATAATAGCAGCATACTGAGGGTGTCTTTGCTACATACATGTAGCGTATGTTTGCAATCACACAGGGGTTTTTCAGTGATATTTTAAAGGCCACTACGGAGAAACAACCTTCGTAATATTGATACGACGAGAATGTTAAGAATGGTTAGCGATAAAAGTTTCATAACATGTCGGCACTTTTTTGGGGGATGACGACCATCTCCGTTCAACTTTCCCTCACTGTAGGTAGCCAATCATCGTCAACCTTACTGCGCCTCCTGGCGGGAAACGTACAAACTCCACGGTCGAACCCAAATCCTAAGAGCGCCACCTTGCAGTTCTATGATAAACTGCACACACTCGTTCAGTCAAGAGACCCAGTGAACTTGTACATTGACGACAAAGACGCGGGAACTGTTCACTATGACGTCACCGATGGAGGGACATTAAGTCGTTCTCCACGCAGGCGCAGACGGGAGGAATGGCGGGGCCTGGCGCACCACTGTTGCATTGTGGGATGTGATGTGGAGGATTTGGCGCTTGCGTGCTAGACACATATGTCGAACTTTGAAGAACTTTCTTCTGTTGTGAACATTAGGTCGGTATTAGGCTTCTTTCCGCCAAAGAAACCCACTATATTAAATGTGTTTTAACTTATTGAACCAGACTTTTCGATATAGGAAATTTTGTTACTGATCTATTTTGATTTGTAAAAAAAAATCCCATTTATATTAATAATAGTTAAGAGGACAACTATTGCCTCTTACGGATATTTCTTGTTTGCAATGAGATATAATGTGGCTGTTGCAAAAGCGCCTCTTTCCGATAATATGCAGAATTGCAGTACTTCAGCGTATGGACTGTAATATACATATATTTATTTTACATTATGTTATGAAAGTCTGTTGAAGTCCATGCAACTTTCTACATGTACAGGAAAACATTCTGTATTAGACGGAAAATATTCCAATTTTAATATATTGTACTTTCTTATTGCTTTTTCATGCATAGAAATTAAATCACATTCGTTTCCACAAGACCATGATTCTTGTCATTTTTCACAATAATCTTGAAGCTCTTAGCAACAGCCCTGCTAACATAATCATACACTTTCTTAGCGTATTTGTTTACATTACAAAGCATTAGATTTCACATAGTGAACGGCCGACTAAGCGACTGTTGGATAAATGCTTTCCTATGACTGCACTTTTGTACCTTTGCATGATGAAAGTGATTCTGCCTTCGGCCCAAATTACCAAAAAAAAAAAAAAAGCTTTGAACGGGACCCTTTTTCAGAGTCGTAAGGTATCTTGGCATTGAATCTCCCATTTTCCCGCCAGTTGATTCTAGTGCAGGGCGGTGTTGGTATCAAGTTTCACATTTCCCGCCAAACGTCCAGCCGGGCACAGTATGACTGGGTATGCCACTGTTTCCCGCCAGTGTGTATCTTTGTATGGGGCGTCGCTTTCACCCAGTTTCTGACATTTTGTGTTTGTATATGACAGTTGGTGTGAGTTGTTTATGATACACCCAGGTCGCCTAGTAATTCTGATATCGTGTCCGGCATTTTAGTTGTTATGTCGACTCATTGTTAGAAGAGAGCTTCAATGACATTGGTCGTCAGTTTTCCCGCCATTGTACAGGACTGGGTCCGTATCGGGTTTCACATTTTCCCGCCATTAGGTACCAGTCTAGGGCGTTCTAAACTGCTATACGTACTGTGCTGTTAGTTTACTGATCTGAATGCAACACCAGGTAATTCCGGGGATGTTGGACAAGTCTGGAATGCCCATGACAAGGACAGAACAAAAATTTGAAGATTTTATCACTCCGTTAAGTATTTAGATTTATAAAAAAAACATTATTGTGACTTTTTGTTCGACGGAGGAAAAGAGCTATTCAAACCCTGACAGCTGTCTTGTAAGTGTTCTGTATCAAGTATCAAGTCCTGGAGATTGCTGTGCAAAATCTCAACTGACTTGAGACGTGAAAGGTTTGTGTAGATAATTGCTGACGGACTTATGTAAAATATATAACAACAATATGAGTGTATGGTTGTTTGTGACTGCGACTGGTCTTTTGAGCCCACGCTGTATAAGATATAGTGTAAATTTGTATTTTCAACATGTCGATGTTTTGTAAATTGGTTTACTACGACGAACCAATAAAACCATCGTGAACCTAAAGCGACAAGGCGGAACACTGAACTTAACATAATAAACTACCCTATGAAGCGCCGGTGTTGATAATTGTTTCAGCAGAGTCCTTGGAGAGCGTTGAAAACAGATGAGGGTTATTAACAAACAATTACTGTAATCCTGGGAGCCGCAAAGCTCCTCAGGCTGCCTACTGATGACGTCAAACGTTTCGGAGCAATAGCTCTCAAGTCTTACGGCACGTGTAATATTGTAAATCACCGAGTGCTGGTTTCATTAGTCGTGTTCGTAGTGATATCACAAAATTACCGTAGAAACTTGCCCTTTGATAGAAACATCTTAACTTAGTACTTGCCCTAAAGTTTTGCCATTTGAAGTGCTGGGCTATCATGTAATTTAAACTTCAAGAAAACAGGATTTTGAAAATAAATTTGAGTTTGTCCTCGGACAGATAGCTATTGCAGTAGTCGTAGGAAATCGTAATCTTCCCCCAGACAAGCAATAATTGTCCTGAATTGCAAGTTCTACTGTGACATGGACATGGTAGAGGCTTTGGACAAGCATGCAAGAAACGATTTCAAAATGTTTAGTATGTTTTTAAAGCTGTGACGGCCAAGCTTCTTAATTTCTTACAAGACTTCCGCACGCGTCAATATCTACTATTATATTGATATTAAAATTCACTGTGTAACATAAGGTATGAATGGTTAAAGCCTATGGATTAAAATGCTGCACTACATTACGTACAACCAGTGGC
This sequence comes from Branchiostoma floridae x Branchiostoma japonicum, assembly GCA_013266295.2. Taxonomy (NCBI): domain Eukaryota; kingdom Metazoa; phylum Chordata; class Leptocardii; order Amphioxiformes; family Branchiostomatidae; genus Branchiostoma; species Branchiostoma floridae x Branchiostoma japonicum. The sequence goes on from CM023839.1 coordinate 1,742,475, forward strand.
CTTAAAATGCTAGAGATGCTCAAGATACGTTTTCTTGACGTTAATCGCGGTTCCTCATCTTCCGCACCTGAAGGACTTGCTGCTGTCTTACGTCAAACGTCGCAACGGTACGTCGGTTTTACGTCCGGGTAATAGAAAATTGAAACATTAAGAAATTAAGCAACACTAAAATCCAGTCATGGGTCATTACCGACCAAGCTCGGGGAAGTTCAATATAGTTTTTCATTACACCTACTGCGCTTGAATTAATATCTTATGTTATATTTATGATGTCAGGTTTTCATGGCTGAAAGCTGAAATTTATTGTCAAAGTTCCATAAAATTTCGTCGTCGTAAATACAAGTATTTGTAAGTTTATGATGTCATGCATAAATGATTCTAAGTTACCAGAAAGGCCATAGAAATGAAAACGTGCAGGGGGTTATGAAAAGGAGGCAGTAACATCGTTCCGTACGTTGACTCCAATGTAGCCATTCTGGTTTTACTAGCCATGTATGTCTAGCATTAAAGCGAACTTAAAGACTGGGAATTCAATTTTGTCTGCTGTGAACAAAGACACCCCCGCCAAGTATAGCTTTACGTCCATTTTAGCACTTTATTGATCTCTCTATGTTCCCTAATCCTTGCGACACGATTGATTTCAAAGGAATTATTAGATGCGTTGTTATCCATGCTTGAAGAATTTTTACTTCCGTTCATGTAACGATATTAAAAAGCGTGCTGCGAGTCTACGTGATATTAGTGAACGGATATACAGGTAATCAAAGTCAACAGGGGCGGGACATTTTTAGAATCGATCGAGTTGGTGGGTACGTTCACCAACTTTAGAGAAAAAAAGCACACGACTTGGCGGTACCAAAGTTTATAATCTCCAACAGATTCCTTCAGGGGCAGAGGACGATCAAATTGGCCACCGGAGTTACCATTTCCCCCCGTAGATACTGCCAATTTGATACTGTGTTGGAGACACAAAAAGATCTGCTTGGAGATTACCTACTTTACTTAGTATTTCAGTCTCTCCAGATGGAAGGATGCTGGGGAAAGTGCCACCCCCTAGGTATTAAGTTTCTCATTTTCTCGCCAGAGTGATGCTGCCGGTATTAAATCTCACATTTTCCCGCCAGTTTCCACCAATGAACGACGGTGTTGGTATTGTGTTTCACAGTCAACAGGGCCGGGTACCGAGTCAGTGAGCAGTTTCACCAACTTTTTTTCACAGACACATATCAGAACTGTAACAGAACATGACTCCGTTTGAAAACGTTTGGAAGTTCGTGTGTGGAGAGTCTGCCTGGAGTGGATGCGTTTTAAGACCACAAGCTAGCTATGCTTCAAAACTGCTGAGTTTTCTGACAACTAAATCTAACCTTTCATAGATGTTGATTCAGTACGAAGGAGCATGGGACCTTCTTCTTCTTATCCAGTTCCGTGCCCGGGTACGGTAGAAAAGAAGTGTGCTTGGTCCCCAAGCACGGAACTGGATAAGAAGAAGAAGAAGGTCCCATGCTCTTGACAGAGCCATAGGGGTAGTGCCCATTTCCATTTCTGTAGCCCTTGGGCGACACACAGTTGTGCAAGGCACTACAGCAGGGGGCTAGTCCGCTGGTAGTGCTGTGTGTTTGACCTTCCCACACTCTTTCTCATATGTGCTGAGTGGTAAGCAGAGAAAGAAATGTGTACCATTTTTAAAGTCTTTGGTATGACCCGGCCGGGGTTTGAACTCACGACCTCCCGGTTACAAAGCGAGCACTCTACCAATTGAGCTATTGCACCGGATAAGACCATTGTGTAATTATTACTAATTTAAAAAAAAACATTACGGACTGTGCTCGCGATTATCTTTGTACCATCTCATATGGGCCAATACAAACTGATAGAATCTTTTCGGCTTTCAAGCATTTGTTGCAGAAATGTACTTCTGATTCTAAGTCTAAATCATCCAAGTGCACTGTTACGAAAGCTGGTGTGTTACACCGAAGGGTGGTTATACCGACTATGCAGATACAGTGTAAACTGTACAATATACTTTTATGAAGGAATTACACCGATTCTTTCATAACCGTAGGCCCCGGCGAAAAACGAAGATGGCGGGCTGTAAACAGCAAAACAACACCATGAGAAGACCTACACCCCCCCCCTTCCAACACTAAGCTCCGCCCTCAAGCACAAAAGGGGATAAGACCCTTGTGTGTTCAGAACTGTGCACGTACAGGCACATTTCTGGATAGTTCCCGATTATGCATGAACGTAGATTTGACTCAGGCATGGTTGAATGTCCAGAAATGTGTCTGACCACGGTTCTGGATACATCAGCTGCCCTCCCATTCTCAGTCTCTGAACAACAGCATAAGGGCATTCAAATCTCCCGGATGTTGAAGAGTCGACCAATCAGTGCGCAGCTCTAAACTGGATTAGGTCAGATCATTCAGAGTCTGCATGGGGAGTTCCCGATTTACTCTTCAGACCAAGGTCAGGCAAGTCAGCTACGATTTACAGTAAACTCAGTGGGACTGACTGCGCCTTACGTTTAGTTAAGCTGGCAAATTGATACAGATAACGTGAAAAGTTAGTTCTCTACTTTTGAGAATTAAAGTGGTTCGCTTACGCATCACGAAAAACCACATACAGACCCACATAGCAGCTGTTTCACACCTGGCGGTGACGGCCTACCGTATCACTGCCTGGACAGACAATATCATGTGCCGACAGAAAATAGTAGCCAACAATCTATAGTTAATACGACTCTCAGATATCAACTATTCATACTTTCCTATTTTCCCCCTTATTTTTCCTGTCATGAATTACCATGTTGAACATTGCAAGGTAAGGACACAAATTGTTTGACAATTATTTCCGGCCAAACTGTGCTACTGCGGATGAATATGAAGTCTGGTAAGAACGTCGTCAGCATCTAGCCTGGCTTTGTTGTGGTGTGGTGTTGGGTGCTTCCGATTTCTCCGCGTTCTTGTCGTTGCAGTACAATGTTGTTCTATGTTTGGGCCACAATTTATTTTCTGTGGTGTTGGGTTAATACTGGTAACGTGGAAATGTGCTTTTTTGTATGGGCTTTTGTGATAGTTTGTGTTGTCAAACTTAAAATGTGCCCCCCACCCACCATACAGTAGCTCTCTATTTGTGAGATGCCTTCTGTAGTCTACAGCGTCCTGGCGAAACGGTCGTCAGCCTGTCTCTTCCTTTTTTGTAAATGTCAAACCAATATTTTCAATTCTATATCATCGCCATTGATTTTCTTAATGTTCCAAAGATTGTACATGTGGTATACAATGTGGAGCTCTTAATTTTGCTTCTACGTTTGACGCTTCTTATAGCGTCCTGGTTAAACAGTTGTCAGGCTGCGTCTACAATTTCTTCGGTTATAAGTCCAAACCATTCAGGCTGGCGCTTACAAGCCGTCTAAATATTTCAATTATCTGAAAGATAGAATGGGTACAGAGCAAAGAACAACGCATCACTTTATTTTATTCTTATTTATTATGGCAGAACATCCAGCTTACTTCGGGATATGTTAGTCAGCGTCAATCTCTCAGCTGTCCAGCCTCTTGGAAACCCAGACTTCGGGGGCTGTACTTGGTACAGTGGGGGCTGGTTCAGCTAAGTTAGATGAGTTTGCTGGATGTTAAAGCCGCAATTAATTTTTTTCTTATTTAATTTTGATGTGTATTTGCTCTTATTTAGTAACGTGTAGAGGCTGCGAATATCAACATGGGAATATCTCAGGTCTGACTGAAGATGACATAATTATGTTCCGAGGATATAATTAATTTTCACTTCAATATATGTTGGAGTTCAATTGTGTTTATCTTGAGTCACAGGTGGGGACAAAGATTTTTAAAAATTAATGTGGGGCCAGCTTGCTCATACCCAGTCTACTACTGCTTGACTCTACTGTGTGCGGCTACAACTTGTTCTCTTCATCAAGCACATCTTAGTGTTTAGTTAACCATTGCTGCGAGGTAACGCATGGGGCCTCGGAACAGAACAGCTATTTCCATTGACCTTTCAAGATGTCTTTATTGAACTTTCCTAGTGGACAACTTTCACTGAATTGCAGTCAATTTACAGTATTTTTTTTAAACGATCACACTGACATGTAGTATTGCACATAATTATGATTCGTTCAGTTGACAAAACTAGAAATAGTTACAAAGGAATATAATACTGCTCGTAATATTACAATTGATCTGTTACAACATTTAAAAGCTGTTAACAAAATACGCACAAGCAATATTCGAAGTGATTCAGTTCATCTTGAATTGAAATGATTACCTGCTCTCAATCAACACTGCGATGTAGAAGAATATGATCTACTATGGATAGAGCTTGACACAATGTTCTTTTTATCAAGCACAATTGTAGTGTTTGGTTAACCAAGAGAAGTACCCATACATACAAACAATACAATGCAATTAAAATGATATAAACACATATGTATACAAGATAGACATACAGGTAATAAAACAGACTAAGATATCCTAGCTGCATAATAAGTCATAACTGTGTCGGAAAAAATAGTTCATTTAGAAGGCATCTGATCTTAGTAAGCGAATGATGACGAAGTTAGAGAAGGAAAATAATCGATTTAAAAAAGAGTAACAGCTCTTCCCTGCCTAGTTTCAAACGTGTCAGTGTAGTGGTACACAAACATTTCGCTAACACTGCAAAGCAGTACATCATGGGGCCTCGGAACAGCTATTTCCATTGACCTGTTTTCAATCAACACTGTGATGTAGAAGAATATGCTCTACTGTGGGTAGAACGTGTTCTATGTTTTTGTTTAATCGTTAAAAGTCACTCACTCCACACATACTGGTACAGTAAGTAGTACATCACGGGGCCTCGGAACAGCTATTTCCATTGGCCTTCTCTCAATCAACGACCCTATGATCGATGCGGAAGAAAATACTCTTTTGACAAATATTTTATAGACAATACAGACAAAAAAAAAGAGTTTGCTACTCTGGGGGTGCTTTAGACACACTCTGTCTCCTCATCAACTCTGTAAAAATGGACTCTACTGTTGGTAGAACCTGTTCTCTTTATCAAGCACAATTTCTAAGTGTTTGGTTAACCATTGCGGAGAAGTAACTCATTCTACCCGTACTGGTACCCTAAGTAGTACATCACGGGGACTCGGAACAGCTATTTCCATTGACCTTCTCTCAATCAACGCACTGTGACTTTAAGCGATGCGGATGAACAGAACCCACCGCGGGTACAGCTGGCGCCAGGCTGCCTGTGACGGCTCCCTGACGGGTGGGAGAGGCTCACGGCCCGGGAGTCGTAGCTCGGCCGCCGGGATCTACCTGTACGACCAGACAGATCGCACGTCATGACTGATACGTGTCACCACAAGTTCATGGCCATGGCATCAGGAAATATATTCTTGTATTTGAAAAAAATTGTCTCATCAATCAAAAGGAGACAATGGATAAGCCACTACATGAGCCTGATTTCCAAATAGCTTTGATTAATCAAGCGGTGGTTACTGTTACATATCTGTAGTTATGTTTGCCTTTCTTTAATGGTGTGTATATATTGGCCTTATGACTGAAGGAAACAATGAAATAAAGTAACGTTAAAGCATAAGGATGTACAACAAACCGGTATTTTTAGATAGCATAAAAGTTAATATAATAAGCACAGCGATAGGTTATAAGCCAGTATATTAGATAGCATGAAAGTTAAACATAATAAACACAGTGAAAGGTCACACAAGGGTAGTTACCCCCTAGATCATTGAGACAAAACCCGTGGCTCCGGTACTGAAGTAAAGTGCTTGTTTGATAAATGATCGCTGGCCTTCTGGGTGGCCTTTAGGTCTTGTGGCTCAGGAAGGTTGATTACCCTAACCATGTGATCAGGTACAGAAATCCTTGTGGTACAGTCATACACTTGTCTGGACAGGGCCAGTGGACGCGAGAGACAGAGATAAACTCACGGGTATGCACTCAAGCTTACGTAATGCAAGTTCAACCCGTGACTACTAGTTTATCAAAGCTTGATCAAAAACAACAGAGATGTCGACCCAGCCAATATTCGCTTTGTAGATGACTTTTTTGTCAAGAACAAATGACCCAGTATATTGGATACGTGACCTCAAAGCTATTTCAAGTTTGAACAATGAGACATACGCCGCTTAGGAGCTTAAATGCTTATGTAAGGATCCAACCTTAATGTGCTTCTTTTAAAAAAAAAATTTTTTAGCTATATATAAATGTTTTACGTGTGTTCTTGGATGGCTAGCAGGTATACGTCCTTGATTTATTAAAATGTTGCCTTTTCTTCTGAACAGCACTATTCATCACGCTTTTCAAAACATGCTTTTAACTTAGTTGGACATAAAAATAAATCAAACTAAAAGCTAAAAGAACGCTTGAAGTCTCGTCAAACCTATGTTATCTTATCATAGGGATTATAGAATAAAACATAGACATCAGTGTTGGACCTCCCAAGGGCTGCTTCACAGATATGCTCATATGCCTTTGAACGTTTCAAAACGCCATGTTCGTTTTAAGTGCAAAGGCGTTGACGCTATGCAGTGGGTACCTCCTCAGCGCTGGCGTTAAAATTAACCCACACGTCGGGCTTTCAGTCGCCCATTGCAGCACACGATCTTTTTCTGCCTGGTCTTGAAGGGGAGAGCTGTTCCAAAAACCAGGTACGATGCATAGAGGTGTTGTAGTATAGTGTGGTTGAGGCAATGTTTTGGCAGAAAAATATGCACCTTGTATATACTATGGATCTGTTCAGCCACCCTTCGGCGCAACACACCATCTGGTTACATTTATTTGTTATAATGGAACGACCTGTCACACCCAACCTTTCCACATGTAGCTTTAAGCGTTTTTAAAGCTATCTAGTGAGGTTGCGCCTACTGTACTCGGGGGCCACGAGTTCCACTCTACGGTGCTTCTACTACGAATCTGTGTGCTCTCAAATCAGAGGTTACGCCTGTTTTTTGACACTGATTTTTAAAAACATTTTAGGCGTTTTGCCAGGCTTCTGTTTTGTAGGCTTTTCTTTGGTTATCCTAGCCAGGATAGATTTGTGAACGCTTCAACAATACTGAGTTTATAAGTCAGCTCTTCTACTGGTCTAATGGCAGTTTCTTTATAGGCGATGCACTGCCGCTCTTACTACTTAGTAGTAATCTACACGGTATTCTAGAAATGAGCTGTTGCATGCAGTGTTTCTGTAGTATTTTGAGATACTTTGGACATGTGCTTGTGTATTCTGTATACGTTACATGAACATGTGTTCTGTATCGTGTGTTGTGAGGCGTTAACAATTAGCATTCACTTCCTCGTACTGTCTGATGTGACATTCAACAATAAACAATCATATACCTGTTCGTTATGATGATTTATGTTACGGGTACTTCATAATCCAGAATACATTTCTTCGAATAATATAGGGTTTGAATCTGTCTTCTGCGTTCAACCAGGCTTCCCCAAAGATTACAACCACGCGAATCTCTATAGCGCTTTTGCCGAACTGTAGTGTTTAATGGATTTACTGAAGAAGTGTGTGGCTATGATAGCGCAATCAGAAGAACACGTGCTAGCCTCTGGCGAATATTGATCTACTTAAGTGGTTTATGGTGTTTTTTCCGATACAACCATTTTTCATAATTCGAAGATAAGCGTGGATCTTCTGCGTATAATAAATGAGTTGAACGGTGCAGTACGTCATTCAAGCCAGTAGGTCAATAAGAACTGCACCTAAACCATGAAGACGATGACAAGTGCTTTGACAGACACCAGATGAAGCTGTAACCTTGGCGCCACAGTACTGAAGTCTTCTGAAATTTATAACATTGGCACCTTTGGGTTCCGCCCAAATGTATGTCAGAATCGTGATTTATTTTCTAGAGCTACATATAGCACCGGAAAACTTCATATATCATCATTTCCAAAAACTCGTATTCTCCAAGAACTATGATCGTAGAACAGAACTCGCTGCCACCAAGTGTAGTAGGGGTATCATCACTAGATACCTTTAAACCACTCCTACAGTTAGATGTGCAAAGATTGGCTGTAACAGGTCTTTGGCATTCACAAACACACCGGCTTTTGTATGTCGCAATCTTTTCCTTTTTACAGATGGCAACGGTACGCAGCAATGCCCATGCCCTACAAAAGTAACGATCAGAAAGTCATTGTAAACCATTTATTCAAGTAGTACCAAATGAGAGGCTATACTGTAAATGTCAGTAAAGTATAATGTCAAATGTCGTACGATGTTCCATTGCACAGTGATCTTAAAATACATTTCATTCTATCCATAAAACCTCGCTCCTGAGACTCAAAATGAGAGTCCCTGAGTACATATTTTAATGTCTCAAGTTATAATAGCCTGTTTGTGAAATCAAAGATACATGTACTATATCACTGACAAAGAGTCAATTTGTGAGATTTGTATCCTCACTTCTTTAATTTAAAAACGGTCAAGGACGATTCGGAATTATGGTGTCTGTGGGCCCCAACTCAGGACCTTTAACATTTGTCTCGCGTTTTATTTCATTATCATAGTTACTCGGAAATGGAAATCCATGTTGATTGAAAAAAAGTTTAAAAGTCAATGAGTCAGAGTTTGTGCATATAATACCAAAGGGCAGTACGTAACAGTAGGAAAAGCCGTATATATTTGGTAAAATACACAGTAATTGGCATCCTGTGCACAAGATTGCAATTTATCGATGACCTTGAAACTGTAGGAAAGTCAAGGTCATAAATTGAAGGAAATTTAAATGGCTATTACGGTGTTATCTACGCTATTTTGGTTGAATCCTTTAAATCTCGACTTAATTGTAAAGTTGAAACAAGGGGCTTAAGGATAGGTTAGATGCAAAATAATGTAAATGGTGATCAACAAAAATAGACTGAAGTAGTCATGTAGGGTTCCATTTACATTTCTTAATTGGCGGATTCAAACCTCTTGGCATCTAATATCTACTTCAAAGATGCTATTTATGCTCTGTGTTTTTTTATAATTTTATGCCAATGTGGCGTTTTTGTTACGGCTAAAATGCTGAGGGTTTGTTAAGAACACAGATGGTACTACTGCACATACTGTTTTGCGACTATTAGTGCTTTTAGCTTTTGGATAGCTTTGTAGCACTGCCAGGTCCTTCAAAAACAAACTCCATACATTGCTCGGTGAAAAATACTCTATAACTTTGTATCGATCTTTATTTTTCCACAGATATCACGCCTGTTGCGATATAATTAGTAACACATGCACAGACCGTCTCCAAATTTCAAATAACTCCCTGCTTTGTATAATTTGTATAACCTACGTAAAAGCATTTGAATGAACATTGTAACCGTTCTTATTGTGTACTGTCTAGTTACCAGGGCTAGCACTTTATATAGCCTCCAGCTAATTGGACAGTCCTGGCTGTATGGCATTTTATACAGTCTAATAAATCAAATCAAATCAAATCTAGGACAGGTATCGTACTGAGTTGTATCCAAGCAGCATAGATTGTGTTTCTGGCATTCAAGCCGAGCTGATGAAAGAGGCGTAAGTTATCACGTAAGATGGTACTACTGGTAGTAAGTATATAAGTTATCTTTCGCCAGTGACTAAGAAAGATGGCGGATGCTATCTGAAACGTCTGACACATCAGATAAGTTATTCAGTTACTTTGTACAACATAATTGCGTAATACGTAATTGGGTAACTTTCTTCATCAACTTTTGACATCAAGGTGGAACAGTTGTGAGGAAACTGGCTGCAGCAATCTCAGTGCTTGAAAATGAAGGTCACAGTCTGGAGAGAAAAAAAGTTTTACGAAATTTCTGTGTTCTTTATCAGATGTGTGTAAAGGTGGCGGTGCCCAAATCGTGTGACTCCAAACTCTGACTTTGAATGAAGGGAAGCGTGGCGCCACCGCAGCGCTTCAGATCAGCTCATTGCCTCGTCAGCCAGACATTTGTACCGCCCGAGGCGCTTGTTCCTGTTAGTTGGGCGTTGATTCTATCCGAGATATCCGTGTTTCCAGACATTTGAGCGGATACACTGCCCTTTATCTCTCGGCTGGAACACTGTACCAGTAACGGACCGCCACTGGTGTGTAACAGGAGAGCATATGTTTATCCAGCCGTGACGTCTTAACGGGTTCTTTTATATTTTTTTCGACCTTTATTTAACCTTGAAAAGTTACACTATCGGCCAGGGCCACTTTTCAAGTGTTCAAGGGGGAGGTCAGGGTTCCATAAGCACATTAGTAAAATTACATCATATTCAATTACAGAACATATTTATTCAAACTTACAACAGTTCGAGGCTGGAGCGTTTTGGGGTGAAAATTAAAACTTAAACTTAAGCCTTAGGATGTGCAGGCAATTGGCTCTTTGGAAGTCCGAAGTGACGGCCCTTTCTCTCTTGGCCTGACGCAGCGCTGATGCAAACCTCTCCACGGTTTTATACAAGACGATTTCACCTGAAGGTCTACTCAATTAAGACGTCGATCTGTTGAGGAAGATAAAGGATGATTGTGTCTTGGGTGGTTCCTCAATTCCAGAAACATTCCGGGAAAATCATTAAAGTTATCAAATCTACAGAATCTTAAGAACCTGTGGCCAAAATGTCTGAAAGGATATCAAAGTCCAGTTGCTATAAAGACAGGTTTGATTTGATTTTAATTGATTTAATTTGATGAAGAAAACCACATTGTAAACATTAGAAAAAGTAACATCCATGACGCAAAATTTTGGGATGTAAACGTAAGAAATAACTGTGTCGTGAATCATTCTGGCACTAATTGGTACAGCTGTCTCTTACATTTTTTTGGGTAGTTTCTAAAGCTCAGGTTGATTCATTGCTTGATATTTTCCAGTACTATTTTTAGGATTCAGTGTCAAAAACTATATAAGAAATGGCACGCAATAACGGTGATGACGTACGGAAATATTTTAGTTACGAAATTGGCCGTGAGATTTTGATAAGGAAATAAATTCACAAGACCAACAAAACTCAGAGCACGACGGTTAACATGACTTGTCCCTCAGTTTGTCGTTGCTGATGAAGATTTGTAACATACAGCATTCATTGACTAACTGATTCAGATTGTACATACTTGGGACCACATTTATCTTACCGATAAAACAACCACCTAATGATAACGCAGCCAAACCAACCTACGTTACGTGTAGATGCAATCTAAGTCTTCTCTACACGTCTTCTACAAGAAATCTAAGATAAGGGAACCAACCACATTCATGCATCTACGCTGCAACTGCAGCCGGAAAACGTGACAATCCAAACGCTTTACACATTACTGTGGCACAATCTCCACATCACACACCCCAAGAAGACCGTTTTACTGCATTGAAAACTCTGAGAAAAGAGAATATGAGGAGCGCATGTTGTATCCAGAACCGTGCTTTGTCCAGAACAATGCTCTCAGGCATATAGACACGTTTCTAGATACAATAACCTAGGTCTTCGCAGCGGGATGTTACGAAGGCGACGTTGTTACAAAAGCAATTGGTTAAAAAAACACCTTTTCTTTTCCTTTCCCTTCCCCTCATTTGTTTGCTATGCCTCCCTGCTGTATTAGTATTACCATGGCCGATATTCCATGCGTTATATTAATTCATTAGAAAACCAACATGTTGTTAGAAAAGTAAAGTTACACAAGACCTGAAAAGCGGTGCTAGTTCTCTCTTTGCTCTTGAAGATGAAATTGCATCCTTATCAATTTTCGTCTGTACTTGTTGTAGGCCATATCCATTTCTTTTCCCACTTAATTCATTGATTTCTGCTCATACATCGCCACTCTTAACAGGCAAACGTGGGTGCTCAAGGAATTTTACAAGTGAGACTTCCTTCGTAAAAGATTTTGCCAATCGTTTTGTATCTGAAGTGCTCCCATGAAGCTCATTATATCTGAAGCTACGGCTTCTTTAAGTATCTTAGAAGGTTTTCATTCTCTTGACATTCACTTCAGTTTGCAAGAATTCAGTGCCGCTCTTAAGTAATCAATGGCGTTCTTGTTTCTTCTACCCAGAAGACCTTGAAGAATCATCACCCATTATCACTTTGCTCTGAGAAAATGCATCATGTAAAGCAGACAACATCGTTATCAGCAAATTCACTTAACTTGAGAAAGACATTTAACCATTTATTGAAACTTCAACATTTCTAACTTTTAGAATGATTCCTTCTATCACTTGGACCTCCAGTAACTGTTGTAATATAGTAGTAGTAGCAGTAGTAATAGAATTAGTAGTAGTAGTAGTGGCATTCATCGGTCTCGTAGGACCATGAAGATTCAGATTTATTGTAATCAACTTTCATGTCATATACAACATTGCATGATGGCAAAAATCTGTTTATTTTCCATTAAAATCGTACTTACAAAATAACAATCATATAGAACACGTTACACTAGGATAACAGTTACTGTACATATTTACAACAAATTTAAAGGCAAATGAAACAACTCGGCATAGATCATTAAAAACAAGAAGATAAAATCAAACCACTTCTGTTACATCATATAAAAATAGTTTAGCTCTTATTAAAAGGCTTCAGAGCTCTGGGGAGAAAGGACAGTTCATGTCTCTTTGATCTACTCTGTGATGTCACAGGCCCTCTGTTACGTCGGAGGTTATAACGGCTACAGTCAGGGTGAGTTACAAAACTGTTCAGAGGGTTGTCCTTGTACTTATTGTTTGTTTTTACGTCCAATATTACACGCACAATACAAATAAGTACAGAGACGTAGAGGGAAGTACTAGCCTGGGTATGGAAAAGGTACTTGGGGGACAGGCTGTTTCCCATGCAGCAAGCCCTCCACTCCCCTGATGTGGTCCAAGGAAACCAGAGCCAATACAGCTGGCATCAATGAAGGTGCAGGACTCGTGGAGGTGTACACTGTTCCTTTTATATTCGGCTCAACTATTGATATTTTTCGAGTAACGTGTAACGTGTACACATCATGAAGTCAAGCCTTTGGCTGTAAGAGATCTTTATCATCTGGAAGCTGTGACATAAACCATTACAGTTTTATATATGTTTATGGATTTGTTAGAACTTCAATCATGTTACTTGTACTTATATTTTCTGACCCTCACCTCTTTCTTGATGACCTCCATAAAAAAGTGGCCGATTTGAGTATTTCATGAATATCTCAAAGACTCAAACACAAGTTTAAGATTATCTCGCATCCAAAAATAACGCAGGATTAATTTGGGCTCTACACAAGCTTTGATATTCCGACTCGTTTCTGCGGTCTTGAAGGCGAGAAATGCACGCAATTATGCATTGCAATTATTATTGCTGCAGCGAAAGATTAATCAAGGACGACAGAACTTTTATTGCTTTAGCTTTCCTGAAACAACATCCTACTCGCGGTTCACTGTCAATTTTTCAGTTTTAATATCGGCCTGCGAAAAGATGTAAAATAGTAATTGAGATGCCAGAAATAAATGGAAAATTTTCAGTCATTGTCCCGTGCCAAATGTGATAGAGATGAGACTAACGTTATTTTGAAGGCCGTGGTTGAAGAAAGACATTTGGAGGGTCCCTGTGGGACACGCCGGCGCTGGGAGCGAGTCCAAGCTTATAAGAGCTTTCTGATGATTCTTCTCAGGATATCATGGAACTCATATTTCAAGTTTACCAGTTCACCGGAAAGTTCACTGGCTTTGGAAGCCTCCAAATGCTTATTTCCCGGATTTAGATTACTAAAGACAAAGAGGGTGTTGATTTTGTATATGTGAGAGACATTTCTCTATTCCTGAATCGTCAAATTAAGTTGACTATATGACAGTGTACAAATCCGTAATTATCTGGTATGATTTAATTTTACAATCTGCTCTGCCAGTAGATCAAGCCTGTTGCCCTGAACGGTTTTGTAGCCTTGGAGGATTAAACGATACTTTCAATGTTTGTAATTGACAATCGTCCCCTAAGCCGGAGTAATGCTCATGTTGATTTTTCAAGCTTTTGGGGTCGCTTGAAGCTTCACTCAGATATGGTAACTTGGCATCGGTGCATTGCCGTTTTTTGGATCAATATGCAATACAAATGATAAATCAGTGTTTATTTAGTAAGATGTTATGAGTACTAATCGTAAATGTTGAACGGGTGAGATTCTCTGGCCAGTGCTGCGAATCAGAGAATGGCTGCCATAACCATAACAATGCAGAGCTACAGGCTGAGCTTTGGGAACAGTTTGAACCGTCAAACTTTTTTTACGACCATCAAATGTGGTAAGTTGCCATCGACGCATCGCCACTCTTGGGATCGTTATGCAATACAGCTATAAATCAGTGAGGTCCACGTGCTTTACTACCTATTTGATAAGTTGAAAAATGCCTAAGCTGATAAGATATTCCAAGCATAACGAGCTTGCAGTTTAAAGCTTCAGCGACTCTTGTTCAAACATAAAATGCGGTTTCTTGCATAAAAGGTGCATTGCAGCTGTGGGTATTGTTATGTAACACAGGAGATATATCACTGATATCATCAGAGTTCCCATGTCATTCAGGAAGGGATTACGAGTACTGCCTGTAAGGGTTGAAAGGTTCAGATGTCATGGTCAGCGTTTTCAGGTCAGACAAAACTTTTCTTCTACATCATGCGGTGACGTCACAAACTGGGCACCGGAGACCTAGTGTTACATTATTATTATTATCTTGATGTCTTCTAGGAATATGGCTATTGCCAGCCATTCATCATCGAAGAAGTGTGCAAAGTTTTTTGAATGAAATGTATGGCTTCCTTCGGTCAATATTGACCGCAGTAAAATCCTAATTTATATTAGCCCTACAGCTATGGCTGAACAGTCCTTTAGGAGAATACCAGAATCTGCAACATAGGGCACATCTGTAAGCTGACTCAGGTCTTTCTACGGATCCACTTCTCTTCTGCACGGTGCATCAGTCTAGCTTCTCCTGATTTGAGCTGCCTGGAGAGTTACCTGTGTGGATGAAAGTACACTTTGACAATATATAAAAGGTAAAATCACCAAACTTATGACAAACTGAAAGAGCTGTAATGTTCAGGTATGATGTGGCAAACCTACTATAATGATTTATATGTATATACTGCAGCTTGTCGACCACATAGGAGGTAGTGATGTGCTATATAATAAAGCCCTCACCGGTTATGCAACGCCTTGTACACGCACGAGGTAACATATGTTTCAATATGATTCTCCACCATAATCTCTACTCCATTTGGATGTCTGTAATAATGTCTATTATGTGAATGTAATCAAAGCTGGTGACGTGTTTCTCTGGCTGTGAGACTTGGAGGTTTTCCCATATTAGGTCCGTTCTTGGACGCTATATGATGACGTGGGAATAGCGTCGATGACGTGGGCAAAAATACTGAGAACTACACGTCAAAGCATCTCACTGAGTACTTCAGTATCTACAGTCATGTAGACAGCTCAAAGGCAAAGGATAACTTGAAGGAATCCATGGTAATGTGGTTCATTCAAATTCTTATACTTTCTGGTTGATTTGAACGGATGCATTGTGAGTGAGGAAGGTGCTGTTTTTGACGTACAACATGCACGAACAAACAAAAAAAACTCGCCTACACGGTTCGTCACAGTGGGTGGCGGAGGTGGTACCTGTCACGACCAGATAAAAAACAGTCATAACTGATGGTCACCTGTTTAAAGAAAATGTCAATGATGTCATGGTGTGGGAACGGAGGGACTCTCTATCCACCAACGGCGAAGACTTCAGAATCTATTTAGTCTAGACGCTGGAGCTAGCAGTGGTTGGCAGTTTGGTCACATGGCCAATTAAACTTTCCCTTTCACTTTATTTATTTAACTAGGAATTACAGCTCAGGCCATCTCGGCCTTTTTTCAGGCAATCCTGGATAGACATAGTGACATACAAAGCACTCACATTAAATAAATAACACACAAATAATCAAACAAAATATTACACAAAACGTCAACAAGTTAAAGATCAAATTCAGTCCTTAATCATGTCTTTAAAAGTCTGCCTCTTTTCTGGGCTAGTAATTTCAGGACTAGTTTATTTCCATTTTTATTAAATGAAAATGAAATGAAAATGAAAAAAAAAAGAAAGACTTCGTTCCTGACCCACTCAATCCTAGATAAAGTAATACACGCAACAGCAAATACATATAAAAAACCTACGTATACCATATGTATTTGGGGTGGACTACCGTTTACAACACTGTTTTGCAAATACATATCAAAAAGCCTAGTGCCTATATATATATATACACTGTGAATAATATCTTTATAGACACAACTCTATACATGTGGGTTCGACTACCGTTTACACAAAAGTTCAACTCCATGAAATCTGGAATCTAAGCATACTTTAAAGCATGCGTAAAGATTTCAACTAATCATCCGATTCCACGCAGTGCTTGTAACATTCTTCCTGGTTAGTGACAAAGAAGACGGTACTCAAAAGGCAGAGTGGGTGGCGTAGGTAGCACGCCACCTGTGACGACCAAACGTACAACAGCCATTTCCTGTACAATCTTACCAGTTAAAAAGCTGGTCTCTAATTACTGGTACCCGGGTGATAAACCTGTAGGCGCTGTAATGCCAGGGACGTCAGCAGAAATTTATCAGTAATTTCACTGGACAGACACAAAACCTTTCCCTGCTGCGGCATATGTCCGGCAAAGATGTCACCACATGTTGTGTACAGATTTAACCGTCTTCATCCAGTACACGGTTCTGGAAACGTGCTATGGTCAAATCTACGTTCTTGGATACGCGGAGATAACAAGAACCGTGCCTGATCCCAACACTAACCCATTCAGGCATAGACGTAGATAAACACGGTTCTGGATACGATACCACAAAGCAAATATCAGATTGTATGAAACAACAATTGTACAAGGTATAACGTATGGCATGATGAAACAAAACGTTTTTCCATATCCCATATAGGTGAGAAATTACTTTTTATGTTGGATTAAAATTTTTAACTTTAATCACGTTTTCCCATATAAATTTAACAACCACAGAGCACGTCTTAAATTTGCGCTTGTCCATAAAGTACGTGTTCTTCGTGTCAAAGTGAATAATTCTAAGTTTAAACAGAACTGTAAGGTGAGTCGGTTCTTTTTGGTCCCTCCCACACACAAGCGCCGGACAGTCTCCAGAACCGAACGAAAAACATCAGTCATCCCTCCAGGTGGGTTTCACACCTTTCATGATTTGGTGATTTATAAGTACACGCTGAAAGCAAGTCCCCCGGTGAGAAAGACGTAGTAATTACATGTCCCTGATGTCAGCAGACTGCCGTCCTTGACAGAAGCTGTATGTTCTCCGAGCGAGGTACCAGCGTAAGACCTTTGTTAATGTTACGTCCAAAATAGCAAAATGTTATTTTATGAACCAACACTTTTGCAACATCAATGGCAATTTTCATGTTATTTGTTTACCCAGGGGTTTACATGTCGGCGATTTTCAATGCTCTCTGCACATATTGCGTTCCCATGTGGCACAGAAAGTACCAGACATAGTTCAGTTCTAACAGATACTTTTGAATCGTCACATTCACCCCCCCCCCAAAAAATATGTCAACATTTTGAATACTAATCCAAACGTTTTGGGTATGCCAATTGCGAAACCTTAACTTTTCTTGCTTGTTATTTTGTTGATTCTACCTTTATATGTATGCGGAAGCAGAGGCCAACATTGCTTTTTCCCAATCTTCGGAATATAAATGTGAATAAATGTGCACAGCACTCTTTTATTTTTAACCTTGCGCCCCAGATTTCCTTTAATCTGATTAAGGGGCCAACCGAGGAGTTTTTAATCCTTTATCTTGTCCTTGTTTTAAATGTGCCGTTTTTTATGCTGTCTTTATGTAAAATAATGATGATGTTCAACACTAAATAAGCTTAACCTTTTTAGGCTATTCCCTCACAGCGTTGGCGTGCACTGACGCAAATGTCTTCTGCAGAAACCCACACTGTACCAAATCGGACAAGCAACATTGATCATCTCGACTTGCAGTGACAGATGTCAACCCCCTCTGCAGCGATGTACACATGATTGATAGACATGTCTTTGAAAATACACGTACGCTGTAAGGTCTGAACCTGTGTCTTTTGCCCCTTCCCTTTTTTCGGTATAACTGTTCTGAATAGACTCGGAGTTTCTAATTAATCTACTTTGAGCTGTGGTGTTACAAGATATAAAACTTGGTGCTTCTGGCATCGATGTTGTGACGACATATATCTCCGGAAGAGGCATGGGATTTAGGCAATGGACCGACGAGTATTTAGGCGGGCTATAGCAACTACATGTCCGCACGAAGCTGTAGACAAAGCATGAAGCTATTTTCTGCAGCTGCAAATAGCTACATGCATCAGCCAGTGCAGAATATACGTGTCAATTATCTGCAAAATAGATCTCCTCACGAAAGACTAGCTACGAAAATGGTGAGTATGGTGAGTTTTGGAACATTTGAAAATGATTTCGGAACCAATAACGCACTGTCGGCACAAGAGGTTATCACTCCACGAAAAGTTGAGTACGCCTTTACTGGCATTTATTTACCATTGGTAAATCCAGTGTATCGTTTATTATATCCTGGATATCAAAGAACCACATCAGATAGTCCGAGAACACATTCTATGTACGTAGAGGCTCCCTGTAAATTATCATTTAAAATTTATCAGTTCCTCCTCAGACATATCGTCATGTGAAAAAAGCCAATTTCACTTCCTATCCCTTACCTATTCAATTCAATTAAATCTTTATTCAAGCAACTCGCAGACAAGAATTTCAGTCGGAATTATGTTGTTCTGACAATTACGTGGTCTGTAGACTCATTGTACTCTTAAAAAATTACAAGTAATCTAAATGATCTATAACAACGTTGAAACAAATACATATATTAAACAATTGCACCACATCATACATCTCACATTATATACCAGTGTACAATCTCAATCAATGCCTTTCTGAACTTAAACATTAGCGCTCGAGCTCTTCTTGGAACACGAAAAGGCACACGTTACCTTGACTTGAACTGAACTCTGTACTATACGGTGCGCACATGGTTCCCCTGACACAGAAAAGATCATGCAACAGGCGAGCTCGCGAGCCTCACTAATCTGCAGCGATTCCTGTGTTGCCTATTTTGCCCAATAAACATCCTGTCTCCCTCCTCCCATATAACCCTTCCCTATCCCCCCACAGGGCGCTCTAACAGCTCTGATGATGTTTTTATGTTACTATGGGGGTCAAAGCTACATACCCTTCCTGTCAATGCCCCTCTCTGAATATTTCATGCGATAAATTTTTCATGGGATGTTGTGACCCTGTTGAAAGAAGGCGGCATCTTCGTTTTGGTCCTAGTGAAGGGTCGTGGCCGATAATGGGATTGGTGTACAGCATCGAGAAGGTTCTGTCACTTGCATAGTAAGAGATTAAAACAATCAGGGCTTGAAATTTTCTATCTGGACTGGTAAACAGGTAACATGGAAAACTTCGCGCACCAGACAACTTTTACATGCACAAACTATGCAGGAAATTAGATTTTAGGAAGCCAGGATGAACTAGAAAGAAACTGTAATGAGTGGTACAAAAGAAAATTCTCCATGCACGTCTACACCCAGTAAAATACAGTTTAGGTGCAGGTAGTCTTCAGAAATTCCTGCACAGTTGCACTAACCTGCATACACCCAGTACATGGACCAGTGCAGGTTAGGTGCAGGTAGACATCAGAAATACCTGCATAGCTGCAGTTTTATCTCCACTTACCTGCATATACCCAGTACACGGGCCAGTGCAGGTTAGGTGCAGGTAGACATCAGAAATACCTGCACAGCTCTAAATTTACCTGCACTTACCTGCATATACCCAGTACATGGGCCAGTGCAGGTTAAGTGCTCGTAGACATCAGAAATACCTGCACAGCTCCAATTTTATCTCCACGTACCTGCATATGCAGGTGGTATTTCACGCCCTTAAAAAACAACCTTGTTCAGGGATTTCGGATTAACTCAACTGCCAACACGCTATAGCCGTGAATCATTCAACATTAGTGCTGTTGAGTGGTTCAAAGAATATGGGCATTTTTTTCTTCCCTTGAATTTCAGGTTGAGATAGTAAATCAAGTCCCTGGATAAATATAACGGAATGGCCTTTCTGTGAGTCGATGACTCAATGCTAGGTCACTATGGCAGGGATTATCTGAATTGGGAAACATAGGGTCGCTTCGTTGACTTTTTCACCCGCATGGAAGCCAACTTGTTACAAGTCCCTCTGTGCAGGCAAACAACCTTCAAGGGCGTTCAGTGTTTTACAGACAGCTGCATGTTGATTGATTTATAGGAAAGTGACATTATTATCCCAAGCAGCAAATGTTTCCATGAACTTTCGGCGACAAGATCTAAAGCTATATTTAAGGCCACACCAATTTTATTTGTTGCTTCTCGGATTTTTTCAGAAAAAATATGAAGCGACAGGGCGAAAAAAAAAATAAAAATAAATTAGGCCTGGGCATCCTATTATAGCCCCAAATGTTAGAATAGATGCCATGAAGTCAACACAAAAGACTGGGTTAAAATTTAAACAATGAATTTTGAACTTTTAATCAAACCATTGCATTGGTAGATGTAACAACTGGGAAGAAAAGGACTTTCTTCAACTGTTGGAGGCAAAATATGAGCATTTTTTAGTTGATTCAGAACCAGAATTTTTTTTTTTTTTTTTTGCAAATCAGAAAAAAATGAAGAGGCGAATCCGAGAAGCAACAAATTAAATTGGGGTGGCCTAAATATTAAAAGGTTTGCAAGTGACAGCAAATCGGCCAACACACGGTAGTAATTTCTTAACACAGACTACCAGCGTCAGGACTTGTTTTCCTGACACAACTGTTGCTTATGTCTGATAAAATGTTGTGCCAGTTGATTCAGCGTTTCGTTGACCTAACTGACTTTTGGAACATTGCATATGTTACATACACGTCATGAGGTGTGTAATTGAACCTTTAATTACTAGCAGCGTCACATTTTTTTTAATTTTCACCATCAAGCATCAAAGGGGATACAGGATTTTCAAAGTACAGGCTGGATATGATAAACACGCTTAGACCTTTAATCCTGTAGGGATAGAGACCTTCGGAGCACTCAATGAAATCAAAATGCCTCATCAAAGTATCCCTCTAACTTTGATTGCTGAGTGTCAGAGAAAAAAAACAAGATGGTAGGAAGCAGGGGCGTTTGTGAGTTCTGCCTTGACAAATGAGGTACGTCACGTCAGCACCAGACTCTACTCATCAGCTGCCTCCACAGGAGCTGGCAAATGCCATGCAGTAAATCACCAGTTCCTGGTAGTTCACTATCGGTGGCCTAATTGCAGCCACTGTGTGCAGTCCCACCGGACCCATCATTTCTCTTGCCTTGGCACAGGCAATTCATCTGGCGGTTAAATAGGGTGTACATAATGTGAAATTGGAGACGGAGATATCACTTGTAGAATCTGTGTTTTTTAACGTGGCTGTTTCA
Source organism: Branchiostoma floridae x Branchiostoma japonicum (assembly GCA_013266295.2). NCBI lineage: Eukaryota > Metazoa > Chordata > Leptocardii > Amphioxiformes > Branchiostomatidae > Branchiostoma > Branchiostoma floridae x Branchiostoma japonicum. Next base: position 1,763,985 of record CM023839.1, read on the forward strand.
ATGAGCGGTTTCTTTAGCACCAGGCTAAAGCAGACTTGTACCGTATGATTACTGCAAACTGAAATATTTCTAACAAGCATTATTGTAAATGTAAAGAACTGATGTGGGTAAGTGTTACAAGACGAATTCCCCTTACTCTGAAACTGGAAAGATAGAGAATACATGGTTTTAAAGCAGCTCCATTTATTCCCAAAAGAGCAGTTGAGAATTTTCAACATCATATGTCTATGACACTGGTGGGTATGTTTGGAATCATTTCGTCACTGACGATTAACTAATTGTTGAACACCGGTATTTTCGAAAACGTTAATTAAGCTAATAAGTACTATTGGCACTGGTTATTTTTAACATAACCACCCTAATATTTACCACATTGCTGTGCAAAATAGATATGAACACATGGGTAGTGTTATCAAATCTGACGCTCATTTTAGACTCTTTTATTACTTTTCCTTTAAACACCTTGTCCTACAATCAGTTCTAAACAGACAGGCTGTTCCCGCCTGTGGGGTTTTGCGCACCTCCATGATCAGTACCAGTGCTGCCTCAGTACGAGTGCTCCCGTACATCGCACATGTACAACTCATCAATCGTGGTGTTGTCTTGGCACATAAATCACTAGATATATTATTCTTTCTCCACACTCAAAGTCTGACTGAAGTCAACGTTTTAGTAATAATTGTTTTTTGTTTTTTTGCAAATTCATGCCCGAGGGCTACTTGCAAGTATTAAAGGAATATTTGATATAAGTACAAGCAAGTGATACATAACTAGACACATGAAATAAAAACTATAGTAACTCCTAGAACTATTGGCTTAGACTTCTTTTGGTAGTCCTACTACCTTTACCTTCCTTCATCAGGGCAAAAATGACTGGACCTACTTTTCGATGAAAGGTGGCTCTGCAGCTAGAAGACTGTGGTCCCGAACGTGGCATATATTTACTCTCCAAGCAGAGGTTTAGATGTCTGTTTTGTTTTTACGTGTTTTAGGCGTTTTCATAGGGATGTTTTTTTCGTACTGGTATCTTTTTTTTACGTACTGGTATCTTTTTCTTACGCCAGCCCAGTCCTTGGGTGGCGTATTGGATACTGTCTGGCAAATGGATACTTCCTGGCCAATTTGATACTGTCTTTGCAGTCACCAGAAGATCTGCTTGGAGATAAGCATATCTTGTGTCTTCAGCGAGAAGTAGATTTGGACATATATGTTAATTATATATATTAACAGGTATCTCAGGCGTTGGTTGTGTAGAATGAAAAGCAGTGCTCAGCCACTTAGGGGGCTATCCTGGTTAAAGAAAACAGAAAACAGAAATAACCATAATATCCATTGATTTACGAACTTAAGCAAACTACTTTTGCTACTTCTTTGTGTGTTAGGTCGACACAAGGATTAATTGCCTTTCATCTATAGCATTAAATGAGTGGGAAAGAAGATCTCGAAGAGGGCAGTTCAGAGCTGTATCGGGTCCGTTTATTCCCACGGGTGGGAGGGTGATGCAATACTTTCATTTCTGCACGCCCTGTAAGTGTCAAAAGAGACTCTGAAGTTCAAAGTGACTTTTTGGCACCTACGCTTCCATGTCATCGAAGTATATCACATGGAACTTACCACTACGTCTTTTTTTCATTTTCGCACGTCATGTCGTGTGATGTTGGCAGAAAGGACAGCCGTGAAGAGTTGGCTCAAGCACTCTGCTGTAATGTAGCTTAAAAAGTACCCTTTTATGCCCTTTAGGATAATGGCATCTGTCAGCTGATGGCGTATTACCAAGATAATAATTGTTATGGTGTTTTTATAAGCACGACAGTTCTTAATGAATTGAGATAATTAACGCATTTTCCATAATGCGTTTTCCTGTCGTTGTAGTCATTTAAATTAAGTTTCAGGCTGCGGTGTTTTAGCCAAGAAAAATGGAACACAGTCTGAATAATTTAGATAAGGACTCGTACAACAGTCCAGTTTACGTCACATTTTTTTAAGTGACGTCAGCTGACGTCAGCAAGGTATGAACTGGGTGATTGTCACTGCGAACACCTTGGTGCGTCTGTGTTCTGGTTATATGCCTCAGCAGTTACTGCCAAATCTTGGGCTTGATAAACACTATGATGTCGAAAATATAGTTCAGGAGGGAACTTTTATATTTCTGTTCGCAGAAGATAAAAGCAGGGATTACTTTTTCCCAATTCACAAATACACACGTGCAGAAGAAAACTATAAGTCACTTATCAGCACAAAGCTAAAGCCGGATTTTAAGATCATACTGGTACGTAAAATGATCCTCTATCCTTATTGCCGAAGATTAAGATGCGAGCTGAATGTCTTAGCGCAAAGCCCGCCAGGTTATCTTCCCCATATCTCCAACACTTGTCAACAGCAGTGAAATGAACCGATCCGTCTTCCCCTGGCTTATCTACAAGTGTGTCTGCGAATCGGTAACATAACAGTATCAAAGCCGTGTAGGTAGAGATAGGCATCGTTGGCGAGCCTCCACCGTGGTCCCTGCGGGCCCTCTATTGCCTTACCCCGCCGGTGAGCAGCAGCCTTAACGTTCATACTGCACCTGATGAAGGCTTGGGTGAAAGGCACGACGCCGGGAGAAGGTAATTGCTCCGGAAGGTAATGAGCGCGATTGGGGAATTGAATTCCCACGCGCCAACAGCTGATGCGAGCGAGCGAATCACCCACACAGCCAATGTCAAGATTGCTCTCTTTAGCGGCGCAGCCAGTGTGGTGGCAACGGCGGAAGGGGCAGTTGTTGCGTAGTTAGGAGGTGGAGACCAACTCCTTGGTTACAAACTTTGCGTCAGAAGGACTATTTAGGGTCAGGGAGGAGCGCAACGCGAAACTATTCTCCGCTCAGGACGAACTGAACACTGAGGCTGCGTGAAGGAAAGCTACTGAGAGCCTAGGTAGTGAAGAGAAGGTATGGAATGTTTTTTTTATTATCCCCTATTGTATACGCTATTGGCTTTTATTAGGTATTAGGTCATGAAAATTTCTGATTACACAATTTTGCTTGTTGCCCGTGCAGAGGTTTTCAGACCGGACTTAATATTTTCACAAAACGTCGGTAGCAATCAAGGTATTTATCATTTACGTAGCTTCATATTGTCGATCCATGGATCCTTGCAAATGTATCGGGTATCATAATAGCAAAAGAGGGTTTAAGATACTATTATTTCAGCAATTGTTTTCGCCGGCAGTATGATGGCCTCTAATAGTCGAAGAACCTGTTGTAGGTTTAAAATTCTTGCGAATGAAGTGATGAATGCTTCGTAACAGTCAATCGACATTTTGCTCCTTGTCCTTGCCCAGATTTTGGGATTAGATGGTGACGACGATAAATCTCGTTATTTTTATCAGCAGATTTTACATACTGTTAATTAGTGGGTCGCAGACCGATTTATAGACAATTTTTCTCAGCTGAATTCAAGTGTTCAGCTCTTTATTACAAGACTGCTTGGCAGCACGTTGTTTTTTAGACTAGATTCTTGTCATATTGTACAGGTTTTTATACCCTATAGTATAGCATCGCCCTTGTAAAGCAACAAGGCGGTGATTCTACAGAGATATATGGTACTCTCCGTGATTGCCACGCGGTGCGTCAAGAACTGCAGTGGTCATTTGTGCGTCCTGCAGCAAATCAACCCTAGAAGCTCATCAGGTTTTCTCGGTCCCACTGCGTGTCATCAAATAGGGGCCGGTATTATAAATGCATTCAGTTTGGTGGATATCTTCTCATGTAGACACGAAAGCAAAATAGAAAACAAAAATGTAAAGGCTTTCAGAACCCTTTCAAACGTGTTGTACAGCAAACGCACGCTTTCAGTGAAAGCCATTGAAGCAATCTCAGGGGTGGCCGCCAACATGAAATCGTTGGCTCTTTATGAGGCTGACAAAAGTGGCGGTAATAACTTCAGACCGAGAACAAACAGATTAAGGAAGACGCGGCTTGGTCTAGTAGTTGTCGTGTTACAAAGTATTGGTGTAGGTTCCAGGGGTTCTGTGTTGGTAACATTACTGGGTGTACTTTGTGATGGCGATGTTGTAAGGTGATGTCTGCGATAGTGTAGTGCCTAGAAATGTTCTACCATAGTAACATCACTGTGTGCTTGTTTGTTTTTGGTGACGTGGCTCGCTACATGTAGGTGTGGTGTGGTCTTTCTTCTTGACGCCATTCATGACGACATCAGGAGTGTTGATAACTATTTTGGATACAGCAGCCTAGAAACAAGACAATAGTTCCGGTCCCAAGCGTGGTTTAGCCTGTGTAGGCAAGAAGTAGATCCGGGCATAGATGATGGCAGGTATCTCAAGCAATACAAACGCGACTGACGCAAATCTTTGATGTTTGCAAAATAAGTACCAGTCGAAGTGCGTACATTCTACAATGACGTCTCTGATGCTATCTTATAGCTACCTCAGGTAGCCAACCTTTAATTTCCGAACGGTAGTTGCAATAGCAAGGACATAGCAAGGACGTTCAAATTGTAGCCATCTCTATTTTAACCTACTATCATTTTCAAAGTTTTGTATAGCGGAGACTCAAGGAAAACCATACTTGGTTCACTACGACTCACCTGTGATAAATCAAGATAAATTCTTTAGAATGTTGAAGTGCACTTCAATAGACCAACTACTGTGATGATCATAAATCTACCAATATTTTATTACTTTTTATTAATGGTTGATATCAATTTGTACTCAGAGTATATATGATGTTCATTGTTTCTGGCAAAGCTTGTACTTTGGTGTCGTCATAGAATGGGTTATGTAAGGATAATGCGGCAAAAAGGATTGACTCATGAGTTCCCAAAGTACACAAATGCATTAGATTTTAACAAATGTCATTTTCAATGAGGCATTTGGTTTCTATCAAAGATGGGAACGTAACGCAGCAGATTTTGTCTATGTGTTTGCTTACGCACATAAATCCATTAGATTTTAAGAAAAATAACAAAATGTCTCAGGGCATTCGTTTTCAATTAAGGATAAAAAATTCACCTGTGTCAGGTAGATTTTTAGTCACGCAACATTAGAGTCAATAACCATAACCGATAATCATTGCGTGGGCTTCCAGGAAAGCCGATAGGTTATTCAGCACATTACCGGCCATTTCGAAGACAAAGAATGCCCGGAATGCCATTCTTTGTTCCTGGAATTTGCAATAATGACGTATATAAAACGGCTCATCCGCACGCAATGGACATGTGCGATGGTCATACCGTCGTGATATATGTCACCATCATCCGAGGATGTATCCGTCGCCAGGGGAGTACGGAGGCCTTGGCGACCCTTTCAATTTTTCCAACGACACCACTCATCTATCCCGAATTCCATACATAGGCGAGGACAAAGGCTAATGCGAGCGGAATGCTAGCTGGCAGGGGCATCCTCCCGCTGTAGAAGACACAGCGTGACAGCTAATCCCTGGGCAAGCCGGGAATGAGAGAAACATCACTACTTGTCTGGTGATGGATTGGTTCGTAGTGCAGGCTGGTCTCAGGGTTAGAAACTAGCTGTCTCGCTATAACTCACGGGTAGCGGTTTTAACGGGGCTTCAAATGCCGCTTCTGTAAATCTGGCGTGCAACAAATGTCCCTGATAAAGGTCTTTGTAAATTGGGAAACTAAAGATGTTAACACAGAGTAGGACATGCATTCATTATATACGTGTCTATGGATCATCTGTTCAGTAGTAGACTGGTTTATTCATACATCACATATACATATATATATACAGGTCTTGGCAGCCCTACGGCGGAATTGTAGACTTCTTACAGAATGTTACAAGTTCAGACTATCGACTTAAAATACAATTCAGAGATGACTATCCGAAGAACTCATTCATTTATCTATTTTATTTATTCAGCTTTCCAGAATTGAAATTCTGAGGGGAACCGGCAACAGGAACAGTATGTTCCTCTCCAAGGCCGATTCCCCTAGAAACACATATACAGACATGTTTAAAGATATATAAACATTTTGTAATCATCACAATGCGTATCCATCTATGTCAACATATGAACAAATTTTCCTTCAGCTTGAACAGATCGAGAGTTAGTTGTTAATGTTTGGAAAGAAAAGTTTGGTTAACCGGTTTGGGGGAAAATTTTTTTTCCAGATCTGTCCATTAGATCTGTCCCTCAGCTTTTGTTATTCTTTTGCCTCGATACATCAAAATCCCAAGATGCGTCCTAGATCAATGCTAAGATGCTGTTTTCGCCTGAAGTAACAGTAAATGGCACCTTAGAAATGTCGTTATCAAACATGACTGATAACACTGCTCCTGGCCCAGCCGTACACACACTGTCAAGGGAGGGTAGAGATAGCCAATGGCGGCATCTTTGGCGTTGAAATGGTGTCTACAAGAATACATTAAAAGCATATTCGTATCTATTTCTTCTTTACGGCATGATGTTTTCATCACGCAAAACATGATCCTAGATATCCATAATGTTCGACAGATTTATGACAACAATGTCTACGGAATGTTGGTCACGCTTACAATAATTAGCCCGAGTATAGTCAGATCTTGTCTCTCGATTACGTAACGTATCCAGCAACGTTTAACGCAACCAAAACATGCTATTACATTCTACAGAGATGATACTAGCGAGATACACGACACGAACAGCCTGAGGACAAATGCGTAAAGCAATTTATATTCCTCCTCACCACCCGGCTACATGACAAGTGTCGCCCCGGGTGCCACATAGTTGTGCTGCTGAACCATCAATCGTCTGGCGTGATTTGTGTTCGGTTGCTTCACTCGGTAAAGATGTCGAGATAAGATCTAAAACCGAGGCTGAGTACAGAGTGATCCTAAATCTTCTACATTTGTAGAGAACATGTGACAACATATTCTGTGACACTTGGCCTAAAAGCGTGTTCCTTTTGCATAATTGAATCCAGAGTTGCTGATGCTTATGGATGTTGAAGTCTCAGACATGTACTGCTTACAAATGCCACAATAACTTCCTCCATTGGGATCTGGCTGTCTGCACTTAAAATGTCTTTTAGATGCGGCATGGGAAGGGATAATTTCTGCCAGTCCTAAATATTAATGGTGTGTAACGTCTTATTTCGTGAAAGAAGCCGAAATAGATTCAAAATGATCAAAGCTGTTGTCTAAGACTTGCCAAATCTTTGAAAAGGCAAGCGCTTGGTAGAAGAGAGTGGGAAATTTGTGGTGGCCCGCAAAAAGTCTGAAACTCCGAAAAAGTGCATGCAAAAATAAAGAGATTGGATGGCTTGGAGTTGAATAAAATAAGTTGATTTTGTGATAATCAGAGGAGATTGTATTTCACGGGAAGCTCAAATCGGCTTCCAGGCATCTTCTTATTGAGTTCGTAACTGAGAAGATGAGTGTCCGCCAAAATATAACACAAATACAGATTATATGATTGCCATAATAAACCCATAAACATCTAATAGAATATTTACAGATACATAATAGTAGAAAAATACAACAAAATGAAGTTGCAATTGGTGTATAGTTCGTGTTCGTTCATTCTGGTTGTTTCAGTTATCATAAAAAGCCTCTTAAAATAAGACAACATGCAAAAATAATAAAGTACGTCATCAATATTGTTTTGAAGTCGGACCGTAGCAAAAATAGATCCCCCTGATTCATAACACGTATTCATCATGTGGTGTCATAGAATGAACCATATTACTGACTCTTTGATACGGGTTTTTGACATTATGCTCACACGGGGTTGCTAAAGTGCACACGCACATGTCACTTTCTCTATCAGTTAGGTTCGATCTATTCTCCACAAGGCATACAGCACTGAATACGGCCCATTCGTGCGTATCTAATCTCAGATTTAAAAAAAAATTACACAGAAAGCAATGTGTACAGTTACGACCACATCGACATATGCTGGATGACTCCGTGTGCTAAATGATTACAGTAGCGTAATAAAACTTACAATTTGTTAGCATTTTGGATACTTCTGTACATGTTTCTCACTATCCACAAACTACAAGTGTTGCAGCTTGGCTTCATGTCAAATAAAGGAAGCGCAACGTACTACATGAATTCTTTTTAGAAATTGGCACCAGTTACAACATCAATGTTATGAAGTATGGCCATCTCTTTTTCTCAAGTCAACGAACCCAAACTTTAAACTTACCCTGGGAATACCTGACAAATGTCCATGCTATCTGCCCGTTAACGCCCACCATTGTGAATAGCTATAGGGACTATCAACTTGAATGCAGTTTATCAGGCAATAACTGTCACTCAAACAACAGGATAGATTTCGAAAACTGCCAGACGTTTCAAGTAGCATCCACTACTTTTCAGTGACTAACGGAATCTGTAGTTGAACAGGCATTTATCATAAAAGCCATGAATTGATATATTAACGAGGTGTAGACAGATTTTAGACAATCGATAGTCCAAATCTAAAGTTGGGTAACAGTTTCCTTGCGTATCTCATTACCTGTATGTCTAACTTTCATCGGCGTATCGGTGCAATTCTACTCAATATGTTCAGTTATAAGACAATCTTGTCATGTCGGAATATGCAGCGCCCTAAGCGTTCCAACAGCCAGGACTCCAGCATAGTTTCATGGGAAAAACAACCATTATGTTATAAGATGACGTATGGTCATCACTTTTTCCCGAGGCAACGACCCTTACCTTAATCCCTGATATGGGAATACCAGACAAATGTTCCTGCCTTCCGAGAAATTCTGGTTTATATCCTTCCCCTTCAGTGAAGTTCGAGGGCGGCAACTACTCAGTTGATAAATGACGCAAGACGTTTCTATACCTTTTACAATGGGATTTTATTACTCCGAAGACATGTGAATTACTTTGTGATTGATTGGGAAGCCTAGTACATGTAAGTTTTCTAAAAAAAGTTTTGCAGCGATAAAATCGTCTATGTAATGTCAACAATGATGGAGATTTTTGTATTGCAGCTTTGCCTTAAGACCACCTTATAGATGCTCATGTCTGCAGTCATATAGGCTTATCCCTTTCGCATGCAGGAAGAGCCCACCTGGTGGATGATTTATGGTCGATGATCCCCTCTATCTCCAAACGATGCACAGATATTTCACTGTTCTCCCGTGCCCCTTCCAAATTGCCTCAGGTCGTTTTCTGAGCAAGGGTGAAAAGCAGTTCCTATATACAAAGCAGAATAAAAGGGTACTTGGAAAAGATTTTTAGGTCAAAATTTATTGTTAGGATTTTAGTACCCGCTAAGAAAACGGAGTTAGTAAAAGTAGTAATAAATATTTATCAAGCAACCTGGCAAATTTGAGAGGCCCCATGTTCATAATTTTATACAACACGAAGTTGTAATGTCAATGAAGTAGTAGTAGTAGTAGTGATTGTTTTTTTTTAATTAAAATTACACAGCCATTTCGCGCGCTGAATTGAACAGGGATTACAATTAAAGTACATGAATTTTACAAATGTCTAAAAGGATTACCAGGCTAAAAATGTTACTTTAACCAAGGAGCTTCTATTGAAGCTCCTTGCTTTAACACATTAAATATATATATAGGTTAATACACATAAAGTACATATTATTCATGCTATTCTTAATATTGGGTTATTATTTCTTTACGGTGGCTAAATAAATCCTTCATCATGAGGATAGTACATTTTCAATGGAAATTAAAGTTGAACATATTTAAAGTTAAACCAACATGTTACATAATAAATGAAGCTATTTTCTCCTACACACGTACAACCCACGCATTGCGTCAAAGCTAATAGTGTATTTTGACGACTGTATATCATGATTCCCATTTTCCCGCCAGTTGATACCAGTGCGGGGCGGTACTGGTATTGAGTTTCACAGTTTCCCGCCATTTTTCCTCAGTGAAGAACGGTGTTAGTATTGGGTTTCACATTTTCCCGCCAAATGTCCTGTATGACTAGGCGTCCATTCAAGTAGCGGGTTTGACACTGTGTCCCGCCAGTGTGTACCTTTGTATGGGTCGTCGCTTTCGCCCAGTTTCTGACATATTTTGTGTCTGTATATTGCATTATGAGTACAGTTGCCTCTCACTCACGTCATGTAGTTATTATAATATGTGTCCGGCAGTTTAAGTTGTTATGCCAATTGCAAGTCGAAGCGTTCTTTGTTAGGATAGGGCTTGAATGAGAGAGTCTGCCTTACCTCCAGGACGTATGGGTCGTCAGTTTTCCCGCATTGGCTCCACCCTGAAAGGTAATGGCGTATTTCAACGACTGTATGCCGTAGCGATAGATGTACATGTATTGGGCAGTTGATTTACTGTTAGAGATCACATTCATCACTGGATAATCCGCTTTATAGGAGCGAGATTTCTTCAGTTCAGAACCTGGTCTCGTGCGATGTTCCCAACTTTAAGCAGAAATACATCAGTTCAGGGTTTAGCTGGAAATGAATGTGCCACTTGCTTCTTACCTGCTGAAGTTGAATGCACAGTTTTCTTTGATTTCGAACAATCTATATTCCCAAGTTTATCAGCCAGTTGTAGTTTGATTTTTGTAAAACTAAACTTGGGATTTTCAGGCTTTATTCTAAATTGCGTTGCATACTTGATTAGTAAGTAGAAAATTGAGTAGTGACACTAAACAATACAACAACAAAATTCTATATGCAAAATCTAATAAATGTTTCACTTAATCATAAGATAAAGCTCAATTTATCTCTTATCATCATCGTTAAAAATGATGATTGTCAAGAATTAGCCATAATATAGATTTTTTTCAAACATGATCTTAAACGATCAGAACAAAGCGTGCACATGGTTAAGAGGTACCACACCCAGAGCTGCCCTCTACATTCATTAATTATTCACTCAACATCCAAATCACACAGCGGGAGGTAAGAACATCTGTGGTATCGTCCTCTCAAAATGAATTAATCATGGGCTCTGGGGACGTTATGATAAAGGACGAACACTTTACTACGTGACAATGATCCGGGTCAGACACAGGCTGTGTCAAGCGGGGTGTATTTTTTTCTTGGCACTTTTCCAACATTGCGGAAACCTAATCCTTGATGTAAATACGTTCTAAAGGTGCTCACTAGTTGTTAAATTAACCTTTATTTTCAAAAATTAAAACACAACGAAAAAATAAAGATACAGGGAAAGCACATCATCTACAATATTCCTGTTTAAACTACGTCGTAACGTTAGATGATTTTGTGTTGTATTCTTTTTTCTTGGCACTTTTCCAACATTGCGGAAACCTAATCCTTGATGTAAATACGTTCTAAAGATGCTCGCTAGTTGTTACAATTATCAATTTATTCTAAAAATTAATGAAATAAAAGTTATTTTTGTATCCCGTTTAGAAAATGTCAAATTATTGAAAGACCCACATTGATTTATTTGACAAACTTTTTTATTCAAAAATTAAAACACAATACAAAAATACAAATACATAATACATAAAATGCATATCATCTACAGTATTCCTTTTTAAACTGTATCATAACGTGAAATGATTCTGTGTAGTTATGCCTCGTTGTATAATCATGCTCGAATGGCAAGATACAGGTCGTCTAAAGTATGACCTAAAAAGGAGTCACTCTGGTAAATTATCACACACATTTATTCTGGTGAAGTAGAACATTCACACATTTGAAAATATATATTGTTCTACATCATTGACATTTTATCCTCAAGGCTGTCTGACTTGAAAAGACACAGATGGCTTACAATCACTTGTCTTGGCTTTATGCAACTCTCCTGTCATCAATGGCCGTCATCGTGATATACGGGGGTTATCAGATGACGGCTCTTGCCTTTTGGCTTATCGTTGCCTGAAGGGCGTGCTTAGGCTAGATTGAGAGCTGTAGCGTGCGCACGCGACAGGGGCTTTGCGTATCGTTGAAAAGTTACGATTAGATGTAATCGTCTCAGCGGGTCTTTGGCCAGTGATATCTCAAAGACTAACTGCCCGCCGTATGCACGGTTACAAACCTACCTATCCGAACTCATTATTATAAGAAAAGGTGACGTGAAAATTACCATGTGTCGTGTGACGAAATTAGTAGTAGTACGAGTAGACTGGTTTATTCATACATTCACACATACATATACAGGTTGAAAGTCTTGGCAGCCTTACGGCTGAATTGTAGACTTCTTACAACTTAAAATCTTTACGAATGTTATAAGTTCAACTTTCTAGTACTTAAAATACAATTAATCAACGATACAGTTAAAATGTGATCGACCAGTATAAAATCTGGTATGTTATCACTCAAGTTAACACTCAAATTATAACACGTACATAACAAACTTACCCACAGTGTACTCCTGATTCATGTATTCTTCTTGTAAAAGACTATTTTGTACTTTTGGTCTAATACGCTGTTACTGTTACATGACTCCGTAGTCCAAACTGCATAGTGAACAGTCAACTCCAATTCCTCTCCTTATCCTGATGCCGGAATCCGTTCCATCTGCGAGGATTCCCGTTCTTTACGAGCCTCTAAGGTTGTTTCATTGAAAGCATCCGTTCTTTTCATCTTAGTCAAGTTGGATGTTACAATGCTACACACTCCTCAGCGCGGCCACTCAACTCTGAGGATGATCCCTGGCGAGAGATACTTGTATACATTTTACAACTTCCGTAGCTCTGCTCGGAGTCTTAAAGACATCCCTGGGGAAGACGTAGCAATATAGAAGTCGTAAATTATACTGGCCTCTGGGTACTTTTAAAGCATCCACTTCAGTAAGAAATAGGCAATATGAAATGAAACCAGGGACTTTAAACGCCGACGGTTTATCGTGTGTACAAAGAAGAAAATCTCAAAGGCCATATGGCGAGGAGGCAAATGAAAGTCATCCAGTATCACTTGCCTGTAGAGTAATGAATATTAAAGTACATATGCACTTCGCTAATCCAGGAAATGTGCAATAATGCCGAGTAATGGCTTTGTATTCTCCCAGGAAATAAACCTGCGAGTTGAAATAACATGTAGGAAGATAGTTGTGAGCACGGCGAGCAGTTGGCAGTTTACTCTAGGATTAGGTATAACTGAACATTTTGCTCCAGCCGGAACAAATTGTGACGTTTCTTAGGCCACACCAAGTTGTTTCCTTGCTTCTCGGACATTTTAAGCTAAAAATGTATCAAGCAGACATCATACATGCGGAGGGCAGGGAGGAAACTTCAAAATGACTGTAGTCACTCCATAAAACAGTGCACCAAAGCATAAACCAAGTCATCAGGCTTTGATTTGAAAATGTTTTACCAGTTGAGCATGTTGTTTGAAAATCCGAGAACCATCAAATGAAACTGGTGTGGCCTTTTTACTGTGAAGTCCTTTTTACTGTGGCAAATAGTGCTTCCTGTTGATCCATACATTATGGAATGTTCTATAAGCATTGAATGTGGGATCAAACGAAATTCTACTGGTGATTTTTAGGTCAAAGGTGGTACTCAGAAAAGCTTCCCAAAAGTTCTTAACGAGTTTGATTTCGGATAAAGTCAGAAAAGGTTAAAAGAAAAGCAGCAGGTAACGTAGTACTCACCATTTAGGCCATTTAAGTACGTTAGCAAAAAGCAATCTAGCTTATTCAGTGCATTTGCAAATCATTACTATATTGTAGTGATGATAAAAATGTTACTCAACGAACAAAGAAAATCGAAATCCGCTACTAATTTTTCAATTAACCACCCACTTTCACCATGCAGATCTGCAGAAATATTTTTGGCCCGCCGCGCCTGTATCTATTACATGTCAAAACGTATTTTTCATCAAGTATTAATGCATTGCCATATATTAAGTATGAAACTAATGACAAATTTTCAAAGTTTATTACTGTGTCAACATCGATTGTCGTGACAGTTTTCAGCCCAACATGGAGTGCTCACTCTAAATCACTCTAATAAATGGAACTTCAGTGGCTTCATAATCTACTATTATTAGTAGTACTAAACAATAAAAGAGGTTTATGTAGCTGAGAAAATAGAATTTGCCTTTACAGTTCATGGCCTGATGATCGATAAGACACGTATTAAACAACAAAAGAAACCTAATTATCTTAGATTACGACCGCGCCTCCCGCCAAGTCGACGGCTGTAGGCTTATTAGGTCCTTGCAGTTCCAAATCTCATTAAACATACAAGTCAGTTTCTTGCCAGTTGCGATTATTACTTTTTTTACATGTCCCGTAATTTGATTTATTCCTCGTGTCTTTTAACGAGCAATGATGATATGGCCCATATTCACTCACACCATCTTATTGTACAAAAGAGGTTTAACGGAAAGTCTGGAGGCATTATAAGGCGTAAAACCGGCTAGTGTGCCCCATAAGTTCCCAGGATTATTTACAATGAAGCGTTATCACTTTTCGTCCTCCTAACGTTGATCACCTGCTGGCGTGAAATAAGTGGAAAGAGTGGAAAATAACTGTCTTACGGGGCAGTAATTCGTCAGCTGATTGTTTTCCTGGAACTGGCTGCCACGGGTGGCTATAGATATGGTTATATGGATCATCTTCCAGTAAAATATAATCCATGCCTAATATAGGAGACTGGGCGAAACCCTGTTTGTTGTATCATGTCTTTGAGTGATGCCAGAGGCTTAACATTAGGAGTGATCTGAGAAAGGAGCTGCTACTACCAAAGGGTTTTTGTCGATCTTTATGAATGGGCACTGCTCTACACACGCAAAGAGCAGCTAAAACTGATACTCTTGTCTAACCGATACCCTTGTCCTTGTCTGACTGGAGTGACCGGAGGTAACGTGCTATATTAAAGATGATGAAGACAGCATACTTTAGGTCCTTCTCACTATGTAATTAAAATGCAGCAACTTTTAGTCATGGCTCTTGTGAACCATTGGATAGCTACTGACTTGGTGTAGTACATAGAGCTTTACAGCCTATCCTAGTCACGGATTAGTTAGGGGAAAAGACGCAGAGGTCGCCCCAAAATAAACTACAAACAAACAATCGAGAGGGTCCTGCAAACAGTACATCTGAACTGGAAAGATGTAGAAAGACAGAACCTACTGGACCGCTCTGATTGCCTCATGTGTTGGAAAACACGGAACCCCTAAGTCTAAGTCACGGATTCTGTCAAACTTTCAGTAGGTGTTGCTCACTAATAGCATGTTATAGAAAAAAGGTGGGTGTATCGGACATGGCAAAGTTTCAAGATCCTTCATGACGTCACTCAACCTCGTGTGGGATGAAGTACCCACTGAGCCATTCACATGTTACAGTATGAATGTGAGGGTATCGGTACGGTAATGTTTGAATTGAAGAGGCTCTTGTTTTGATTGAGTCAGTTCCAAAGTAACGTGTGTTGAGCTCTTGACAGGCAAGTGGCCTTAAACGTATTACATTAAGAGCCTCTCAGCAGGTCTGGGAGAAGAAGTTCTCAACACAATGACTTTTTTGTGGGTTGTGAAGAAGAACTTTCTATACAGAATAATGCCCCTACACTTTTAACATGAAGAACCACTAAACAGGACTACATCACGACCATGAACGTGGAACAACTTGAGGGGCTCTCAACAGGACATTGGCCTTTCACGTGTATCCATTGAAATAATTTTTCAACGACTGTTTCCACCTTTGTCCGAAGTAGCGCCTGGTCTATGACAGCATCGAATAGACACCAAAAAGTCTCACAGATTTAGCAATCAAATAGTTTGAGTCTTTTTAAACTTTTGGTAGAATACATACAGTTGCAACTCAATTAATTTTCATGTACAAATCTAGCTGACGACAATTAGACAATCGTCTCAACATATGTGCATCGTAACGGTACTCTTATGTCATTTTAATTCTAATACTAACAGATTTACTTAGGTCTTCTTTTCAACTATCGCATCGATTACACAATTCAGCCAATTCCCTCAATAGTAATAAACCATAGATATATTTTTGTGTGAAGAGCTTCTTCAGTCTATAGCTATTAAAAGCATTCCTAACTGGCTATATTTATATAGAAATTTTGGTTATGTCTGAAAACTAATGCGTGCGAGACGCACCCTCTTACCTCGTCATTCCGTTTTATGCCCACATTATAGCATGTTTGTTGCCTGGAGCGATGCATTAATGCTCATAGATACCGTCTTTACAGTCAACAATTAAGCCAGCTACTAAGGAGCTTGTAGCAGTCCCTTGGGACCTGGTTTTGACGTGCATAATCCCTGATATACCCGGAAGGCATACATTAATAACGACCAAAATAGAGAGGAAGGTGGCACACTGCTACGTACGCAACCTGGTTTTAAGTCCCATAAAATGTAGCAGATACGGAAACAGTATATGTGATGATGACTAAGAGGATTTTGCTTTGGATGTTGATAATAGCTGACAAACCTAAGTGAAGAGCATCAGTCTTTGATGTTAGAAACAACTTTCAAATTGACAAGTGATGCCCAAACTTCTCACCCTTCAGTTCAGTTGAGTTCAGTTTAATTCAATCAACTAGAAAGTACACAGAAGTTGCGACATTGAATTTGTTGAAAGTTACAACCTTAAGATAAAATAAAAGGCAGTAAAAGAACGAAGAGCGCTCGACATTAAGAATATGGTTAAAAGCAGAACATTATCGATTAAAAACCAAGTTTTAAAAAATACGAAACAATCATGATCAGCAGAATTCAGTTCTTATCATTACTGCAAACGAGTTTGACTGCAAACTGCAAACGAGTTTCACTTGCAAGACAAAAGAATACTTTCAGATACTTATTCTTGGCTTGAAGTCAAAATATTTTTCTGCTACCTTGTCAGATCTACCCACTGAGAAAAACGATGGCAGCTAAATTTGTTCACAACCATCTATCATTGCAGCAACTTATTATGTCCTTATCAACTGTTTCCCAATAAAGATTTCAAATATATCTTACATGAAATCAATAAAGACATGCTGCTAAACGTTCGATAAACCTTCAGGATTATGTTGTCTTACGGCATTTCTAAAAGAGTTATTGAAGTACTTAATGATAATCCTTCGGCTATTAGTAGGCGTTGAAGGGTCTTTTGAGTTATTACTTTGGATGTTTGCAATTGTTGAGCGGAATAAAAATAACCACCCACTGTGGCCATTGTTAAAGGATCCAAAAGTGTTTTTCGGTACAATCTTATCTTTTGATGACGACAGTTATCAGGCATCAGGGTGCATATAAGGATCGAGAATTTTTGTATAGTAGGTAGGAAATGGAAAGTTGATGGCTGTAAATTAGGAACTAGCAACAAAGACCAAAGAGGCGATGTAGTTTGTCGTGAATGAGTGAGTGGCAATCCTGGTCATAACGATGAATTCAGCACAAACACTCACACAATAAATTGGGCCCAAGATACATAATTGTTACCCAGATTGTACTTCTCTCTAGAAAGTGGAGTACAGATATTTGTTTACCATGCAAAATTTGAAGAAAAACAACAACAAAAGTCTGAATTCAATTCAAGCTTAACCAGGTGAATGGACAGAAAGTACGTCGTGAAACCTACAGACCTCATATTTCTACTGCAACTGAATGGCAAAAACTTAAAAAAAAATCTAATAATACCAGGTTGCAACGCAGGTACTATTAAACTCTTAATACCTTTAGGACCATATAAGGCTGACCCTATCTAAGGTGGCCAAATAGTCTCCCCGCAAAGGGAAGCTTTCTCATTGACTCGGTCCACTGTGGTCCGGACAGTCCTGCGTTATTCGTTAGAGATCAGAGATAAAGCGGCTGCCTCTGCGCAACTCCCCAAAGCAGGAACAGCCTCTCACCACAAATGTCACTCTGATGAACCTCATTTATATTCATAGAAGCCAATTTCTGTGGTTCAAGTCTGGCATCCGAGCAGACAGCCTGGCAACGTCATTTAAAACTTAGGAAGGGCAATGTTAAAAAGATATGTTTCTTAGGTTTGAAAGCACGACAACTTCGTAACAACTTTTTCTTGTGTGGTTGGAATGTTGTATATCTCTACAAGCTCTTTAATTAGATTTCGTATGTTATATAGTCTATATATATTTATAGGTTATTGTTCAAATACGTAAGACCGTCTATATTTCCTGTCTTTGGACTCATTCGATACTCGTTGGAAATCAACTAGATGAACAATCATCATGATAACCTCTTACTCTGCACCATGCTTACATGATAACCTCTTACTCTGCTCAGTACTGAGCACATTCTCTTTTTTTAAAAGCGAGGGTTCCTGAACCTTTTGAAGTGAGGATCTCGTAAGAAATCATACTGACGGTTTAACAATGGTCTTTTGTGCTTGAAGTGTGGCCCATTTTAGACGTCATGCCGGTAACTCAACAATAGACTTTTGTGCTAAAATAAGACACACATACATGTGCGTGCACAAAAACTCAGAGCATGTGACGCACTTGAGATTTTGAACACACAAAGAATAATTTCTTGGACCAATATGTACTTCCCAAATATGTGGCGGACGTTCTAACCTAATTTGCGGGGTAATGCGGGACGTTATGGTCCCTCTGTTGCCTGTCTTTACGTCATGTTCCTACGTCATCTTCGTGCCAAGAAGGATGTGGTCTCCCGTCTGATGCCATGCTGCATCACTCAATCGATTAGGACAGCCTCTCGGGACGGGAAGTTGTTCCGGGATTCCTTCTGATAAACCCGTAGGATGACAGACCCTTCCGCTTCCTGTATCTCAGCCTGTCGGCTCTGTTTACCTGATAGCGTCCTGCTATATTAGCGTGTCTCCAGCAGCTGAAGGTTAGGGCAGTGCCGAGTCGATCGGGTCGGACAGGCATGCGGGTTGCGGCCGTGAACCGACGGCGAAATGTCACGATAGGCCGAAATAAAGCGAGTTGAGGGATTGCGTGAGAGAAATGAATTATCCTACTTTTTTATGAACGGCTCGGAAGATTTACGGTGTATTTTTGTACTGATTGGGAGGGAATGTGCACAGTGTAAAGAAGAATGAAGCTTGTCCCTAGAAAATCCTCCCACTGCTGTGCTGACGTGTGTTTGCTAAGACTGTAGACTTTGACGATGAGCTGTGCCGATAATCAATCGGGAGTACCAGTAAGCTGCATTGTGGCGAATAGCCGAGTGGTTCGGTTAGCGGACACAATCGAAGGGTCGCGGGTTGGATTCTTGGCTAGACTCGGTGCTCTTGAGAAAGGCACTTTACACGACTTTCCTCACTCCACCCAGGTGTAAAATGTGTCCCTGGCTTTGGTTGGGGAGGTAAAAGGCAGTGGAAGGAGAGAGATGGGCTCCAGCTTCCAATACCGTGTCCTAACAACCAACTGTCCCTACGACCGCAAAAAGGCTATGGGACTACCTTTCTTTTTTTTTTACCTTCTTAGTTGTATCACAAGGCCAGTAACACATTTTACTGTACAAAATGTATAAAGTTGGAGTAACAATGAAATATCTTCGGCTTCTGCTGTACACATCTTGAAATGGAATCCTACTGCCTGACCCTTTAGCGACCCCATCCCCTGCCCAGGCTATAGCCCAGCCCTTGCCTGGGATGATGGTAGTTCGCACCTTTGATTAGCTATTTCCTGCCAGGATGTCCAGAGAGCCGTTGGTCATTTGGCTTTACTGTGCATCTATAGTTCCCCTGGACTCTCTCTCGTACACGCCAAGAATTGATTAAATGATATAACTCCACAAGATGGCCTCTTACTCCTGGCGATTCTTCTCCCATGTGAGCTGCAAAAGTCATCATGCATGTGCAAGTGCGGTGTTTATATGGCTATGTATCATCTGTAGGGGTACTAGTAATGCGATTTTATTTTATTTCATTCACATTTACTTTTGGTGAATTGGGCAAAACATATATACTACTTACTTCAGCCCTCTCCTCCACACATATACAATTAAGTGGCATCAACAAGACAAAGTAGTAACACAATAAAGGTTAAACAGGTAATACAAAATTAGCTGCTGGTGTAGAAATCAAACTTAAGCAAATATGTAAAACGACCTGTCTGTGAAATAAAGTAGAAAACTATTGCGATTCACCGGACTCTTTCGAAAAGACATATATTCATACAGTATATATAGCTGCGCTGCATCCACATACACTTTGCCGACAGCAAATAAGTTTCAGTTGGTAATGGAAGTTGAGAAAAGTAAGATGAGGCTCTTCGGTAAAACAGCCAGTACTGATTTATTTCTTATTATCGGCACTTCTCACACTGACAAAAAGTACAAGGATAGTTCCGTGAAGTCATAAAAGCACCTGTTTGTCTTTGCTCTATTTTTAGTTTCAGTCTACACTTCGGCTCTCCCTGGGGAAATCCAAGAAAGTTCCCAAAATCGATATCAACAACTTTTGTTAGGCTCCTTGATAGATCAAGCGTTGTTTCTCGCAAGAAGCTATCAAAATGACCCGCAGCGACCAGACGAAGTGGCGCAGACCACTGCCGTGTGACGCCATTTGGAACCCTTTTCCCATGCTCTACTCCCGGGCCCTTAAACGTGATTGCTTCCGCCTATAGATGTGCAGTAATCAAACAGGATGAACAGGAGGTAGAGTGTTCCTATCCTCTGCTCAAGGCATTGATCAAGTCTGGTCCTCAACCCTCGAGTACGAAGTAGAGAATCTGTGTAGAGATCCAAACCTCATGCAAATTTAATCACGCCTCGCGCGGGAGCCGTTTCCCTCTGACAGGTTCAGGGAGTGATGACGTCGCCGGAAATACGACGTCATCTGCCCAGGCTGACTTACCTGTTAGCCACCTGATAACGTCATCACTCGGGAAACGCGCGCTGCCACTCCGCGCCAGTCTTGGAGGTGAGGTCTCTAGTGGAGACCGGCCACCTTGATGATTTGATTGCCTGCGATAATTCTTTTGTGAAGGAAACCGCGGAATAAGGTACGGGTGTCATCATGAATGTGTGTGGTTCGTGTTGCGTTTTTTCATCTGTTTCGCGGTTTCTCATAGGGAGAGATCAGTTCATTGCTGTTGCTTAGAACATGGTGGGAAATCCGAGCCCGGCTATGCGGATTCATTTTCTTATTTTTCTCGAAGAAGGTGCTTTTCCTTGAGATGGAAGACGTTTGAGTTGCGTTTAATTAGCTTAAGCAGTATGTACCGTTGGTCAATACGTACAGCTTACATTTGGTCGGCTATTCGATTTTGCTGGATGGCATCTTTTTCATCTTTCTCAAAGCAGTTGTCATGACAAGGAGCGATCAGTGGTGTTTTCTATCCTTCATCAGGTGCTGGAAGCAGGTTAGCTGTTGTTCAGCGTCGTTTTCCAGTGCGTGCGTAGCCCAGTGGTTAGCGACCCTGCCTCTGGACTAAGAGGTTGGGAGTTCGAGTCCCGGCTTTTGTCGCTTACGATACTGTAAAGGGTCGCAGTCCTTAGGACGGGACGTTAAGCCGTGGTCTACTGTTCATTATGCTTGTCAAACAAAGCTAGAGAAATTTCCCTGGTACAATTACCTGTAAATACTGTACATAGCGTCTGTCTTCTCTGTTATTACCAGTGTGATATTAGCTCTTCACTCAGTGAGCTAAACCTGGATCGAAATTACTTTCCTTTCCTTTCTCATTTTCCGTACAGTCAATAGGCGCGGCCTAATAAAAAGTGGACTCAGTGGGTTGCCAATAGTACGTTGATGTCATCTTACGAAGGCTGTGTTTTCTGTCACTAAAGACGTCCTGCGGGAGTTGGCTGTACAAAACAGTCGTGTAACATCTTTCTTTTTTTCAGTAGGACTGAGCACCTGTATTGACCTCTGCCGTGTTGTGTTTTTGTACTTTCGCATGCCGTACCGAGGCTCTAAAATGTGTCAGCTGTAAAAACTGCTGCGTAATGTCTTTTGCGACTGTCTAAGGCAGTCGGACAACTTTAATGTGCGGGAGACGCAGTGGGCTATGGGGGGGGGGGGGCTCTAACCAATCTCATGTTTTCTATTAGATGCTGAAGAGTCAACGCATGAGCCGGTTGTACAGAACTGTTGTTTGACGTTGTTGCAGTGTTGTGTTTGGTGTTTGATGACGTTGCGCTTGTGTTTTTCTCTAGTTGCTGAAGATTCTCTGCATGGGTCGGTTGTACAGGACCGTTGTTCGATGCTGTATCTGTTACTTTCCTCCAGGTGCTGAAGAGTCTGCATGGGTCGGTTGTAGAGCTGCATGGGTCGGTTGTACAGAACAGTTGTTTAACGCTGTATCATTGATTTTCTCCAGGTTCTGAAGAGTCTCTGCATGGGTCGGTTGTACAGAGCCGTGGTGGTGACGGTGCTTCTGCTGTCGGTGCATGGGTCGGTTGTACAGAACAGTTGTTTACCGTATAACTGTTGCTTTTCCCCAGGTTCTGAAGAGTCTCTGCACGGGTCGGTTGTAGAGCTGCATGGGTCGGTTGTACAGAACAGTTGTTTAACGTTATAACTGTTTCTTTTGTCCAGGTTCTGAAGAGTCTCTGCATGGGTCGGTTGTACAGAGCCGTGGTGGTGACGGTGCTTCTGTTATCGGTGCATGGGTCGGTTGTACAGAACATGTACAGTTGTTTAACGCTGTATCATTGATTTTCTCCAGGTTCTGAAGAGTCTCTGCATGGGTCGGTTGTACAGAGCCGTGGTGGTGACGGTGCTTCTGCTGTCGGTGCATGGGTCGGTTGTACCGAACAGTTGTTTAACGTTATAACTGTTGCTTTTCCCCAGGTTCTGAAGAGTCTCTGCATGGGTCGGTTGTACAGAGCCGTGGTGGTGACGGTGCTTCTGCTGTCGGTGCATGGGTCGGTTGTACAGAACAGTTGTTTAACGTTATAACTGTTGCTTTTGTCCAGGTTCTGAAGAGTCTCTGCATGGGTCGGTTGTACAGAGCCGTGGTGGTGACGGTGCTTCTGCTGTCGGTGCATGGGTCGGTTGTACAGAACAGTTGTTTAACGTTTTAACTGTTACTTTTGTCCAGGTTCTGAAGAGTCTCTGCATGGGTCGGTTGTACAGAGCCGTGGTGGTGACGGTTCTTCTGTTATCGGTGCATGGGTCGGATGTACAGAACAGTTGTTTAACGTTATAACTGTTGCTTTTGTCCAGGTTCTGAAGAGTCTCTGCATGGGTCGGTTGTACAGAGCCGTGGTGGTGACGGTGCTTCTGCGGTTGGTGCATGGGTCGGTTGTACAGAACAGTTGTTTAACGTTATAACTGTTGCTTTTGTCCAGGTTCTGAAGAGTCTCTGCATGGGTCGGTTGTACAGAGCCGTGGTGGTGACGGTGCTTCTGTTATCAGTGCATGGGTCGGTTGTACAGAACCGTTGTTTAACGTTATAACTGTTGCTTTTGTCCAGGTTCTGAAGAGTCTCTGCATGGGTCGGTTGTACAGAGCCGTGGTGGTGACGGTGCTTCTGCTGTCGGTGCATGGGTCGGTTGTACAGAACAGTTGTTTAACGCTGTATCATTGATTTTCCCCAGGTTCTGAAGAGTCTCTGCATGGGTCGGTTGTACAGAGCCGTGGTGGTGACGGTGCTTCTGCTGTCGGTGCTGTCCCCGAGCTGCCAGGTGTTTGGCGTGAAGCTGTGCGGGAGGTCCTTCCTGCGGGCCACCTTCCGGATCTGCGGGATGCACAAACGGTCCGGATACGACGGGACCAGACAAGCCGACTTCTCAGGTAAGACAACACAGTTCAGCCCACGGTCTATATGCATATGTGGCGTCCTGGGTTCGATACTCATCATGCCCCGACGTTGTGCCTTTGGGAAAGGCACTTTACACGACCTTACCTTCCCTGATGGTCAGACGCCCACCGAGACTCTTCGGCTAATCTGTCTAAATGTGTGCCAAAAAAGAACACTACGGATTCGGTGCGCCAGTGTGCCAAAATCTGTACATCTGCCACCAAGAGCCGTAATTTGTTTGTATATGCATATATAGAATTCAGAACTTTCTCGATCTAGTTCTATGCCTGAATGAGTTAGGGTTAGGGTCGGGCAACTTTCTGAATTGTGTATTAAAAAAAAGTAGATTCTCCCCAGGCACAGTTCTGGACACAACAGCATGTCTTTCGTAAACTTAAGTAGTAAAAGAGGCCCAAAGATGTTGGACCTGATTCATATACTCATAGCAATCGCTTAGAAGATTTTAAAAATAGTTTTAATTCTACTGAATAAGGCAACAAACAATCCGTGTTCTCAGGTAAGGTTTGCAGAATCTACAATAGCCTTTGTTACCTTTATCAGATTTTTAAAAAAAATTGTATAAAGAAACCAAATGATAAAACGTCTTCAGCAGTTTTTTTGTTGGTCTACCTGCACACTTATGGTAAGGTTGAGCCGAAGATGCCAGACATGTTGGAGCAAAGACGGGCCATTAGCAGATTTTGTAAAAGACATGTTTTGAACTCTACTGACATTAGACATCAGACAAGCGAACGTCTCCAGTCTGTAACATCAACAGGTACACTCTCGTTCTGGTTGAACTGTACACATGATGATCAGAGATGTCGACACATTTAACCCCATTGATTCCCCGGTTGGATATTTCATACAGACAACTTTCACGACTTTGAACCTCTTCAGGGGTCTGACCACCACGCCATTAGTCAGCCAGACTTCACTGGTACAGCCAAAACAGATATGAGCTCTGATACATCATTCAATATTATTGCAATAAAAAAAACGTCTGCTTTATAAGAAGTGCGCTACTTTCCCGGGTAACGTTGAAGACTGCATGTTAGGATCTCTGTGGGGATTTCATGGGAAGTAAAAAGCCGGTCAGGAAGGCACCAGGCAGACTGCTGTCTCCAGTAAGTCTGCAGATAACTGACAACATTTCTAACTTTTGATCATCTTGCAAGTCTGTTTCTGGAGAGTGGCAGGCTGCAGTAGGTTGTTGCCCATGGGTGACCTTTATAATACAGACCAAAGTTTTACATGACGTCTGCATTAGTGTCTTGATTTTATTGTTTCCGTCAGATGTAACACGGTTACAGGAGGATGGGGTGTGGAAAGTAAGAATAGAGCGATACTTCTCAGAGGAGGCTCTAGAGAATTTGTTGATGTATCTCACTCACTCAGTCCCATAGCTTTGAGCCGTCACTGAGGAGCAGTTTGTCCAAAAAAGTTATCCGCCTCTGGCGGTCATCAGTGTTGTCAACTGGATCGCCATCTTTCCAGATCACTCTGTGATATCGCTGCTGATATTGATGTATACTCCATCTTACTCTGTTTATTCCTCGGAGATGAGGGAGAGGGCAGAGACGACAGGAAGGAAACATTTTATCCTTGTCAAGCATACACTTTTATTTCTTGCATACTCATACTCATGTACTCGACGTATACTCATACGCACTGAATTGAACTGGAAATACAAACCGTCTAATACAGATATCTAAATACAAATTACAAATATCTAGAAATTTTTACATTCAAAGAAGAAGTGTTCCATTTATGCTGTAACAGCACACAAAAAATGCACAAGTTGTTTTCCATTTTCCTTGCTTCTATAACAAAGTGCCCCTTTTATGTATCCATTTTCTAATTTTGGCTATTTGGGTAGGTACGAATCTCGCTTTTCGGAAATAAAGAAGGACCTGGCGTCCGGGGGTGAATAATTCCAAAGCCATTAAATCATTGGCATTACGTCATTCCATTCACAAGTTCCTCAATACACACCATCTGATGTTCCCGGTGTTGCTGTTTGAATGATAATCACTGAAGGTTTTTAGATCCCTTCTTTCTACGGTGCAGGTTATTATTCGTTGTGAGTCATTCTCTAAGGTAATACATCCCCATGTAATTTAATTACATTATCACTCATCTAAGGGCTTACTGTTTGTCACTCAGTATGGTGTAGCAGATCGACTAGAATGATTGAAAGGTTTTGCTACAGCTCGAAACCTTAGCTGGCATTTGATGTTTCTTTTCCTGATATTTTCCTGTCCTTTGATATAGACACGCGTAATCTACCATATTCGTCTTGACATATGCAATAGTGTCTGCTGCTACATTCACCCATTAACTTCGCAGCTTGAGGTAATACTGTAATACAGCGATACGTTTTGGCATGTGGTATTATGAACGTGTAAATCACAACCAAAGGAAATTTTTATTCCATAGAAGTTACTTCAATAAGGACTGAATGTCAGTATAAGGTTTTTCTCTCTCAAGCTTTAAAGATATGCGCTATCTCCCTCTTTGTACCCAGCCATTTCTTGTTAGTTCTATGCGGCTCATTCAGCACTTAATTTAATATGAAACGTCCACAGAGACTGTCTGTTTCGTACGACATACGCAAGCCCGCCTTTTGATGAGCCTAATAGCGGCAACCATTAAATATGTAAGCACGTTTTACCACTCAATTTGCTGCCAATGCCAGAGGGTCCCGTAAAGAACATCAGCTGAGAAAACGCTCGGCGCGGATTTTATGTTGGTCATAAAACACAGACGAAGCTGTAAAAGTTTCGCACCATGGACAGGCTTGATGCGATGTCGATGTATCGTCCTTTGATCTTACAGTATCACCAGGGTATCGGCTGGGTAGTAAAACGCATGCTGTTGAGCGTTACGTGTTATTAAGCTAATGTCACGGTGTCTCTCAGGCGCAGTATTACTGAGTACGGCGGGGTGAGGAATGGGCTTGTGACACGGAGGTCACGTCTTAATGTTCTGACCTCTTAGACCGGACAGCTCTTACCCATCTGTCGGAGATGGAAGACCGGTGCGCGATGTCTTGGACTTGAACTTTGAGAAAACTTGGAATGACTGCATACGTACACAGGGTACAAAGCAGTACATGTACTAGGTTTAAAAGCATCATATCTTCATTGTATGCCTTCCATATATAATTAACTTAACATGCCTTGCTATTTATTAAGAATGTAATAGAAATACGGGAATGATTGTCAACCCATACGGTTAGAACACGGCATTTTCATATCTATATGAACGGCTTCTAACTGGCCAAGTACTCATCTAAACACTAATTAGCACGTTATTGTTTTTCGTTTGCTTCTAGTTTTTTTTCTTCATTTTTTCCTGCCTGGGGTTCAGCATGCATAGCAAACCTAACAGAATTTTAAAAAAAAACAGTTCCCTAAGATAAGTCCAAGTTAAGTAAAGCACGTTGAAACAAATGCACCAATGAAACTGAAGAAAGTCGTTGAACCCTGGATACTTTGTTTTAACTCAAGTAACACGTTTGCAAACCTTAACCTGCGGCCATTCTGTCTCTCTCATTTCCGAGAGCGACTGTGAGTGATACAACACCAAAGATCTCGACTTACGGAAGGAGGAGGACACGCCACAAACGATATGTGGCGAGAAGAAGAAGTAGTAATTGAGTTTCAAGACTAATGTCCGTGGCGATAGCAGTAGGGGCCTGGGGAATAGCACAATTACTTTTACCATGAGACGGGTAATAGAAGGTAGTGAGGCGGGAGGCTAATGACGTCTCCATGTCCTCTACCTCCATTTGACTGGACTGCTTCAGTTAATCCTGTCGTTCCTTTTCCTCTGCCCTCCTTCACACGTTCTCCTCTCTTTCCCCTTCTCTGTTTTTCAACTCAGACCTGAAGAGTGGCACGAACTTGGTCCACATCCAAAACCTTACTCCATACATCCACCTCACCATTAAGAACGGTACAAGAGACATGGTACTTCTGTAGTCAACGTTTGGAATCCAAATTCACAACTAGTCCATTGAGATGTTTATGAAACAATAACACCAATGAATGAATTTGTAGCTCGCATTATAGTTTTGTAAATGACTTCTTTGTACGTCAGTCTCCACAGGGCCTGGTTTACGGTGAACATAAAATTACTCTTACAGGTACTTTTGGCTGTTCGCCAGTAGCTTCTGTGCGCGTGCCTCTGGACAAAGTGCTTCAAAATGTAAATCTTAGAAACGTGCATTTATCTACAAACACATCCTAGTCATCAATGCTGTGCTTGTTCCTGCCGCATTACGGTGAACACTTGCACAACGACGGTGACTTCAACGTGACCGAATCTTGCCATCAACGACTTTAATTCCAAAACGAGTGTTAGAAGTAATGTAGGGTACAGAAACTTCAGATAACCCTTTGTGGTGAGGTATATGATGTCGAATGAGATGAATATTTATCCTACGGTCAGCGTAGTGTTCTGATTTGAGGAATCAGTCACGAACTGAAGATGTTACATGTATCTCACCTGCTGCCTAGTGTAGCTACCGGGTAGATTCTAGCAGCGCTATATGTCCTTTCTAAAGATTTGGGTGGAGCTCTTTTCTATGTCGTCGCTAATGGAGGAGAGGATAAAAGTGTGAATTTGATGTGGTGACAGAAACAAAACGAACCAGACGTACTTAGATTATAAACATGTGGCTATTTATCATGCATTGACATCCAAGCTAGCTCACACCAATGCAAAATTGGCAGAGGGTAAATGTAATATGTTTTACTTTATCAAGTATAGAAATCATAGAAAATCATTTACCAATACATAGGAATTTGGCAAGATCTGTTTTTTTTTCTAATTTTGTATAAAAAAAAGGAGACCGACATGGGTTACAGTCGGGTATCTCACGTCTTACTTGTATAATATATACATTCAACATTCAGATTTCTACTACAGTATGTACTTTTCAGTTTCTTTTAGAAGGAAGTGTTGAAAAGAGAGAACCTTCGTATCATGACATATGGTGGGACTTCAGCATAAATGGGAGCGTACACTTCTCATGGGAAACTGAATAAATCTGATAAGCGCTCCCGACCTGCTTAGTGAACCCTCTGCATAAAGCAGTGCCGGCAATAACAAGACTCCCCGCGGGATTTCGCAATTCGATGAACAGATGCTGGAGATTCCATTTGGATGGAAACTAGACTATGTTGGGTGAGCGGGTTTGCCACTGACTCAGAGTCTGTAGACTTCACTCATAAGGCCACCCCAATTTAATTTGTTGCTTCTCGGATTCGCCTCTTCATTTTTTTCTGATTTGCCAAAAAAAAAAAAATTCTGGTTCTGAATCAACTAAAAATGCTCATATTATGCGTCCAACAGTTAAAGAAAGTCCTTTTCTTCCTAGTTGTTATTATAATAATAATTGTTACATCTACCAATGCAGTGGTTTGATTAAAAGTTCAAAATTCATTGTTTAAATTTCAACCCAGTCTTTTGTTTTGACTTCATGGCAACTATTCTAACATTTGAAGCTATAATAAGATGCCCAGGCCTGTTTTTACTTATTTTTTTTCGCCCTGTCGCTTCATATCATATTTTTTCTGAAAAAATCCGAGAAGCAACAAATAAAATTGGTGTGGCCTAAGCCGTAGTTGTCCGGTGGTAATTGACTGACACTATTGCCAAGGGGCTCACATGATGCCGCCTCTGGTACGGAAATGATCGTAAAATAAATTGTAGGTATGTATTATGTGTACGTCAATGGCTTAGGGGGTATAGTAAGTTACATATTGAAGCTTACACCATTTACAAGTTTGGGAAGACTTCATCAAGACATTTTGATGGCAAATTGTAGAGGGAAACACATTTTCATATGATCTTAAATGGACTCAGAGAGCCTAGTCGAAAGAAAGGCTTCTATGATTTGTTTGTTTTATTCGGATCTCCACTATTGTTCTATATGATTATATTCTTTCTGAACTGTATCTATACGTTATATGCTTATATTGTTGATTCAGACAGACAGGCTAAGCGTATCCATTTCAGCACCAGGTGTTGTAAAGGGTAAGGTTCAACAACTCGTCAAGTTGAAGTTCGTCAACTCTGTTTCGCAGCTGGAATTGGCCGTCGTTATTACATTCCCCCACGAAACACCATGCTGGATTATCGTCAAGACATAATGATGGGTTGTTAGAGGGTAGCGTCCTCAAAGAACCTTTGGATATATTAGAATCAGATCCTGTTGCCTCTACTACTAATAAAAAGGTACACACAGAAAGGGAGAGACTCTGGACTCTAATGCACATAGAAACGAGCTCTTGCACACAGACGCAGGTACACACAGACCAAATCTATCCAAAGAATCTCCACATCATAACCCATGTCCAGGTAATGATAAGGCATGTACATGGTACTCGTTTGCCCATCTCTGTATCTCCTGCCGTTATTGGGCACATTTCGCCCTACAGTACACGTTGTTACAACACGGAAGGGCACCTGCTTGTCCATTTGTCTTCCATAACTACACATAAGGGTTTCATTATTACTGATGCCATTACATGCAGACCTGTGCAGACGTGCCACGCGGCATCTACACCACCGTTACAATGCCTCGGAGAGGTTCGTTATGTTGCACAGTATCAATCATGCCGTACGAGCACTAAACCCTGCCAACCGTACAATCTGAATAAGCATTCAGACAAGCCCCAACATACCTCCTCTAGAAAAAAAAGAAGCCAAACTTGAATTTATTAACGACACAGTCAGATCCATGAACAGATAGTATGTCCCCGGTACTTTTTGCGTTCTCATTTTGTATGACGCAGTTTCGCATCAGATAAAGAATACAAAACGATCCTCAAAATGGCTGCAACCTTTTAACATGACGTGTGCTTTGAGTCAATGTCAAGGCTAGTTTGTTTATTTAGGAGATCTTTTTACAAAATGTGAACAAGTCCATAGAGATAACATATATATAGACTAGGTAATGCTATCTTAATGCCTCTGCCGCATTCAGGCTGTATGTCACTTTCTTTTTATGGCACAGGCGACATGCTGTGGTCTTTGCCTGGGGCGACTGCTTTATCTCTATCTGAATCCACATTAATCAGCTGTATGACTGCCCTTCGAACATAATATACGGGGCACATACCGTGTAGTATCAGTGGTTGCTATGAAGTACATTGTGCACATAAACTTCACAACAGGTATCTATCTATCAATCTGTATCTACTTATCTATCTATCTATATATCTACCTCCATATCTATCTGCCATGAAAAAATATAAATCATTAGAACCTATATAAAGAGTTGAGATATAGGAAAACAAAATGCTTTGCGGCAAATGATAAATATTATATATTAGCCAACAAAATGCATTGCGCTTCTTTCTCCGTTTCAGAAATATTAGATAGCGACGAAAACATCTGTCAATCTTATCAACTAACACAAGAGTGTTAATAAACGTTATCAGTCTATGATAATTTCATAATGCCAGTTATTAGGCGACAATGTAATTATAGGTCCTAGCAGGGTCTCTGTGTGACGCCATGGGAGGTTTGATCTAATGTTACTGCCGTTATAATACAGGGGCTGATGTGGAGTACCCAGCAAATCGACATAGAATAAAAGTAATGGATTATCATTGGGCCATAAATGTAATTTAGGTCACACTTGGCACATCATGTGAATCAAAATGATGCATGGGAAAACTGGTTAGAGCTTTTGAATGTTGTTTATATTGAATTGATTAACGTGTAGATGGAAAATAATTCTCGTCTTGGACCTTACCGTGAAGTATTGCCACGCATAAATGTGGGTGGGCCTTAAGCAATGAATGTTAAAACTATGCCTATATCAGCATTCAAAGCTTTCCACTGGATGGCTGCCCGGTTTGTTTGTTTTTTTGTTCTTTTTTTTTTTTTTTTGCTAAAAACAATAAGCAAAAAATGATCAAATGGTGACTGCTTAGAAGAGATTATTGTCTTATGTGTCTAAAAGTACCCATGCCATGCCCAGTGACCGTTGATCTTGATTTAAACAGCTGGAGTTTGAACTACAGAAAAGGGTTATGGTGCCGACTTTGTCAATCTTCATTAGATAACACACAAAACTCTCGGGAAATGATTGCATGACGACTGAAGACTGGAAACAATTGCCATACGACACCTTAGCTTGGGGGGCCAAATATGCTAAAATCAGGCAAATATGATAAAATATTAGTAAGTTCTTTGCACACAACCAGTGTTTTTCACCTGCCAACATTTTGATGGATCGTCAACATTTTGACTGGTTCTTCTTCGCACTGCAGATAGGTGTCGCTGCAATATGAAGGATGTTGGATAGGTAAAACATCAACGCTGTAACATTCAAACTCCGTGAAAACATGTACTCCATCTATTTGACGAAGTTCATTGACTTTAGAATACAGTACATAGCCGTGTCCCTTTAAAAATCCTTGCTAAAAATACATCCATCAGCTTTTGTCAGCTGATGGTTCTTAGATTTGTCAGAAAAGCTTTTTGTCGGCTGAGAGGTTTCAGATCTGTCAGGAAAGCTTTACTGAAAGAGTAGCTGTGAGATAAGATTTCTCTCACGCTGTGCCCATCCCCGGGTAGCCCGGAGATAGATCACTGAAATGTCAGTGTGAAACTCTGCTAGCCTGGGGGAACTCCATATCTATCTGCTATGTAATAAACCACATCAGCAGGGCCAAACGAAAATAGATATTTTCGATTAAATGCTAATTTACCTGCAGTTTTCACAACAACAAAGACATAAAGGAGGCTGCCAAAGCAATTCATCAGCTGGTTACATTCAGGCTACCGTTAGGCGTTACTGTATCAGTCTGTGAAAATGGTAAGTTACGTTTTAATTCTGTTCATAGTGCTGCTCTTTCATACATCTTTGTCACAAGTTTACTAATTTTGTTATACTTGATTTTAATGTTATGTATTCTGGGCCCCATTGAAAAGAATTTGGCAAAATTAAATGGGCTACCCAGACGTCTCAGAATTCAATAAATAAATAAATAAATAAATAAAAAGAAATGTTTGTATTGCTGAATGATAGGGATAGTCATGTAATGCAACCTCATCGTACTAGTATTCAAAGTTCATTGTCCTTAACGATGCAGTGCTTATAAACCTGCAATTCTCCTGCAGTCTCTTAGTGTCACTGACGAAAGGTAGTAGATGCTACCTGAAACGTCTGACCGTTTCCAAAATCATATCCAGTTGCTTGAGTAACTGTTTTTTTGGCATATCTTATCACCTGGATGTCTAACCTTCACCGACGATGCAGGAATATATTCATCCGTATAGCTGGCAGTAAAGCTAACTCAATCTACGGCTCTCATCTGTTGCATTGGCCCAAAAGTAGGCTTAGCAACGATAAAGGATATATAGCACCCTAGACAGCCCTACAGAGAGTTTTATGAACCATATATAAGTGCTATTAAACCCCATGGTCATTCCCCTGGCACCGTTGTTGAAGTTTGATAGTAGAAAGTCGTGTTTTGAACGGCAAGAGTTTCGGCCGGCATGTTGGGTGGAAAAGGCCTCACTTAAAACAGATGGGCTAAATAAATAGTTCACATGTGAAGATCAAACATTCCTTGGTGCCCGATAGCCGGCATGATTAATTGGACTCAAAAGTCGACAGTCTTACTAACCAAAATCTCTCGGCTGCCCTTCACTCCTGCACCCTACAAACAGTTTCTACGTCCTTCCACCTGTTCATTCCAGATACATGTACTGTTAACAAAACAAGGACCTCTGGCCTCCGAAAAATCATAACTTTATTTGCTAAGCCTTAATATTAACTTTATTTGCTAAAACTAAAAGCTGACGTTGTGAAACTAGGTGGTGTCAAAATCATATCCTGGATAACCAATGAAACTGTACCCCAGTACTATCATACTAATTTCTGAAAATTGGCTTTTCTACTGGATATCTTGTGTCTTTGGAATGTATTTTAGATAAGAGGTAAAAGCTTACAGGAAACGACCCCATTTGCATTTTTAAAAAAGTAAAATCTAAATCCCAGATCTTCCCCCTCGTTTGGGGGGATTCTCATCATGGACCCTCCCTCCTGTACACCTTGTTGATTTGAAAACCATCATACTGCAAACTTTCTGTGAGATCCCTGTGCATAATCACGTACAGAGGTTAGAAGTTCATCAGAAACATGTGGAAGACACCTGTTTTTTGCCATGTGTTGCCTGGACTGCCTTCAAACTTAAAGGTTAATTACTAATGGCTGATGGCTCAAGTACCCACCACTGGCAAACTGCCCTAATTCTTATAATTGCCAGAAATGTGTCCTATGACATTTACAAAATGCTCACATTAAAGGTTACTTAGTAGAAAAGTTAAGACCAAAGAGTAGAAATTAATCTCAATCGATTTTCAACTTGGTAGTTTCATGTTTTGAGTTCATTTTTTCTAGATTTTACGAAATGTGAAATCAATAAATATCTATATTCATCAGGTTTGTTGGATCATGGAAACAACATGCTTAAAAGGTGCGTTAAAAAGTAGTGCTGTGCCTTCGCAAAGATAATAGCACAAGAGCATAATAGCATATCAGAGCTCCAGTCTTCCCCAATGTCTCAGAAATGAAATACTCTTTACACCTGAGGTTTTTGCACACAAACCAGGTATATGTATAACATATGTATTGCAGTGTAGACCCTTATATTAATCAAAGTCCATAAGGAAGTTCGAAGTTATTGCAGAAACAGCTTCATAATTGCCCTTGATCTAGAAGGTGCCACTTAGTTAGCTTTGCGTGAACTCAGTGGAAAGTATATTGAGGAAAGGATTAACATAGATTAACGGATACCATAATCAGAAAAAAAGGTCTACAGACACACCTAGAATTAGTAAACCACTGATTCTTCGTGATTTGTCATATATTCTTTTTAAAAAAACTTTTGTTTCTAGAAAAATTTTTCTGAAAAGCATGAAGAACGGTTGTTATCATAGCGAGGGTAATATTCACAGCGTCAGACGTCGTCATTATCAGCATGTGACAATCGCGTTCAGCATGGAAATAGACTGGAAATACGCACTTCAACGGCCCCCTGGAAAGTATGCCTTCTGACAATAATAATGCATCACCTAACTTTTAATTGTAGCACCGTTTATCTCATGGGGTTTCCCTGGATAGAAAAGATTTAATGTGTGACGACACGACCTTCACACTGCGTCTGGAAGGTGAAGGATTTTATGGATTTAATTGAGCGAAATAAATTTGTAGATAAGGTTAATGATGTGCAAAGGTATAGGTTAATTGCATCACGAGTCACTAATAACAAATCAAGCAACTGCATCTCATCTTATCTATGCATTATTCCAATCATTTGATCTTTAGGGCACCACAAAAGATCTGACAACCAGTTTTTTCCAACCTTCTCGGTTTTCTGTTCTTCTTAAAGTTTCACTTGATGTCCATGCTGGTACATTCTCTGATATACCACTGCAGCTTCATATTAAAATGTCTGTTACAAAAACAGAATCTTCATCTTATAAATAATCCTTAACTTCATATTGCCAAGTTGCCAAGCTTTCCGAAGTTGAAGCTATGTTTGAAACATACATCATTTTGCTATAACATTCTGACTCTGTGAAACCAGGCCTTTCACCAAGTTTATTCACTTTAGAATACATAGCCGTGTCCCTTCAAAATCCTTCCCCAGAATGCATCCATCAGTTTTTGTCAGCTGAGGGTTTTTAGATTTGTCAGAAAAGCTTTTTGTCGGCTGAGAGGTTTCAGATCTGTCAGGAAAGCTTTACTGAAAGAGTAGCTGTGAGATAAGATTTCTCTCACGCTGTGCCCATCCCCGGGTAGCCCGGAGATAGATCACTGAAATGTCAGTATGAAACTCTGCCTGCCCGGTGAGACCCCACGTCCTCCCACACAAACCACCAAATGAAAATAAATATTTTCGATTAAACGCTAATTTACTTGCAGTTTTCATAACACCAAGGGTCCCAAGGAGGCCGCTAATGTAATTCATCAGATCGTTACATCAAGCTACCTTGAGGCGTTTCATTCATCACTCCTATAGAGTCCTGTGTAGCATGTACAGCGGTTAGAAGTTCACCAGTCACAAAGTTAGACTCTTGGGCTCTTGATGTCTTGCTAGACGGTCTACAGCTTCCGTCAGTTAGTCTAGCTGCGCAGTGCCTCTAATGGCTGGTGTGAGGCGTTACATTCATCACTCCTATAGAGCCCTGTGTAGCATGTACAGCGGTTAGAAGTTCACCAGTTGCAAAATTAGACTCTTGGGCTCTTCTTGTCTTGCTAGACGGTCTACAGCTTCCGTCAGTTAGTCTCGGCAGTCTAGCTGCGCAGTGGGGCTGGTGCGGCCCATGAATCTGCAACAGAATCTCTGGCCGGTGTCCTTCTCTTCTGGACTGGGACCTCTTCGTCTGTTTCTTGCCTCCGCTAAGTTACTTTCTCTGGCAGCTTTAAACAGTACCAGCTGCAGTGTGTACCACTGATCTTCGTCTACTTCTGTCCATTGTTGTATTTTCCTAGGACTCTTTTTTGATGGAGAAGTCTTGGAGAGTAGTTAGACTACTAGGTATCTACTCATCAAAGCCTGTGACGTTCTGGTGTTGTCGTAGAATATCATCATCCAAGACAATTTTTTTGTTGCTTGCTTATTTAAATGACTGTACCATATGTTACAATGGAGGGGGAGGCAAAATAGGGGATGGAGATCGCCTTTACAAGTTTTCTCCCCAGAGATAAGCTAAAATGAAAATGTCATAATATACAACAATGCTGTGAAAACGCATACTAATAACAATCCAAAAACAGTTGAAACTTTACCCAGAAAATCAGAACCTGCTCAGCATACAAGTGGCACCCGCTAAACGATGGCCATGTACACGGATCATCGATATTGTAAAGCCATAGTTCTAGTAACAAAGTTTTCGGAGACTTAATAGACTGTTTGGCTGTAATGATAAGCTGATAAATCACCTCCGCTCTCCTCGCTTTTCTTATCTTTACGGTAGTTTGTAAAGGATGGGAATGCCAGTCAGACGTGCAGGAGATGACGTCATGGACGATAAAAGTGTTAAACCTGCTCTCAATCCCAGTTTATCAAACTAAGCCTTGTGCTATGAATACCCGTATCTTAATGCCTACTTCGCTATGCATAGTTAACAGCATTAACAACGTTATCTGCCCTAACAGCTGAGCTTTGTGACGATGACGCTGCTACGTTTGCTTTATCGTTCTTAAAATATGAGATAAGTTTCACTCTTCAATCTTCATTATGAAATAAAAAACTTGGTTTTATATAAACTTTATTACACAATTGCTCGATGTATGGTGTTCGCCCGTTAGTATGATGAGGACCGCTTTTGCCATCCAGCTGTAGTTGCATGTGTCCTCATATAGCTGTAGAGTCCTATTCTGGCACAGTTACAGTATTAGACAAGGTACAAGGTACAACAACAAAAACACTGTCTATAAGACTTACCTACTTTACATAAAGACTAGTATGGGAATGTGCTATTACCATCTTTGGTCGGATTTCTAGCGTTTAGGGATTTTTTTAGATACTGTACTCTATGTCTTATAACATTCAGTGATATGCCATATTAAGTTTGACATTATTGAAACCTATGACTACTACATCCCTCTTCAACCAACATCTTGGTCAGAATTTAGGTCAAGTACCGTCCTACACAGCATCATCTAATCTCGGAAAGAATTCGATCTGGAAGCTCTTACCCTCTTCGAACTTAAAATTTGTTTCCCCTTAATTGAATTGTAGTTCAAGAGTTCTTATAATGGGGGTGTTAACAGGAAATGATGTATATATTGTCAAGTAGCTTTTTGCTAGTGTGCTTTGGCCGTAACAACTAAGTGTCCCTGATCTTGCTTTCTGACCAATCGATGATGGAAGCAGAGAAACTTGTAAAGAGACGTAGGTATGATCAATGCTGCCAAGGATGCTAGAACTACACATCGCTATTGTAAGTGGTTCCGTCTTGATTGAAGATGATAGACCAAGAGGTCTTTCAAGTGTATTTTCAAGATTATGAGTTCTTACTCTTTGAAGTTAATAAGGTGCCTGACCTTCGTAACTTCTTCACATTATCATGAAAGTTATTTTGTGTTGGTGGTAGCTGACATAGTACTCTGAGCTAAAACTTTTTTCCAAGACTTTTTTCAATGATCAGAATTCAACTTTATTAGCTTCCTGTCTTGAGGAAACCTTTCACAATTTTCAGCTCAAATCCTTCAGGAGGTACCACACCAGGGAACATTATCAATGATCACTGGTGGCACATTAGTTTGGGCAGTTGATAGTGCGTTTCTTTGCTGTATGGACTGGAGGGACACCTGTCCTGCTGAGATCAATGTACATTGAAGCTACTCTGCTGTGTCTTTGTAGAAAGGACTTTCAAGTGGAAAGAGACCCCATGGGATGCGTCAAGACAGGAGCTTAAGAGTTGAAGCAGTGTGGATCTCACCATTTATCGCCCCACACGGGGGGTACAACGATCAATCATCCTCAGGCATAGTTCCGACAGTCGCAGTAAAATGTCAGACACGACTTGCAATGATGAATGTGACAAACCAGCATTAGACTTCAGAGACCTTTACCAATCCGTCCACACCCACAACGTTCTCTTGATTGATGTCCCATCGGAGAAATGTTTGTTTTATTTTCTTGCCTTTTTGGGACTTTGTTGGAAGAGAAAAGTCTCTCAGATCTAACGTTAAAGTAAACGTGGGAGTTTGAAAGAAAATCTGGAGTGTGGATCGAGTCGACTAAATCTTAATGGTTAATAAAAGCGGCACAGGTGGTAAACCAAGTCTTTTTTACGTTTTGGACAAGATGCATAAGGAATACAAGGTAAAAATATAGTATGAAGGTGGGCAATTGAAGTTAAAAAGCCTGTGAAAAAAGGACTTTTCAATAAACTACATTTTGATCCGCTTCCAAAGAGCTTGTCTCTTACATCTTACTCACTGATACCGTTACTAAATCAACAACAGATGGAAGTTTCCGAGGTAATACTTCCATGCATCTTGTATTTGTATTTATAGGCATTTATATTCAAGCCTCTGGGATGTTATCTCTGGTTATATGTCCGTGAAGATCCGGCAGTCCAGAAACGATTCCATCTGCAGTGTATTTGACCTTCGCCTTTTCAGCTCAGATCAGCATGAATAAAACAAGATGGGAAGCTGCAAGTTTTACACTCCACGACGCGCCTGTTGTAGCTCATCTCACCCTGATGCGAACATTATAACGAGTCGAACGTACGTAAGTACAGGGCGAGGAAGATGAATGGCGCTCCTAAGGCTCACCGGAAGATCGTGATCCCCTGTAATGTCTGTAATATACGGCCCGTATAACGTCGTAACTATGAGTAAAGAAAAGTCCACAGGAAATGTGTATTACTACCTGTGACTTACAGTATGTTCCGGCTGGCTGTGTGCCCGTACATTCTGTATGATCCATGGTGTCATAAACACTCATGCATCCGAGGAACCAAAGAAAGAACAACGTCTTAAATATCAATTTCTTTCAAGGCAACTTTGTTTAGTCTTCTTCAGGTCAATTCAGTGGACTATGTTTTGTCAGTGTTAACCTTTATATACTCAGTATTTAATGATTTTGTATATTTTTCTTGTTATGTTAAGATTACATATTACAGCAGCACAATGCATGTAGAAATACAGGCAGCTATGGCGTTGTGAATATTTACTCTGGTCCTGTTAAGATGTATGACGTGTTTTGTGTCTTTAAAAGGCTGATCAAGATATCTTGGTAAAAATCCTGAACTTCTGAACCATCATTCCTGATGATACACCCATCGTCAAACAATATATATTTTTTTACAATACACATAGCACGAAAAAGTGCTAAACATATTTCTGACATCAACAGACGCTCAAATATAGTTCTCGTTGATATAACAAACAGTATCCACAAGTGTTTTGCGTTGGTATCTCAACTTCGTGTTGATATGCTATCATATTGAATCACTTCCATGACCCAGGCAGATTCAAATGATATGTTGAAATATCATCAGAATCAACAACGTTTCCATTGATAAGCCTTTTGACTGGGCGTTGGGAGTTTGAGACCAGGATTCAGGTTATGAATGTAGAGATTTGTTGTACAGCTGTCAAATGTCAAGATGTGTGGATAATTGAAAATTGGTGAATGGGCAATGCAATCCCGTATCATTCTTTGCTAAATGTGGTTCTCATCTTGCAATATATCAAGACTGGTTGTACAAAACACGGTTTGCATGTATATTGTAGAATATTCAAGACTATCATTTGTAAACGACGGTTTATTCTTAGATGCCATCGATAGTGACATTCTTTGGAAGGCAAAAAATCTCTTCAAACATTTTGGAGAAATCTGTAAGGACTTCTTCTTCTCTTTCGATCCACAACGGGGTTTTGTGCCTCCGTATATTTTATCCATAGAGATGTTACATCGGTTCTTACAGAATTTCGTACGCTGTAAATACGCCGTAAAAATCGTTTATAGTTCTATTCATCTGTGTAGTTTAACTCCCCCAGGTTTAAGCGATCAAGCAGCTAGAAGCTTCATAAGGCAGCGTTATACCTGGCAGAGTTTTACCTGCTGGGCCAAAGTTAAATGTTTTATAACATAACACTCTGAATAGTGAAAGCTAACAAACAACGAAGCAGTTTAGTGATTGATGGCACTAGACTATACAGATTTTATTACATCACACATTTTCATGATGAATGTGCATCTGTAGTTACGTACCGTCGATTAATGCTTTAGTGCGGTCGTTATTTGCTTCCAGTCTTCCAGTACATCAAAGTTTGGATGGACATTTTTATAGGAAGTGTCTTAAGGTCAATTTATCAAATAAGAAGGAAAAGTTATAAATAACTAAATTCTTAGGAGTATTCAATGATAAAACAAAAGTATATATCATCACCGTCATATCTTACTTTAACTAATGTAAATTGTATCTTACCGCGGATTTATACCTCCCCATGGATAAAACTAATTTGAAAATATTTTGAAGCAACTTCAGTGCATCCCTTGTGTTTTGTACTGAAGAATGATAAGAGTTCTTCATGTACCTGTGATGAGTTTGTGATGGTACAAGGGCATCACGCTCTGCCGATCGTCCGGCCTAACGCCTCGGCCGGGATCCCCAGAGCGCCAGCAAAGCGCCTCGTGACGCTCGGGCTACTTCAGCAGGCTTATGAAAATGAAATCTCTGCGTACTTTGCCCTGGCTTTCAGACCTGCATCAATGAGCATGGGGTGCACAGGGTCCATGGGGTGCACAGGGTCCGAAGATCCAACGCGGCATTAAAGAGGGTTAGAAAAACTGTAGACAGCAGAGCTAGGCGTAGGTTACTCTGGGAGGTAAATAACGCGCTATTCACAGGTTTTGTGACAACAACGGTATCAAATACACTGATGTCAGTGTTTTAGGCCAAAACAAGCATTTGTCGAAGTTTAAAATAAATGCATCTGCCATGATGGCAACAGTATGCTGCTCTGGTATTCACTTGACTGCAAAGTACGCATAAACTCCACTAATGGTATTCCCAACGTTTCAGATGCAACAGCTAGTAGAGCAAGTGCTTCAATCTGCACCCCGGCGACTTACAATTGAATTACACGCTGTAAATATGGCTCTGTTGCTACTGCAGTGGCGCCACCTACCAAGTATCCATAGCAGTACAAAGTTAGACACAGTCTTTGCACTACAACTTTCCATGTCGAGGGTACTACCTGGTACATAAGTATAGTTTTGGGTGGCTGAGCTGTGGGTTTGTGTATCTGTTTGTCCGGGCAGGGCAGGTTGACAGCACGTAGTTGGGAGCAGATTTACAGGCTTAAATAACAGGAAGTCAAAGGTCTCAGAATCTGGTCAGGAGTTAGAGGTCGACATGGGGGTATTCAGGAAGTTGAGGATTGCACTGGAACACTTTAGACAGGAGTTTACAAATCAATTCATCTTTCTTGAACTTTAAGAGCACTTTAAAACAATATCTTATAAGCCACCCAACATTCAACAAGCTTAATTCTCTAAATATATTAGTTATTGTAGTTGCCATATTTTCTTGTTTTGAATCATTTAAGTGTTACTTAGCTTCTCCGTTACATAGTTATTTTTCTATAATTTTGTTTCAATTATTTAATTGTTACCTATTTAAAATTTGTTAATATTTTGCCTTGTTTGTCATTTCAAGTACTTAAGTTAATTTGTAATTATTATTTGTTATGTTATGTTATGTTGTGTTGTGTTAAGCAGAAGGGTTAGAATAAGCCTAACAGGCTTCCTCCCTTCTCCTGCACAGTGTTTTTATTTAATTTACTTCCTTTTATTATGTATTTTGTACAAAAACAATAAACACAATGCATACTTTCCGGAAGTCTGAAATTTCCTCTTTCTTGTTTTCCAGAGTCCATACCACCCGGTTATAAACCTCCTCCAATCAG
This sequence comes from Branchiostoma floridae x Branchiostoma japonicum, assembly GCA_013266295.2. NCBI lineage: Eukaryota > Metazoa > Chordata > Leptocardii > Amphioxiformes > Branchiostomatidae > Branchiostoma > Branchiostoma floridae x Branchiostoma japonicum. The sequence continues at coordinate 1,806,004 of CM023839.1, forward strand.
GACATCGAGATCATCCCTGCTGCACGACGATGTCACGGTACGCTCTACTCTGTCCAGTTTGCCCACATACTCAACGAAGCTCCCGACTTTGGCGCCATTCGACTTCTGGAACGTGGCCTCCGTCATAGATCTCGCGAGATTGTCCGCAGACGAGATGAGAGAAGAGGAGAAGAGAAGAGGAAGGGGGAGGGGCAAAGGCAGAGCTAGGGGGAGGGGAAGACCACGGGGTCGTGGGCGATACGCTTACAAGGGAATCGCCGACTACTGCTGTAGAAAAGGCTGCAGCCCGCGGCAGCTGGCGGTAGTCTGTTAAAGAGATGTAGGAAGGATTAAGGAGTACTGGAAAAGAAGACTTAAACATTCAGATGTACTGGATATATGGGGAAAATTATCGGGAAAGTAACAAAAACACGTAGGACCACAGGATTTAGTGCTAAAGTTCAAACGAAGATGTGATGAAGTATTTAGGTAGCATGGTCGGAAGACTGCACCAGATTCGTACCTTTGTTCCCACAGAGGTTGTAGTTATATATTTTCAAAGTAAGGTAGGCAGGATTCTACCATCTACTAGACTATACACTGTGGCCAAGAATCTAGGTTAGAAGGGGATATAGCCAAAGGCAGAGAAGTATTGATTCATTACCCAACACTTTTTTCTTAGTCAAGATCAAGCTTTTGTGCAAATGTTTGATTCTCTAGCAGACATTGGTCATCTGCTATCACTAAATGCTGTGGCCAGACAACGTGGCAATAACATATCATATCCGATGAACTATTTAATAAGGAAACATTAAAGTACCAGGCGTCAGCTACAAACGATGGGTCAAAGCCATAAGCTGTACTTCGCATGTAACGTAATGAAACATAAGATGTGTATTTATAGTAATGTCCTACATATGACGTACAAACCCATAAGAGAAAAAAAGTACACGTTGCTACCATTTGCTATCTCTTCTGAGAAAGAACATTGGTAAACAACTTGAGAGAAATAGAGCTCGTTGTATTAGTTTAATACATTTGAGTTGTCCTTACAAAGATACTGGACTAGAGCAGAATAAAGAAGAAATATTTGGTTCTGATTCACCGCACTTCACTTTAGATTGGGATGATAAACTATATAATCATGCATGGTATGTGATGATGAGATATTCTATGTACCCAAGACTATATTCTTTGTAACGTTGCTCGTCTCGTTGTAGCTTCATCACGTGTAATAGCTAACAGGAATCCTCTTTAACACCCTCCAGTATACTTTGGGACTCACCTGCAACCTAAAACCCAAATAGCTTAACATAACATACATGTATGTTAGGTAAAAATGAGGTAAAGAATACGTAGCAGCCATTGATGACCCCCTAGGGATTAGTCCAATTCCCCAGAATTCCCCAGAATTCTGGCTCAGGTTCGCAGAATTCCTCATTTTACCTAACATATGTGATATTAAGCTATTTGGGTTTTAGGTTGCTGAGATGTTTGAGGTGAGTCCCAAATTATACTGGAAGTCCCAAATTATACTGGAGGGTGTTTTTTACACCTTCTTCCCACTGGAGGCTGCAACCGCTGAGCGCCCAAATATTTGACAGGTTGCTCAAAGAAATTTCATAGAAAAATAACAGTTTATTTACATTTCATGTATTGTGTTGTCTTTTAAATCATACTCATATATTTTGCATCATACTTCAAGTACAAATTCAAGGGTCACAAATACAATTTTGGGAGCTCACTGCATAAGCGTTTGCCGCCTAGTAGAAGGGGTCCCTTAATAATCATGATGTTAACCAAAGCAATATCTATTTACATTGTCATACCGATCTGATATTCAAATAAATCCTCAATCCTTAGATGTGAAAATATTCATATATAATTTAGGACTTTATGAACAGTCAACAGCGAAAGCAGTTTTAGTTGAGTAATTTTTAATAGTTATTTTGAGCACATATGATGATATTTTATTGCAAAATACGTTGGGGGAAATTGTTTTTTCACACAAGCAATTTAACAGTATACTGTAGTTTCAACACTCCACAATTAACAGTATTATCTTTATTTTCTCGAAGAAACTTTAAGATAGACATGATTTCTTTAACTATTTCCACATTGTAATTTCCTATATTATTTGGAACAAGTACTGTTCTGGTTGAAATAATTGACCTGGGTCCTATCTTTAGAGCCAGCTCTTTTCTGGTACAAACTGTAATTGTAAAGTAGGTTCCAATGTTATTGTGACAAAATAGGGAATAAACATACATATATGAAGAAAGAACTGTTACGGACCAAAATATATATCACTCTGCTTGCAAACTCAGATTCTGCATTTAATGTTAGTTTAATCTGTTCATGGTAGATCTAAGGTGGAATCGCTGGAATCCGTTGAACATATGTTAATGATTACAATTAAGCTTTCAAACATAGTGGAAATGTGTAGACGGAACTTACAAACTATTCTCAATGTAGGAAAATAGTTCTTCTGATATCCCTTACTGAGTATGTATATATTTTATCTGTGGTAACCTAAATCAGAGCCGGCTCGCCTGTGAGCCGAGACTGTCCATGGTGTTGCAGCTGATGAACAAAAGCAATGAAACCGAGACAACCGATAAAACGTAATAAGGATCAAAGAAAGCCACTGAAAGATTAAAGAGATTAATTGAAAACTGAGCAGAGTGCTTACATCCTTGACTCCTCATCTTGTTTATCTACTGACTAAGTTAAAGACATGCTAGAGTCATCATTACAATGATGTTGGGTATCAAAGAGAAGAGAAAGTCGGCACACGTGGTAATTGTTACGTTGTCAATTATTATAATTTATGTTTGTTAACATATACCACATAAAGTATATATACATGTATATGAATAGCAAATACGGGGTCTCCAAGGCTTCTAACAAAGTGTGCGAAAAGTAGTCTGACAAATCCATTGTCACCTTTTCGTAAACTACATCCATATTTAAGTGAGCAGGCTCACATATCACATCAAAAAACGTACATGTGTAATAAATGGCACCTACGTCAGATATGCCATCACAGTATAGCTGGAATTACAATTGCAAATACAATGTAGTGCTAGTGCCAAACGAAAGGGAGCATTTTACCGATATCCCAGCTAGGATTGAGCGAGTAATTGAATGATATGATTAAAGATAAATGTCTCTTATACGCCTATCAACTTTGAAACTAATCAAAGGCTGTGTAATTCAAATGCATGCCTACTCCATTTTCCTGCATGCTGTCTACACACACACACACATTCACACATTGGGTAACGTAAATGTAAAATGTGAGGAATAATGTCAGTTGCATACACGAAATCTGCAATAGAAAACAGTAAAAATCATTAGCAGTGACGGACGAAGTGTTAATTATCATTTGATTTGGTTGCTGATCTGGCCAAGCAGACAGTGCTACCTAATTATAAACAGAAAAAAATGTCAGGCTAACTCGTCAATAGCATTTATTTATTGAGGTTTACAACGTTTGTGGAAGGATTGAAAAACAGGTCTATCTGTTGTTGTTTTTTTAAGATGTCAAACCGGAGACCAGACTGCAAGGTTTGGACCACTTAAACACCGGGATGGACCCCTACTATTTTCGATAAGTGTGTTGGGATCTTTAACGTGCTACAAATCACCCGGGCGGAGGCCTGGCGAACCCCCGTCTCGTATAAGCCACATGGTGATTAACATCATCACCAGGAGTCCAGGAAGAATAGTGTGTGAATTGACACACTAATGGAGATCCTTGCTAACCTAACCTAAACTAACCTAACCTGACGTGCTCGAGGCCAGAACTAGATTCCAAGTCATCAACTCTAACCACGGAGCCTTGCCACCATTGTCAATTTACATTACACATAATTTTGTGGAGGGTGGTGTAGATGTGCCCACGCCTTGTGTCCCTATTAAACGGGAAGAAAGGTCTGGTGGAAAGAGATATGGTAGTCTCGGTGATTTGCGAGTCTTAAAGTCACGGTCCAGTGCTCTCTAAATTGCTAGGACTAGGGATTTAGACATATTATTGTAATAATCATGGTAAACCCTACCGTCAGTCAAAGCACAAAAACAGGAAGCCAGCAGCTGGAGATCAGTTTCGCCCGGCAATTTGCCTTAAATCTTTAATCATACCCCAAACACAGTCTTCTTGTTAGGTGTACTGTGGAAACTATCATTACGAAGTAACAATGAAATGGTTGTTTGGGGTTGAAGGTCCAAGGTGACAAACCATTGTAGGCTACACAGTCCTGCTGTTTTAGTTTTGTTACATCATGCAGCCAGGAGCAGAATTCACCTGTGACAACTGCAACAAAGTCTGCTGCTTCAGAATTGGACTTTATAGCCACAGCCGGCGCTGTCACTTAACCAAGAACTGATCCATGGCGCGAACTCCATATGTGGGGTCATGTGGCGTAACGACAGAGCGTTCGGCTCGGAACCAAGAGGTCCCGTGTTCGAATCCTGTCATGCCACCGATCTTGTGCCCTTGGGAAAGGCACTTTACACGACTTTCCTCACTTGGCTCAGGTGAAAATTAGTATGTCTATTGTCCGTTCATGAGTTTGTCCTTTGCGTTGGTGGCGGCATTAAAATAAGTTGACTAAACTTGAGTGTGCCGCCACCATGTCTTGTGATAAAATGTTGGAATAAAAAATAAAAAAAAACTCCATTGTCTCTCAAGACAGAAGGATGCCAACAGAGAACAGAACAGCAAAGAGAGGTGTAAATTGTCATTACGCAGTAACAATTAAAATGATGCTTGTGTTTGTTGTTCTATGGTAACCCATTCACTGCAATCACATCTTTTACACATTCTGCCATTCACATTGTGTTCTATCTGTCTTTATCCTCATTGGAAGAGAGAACATTTGTTTGTTTTTACCTTTGTTTATTCATGCAGGCCGTTTTTCATCGAGGTCATGAGGGAACAGGTAAGGGTCAAACAAAATAATTTATATATTTTGAAGTTCGTAGAGCAATTACAAAAATGAGAATTTGTAGTCATAAACTGAATTTAGAACTAGGAATATATAAAAAAAATCCCCACTATATGATGTAAAACGTACAGAGCTGTTCAACCTTCTTTCAGCATGCTCAACGGAATTTGTCACATTACATGCTATAGATAAATTTACTTTCATTCTAGAAGGTAGTAACCCTTACTGTGTACAAATAGGTAAATATATCAAAGAATGTCTACAACTTAGGTCAAGTAGTATAAGTTGATTCATATATTGTATAGTACGTAGATCAATTCTTTTGTAATCACGTGTCTGTCTGTATGTCTAGACCTTACGAAAGTAGCTGTACTTTTGTTGTGTCAATAAAGTTCTTCTATAACAAAGATAAACCATGACATGCCACCGACCTTGTGCCCTTTGGAAAGGCACTTTACACGACTTTCCTCACTTGACTCAGGTGTAAATGAGTATTATGTGTTAGGTGTGCACGCTACCAGCATATTTGCTGCCTAATGCACACTTTGTATTGTCATGTTACAATTTCTGAACAAAACAAAAAAAGATAAATCATACATAACATGAACCTTATACGTCACACCTTCCTACTCACTACATGTAGCTTAAACTTAGTCACTCCTACGTCTGGTGACGCATGAGGGCCCCACGCCGTTCCATCAGTTCTAGTTGTTCAAAATTTTGGCATACACCATTTTAAAATTGTGTAAAATGGGACTCTTTTCTGCTATTTTCAGACAAAAAATGTACATTTTTGGCTCCTATGACCTGCTATTGAAATCAAATGACCTGATATTTGGTAAAACAGAACAGAACTTTATTCACCTAGCTGGCATACACTGCTTTCAAATGGTGTAAAATGGGACTTTAAAATGGGAAGGAAATGGCTCAAATATGCTGTATTTGCTCCGTTTATCATTGAGGTCATGAGTCAAAATGATAATTATATAACAAAGATAAATATATATAACAAGAACGTATACGTCATACCTTCCTACTCAGTCACTCCTACGTCTGGTGACGCATGCGGGCCCCACGCCGTTCCATCAGCACTTGTTGATGATGAAGCCAATCTGATGGCGGCACCCCAGCCTCTTCCGGAAAAGTGTTCCGGGAAAATGTGGGTCTTTTCCACAGTCTGGCGCCACCACACACCGGGACGTGCTCGTTTTCTGCAGTTTCATCTGCGTGGGTTCTGGCTGATGAAGAGTTGGTTTACTCTGCCTATTAACGTGATTAGCAGTTTAGATGTCATTTGCATAGCCTACATAGAAGGCTCTTCCTGGCTGCACCATTTTTTTTTTGGTGGGGGTTCTTATGAGTTGTTGTTTGGTGAGTTGATTCTACTAGTAGTTTATCAGTAAGTTTTCTGCTACTCTTGACTGGACGGCTGTCAGATACCCGATAGCAATCTAGCAATCGAAAAACAAACAAACTAACGAGAATTCACTATATGATAAGCTACAGCCATATGGATGCAATCTTTTACAATGCAACAATTGTAACCTGTTCATTTGTAGCCACGTCCGTCGATTTGGTCCACTTTGCATAAAAAAGACCAAAATATTAGCATGTAAGCAACCACAACAAGAAGTTTTAAAACGACAGATTTACTTGACAATGACACATCCACGGGAACATTTAACTAACAGTCAAACGTTAGTGTCGCGCATTGCTGCCAACAACTGTATGTAGAGTGACTAGGCAATTTCATTTTTAAAAAATATTAAATTTTCTCATTGACTATGTATATGCATTCCTAATTTGAATTCTATCTCAACGTTCAACCTTAAGTTTCTAGATGTAGTCACGATAAGACAAAATGCTAAATATCATGGCGATCTCTTCACAGCTTTCTTAGATATTTTGCTAAAATCTGCAGACTCACAAACATCAAAGTCATACCTACATTTCCTGAGGTTGCACACGTGGGTTACAATTGTATTCCCCATAATACACGACGTGGGAAACATGAAACAGACCGCCGAAAGAACCGTAAAAGATGAAAGACGCATTCATCTGATCTTACAATCGGGTTAAGAACAAACTTATTAAAACAACCGAATAATTTCGAATCTTGTCCATCCTCTATCAAAATTTGTAACGAGCCTTAATTCTGTATAATATACATCAGGAAAGCCTGGATGTACACATCAAACGTATCTATTTTACTGAGTCCCAAAGACATGATAGCAGGATGTGTCTTTGGAAATTAAACAGGAGTTTCCTTCCCACTCTTAACAACAGGGATTTTCGGGAACGACGTGATTATGTTAGAGCTACTCTCTCATCTTCGCGTTTCACGCCATAAACTGGACACAGAAGACGTCATCGCTATCCGTTAGCCGGTGGGAGATACTCTTCCGTCCGGGAGGTAGTTAAGGTTTAAGCTGGAGCAACAACCAGTGATAACAGAGTGGCTCCACAACAGTTGGTTTTTGTGGAACCAAACTGCCTATTAGTCTCTACGACTACGGCTGTTAAACGTGGAATATTGGAGAGAGAAATGGTCAATGTCCGGCCTCTGTTCTTTCTCTATTAGCAGTACTGTTAACAATACTGTTAACAAGCCCTTGCCATCTTGGTGGTAGATGCAATGACAAAGTGTAAATACATGTACTTGGAACCTAGATTTAGACCTAAGACATCTGGCCTCTCAGCACAATTTGTAGTCTTACCATATTGTAGTTAAGTTACGTTTAGCAGTGGGTGTATATAGATAAATGTGTAGCTTGGTTTAGTGTATGTATGTGTAACACGACTCCAGGAAGACTAGTATGTATAGATATTCTGTACAAACTAATGGAGATCGATTAAAGAAACAAATACAAGTAATAAAGATGAAGCGGGTTTTGGCTGCCCGATTGCCACTTCCTTGTGGATAAAAGAAGGTGTCAACTGCAAACATTTTGAAAAGCTGATGACAAATTGAATGCCTCCTGAATTAAGACAGATCTGTTTGAAAAATTTCCTGAAATCCTTTTTTTTGTCCTGGTTACAAGAGGAAGTGTCTTCGATTCTGCAGTCTTTTGATTTGAATAGAATTTATGTGCTACTGCAGCAAAATTATACATATTTGCTTTCACACTTTAGGTCCAATTCAAACCTTTCCAATAATCACATTTTTCCTCAATTTCTTGGATAATTGGTGTAATAATCCAGTTTCATCCGGTGGTTCACCGATCACTTCGCCCCAGGTAAAATAAGAGCCGCGTCACCACCCATCCATTTATTTTTAATACCCAATTAACCCTCGAGTAAAGCAGTTATTAACCATCGCGTGGGCTCAGGCAAATGACAAGAACCAACTTTCCTGTCCTCCAACCAGAGGTCCGCTCCCCGTAGATATTAATGCGGTTCCGTCTCCTATAAGAAGGCCCTGCGCACCAGTTGAGTCACTGGAGAACAGGAGAATCGCCACGACAGTCATGAAGACCGACAGAACCCAGACCGCATCGCTCGTGGTTTTTCTTGTCTTGTTTCTGCTGGTGGAGACGTCAGAAGGAGGGAAGGTGACCTGGCTGGTGCCGGGGGAGAGGGGAACAGGCCAGGTTCTCGGCGATGACTACAAGATCGTCATGGAGCCAGAGGACAAAAACAGCGATGAGGAGGTGCGTATGTGAGACTTGTTTCGTCAAGCAGTAACCAATTGTCAAATATCAGCACTTGTAAACATGCATGTGTTGGCTTTTTAATAGATTTCTGGTTGTTATCCTATATCTTGGTAACTCTGCCTCCAATAGGAAACAGGCTTTCTGTCTCTATTGTTCTACTCTCCAAGCAGAGGTAGGGTTTTGGGCTTATTTTTGGCGTGTTTTTAGGCTTTTTTATCGGGCTTTCTTTTTTCACTGATTTTTTTTTTCAAAAAAAAATTCAGTGAAAAAAGAAAGCCCGATAAAAAAGCCTAAAAACACGCCAAAAATAAGCCCAAAACCCTACCTCTGCTTGGAGAGTACTATTGTTCATGACGGGAATAAAATATTTAAAGAAAATCTTTACTAAGCTTATATATAAGATAAAGCACCATGCACGTGCAACTGCTACAGTGAGACAGATGAGGAACAGCAACACGTTAACCTTGCTAAAAGCTAGGATTCAAACGATTGAAAAAGTCTCTTTTTTACACTGTGTTGTACGACTCTATAATAATGATACTAGAGCACAATTAATGGGTGCATTAGCCAATCCCTGCTTTTGTATAATTTGTGTCGAATTGAATAAATTGAAATTGAAATGTTGTTTACTATACTGTGTATTAAAAAAATATGTTCGAACATAGAAATGACGGGGAAAAAACTTCTAATATTGATAATCTTGTATTTGACAGTTGCAGCTTTTGGGAGCCTACAACATTCTAAGGAACGTTCTGGGTCACAGGTGGGCCACACGGCGGAGGCAGCAGGCCATGAAGCGAGGTGAGTTGAAAGCCTGCATCTCTGAGACGTTAACAAAATCAGACCTTTGACATTCATGAACATTTTTGCAGGCCTTTTCCCGAACGACCCTAGCCTGTTTTTATTCACAAGGCCATAAAAGTTCCGATATGACATCTGAATTTAAAAAGTAATTTCACGCATTTTCAGAAGGAAAAGTAAACCGGGTGAAATCCCTACCCACTGATCATATTTTGTTCATGATCAGCACTTAAATCAGAAACACAACATTATCCCAGGCCTTACATAAAAGCACAACATTTACCTTGGACAGCATCACTTCTGTAAATGTGAAGTAATACGCAAAATGCTATGGTTGATCTGTACAGCACAGTGATAATGCAGTTACTCGGCACCAGACATGCTAGTAACGTTGTTAAGGCTTTGATGTTTTTATACTTCTTTGCCGGGAGAGTTTCTGTAATACAGTTTCTTATAGGCTCTTTGATGAGGCTTACGGGAGTTTGTGTAGGTGTTTATATAAGACTAACATGCATGGGGACATAAGAAGCTAGTCTCAGTTTGCAGCTAAACTATAACTTAGCCCAAGCCACCAACAGCACATGTGCATCTCGACACAAACCAATACAGATTTTACGAACACATATCATTTTACGCTATAGATAAACACTTAGTAAAATCATCTTTCCTACGTAAAAGTCGTGGGGGATTAAACGAAACCACTTTAGTGGCCAGCAACATAACATCATTAACCACCAACACATCAATCAGCAGTAACCATGTTCCCCATTCACATAAAAGTAAATTAGGTGTTTAGCATACATGTGGAGAAAAGATACTTTGGACATGTCTAACCAAAAAAAACCGTACACACGTAGCTCAGCTTTAGTTAGATCGACGTGGCAGTTGTTTCATCTCCTTTATCAACCAGTTCTCTCTCTCTCTCTCTCTCTCTCTATTTTGTCATAAGTTACAGAAAATTCGGTTAAACATTCAATCATTGACAGTACAACTTCTACTAGTGGCCACTTGTGCACAATTTTACCCACTGACTATTGTGGCCTATCTACTGATCCTATCTGTAAAAACCTTGAGTTCTTAACCAAATGCCAAGACGTTAATTGCTTACTATTGAATGGAACTGCACTCTTTGGAGTACCCCCAATTTTTACCATTGGCCCAAACATTAAAAATCGCGAGTGTGTACAGAGATTCTAACTCTAACCGCAAGAACACCTGACCGCCTTGCTGATCTGAACAGCACATGTTTCTCTAACACGAAACTGTCCTTTCTATGACGCACCATCCTGTAGCGAACGCAATGAAGTCGTTAAAATGAACACACATGGATTTACCAGGACATAATTGAGCAGAACACCCAGGGGGTTGCCAGGACTTCAAACCAGTCATAATTGAGCAGAACTACTTCTCAGTTTGACATCGTTGTTATCGTCCCCAATACACCGGGATTGCACTTCAAACGTACAACTAAAACATCAAAGGTTTATGGTGTCTTCGACTTGTTACGAGCGTTTTACTTTCTGGCGTGGGCGTCTTATGTGCAACTTCAGGTTGAACGGTTAGCTACTGCCAACTAACGTGCTTTACACAAAGCTATGTATGAATTTGAAATACGTTTAGATAGAAGATAAATGCTCAACAGAAATATGCAATTTTGATAACTAGCAACTATGATATTCCTTCTCACATTTCGCCATCAAGCAGCATTTTCCTCTACATAGTTGATAGATATGAAAAGTATGTTGATAAATTATGTTCGTGGTTTGCCCTGCAGGGCACATTGAAAAACTCCAGCAGGTGATAAGTTTCCCCCTGGTGAAAAAAACAAACAAACAAATAAACAAACAAACAAACAATTGACATCAAAGAGTAAAACCAAAAGACATGAGCTTTCCTTTATCCCAAGATCTCTAAAACTGTACTATGGCAGCTGATTGTTCTCTACTGGTTGTGTTAATGTGAAATATTTTTATCGACTCTACATTGAGACATATCTTTCGTCGGTGTACAGCATTTGAACCTGATAATTAATTTGTATTTTAAATTTGTTATGTGCCATGTTGTATTCTTTGTATTTTGTGTTTGCACATTTCATATAAAATTTTAATTTAACATATCAATGCCAATATCAATAAAGTTGAATCTTTAAACAAATGTCACTGTCTTGTTTCAGGGTGTGCTGTATTCCGAGGCGGCATCCAGGCGTGCCTCAAGGCATACGAGACAAGAGGAAGGTGGCCGACCAACGAGAGCCCATAGGACGTCAACAGGAGCGCTCATGACGCATTGTGGTCGTCAGGAAACAGAGACGTTAGCATTCCAAAGGCCTGGAATGCACGCTGTACCTCTAGAAGAACTAAAAGATGGTTTTTACGGCATGATTAGGTCGTTTTATGAAATGTAGAGTTTTAGTCATTAAGTCAGAACTACTAGACTAGGGAAAAATGCTGCCAGGGAAAAGGCTGCATGTAAATCAAGGACACATATCAGGAATACTTTAAAGATAAAGACTTGTTTTACCCTAGCGTGTTACCGTAGAGCTTCAGAATGTACGAGTTGATGAACTTATTAAAGTTGCAACGTTTTCTGTATCTGAGAGTCATGCATTTGTTGACGTGGTTTGATGATAAGAAGTATTTGTTTTAGTTTATAGTTTTAATTGCCTAGTAACCAACACCATACTTAGAAAGAATAACAGATATCCAAATAGAAAGAAAATACCTTCAATTCTAACACGTCTTACAATAAAGAATTACACAACTACAAGCATCATAAATAGTTATACAAAAAATATTTCAGACAAAATCTTCAAAGGAAGGGTAAAGAAATACCATCAATGGTTACCAAATCCGCCAATGATTACAAAATTGATCAAATACTTGTTAATCCCAAGCAACTGCGAACTTCATTCCAAATTAATGTCCCAAGGCAGGTTACAACCAGACAAACAGTAACATACCAATACTTTGCAGAAGAAATCGAGCGATAGAGAAATAACTTAAACCCTACCAACCTTTTTGTAAAAACGATACACAGGAACAACTGTCAAAACTTTTCTACTACACTTGTTGAGTTAAACCTTACCAAAGACAGTTTGGGTCCATAATAACCCACATGTTTTATCCTTGTGTTGATCCGCACAGGTGGGAGGAACAGATAGACCTCCTGTGGCAGGTCCATCCATTTCATGTAATCTCTTAGGCACACAATCTTCATTTATGTCTCCCACACTTCACAGTAAAAGACAACATAATGAGCGGACTAGTAAACGGTATTTTCCCGTAGTGGGTGATCTGCAAATTTGAGTAGATTTAGGATGATTGCACAAGGGAGTCACTGATCCGATTACACATGTTTAAGTAAAGGAAACCATAAAGGAAATAGTCGTCTCGGGAGTTGTAGCGCTGATAGTGCACCTATATGGTTCATGAGGCTGCCGACGGACTGCCATACTCAGTAACTGACTGCGCAGACAACAAGAACAGAACAAACCCATTCATTGACCTTTAACGTCATGTGTAAATATTACCCCATAGCTACCATCCCTATACTAAACCTCAACAATAGGGGGAGGAGAGGGGGTCATGTGGCGTGACGACAGAGCGTTCGGCTCGGAACCAAGAGGTCCTGAGTTCGAATCCTGCCTGCCAAGCCACCGATCCTGTGCCCTTACGAAAGGCACTTTCCACTTTACACGACTTTCCTCACTTGACTCCGGTGAAAATGAGTGGCTATTGACCGTTCATGCGTTTGTCCTCTGCGTTAGTGCACGTTGCGGCATTATATTAAACCTTACCAAAATGAATAAACTCAACAATAAAATCCAATTGCCGTCTAGCGGGAAGGAGATCTTACTGAATATCCTAGATTCAATACTTTTTGCTTTAAAAAAGGGACAATTCAATTTTGACAGGAAATACGTACTCCAAAGATTCTTTCAGGAAAAAGAAAGAACGCAGTAATTGAATAAGAAGAATGAAAGGGCTCCCCACGTCATGGTGAGGAACGTGCACGTGCGAGAAAGGAACCTGTTACCAGATGAAAGGCTGACATCAAAACAAGCATGTATGTGTGGGAATAATACAATTTCACATAGGCCTTAACTTTCTTTTCATCCTAAGTACACAATATTTGATTGGAATATGCTTCAGGTCAGAGTATATATTGAATCAGGCCTACACACCAGGCTATGAGGGATGTACTTGTTTTCACCGTGGGCCAACTTTAGTATGTGTAACGTTCACTGATTCCACGGTTTCCGACAAAAAAAATTATACCTTCTTCTCCAGCTAACCAACATTTGCATATTAAGGACATGTATCTGAAATGTGTGTTTCAAATTGATTCCGTCGTCACTCAGTCTTTGTCCTGTCATTTGTATTGATGTCTTCTCTGAATAACAAAAAATTGTTTCAAGTGATTTCCAAGTAATAACGTTCCTTCATTTTCTGATCTCTGATTCGGTTTCTGATAATGACATATCTTTCTACTGCTTGACGACTTCACACGTTAACCAATATTTACATATCAAAAACAACGACGTCCTTTCAAAATGCGTCTGATGTCTTTCAGGCAATCTGGGTAGGATGGGGGTCTGCTTTTTTTGCTGAGTGTCAAAGTGTTTACAGGTACACAAACCTTTCAAAACCTTTTTCCTTCTTGTTTTGGCAATGCGTGGTTTTCCTTTAGACAGAAGATACCGCTGAAGATAACTCACACAACGCAAGCTGCTATTAAGGGGAAATTACCTTCCGTTACATACAAGCTGCAGTCAAACACGCCACCTGGTGGATTCATGCTGTAGTGTATAGCCGGTATAACCGCCACTCGCTCGGCGTAACACACCAGCTTCTGTATCTGTATAGCCGGTATAACCGTCCCTCGCTCGGCGTAACACACCAGCTTCTGTATCTGTATCTGTATAGCCGGTATAACCGTCCCTCGGCGTAACACACCAGCTTCTGTATCTGTATCTGTATCTGTCACTGCACGAAAAGTTGGATTTACCAATGGTAGTAAATGCCAGTAAAGTCGGGTAATGTTTATTTTGTAACCAGCACCGGACTTCACAATGTTAGTAGATAAAAGTTAAGTCCAGTAATTTCATTTACTACCGTTGTTAAGTCCGAAATTACCGGACATGACTTTTATTTATTATCATTGTAAAGTCCGGTATTATTTACAAGAAATGAAGAAAGGGAATCGCCTGAAAAAATCAGAAAAAAAAATTAAGCCTCCCTAACATATGTTGCATAGCACCAAGGACGTGAATCATGTTTCAAACATATGTTGGGACCAGAAGGACAAGGGTTGTTAATTATAGATATCCTGAACTTTCTTTAGACTTCAACGTAGACGGTCCAAATGGAAACATAACGACTTAATATGGAGATTTGCTGACGTACCAAGGCGCCATCAAATTTTATTCTACTTTCCACATTTTTGTTGCACTAGCGCGCCACCTTTGAACCATGGGTCAGCGGGGTTATCCAAAAGGTCATCATCACAGTGACGTCAGATCTCGTGAGACCTGGCGGTAGATGATGAAGATGAGATAAAGATGCAAGAAACTATTTCCAACGGGAGGTTGACGCCCTGAGGCAAGGACGATGGCGTCATCAAGAGTTGGAAGATCTCATTCGGTTTTCTAAGAGAAACCCTGATTCAATATTAGAACAAAATCTCAGCTGTGTTTGCCGAAAATGGACTACAAATTGAATGTTAATGTTTTTTTAATCGATCAAATACAAGAAAAATAAACTTTGTCAAAAATCCATGTAGTGAGTTGATTTTTCTTAACATTAAAAAAGATGTCCAAACTTAAGTGCAGACCTCGTCGTTATTACCTTTTTAATAATCGGAAGCTTGCTGCCCGATGTGCCATCAGGCACAGGAGGAACTAAGGTCTAAGGTCTAAGGTAAGGATCACTATACAAGTTGTACTGTAAACTGCCATGTAGTAGTTCCAGCCAGAAGAAAGTTCACACACATAAAAAAGGTAAAAGTAAGTACCTAAAATGATAGCACTGGTTCCTTTTATCTCACACTGTTCACGTAATTAATGGCGTCTTATCATTTGTCCATCTCACGTATATCAGTTCTACTCAACATGTCAACAAAGATCAAAGACCGAGGTCATTCGGAATGGTCTGTCTCCCAGCCTGCGTGCTACAGCTCACTTACACATATTTATAAAATCTTGCCCCGATGAACTCACTCACTTCTTGGCCGGCCTTGGCGCAGGTAAGATGTCTAGTTTACAACTTTTTGCCGGGTATTTAATGTAGCAGCATTTTCATGTGATTTCTGCCCGATATTATGAATCATTGTTATTGCCTTACACCTTTGTGGCTGTAATCTAGCAGTATACAATACGTAGTAGAAACGGGACAAACTTTTCGGAGTAAAAACTACTGAAGATCAGGAATTTTTTTCCATAGATCATTGTGGAGCCTGTCCGCAGAAGAAATATTTAGCAATACACCAAAAGATTAATCGTTATTTTGTCTGGATTTTTGCCTATAATGTTCATCATTTTTCAATGAGACTGTCCGGAATGAACTGGTGGCTCGATAGCGTCATCATTTTTTACTTGGATTTTTGTTGTTTTTACTGTAGATGTTATTCCTAGCAGTTCCGCACTCTGTGGAAGTGTGCTGTTGTGTATTAAAGAGGGAGGAAGGTTAGTACACATTATTGTAAACAAACGAGACATTGAGCCCTAATGATAGAAATCATTTGCATTGACAGAAAGGGCACTAACATTGTATATATTTTTTTATTAGCTGGGAGCTTTCATGAATATACCATTTTGCAGAACGTGGTTGCACCAACATATCCCTTGGTAAAGTATATCTGGCACTGGTAAAATGCATACTAAAATGATCTCTCAAGCTGTTTCTACCAATTGTCTTTCAGTTTTGAGGTTGTATATTATTTCATATATGAAGAACCCAAACACTTCAATGGCTTAAATAGACTGAAATAAATGTTATTAAGTAAAAGTTGTTAACCCACTTTTATTTATCTGTGTATTTAATTTTCTCTGTGTTCACCCACGCTGTATACCTTTATCTATTTTGATTGCAGTTAATCCTAGGCAATGGATATGCAATAAAGTAATTATTATCAATTTATTGATTGATTGATCATGTTTCAATCAATGGCTGTGTTTGATGTAGAAAATGGGATCATGTAACTGCCCACGCGTAGATTACTCTCCCACAGAGCAAAACTATGCTAAACAATATCTATAAATTACGTCATGTATCCCGATAATCATAAGGTATTAAGTATTGATTTGATTCGATTTATTAGGATGTATAAAATTACATTTAATTTCATTTATTTTATCATTATTTCTATCATTAAATATACATACAGCTAGGACTGCCCAACTAGCCGGAGGCTATTATATATATAAAGGGCTAGTCCTAGTAACTGGACAATATACAATAAGAACGGTTACAATGCTCATTCAAATGCGTCAACAAGGTATCAAGTATTAAAAAAGGATTTAAAAAAAGGAAAATATTTCCCCGTTTCACTGTAGTTGAGTTATTTGAATATGACTTAGTTTGGAGAGTCTGAACATTAGATATCGGGAAGGTATTCTAACCTCATGCCCTTTGAGGGCTCTCAAAACATGGTAATTTCCCTGGACACGAAATGGACAGTATTTGATCTCTACAAGCTTTGCCCCCAGTTAGATCTTTAAAAAATAGTTTTAAAAGAACTAAACTGCTTCTGGAATCATCAAAAAGGCAGAACTACATAATTATGTTTTCTTGTAATGGCAGGTGGGCCATACCTTTTCATGAGTTTAAAATGTTTTATATCAAGTAAGTATTTCTTTTGTAACATCTATCTTCGGATGTCACTCTTTTTAAAACAAGTTTTCATAGAAAACCGGAACACAAGTGAAACCATGTCGCAGATTTGCCTGAGCAATCTTTCATTTCATTGCTCTTAAAACTCCCGGATCATGCTCGATATTAGATGAAATGTAGTTGGTAAGAACAATTCGAACATTACATCAAATTGTGTATTTGTTTGTTCATTTGACAGATCTCCATTAGTGAGTACAATGTATACACTGAGAACTCTGTAAAACATATTAACACAAAGCATAACATACACTTACAAAAAACTCAAATAGGAGAATGAGAGGTCGGAGTCATCATAATTATATACAAGTATATACATAGGTCATCGTGCTACCACCAATACTGCAAGGGTCTGTTTGTGTATGTATGTGTTTTCAGCCGGTTCTTGATGTATTTTTTGAACGCTGATGGGGCAGATGATTTGATATGGTGGGAAAGTGCTGTATGATTTTATGCCTACGCCTGTATATCTCTACCAGCCTCTACAATGCATGGGACAGATAACTATCCCTGCTTCAAGTTCAAGGTCCATTCGGTACGCCAGGAGGAGGAAATCACCGTTCCCCGGTTACCAGTTTCAGGTTGGGAAGAATCTACCAGGTTTATCTCTGGAGAAGCAACACAGTGTCACTTATGCTAAAAGCTATGGTTGTGGTTTCTTTTCACATAATGGCTTTAGCTGGATAGAGTAAGGTAACTGTTTCATTTTATTTATATCTATTAGAGATTCGACGATTTTAATGAAAAATATTACATTTTTGTTATTTTCAACAGAAAAAAGACACCCTAACTACACTGTCCTGTAGGTCATTTCTACTATTTTCTTCTTATCGTGGCTAAATTTACTTGTCCCGAATACACTCAATCCTTGTTATTCTTTCTAAAACCTTTCAAAGCTGTTTGAGGTAGTTTGTGATCTTTAGCTATGACGTTTTGCCCCATTACCAATAACACAGCCACACCCAGCTAATCAGCCCTGGCCAAAAGGCCACACTTGTAATGTTCATTTAGCTATCGCAAATGACGTTCAGGAAATGGATAGAATTACATCTGATCTTTTCTGTAATCACAACCCGCCCTGCCATCCGTTGGTTAACCAAGCAAGCGTCGTGCGCGTCGGTAACAATCTTGAAATAACCAGTAATTGTTCGCCTTTGTTGGGATAACGACGAAATGACACGGCTCGGCTATTACGGACCTCTGACGCAGGGTTTAAATACCGGGCAGCTGGCACTGCGACCAATGTCTCCGTCCATGCACGAGGGGGAGAGCAGCCACAAAGTGACAGAAACGTCGTCGTAATTTGTTGCAATTTCTGTACGACCGTAGCGACCGAGGAGAAGGTACAGGCAGAAGAAACGACCATGACAGACGAGAGAGAGCAACCGAGAAGCTTCCGCAACCGCATCGCGTCAGACTCAGCCGTGGAGTATCAGTTTGTGAGTTAACTAATTTTTTCCTTTCCTCGATATTTTCTTCTACTTACTTACTTTGTCGAGCTACGTTTGTTTTACGAGCAGCTCTTTCACCATCCGATGCAGCACATTACTGTGATATTAATACTCTACATGGACTGATAATCATGTGTGATGTTCGTCCGTCAGTGTGACGAGGACCGCTTTTGTCATCCATCTGTAGCTGCATATGGCCTCATGCCCGGCTAATCTTACCTTACAGTGTAAAATGTGCAATGATGGTGTTGGTATCACCATTGTAAAGGGACATCTTTTTTTCACAAGACTTTGCATGGACGATATAAACTGTGGAATAGAAATGTAGTTCATAGTTCATAGGATGACTATAAAATTTCTTTGTGGACATCTGTATCAGTTCTTTAGTGAATTTTACTCTTTTGTTCACCTACAAACCATTTTAAACTGTTTCGTCGTCAAGGAACAAACTACATTTATGCAATTATGTCAATATTATGTAGGGACAATATATTTGTATATGGTATATGTACAGATGTAGTTGATGCGCGCTTTCGTTCCTGGAAATTTACTATAAGGGTGAAGGAAATACATGCAAACTTTGGGTATACCATTTTATATGGTAATACAAACGTTTCGATGAAATGGAAACTATCATTATGCATTACAATATTTCCTCCTCTTAAATTATGGCACAACGATCGGAATACATGAGAAATAGATGCCCTTCTCATTATTCTTCGATTGACATGTTTCTTTGTTTAAGGCATACGCTGCCTGTAAGTTGCCTAATATTGCTAGAGATGAGCGCCCATTGACGTAAACCTTATTTAACCCTTAACCCATTTTTATGGGTAACATCTGTTGTTATTTTAGTTTGTTATCTTTTAAACCTTTAAACACATTAGCGATACATCATGTTCAGCCACATGTAGAATAACAATGACAGTGTTATATCAACTGAAACCTACATAAAAAGGTCAGAAAGTGAAATATTTATAGGGCACTCATATAACTGGGACGCGCTATCTTTGGAAGTCGATTTGTTATGGTTAGTTTCTAAAGCAGTTACGCATTCAAACACATTATATGACAGTTTCACAATAGTGGAAAAGTGTGTTGTATTACAAGGTACCAGATTTACTAAGGCCAGAGTGCAAAAAAATATGGGGCAAACAGATATTACTTAAAACGTAGCCTTATGCTAAGATTGTATAACATATCGCTGCTGCATCAGTTAGATTTTGATTCACACACTGTTAAGCTCCGTTAGAAATGTCATATTTTGTAACGTCAACAGACCATAAAATGCGATAAACATGTATTCAGATTTCTTCAGATACCTATTCTGCCCAACCAATATTTAAACCACATTTTGTTGATTACTAAAACTGCCTGGTGTAGCATTTAACTCAATACGTCGTCATTGGGCACGGCGGAATGACGTTCAATATCGGAAATTACATGTCATCAGTAAATTCTCGGAACACCGAGTCGTTGCCATGCAACAGGGATGTAGCAAAACATCAAAATGTGGCTGGTTTGATGAACGGTTTCGACACCAAACCAGCAATTTCTTTCATAATACTGTTTTCTATCTTGTAATTAAAAGGAAGCAATTAAGCATTGCCGCACTGCTTAATGATTTGATGACGTTGATTTGCTTGTGGAACTTCCTGTATAATTGTTACATACTACGTGATACGTGGACCTACTCGTCATTAGAAGTCATTTTGGAACTTTATTTGAAACTCTGGCTGTCGTTTGACCACTGCCTACATCTTGATTGTTTCAACCGCGATGTTTTAAAACAGCAATGGTAGGGGTTCCATTCACCAAGAAGGGGTGTAGCATACCTCTGTGTGTTTAAAAAATCGTCGATAAAAAAGGACGAAAACAACTTGAAACGTTTACATGTGGAATCACAGCTATGTTGTCTTCTTCCTCTCTTCGCTTTCCTTACGAACATGTAGTCTTTGAGGCTTGATTCAAGTTGCAACAGCAATACACGGTAGAGCACTAGGCAGCAAATTCAGCTGATGGTGTTCTCCACACATTACAAAACAACAAGCAAATACAAGCAAAGTCATATTGAATACAAAAATAGCCATATATATATATATATATATATGTATATGAATATACAGACATTTTTCTCGTACCATCCCCAAAATAGCGTGAGAATAACACCAAACTCGCTATTACTGACACGAAGCCATGCTCTCTGATCCTTTCAACCTAATATCCTTACATTACCTTTAATGCCGTGCTGCATGTGTCAATTGGAAGCGTTTGACCTATGCAACGTGTGACTGTTTTTAGCTGATGGTGCCTAAAAGTAGAAACATTTTTTCCAGGAATGATTGGATACAGAAAGTTTTCCAGAAATTCGACTGATCTTGAGAAATTCAAATCGCATTTGAAGGACACCGACAATTGTTTCATTCTGATGGTATATCATGGAGTTAAAACTATGCTTCCATGAACATTTCTTTTTCTGTAATAATACTTTACAACGTAAAAAGATAGGATTTTACATGGACGTGTGAAAAATATCCTCAACTCTAACGGCTTCTTACATATTTGGCTGAACCCGAAGTTACATATTTTAGATAAAATCAGTACTCAGCTACTGCAACGTCTCTCTAAGGGTTAGAAGTTTCACGAAATACTTCACAAGTATATACAGGACTCGTACCTCGTACTGCACTGCACCATGTACCAAATTATACAGATGTAGGTGTATGTGGATTTTATATGCTGCATTGACTGTTTCCACCTATGAAGTATACAAGAAATAATGGCAATGGTTTCTGAACAGTTTTTTGTATGATTCCTAAATTCTGAGTGGAGCAGGTAAAATTTGTCTGGTGCAGGTAATTTTCAATCAGTTACCTCTTCAACCGCCTTGCTTACCTGCAGAAGGTGCAGGTATGCAGAAAAAAAGGTATTTAACGCCCTCAGTCTCATAATTTATCAGTCAAATCACGATTTGCGAAGCACATTGTACAGTAGATTGACAAGTTACCATACGTTTTATCTTCTACACTTCTGGAGCAATTAAGTTATCATATGGCGAAAATAGGTAAAGAGGTAATGGTAAATGGCAGTGGAAATATGTTCGCCCGTTGACGGTTTTTGCCTCCACTTTCAGACGAACGGATATCATGGCCGACGCCGGAGCCTCATCGACGACGCACGCGCAGAGAAGGAACTTTGCCGTGCCACAGGTAATAGCGGCATTTCATGCAATAATTGATAAACATTTCTTTTTCTCTACTTTTTCGTTAAATGTACAACATAAACAATGGGTCAAGCCCAGAATTATTATCACACAAGTAATCAATTAATATATATTCTTTTATTAGTGTTATTATTATTAATTATGTTCTTTATTGTAATGGGGGGGACTCAAACAAGCAATATCGCTTTATTCTGGCTCTGGCACTTTTACTTTGTATAGGGTATTTATTTTCTATATTCTGTTTCTTGTATTTGATAGTTGCTTTTTGTATTCCATTTTTTTATGTGCAAAAAAATAAACAAATACACACAAGTAAAAATCAAGTTTATTTTGGAACACACAAGTAGAAATCGTTTATTTTCAAACGTACATTGTTCATACAAAACGGTTCTGCCTACGGTAAACTATTCATTCTTAGCCCTTACGATCGTTTTTATATGTTTTTGCTTATATTGCCCTTTTGCTGTTTTGTTTTTTGCTGTTATGTTACTTGTTGCTGTTTTGTTATAATGATTTGCCATTGTATATGTATTTTCTTTCATTGTCAGTGGTGGGACTAATATTAGCAACTAGCTAGAGCTGCCCACCACTGTGTCCTTTTTGTTCCCTTTATGTTGTTCAATAAAAAAAATTTTTAAAAAGTTTTTTTTTCCGTAACATCAGGACGACGATTGTCTAGTGCATGGCGGCAGCTCAGTTTGTCCGAAGATGACGAGGATCTGGAGGTGTTGGACCATGTGGAGGACAACAACGTTCCCGTGAAGGCCGCCATCGTCTTTTCACCGAACGACGGGTTCGACAGACTGCCCACCATCTTGGATGCGTTCAAGGTCAGTACACTGAAAAACTAATGGGCAGTTCATGATTTTTAATTGAAATTGCATATAGATAGATGCAAATTGGTCATGATGACAATGCTGCTTACTGGGGCGATTGAAAGTTAGATTGTGGTACATAGTAAACGCCTAGATTTTCTCCTAATTTGTTTATGTAAAGTTTATTGAAAATACATGCCCGAGGGCTAATTGCAGGTACAAACAACATGTATGAAAAGTACGTTATACTAAGTTTAACATTCTGCAGCATACGTGGTACTAGTTTTGCTGGGTTTGACTTGTTCTTTTGAGGCAGTGGAAGACGGAATAACCCACTTCTGCTATGATATGTGGGTTCTTCGATTTTAGAAGTTTATGACTCATCACGAAGAGGGGCGTCATGACTGTGTTCTGTTTCAGAGATATCATGTGACAATTCACCACATCGAGTCCCGCCCTCCCCAAGATGGCGGCGGTGACGTCAGTTTCCTGGTGAGGTGCGAACGTGACCAGGGGAAGGGTAACATCCCCGGGCTGGTCATCTCACTCAAGGGACGGGTCAAAAGTCTGCAGCTCTTCCACGAAAATGGAGTCGACATGGATGGTACGACGACTTTACATGTACAGAAGTGGTTATGTTTTCCATTTGGCATTTGGTTTGTTTTATACAATATACAATGATCTTGTTTTGCATGTTGTCTTTGCATTTCAGACTTCCCAACATTTAAGCTGTACTCTTATTCGTTATAGAACTTGTACTAGTCTCTGTCAGTGATATTTTCTTTCTGGGATGAGACTAATATTAGCAGCCGCTTGAGTTGTTCAGCACTGTGTCCTATACCTTTTTATGTTAAGCAATAAAAAATTAGTTTGTTCGTTGAGGTGGATCTAATGTGGCTTAATATTTCATAAATATGTCTTAATACAGAATTATGTTGGAGACAATGCCTTAGCAAAAAGGTGGGACAAATATTCTGGATTTGTTAGCAAATATAATTGTTTTTATTTTTATTTTGGCTTGTTTTTTTTTTTTACTAATTTTCTCTGCTGCCACACCCTCTCTAGGTCCCTGGTTTCCCAAGGTAATCTCTGATCTAGACAAGTGTCATCATCTGGTCACCAAGTTCGAACCTGAGCTGGATGCAGATCACCCGGTCAGTTCTGTCATGTTTGCTTTTACGTTTTCAGAGCTAACTGTATATGTCAGAGTAGAGACTCCGATCTGGTAGAATCGCCTATTCTACCGGTATAGATCCCGACTTGAGTCTCTGTTAACATAAACTCGGGAGTCTCTGCCGGTAGACATCCCGATTGGAGTCTGTGCATTTGTAGACTTTCGCTTAAAAGAGAGTAAGAATTTTTCAATTTCGATTTATGTCACTTAGGATCAAACAGTTTTTTCTCAGTCACTGTTACATACATACATCTGACTTAGTGAAGAAAGGTACATTTCAATTAACGAATCTAAACGTGGTTCAGGCATCTAAAGCTAATTGTACAGATGGTTATGACAGGGAAACTGAAGACTTACAAGCTAATCATGCTTTAGTATAATTCGGTAAGTAGATAATGTATTGTACATTTTGATTTTCCAGGGTTTCTCGGACAAAGTATACCTCGCTCGTAGGAAGAAAATCGCGGAAGCTGCTTTTGAATACAAGCAGTAAGTGTGACGTCATGACTGACGTCATGTCTAGACTCACCATATACAACACATCCAGTGACGTAATTAATCACCGGCTTGTTTATTTAGCGAGGTTTTGTTATTTGTGAAACTATGTTCATGATAAACTACACCTACTGACTTATAAATTTTTGTGGAGAGAAGTAACAGTAACAGTAACATACACGCTTTCAAACAAATGATGAAAAAAATGTTCTACGTTTCTCAAATGAAAATATAAGCCAGGTACATACTTATTAGTTTGTTTTATATGAAGTGGGCGACCATTGTGTTTTCTATATTCCATAGACGTTTTCAAACAAATGATGAAAAAAAATGTTCTTCTACGTTTCTTAAATAAAAATATAAGCAGCTACATAGTTTGACTGTTTTCCCTTTAGTGGCCAACCATTGCCGGTAATAGACTACACAGAAGAGGAAACAACAACTTGGTAAGTAAAGGGGCTATCAGGCTCCCAGATAATGTGTGTTTGCACTTATGTGACTTTGATGTAAACTATGCCTTGGATGGTTAACAACTTCAAAGTATTAACTATTAACGGTGCATGGTAAATGATAGTAGAGATGTCAACATTTATTTATATTTACGGAGAACAGCTACATAACATATTTTAACGCGCTGTTTTGTCTAGGGGAATCGTCTACAAGTCTCTCACATCGCTGTATCAAAGTCACGCTTGCAGAGAGCACATTGAAGGCCTCAAACTGCTAGAGAAGCACTGTGGATATAGGTGAAATCATGTGGAAGCAAAATGTGTCCCAAAATCAACATGTGTTTAGATTATATGTAATGTTAGCATGGTTCATATTTTGAGTATTTGTAGATTGACTAAGACCTAGAAGTATGTAAAGTCGCATATTTTAGGCTCAAAATTGCCATCTTTTTTAATTTCGTAAATACTTGTGGTTTGCTTGCCAACAACCTTATCATGCCAAAGCTTTTTTTTCTCCTTTCCTTCTGGGCCACAGTGCAGACCTTGTTCCTCAGCTAGGGGCGGTGTCCAACTTTCTGAAAGGTATTGATATCCGTTATTATGTCGACGTTATCGTCAGTAGTACAGTGGGTGACAAACCTGCTTCTGGACCCTGATCCGTTGTTGTCACCCAACTTGTATAATACGTGTCAAGGGTTGGCTAAAGATTAATGTTTGCCATTGTAATTTGTGTATCACTACAAAGTGTAGCTACGTATCTATGTAAATGACAGGAAGCTGGTAATGGCGGTTGTCACTGATTATATATTGGCCATATGCAGTGTTTTCTTATTTTTGTGTGTGTTTCAATGATATCGACAACAGGCCTAACTCCCTGCTAAACTATGTATCCAAGGACTGCTCTTTGATTTGATTTCATTTTATTTAGTAGGCTGACAGTATAAAATGAACAGCCAGGACTGCCCAACTATAGCCGGAGGCTATTTTGAAGAGCTAGCCCTGGTAACTGGACAATATACAATAAAAACTGCCCTTTGAACGTCAAGGTCCATTAAAGTCGTTACAAACATATCTAAGAAGAATGCCCCTGCATTGCCTTGCAAATGTTGAGTTTTTAAACGTGTTTTCCCCAGAGAGAACAGGCTGGCAGCTCCGTCCTGTGGCCGGTCTCGTGTCCGCGCGAGACTTCCTTGCCAGTCTCGCGTTCCGCGTGTTTCAGTGCACACAGTACCTCAGACACGGGTCCTCACCGCACCACTCTCCTGAACCGTTAGTACTTATCCATAGATAATGTGTATTTATTTCAACGTTGCCCATTATAGATCATTTAGATTACTTGTAATTTTAAGTGTTCAATGAGTCTACAGACTCAATGAGTCTACAGTCTCAATGTAATTGTCAGAACAACATGATTCAGACTGAGAATATTGTCTGTAAGTTGTTTGAATAAAGACTGAATTAAATTGAATTGAATAAGTAGAGTCAGCAGTAGAGGTTTGGCATATATGTAGGGCATATTATTATGTGTAGCATACTCAACCTTTTCTTGATAATACAAAAGTTTTGATTCATCAAAGTTTTTACAATTACTTTCTACTCTATCATGCTTGAACACTATGTCACAGAGGAACTTTGGTATGCTATTTTTGCAGACTTGGAATAAACCATATATATTTACGGAACATAATATGTACATTATATAGAAGGAGAAGTTCATCATTCGAAGTTTTTCAAGAAAACCCAACATAACATTGTTTTCATCACACCACAGAGATTGCTGTCATGAACTTCTTGGTCACGTGCCCATGTTATCGGATCCCAGTTTCGCACAGTTTTCACAGGTACAACAACAATGTTTTATATGTATTAGAATAATGTTGGTTATTCCAAATAACTTATCTATGGCTGTACCCTACTGTAAAAAATACTTCTAAAAACCGTACCAGTATTAGTGAGATCACAGGCACTGTATATATGTAAGTACGTACTGTATCGGTGTGTCTTCTTTATACAAATGTACGGTTTCTCCGCTATCCAGGAAATAGGTTTGCTGTCCCTTGGTGCTTCTGACGAAGACATTGAGAAACTTGCCACGGTAAGCAACAATGGGACCTTTCTTGATATCGACATGCTGACTGCCCACACTACAGACATTATATACATTTGAAAATTATGCTGTTTTATTTTAACCACAATATCCTATTAAATCAAGGCTTACGGTATGTTTTGCAATATTTTTCAGTGCTACTGGTTCACTGTTGAGTTTGGTCTATGCAGACAGGACAACAAGTTGAAGGCCTATGGCGCCGGGCTTCTTTCTTCCTATGGAGAGCTTGAGGTATATGTCAGGTTACTACAGGCTTTGTACAGTGTTTGTACTTATTTAGAAGTGAGTAAAGGCAATTTAACTGAAAAATAAACCAGATCTACACATATGTACATACATGCAAGCATAAAAGATTACTAAAACAGTATTCTATTGTTTTTCCTTGTTTCATGTGAAAGTGTTCTGAATCACAGTTTGCTATTTTGTCCTGTTAGTATGCTTTGTCTGGCAAACCGGAAATTAAGGACTTTGAACCGGAAGTGACGGCAGTTGAACCATATGATGACGTCAACTACCAGACTGTCTACTTTGTCTCTGACACCTTCCACAAGGCCAAGGAACAGCTAAGGTGACAATTGACATTTCATTTATTTTATTTATTTATTTATTTATTTATAAATAAACTTTATATCTATTTATTTTAAACAAAAACATCTCCTTTACCTGAACCCCTTTCTATAGATTGTAATGCATCATCAATAATTTTATAGCTAGGAACGAATTCGTTTTTATTGAATCTGCCATTATAAAGGCATTTTTTGGGATGCTGTCATGTAACTTCCTTGCAAAAGCACTTTGTCCCTATTTTTTGTTTGTCCTATTGGAATCGAGTAAAAAAGAACAGTCAGAGAAATACAAAAAAGTCGGTAATAATGAGAATAGTACCATCAAACAAGATGACGTAACAACTCAAATGTCTATTTCTTATTATCACTATTCCAGATCTTACGCTTCAAAAATACAGCGGCCGTTCGAAGTGACCTATGACCCCTACACGCAATCCGTCGAAGTTCTGGATTCTCGCGAGAAGATACAGCGTCTGTCCGAGAAGATACAGGGGGAGGTCAGTCTGCTGAACACCGCAATGAAGAAAATCATCATCAACTAGGCAGAAGCCAGCCTCTACCGGGCTCCAGAGGAGGTTGAAAAGAGTAGATGTTGGCAAAATAAATAGATAACATGCCAGGGGAGCGGCAAACTGTACCCCTTTAGCGGTAGAGGTTAGACAGAAGCTACATATTCACTTATGTAACCCTTAGCTCACGTCAAAACTGCTGACCCATCGAAGGACATAGAGACATTGCTTATCGTAAAACTGTGGCCACTTTAGACAGGATTGTTAATGCTTGGGTCAATGGAAAAATGACCACCAAAACGTGGCTACAATGGCCATGTGGTTCTTTTGTAGAGGTGGTCACTAGTACAAGTTTGGGTGTGTTGATACTAGACCTGAAAATGTGTGTCACTGAACTGCAGGCTCTAGTTATTTTAGTTAGTAGTAACTGTTGTAGGTAGGTGAACAAAAATCGAGTACCTTATGTCTGACCTCGATGAAGGCGTAGACAGAAGTTAGTCAAATTTGCCGGAATGGCTTGTAACATGTCATGTAGTTGGATATCTCAGATCAACAAGACAGACTACACATGCAATAGGTACTTGTGTTGCAGAGATAGCACAACTCAACTTGTCAAAGTATCCTGAAAATATCGTGAAAGTTCATCTGTATGTGTTAGCACATAGACATTTGGTCCTAGAAGTCTGTGGCCAGAAAATGTGAACGGGTTATATTATAATTGTGTTATATATGCATTTCTATGATAAACTTAATTAATATTATGAACTTTTATTTTCTGGTTAACAATCCTTTTTTTGTGGTATCATTGTTACCTACCAAAGTTTAAAAGAAACTTGAAAAATGAAATAACATGAACTTTCCACATGTTACAATCAGAATTCTTTCAATTGAAGGAAGGTTGTGACGTGGCTTTATTTTCGTACAACGTAAGAATTATAAAAGATGTGTTCTGGCCTGCTTATCTATTGTTTATAGCACAGTCTATGTATAACGAAGGTAGTGAAAACTGCTCATTGAATAGTACAAGAGATGTGTATGTGTGTTAGCCATTGGTGACAGGTTATCGTTGAGTATGTAAGGACAAAGGTACCGTCTACCTACATTGTTGTACGCAGGGTAAACAAATAACACGTCTGACCACGGATGAGTGCGAAAACTAAAATATAACTATAGACAGTACGTATTGCTTGTATTGCATTCCCATCATAGTTTTCATTCCAGCAAGATTATTCAGTTTGAAAAATCTAGCAAGAGGGCGCTTTTTACCATATTTGCTTGAGTCAACAGTGCCATCTATTTTTACAGCTAGATAACTGAGACAGAATTCTTTGCCCATGATCATGCAACATTTGTCATTTTGATGTATGCCTAATATTTAGGTTTACTATTATTTACTTTATATTTAGTTTTCGTGTACACCACATCGCTTTAGAAATGAATAAATGGAAAGAAATGGGAAGGCCTTTAAACGCATATTTTGCTGTTTTATTTCTTTCACATTACAACACAAAAACAGCTTCTTGAACTTTCAATAGGGATGAACTAGCCATGCATATTCTTATGTCTTCTTCAGATTAATTCTTTCCACATGGACAAAGCAACGTACCTAGCAAGCCAAACTAAATCATATCTCTAGGATAATTAAAATAACTACACAGTGACACAATCTATTAAGCAATGCGATAGAAGGCAGGGTAAACTTGACAGCGTGCTCACAACTTTTAATTTCCGATGCAATCTATCCAAACTGAAAATGAGTTACAACCATAATCATCTGAACAAGAGACCAGCCGAAGCAATGACACTATTTGGGGGGGGTGGGGGGGTGGCTTGCGAGATATTGATGACTGAATTTGCACCCTTGAAAGCACTAAAGGCGCGACCAACGTAAATGGTATAGCGGCATGCTCCCCCGGAAAATTTTGAAATGGCATTCTCTTCTTCGCAAGGTCCGAAGAGAACTATGCTTCCCGTCTATTTCACAGACAAACCCACCCAAATGGGGTAGTGAACTCACCGTCACCAAGCTAATTTTACATCCATTAACTTCTTTGGACCATAACTATCTATTCTACATAAAGTTTTAGAGGCGACGACCCCGATTGCGAGTACTGCTGCCACCAAAGACTAGGCATGTACACGAACATTTACACGTAACATCTGAATGCTCTATTTATTTGTCACTATTTGTTCTATTTATTTGGCTTCTGTAACGTTACAGTTGTAGACAAAGGTACACCAAATGCTGAGTGAAGTTCACGCCATGACTTGAAGATGCCAAGGTGATTGGCGATCAAGCCCTCCAGACGATGGAATCACAACAGCTGCAAATATATACAACATAAAATTTAATTAGATTAGATACTTATATCTGTGTTGTAAAAAAAAGGTTTTACTACATCTGCTTCGTCTATCACATATTTAAGTTCTCTGTTACATGTTAAAGTTCTCTAGTACAGAATAAAGTCCTCTATCGCATGTTAAGTCTTCTGTTACATGTTAATGTCAACGCTTTGCAGAACACGTACCATATAATGGGTACATCAGCTACTAAATGGTGAATACACTTAAACGATAAAATCTTAAACTTATTTTTCCACAGATCACCAAAGACAACACAAAACAAATGGTGGACAAAAGACACCGCCATAAAAATTAAAACCATGCAATAGTATGCTAGAAAGGGAAAAGTAATTAATTGAAGGAAAAATACATTTCACACTGCTTCTTTGTTACCCCCATCGAAGCGGCCGTAAAGGAAACCAGACATTGTCTTTGCTGCGTTCGTTTCTCTGCGCTCTAGTCACCTAGATTTAGATTTTTAAAGGCCAAAAAAAGGAAAAAGAAAGAAAGAATAATATGATGAAATGTAAGAAAATAAATCTTTATAGATACAGGAAAATACAGCAACTTTTGCAAAGTCCTCTACAAAGAAAGAAGCGGATGCAAACTGATTTGTATATAATTACATACAAATATGACAATTCAACATGTTGGGTTTAGCGCATTGTTTACACTAGTGGTTCTAAGGTCTAAACAGTTATTCATGTATTATAATTGCCAATCTGTGGGAAGCAAGGGAATGAAACATCCGCATTTTTATGCGCTGGAACTACGCCTGATATAACTTGAAACAGTACTGTTCTGGACAGGTCAGAACACGTCAGAGATGTAATCGAATAGAAGGAAAACAAGGATCCTACATTCAGCCCTTCGGTCAAACGGACGGTCTTTTCCACACAAAATCAATAAGGGTTGGTCACGATTACTCGGAAAGGACGAAGAGGGGCTCATTGATCTACGAAAGGTCAACACTTCGGGCAGGAGGATAAAAGCAGTAGTGCTTGCTGCGGAGAGGGTTCTCAACACGCAGGGTTGATGAAGTTAACGCTGGGTTCCGGACCTTTGAACCTCCTCGCCTTGCCTGGAGGCAAGGCTAGGATAACTACATGTATCCGAGGGTGTGGTTTTCAAGTAATGATACAGATGATGCATTTCTTGACATGTAAGGAAAGATATATATTTAGGTTCCTTTGTCGGCACAGATTTGAATCGCAAGATTCTGTTCGCTTACAGAATGTGTGCGAGTGCCAGCATCTGCTGTGTATACGTTTGAGGCCAGAAGAAGGAAGTTAACTGATTCATTTTTCAAACGCATCCTAACCTCAGACAATGCCAATATAAAATGAATAATTCACAGTAAAGTCGGTAAGCACTACATCAGCTTGGTTTTAAAATTAATGGCATATCATGATCTTGCCAGAAGAGTGTCGCAGTGTATTATATATATCATCAAGTATTGCAGTATGTTTTGTATGTTGTTCTTAATGATGTGTTAATGTGAGCCATAAACCATGAAGCAAACAATGCAAGATATAACCTAGCCAGTGGAGCAAAGAAGGAGTAAATGTGTTTTCTTTTTAAACAAACTAGGTGTAATCACGATCGTAGTTACGTCGTGTGTACGTTTTGTCTATGCCGTAATTACGTTAACTTTACTTTTAACGTTTACGATGCGGGTACTGTATGTCACAACAAACCGGCTAATACATCCAACATGGCCGCCGGAACGTTCGAACGCGCTTGTGACGTCACGTGAAAGCGAAGAATATAAAATGGATAACATACTTAGACGTCTGAATGCACAGTAACGTCGGTAAGCACTAAATTAGCTTGGTTTTAAAATTAATGGCATATCGTGATCTTGCCAGAAGTGTGTCGCAGTGTATTATATATCATCAAGTATTGCAGTATGTTTTGTATGTTGTTCTTGATGATGTGTTAATGTGAGCCATAAACCATGAAGCAAACAATGCAAGATATACCCTAGCCAATGGAGCAAAGAAGGAGTAAATGTGTTTTTTTTTAAAAAGTAGGAATACATTTGGAGACGGATCTACCTTTAGATATGGATGCATGATTGTGACAGGTAGAAGGTTGGAGGCACATGCTTAGATGCCTTAAACGTTTGATAATGTGTAGTATTTCCTGAAACGTTTATGCTGATCAACGAAATGCTGATCAACGTTTATGCTGATCAACGAAAATGGACAATAATTCACTTCAGCTTTTACTCTGTTCTGTACATATGTAAATATATCTCCTCGAGCCCCTTGACTGTACTACTTTGAGCGTTCATTTAGTTTATATGGCATATGGTAACAATTTAAGGACTCTTAGTAATGTCGTGCATAATATATCGATTTGGAATGGTTTTAATGTGCAATTTGTAATGTAGATTGTGCTAGTTGTTTTTAATGTAGATGTGCTAGTTGTAAACAATTATAAATTGTCAGCAATTCAGTGCCTGTGTCACTGCGAATGTGCAATAAATACATCTCATCTCTCTAGTGGCGAAGATCTGCGCTTTCCAGATGTTACCCTCGTTTGGTAGATAGAATGAAATGAGTCATTTCATAATGGGTCACTTTACTAGATAATGATACTACCGGAAACGTTTTGTTGATTATGGCAAATTGCCATCAATCATAGTAACTGGCGACGGAGCAACGATTTTCGAAAACAAAGAAGGTGCCTTTAATCATAAGAAAATAATCGCACATTTGATGATAATTTCGTTATCGGTTGTAATCACTGCCTTTTCCGCCGTTTTAGGGTGTTTATGCGGTAGAAATATTGAGATGTTTGATCTTAATGGAGATAAAGTCCTTCTACAGCAACGGCTTTCTTCCATTGGCCGCAAAATTATAGAACTCTCTCCTGCGTGTTGTCTTCTCGAAAATAACACATAAAACCAACCTCCCATTCTCTACCATCTCCTAGCATAGTCAAGGATACCTCCCATCAATTTAGTTCAGTGCCCTGAAGTGGTCTTTTGGCCTTACATTGAGTTACTCTCCAAGCAGAGGTTTAGGCTCCAGCTTATTTTTGACGTGTTTTAGGCGTTTTTATCGGGATTTCTTTGTTGTACTGGTATCTTTTTTACGCCAGCCATGGGTGGCGTATTGGATACTGTCTGGTAAATGGATACTGTCTGGCAAATGAATACTGCCTCGCTAAATTGATACTGTCTTTGCAGCCACCAAACGATCTGCTTGGAGATTAGCAATGAACAAACTCAAAGCATATTTGTTAAAAACAAAGCATGGTTGTGAATAACTACTACGTGCAATAAAAAAAGCAGAGTCACATTTGTTCTCTTCTTGAGTGTGAATATTATACCCGTTTCTCACTATATTTTGAGTAGAAATGTGAATGTGGTCTCACCTCACATGCCCCCTTAGGATAGGCCCTCATGTCACAGACCGTGCCTGAGGGACACTCGCAGAGTCTCCGCGGAATGAAATGACGCCAAACCGGAAGTGCTTCCTGGCACACGTTTTCTACTTCCAGGTCACACTACAAGGGAATGTAGAGGAAAATACACACTTAGTATTCTAGGTGAAATTTTGGTACTCTCTTGCAATCGATGAAAAAATTGATAAAGACATCCGTAAACACTTTTACCAGGTTGGTATACCAAAGGTTTCCTTCCATATCTACGGCCATGATGAAGGCAGAAGAGGACAAAAATAGGTAGAGAAAAAAATTTTGACTGTGTATCTAAGAAAACCATGTTAAAATGATTTAGAAATTTTGTTTACTATAAATAAAAGTTTCCTTCCTCCCATGCCAGGCCAACTTACCATCGGCAGCGGCTGGTCCAAGAGACTTGAGATCAGACGATCCTCGGCATCCTGATTGATAAAGAGAAATGCAACGCCTTATATTTAGAGAAATGACCAATAGCTTACTCTGTCTGAACTTTTATCCCTTTTAGCTCACGTTCATAGTGAACCCCAAGAGAATAGGAAGTCCGTGTAAGAAATCCACAAATTCATTTCCCTCCCCAAACTCATGGTGTCTCTATTTATTCATTTCAGCTTTATTACATACATCTGCATGCAAAAGGCCGAAGGAAACAGAATGTTCCTTTTTTTATCCCTGACCAAAATAAAATATAGAGAATGTAGCTTAATGGCATCCTCTATATGTGAAGTGGCATATTGCTCAATAGCTTGCTTCCACTACAACTGGCATGGGTGGCATTGGTATTGGTTTCTTAATGTTCCTGTTGGTGGGACGCTGCACTGGCTTCCGGCTGAATATTAATGAGTAATGCTATCCTTCGGCCGTTGTGTAGTTTCAGTTTTTAGCTTCTACCGACGTTTTAAGTACTACCGACTTTTTAAAAATAAAATACAGTGTGGACCTGTTGGTTCCATCGTACAATTACAATCGATAAAGCTCGCCTCAATCCACTACGCTACATCAAGCAAATCACCTCGACGTTGATTTGATTACACATTGTCATCTTCATTAAACATTACCTCAGTAACACAATACATACATATATAATATATACACTGTACGGTACAAGATGAATTCAACACGATTCTTTTAACTGCAAAGTCTTCACATTTGCAATGGTAGCATAAAAATGATGTACGTTTTCCCATTTTGGCAGGTTGACAACAACTTCATTCGTTACTTTCAAGCACAGGGACACAACAAGATGGATTGCCACGCTAATGATAATTGATAGCTTAATTTGTATTAACGAAAGTAGGGGCAAACTGCACGATTTAATTTCGGAAACATCAATAGTGATTTCTAATTCGAACGATACGAGGGCGCCCTCACGAGAGTGGAATTGTAATGAGTAGAAAACCATTTATAGATCGTGTGCATAAAATGAGTCCATTGCTTTGTTGTAAAATAATTCTCTATACACCCCATCAAAATATTTTGACTTCCAGACCACTTGTTTTGTTTGATCTAGGTGGATAAAACTGGAGTCTTTAAACAAGCTTAAGAAAAAGGAACAAATAATAGACAACTGTGAAACTGAAGGTATGAAGAGTAACTGTGAAATTAACCTGGCCTTTCTTCCTTAGGAATCCAGACTTCTTGTGAGTCCTATACCACTTTCTTTTTCTGTATCATAGACTTAACAATAAAGAAAAATTCGCAAAGGCTACAGTAATTTATAGCTCAATGACTACACTTTGTAAGGAGGCGGCACTCTAAGAACACAAAAAAGGAACCCCCACGTTTGAGATATGGCTATGCTAATCTCCAAACAAATCAGTCAGTTTTTTCTACCAGGATACCTGTGAAGGGCGGTGCTGGTATCGAGTTTCACAATTTCCCGCCAAAAGGCCGGTGCTGGTATCGAGTTTCACATTTTCCCGCCAAATGTCTAATCTCTAAGCAGATCTTTTGGTGGCTACAAGACAGTATCAAATCGGCAAAACAGTATCAATACGCTACCTTTGGCTGCCGGAAAAAGCAGGACTGGTTAAAAAAAGAAAGCCCGATAGAAACGCCTAAACGTACGTCGAAAATAAGCCGACATCTAAACCTATGCTTGGAGAGTAGGGTTATGCCCTGATGTACGGTGAAGTACTGGAGTGGTGTATTATACCGTACCACATGTTACCAAGCCATAGTTTTCAGACTTAAAATGTATATTAACCATGGTCAAATCCTAATTTGCATCATCTATCTCTGAACGTCCCATACAAGAATTACAGTCTCCGTCACATAAGATACATCTGTAAGCTGTTTTAGTTCTAAGTTGTATTTTTTTCTGGGGATGCGCTTGTCAGATTTAAGTTCAACATGTCTTACCTCTTCATACACCTTCCTGCTAGGTGAGTAGGGCCGTGCCAGAGTACCAACGGCCAGAACAACAAACACAGCTACAGACAAGGCCTTCATCGTCCCAGTATAATTCACTTTTGCTGTAAAAAAAATACAAGGAATAAGCTATGCTAATGATGGTATTTTTCTTTTCAACTACAAAGATCATACCCCGCACCGGCAATTACAGCCGGGTTTTGTTCGACCTGAACCCATCAAAGCTGCTATTGGTGATGACCAAGATTTGCAGCAAGATCGTGGGCATCAAGGAAAGACAAGGTCCGAAACGATGAAAAGGCAGCGTTCAAAAGGCATATTATGGCCAATGGACCCACCTAGGGAACATGCTGCTGTTGGCATACTACACACCTACACATGCGTGTTTTTTTTTTTGCATCAGCAATTACAGACCTCGACCTGAACCCATCAAAGCTACTATTGGTGATGACCAAGATCTGCAGCAAGATCGTGGGCATCAAGGAAAGACAAGGTCCGAAACGATGAAAAGGCAGCGTTCAAAAGGCATATCATGACCAATGGACCCAACTAGGGAACATGCTGCTGTTGGCATACTACACACCTACACATCAGTTGTTTTTTTTTTTTTGCATTAGCAGTTACAGACCTCGACCTGAACCCATCAAAGCTACTATTGGTGATGACCAAGATCTGGAGCAAGATCGAGGGCATCAAGGAAAGACAAGGTCTGACACAATGAAAAGACATCGTTTAAATATCTGTTATTTTATATAAACAAATGACCAAAGGTCCCAACTAGGGACATAATGCTGCACTTACGTTGCTACTGTTTTTCCTGGATATGTACCACTACTTCATGTAGAAAACATAAGTAACTTTTCCGAGTAAAAATACTTTACAGACTTTTGGACCCCCAATTCGCATATCTATAGGAATAAACTCACCAGTTCCTACCACAGCTCGCTGCAACCGGTGTTCCTGGTGTGGAAATGACAAGACGAAGGTTCCGCCCAGTACACCCACCTTAATACCTTCTCTATTCCCCAGAGGGATTGGGAACCGTTATGAAACCAGCCTAATAGCTTAATATGTCTGTATCAAATTACATCGAGGGCGGCATGGCTGGTTGGGTAACGAATTTGCCACAAGTGAACCAAGACTGATCCGACATATACTGGCAGCATGCGAAATAGGAAGATAGAGTTTGGTAAGAAAATTGGTGCACTGTGTTATTGGTGGACCACAGGATCGATTCCAATGGCCATGGAGCGCAACGGCCTGTGTATTAGTGAGAAGAAGCCACCTTGAATGTATGGTTTATTTACACTAGACGACAAGAAAACCATACAGTGCACACCGTTATGGGCTGAGGTGGAGTATGATTTACAATGTTATGATACAACTTTATGAAGACACTGCATTGAAGTTTACAATTATCGTGCTTAATGAATATTTAAAACCAATACAATTAAACATTTAAAGCTAGCCACTTTCCTGTATTCATGTTTAAACCAATGGCAATCATTGATGAAGTCTACAATGCTAATCGAAGGGAAATGTATGTTATTTGTGAATTAATAGATAAATTAATCAATTTAATTCATGTTATTTGTTGTAAATCAACCAGAAACAGTAGTGTAATCTTCCAACGATCGCAATTGGGCTTGCCAAGTACCTACAGAGTTGTACATTTGTGTGGCACCACACCAAAATATAAGTCACATTATCAGCTACTAGCTGCCTAGTGCCCGCATTGCGTTGTCTAATTGTATTGCAATCTCACTAAAGTTTAAAGTTTATAAGTGACATGCGCACGTATGAGTTATGTAATATCAGCTGAAACCTTACATTGTAGCTCTGGTCATAAATACATGTTAGGTACATGATCCACCAGAAAAATAATACGATCACAATTCTCTTGGGTTTCATGTGTCTCTATGGTAATGTAATATACAGGTCCTTTATTTGTCACGGCCTCCCTTCATTGTACGTATATGGTATATAAAAGAAGTTGCGACGAAGAAGATCGAACGCACCTATCGACTGAGGATAAGGTAACAACATCAATCAAATGCCGCGGATGAAATTGCCCCTGACTCCCCATTAAAGACGGTTACTTCGCATTCATCTCCCTGGAAGCTTATGTACGAGGCTTTAGACGAATGGGTAACAACAGGAACATGGTTTGTCACTTAAAGCCAAGATATCAGCATCAGTGTCATTTCTATCGGCATTTTTTTGTCTTTCTATTCATCAATCAAGGTGAAAAGGTATATGAACGCTGCTAATATCAGCGTCACTACTTGAAAATCAAAATTAAACTAACAATGAGAAATACAAGAACAATAATGAATAACAATGCAGAATTTTGGCAGTCCGGGAAAAAAGACAATTTTAAAGTGTAAAACAAACGTCATATTTAGAATTTTAGATTCTGAATATCTAAAAAAAAACATGTTGATATCTTAATCGATTGCAGCATCCTTAAGCTGCCAAACATGTAGTTCCGTAGCATTAGGGGCAGTGGGTTGTTCACCCACTGTGTCTAGCCTAAGGTGGAGCCCATTATTTACTTTACACCGCCTTTTCCCTTTTCAAAATGTGACGCAAGGCAAGACAATTTGTAATATCTAATGTTTAAGTCCTGATAATATTGAATGACGTGTGGTGTACAGAAACTGCAGTTCAACACTTGTGCTTCAAAGGTTGTTTTTTTTTTATATTGAATAAACCAACCATAAACCAAGGGCGACATACCTAATATTAGCATATCTAACGCTTCAAGAACGCCACCTCACAGAAGTGACTGTTATAACAGATTAATATGGTCTATGAAAGATTAGACTCTTACACACGTTTAAACAGTTCGGCTAGAGTAGCTTTCAGACGGCATCCGCCATCTTTCATCAGTTCTTACAAGGTAGTCACATGACCTACATGTTAAAGGTCACAACGGTCACGTGACTGGACGAGGGTGTTGTAGATGGGGGTAGTCGGTGTCGGTCTTGGTTGAGGTTTAAGGATCAAGGATGGGGAGAGGGTTTAGATTTATATGTTCCTTTAACTCTCGCCAGATGTCCTCATTCTCAATGGGAAACCCACCGGAACCGACGGTATTTCTCCGCCGATAGTGTTTTACCAGATAGAGCGCCCTCGCAAATGTATCATTTAAACAGGCAAGTACAGCAACAGCAACAGCAGTAACATTTTATTATCAAGAAAATTTGCGATATTTTCTCCAACAAATCTTTTAAAGATGATCATCCCTGAAGCCTTAAAAAATTAATGCTGGTTTAACTATTGTGGTCATAAAAGAAATTTATGGTTGATAGGGATTTTTTCTTTTATTTCGGTGATCCAACAGATTCAGTTTGAATGTGAAACGAAAATGCATTAGGACGCTTTTTTCAAGACCAGAAACGCAACATACTTTTCCTTCGGCCTTACGGAAATTAATGCGGTCTGGCCCGTCGCTTTACGTTACCATGGCAGCAACCCATGGGGGACATAAATCACCTCATGACGTCAACAGACGGAATAAACACCCGCGGCGAATCGCACTAGCCCAAAGCTGTCACATCCATCTCCTCGTCACCATGGCAACGCGACAGCGTCAATATCCCGTCGATTTGCTTTGATGAAGGGTGAATCATTACTTGTCACTTGACGGTACCTGTTCTTTGTTTTGTTGCTCCTTATTAATCGTTTTCCAAGTAATATCGTTATTTCTTCACTTAAATATAAAAAATATTTCTTCCGAACTTGATTTCTAACAAATATCGTTACATTTGTTTTAAATATCGATATTCTTTTTTAATTCCTTTTTTTTTTCAAGAAACTTTGCCAATACCTATCGTAAACGGTTATCCTCTAATTTGTTTTGTGATGGATAAAATACAAATAGTGATCATCTCGTGTGTGCATACTCTTCTTATCTATATCAAACGATTAATAATTTTCCGATATTGTATCTTCTTCATATATTCCTGATACAATAAACTGCTACAAAACGTCTTGAGGAAAAGCACCCTCTAGAATTCGATATGGACTTTCCCTGGCAACCACCTTTATCGTCTGCCAGCCATTTGTATGCCTCCCCACGCGCGACTCCTCCCGAGGCGCTGCTACATCCGGGCATTTGACCTCGAGGGGCCGTTTTGATCCTCCGTTTGTGCGAGTCGTGACTGGCCAGTGGAAGTCAGAGTTCTGTTTCACGTTCACCTGTTGCACACGTGAATCACAAATTTCGTTTCATCTCAATGTATGTATATTATTGCTTCATTATTGTTATTGTATCATTTTGCCTATGTCTTGAATTATTTTTCTAACAATTCCTTATGTATGTTTGTATAATTTCATTTCGATTTTGATTTACAATTAGTTTTGGTTAATATTGAGGAGGAGGGCTTAGAATAAGCTAAATAAGCTTTATCCCTCCTCCTGCACCTTGGAAACGTCTGTGTATATATAGGATTTGATTTTTGTGTGTTTTGTATGTATGTTCCTATATTATTTAACTACGGGCCAGTGAGTGCATGAAACAAACAAATAAATGAATAAAAATGTTTTTTTCAACTCAATTAAATAGGAATTGTGTTTTTTTAACAATGTTAACCTGTAAAGAAATATGCAATTCAGTCGACTAGTCAGAAGGCTGTGAAATACTTCGTTTGTTTTTTACGACAACAATAAACCATTCATAGTAACCATGATGTAATAATAGTTCTTCCTCAAAATGAGAGTGACAATGATATCACAATGTATGAATGCCACCCCTCTCCCTTCATCCGCTGGTGTGTTATACCGGCTATACAGATAAATATACAATGACAGAGATAGCTGATGTAACAATAATGATGATGATAATTGTGACAATGTTAACAGCAGTGATAATGCTAAACTGTTCTCAGCTGCAAATGTACATGCATTGCCCTGTAGCACACCAAAGCCGTGCATGTCATCAGTAATTCTCTGTTATACCGCGCCTTTTGGGCCACTTGATACTTCTAACGCGTTAGCAAATCACTTTGCTCAAGCTGACAGGATATACGTATATCCGGACCTACACGCTTATATAAACTGACTTAGAGAGAGTGGGTCAAATTTTAATCAACCTTTTATACTATATTTTCTGAATAACCCCCATTCATAACCCCCTGCTGTAGTGATTGAACAATTGTGTGGCCCAAGGGCTACAGAAATGTAGATGGGCACCGTCCAAAGGCTTCGCATGGAGTGGAACGGGGACCCATTCATTGTTTCATGGTAGATTGTACTATATGAATGTATGTAGCCAGTAGTGGTATGCAACCCTTTGCCTTACACTGTATAAATATAGTCAGTTAGTCAATGTACACTGTATATTGTTTTCTATCAATATTGTAAAGGCTTTGGATCTACATGTAGGCTGTACTAGATTAACGTGATCAGCCAGTAGCCTTATACAATGCTGTGCCTTTTTCTGCAATAAACTTTGACTGGACTTGTTGAATGTCGTTGAAACTCTCTACTGGAATACTTTATCTTCCACATAACAAGACGTGGTATGAAGGTATGACACTAATCCAAGGAACCAAATGTCAGATTACGATGCTATACATTGTGTTGATGATGATATTGTGCTGTTAGAGGCAGGTATCCTTCACATAAATGAGCTCTATTGGGAAGGGAACAAATAAGCTGCGTCATCTGACCTAAGCGACTAATACGAAGACGTCACTACATACGTAATTGACCTCATTACGTCAGTCGTCCCTCGTGACCTCAATGAAAAACTTTTAATACAGGACAGATAGATTGCAACAGGTCAGATAGATTGGAAAGGTACATCCTAATAATGGCCGAAAGCACACCAGTAGAGCAGACATCGTGGTTAAAAACTGCGCCGGTTGTGTGGGAATAGAACCCATAACCGTTGATCCAGAAGCATGATCCCTCCATTGGAAGATATAGAACTCTGCAATCTACCATTGAATACTTGGTCGAACTGATACGCAATAGATTATTTTTTAAACAGTTATATAAAAGTATGAGCAGACTTTTCATAGTCACACGTACATTGATGAGTACAGTATGCAGTGCTATTCACTGGCACTAAAATATAATAAAGTTAAAATAAATCCAGCCCCCGTACCAATAAACGACTATTTCACTACATGACGTAATTTCGTACCCCAAAGTACCCCGAATGTGAAATATATCTTTTCAGCCAGCTTATATGGCATGCAACGAAACAGAAATAGCATCGAGAGGTAAGTGCAATTGAAATGCACTGCGTTGTTAAAATGGCGTCCAAGAAACCACACATTGCATTCCAAGGGCCCGCAAAGGTGCATAACAGTCTCCGAGAGACGCTGAAACAACAGTCTGGCCTTCAGGACCAAGGACAGCCACCGGCTAGCACCACTTCTCGTGTGTTATAGGAGAGAGAGCAAAGCTCTCAATCCACAGATAAACCTGTTACTACCTGTATGCTGTACCTGGCTGTAAGGTGCGTGTAAGCATGCCAGGTGCTGCAGGTGTACCTTAGAGCCAGATCTACACGGAAGGGAGGCGTGAGCAGCGCTAGGAAGGATCGATGTTCGACCCACTCTGTACGTACTGAATAACCTGTCTCTATATTGTACATGGCTTGTATATATATATATATATATATATATATATATATATATATATATATATATATATATATATATATATATATATATAGTGATCGTGTCAGATAGCTTTTAGATAGCGTTGCTTTATATGAACAATATTAAGCTTGTTAGGTCACATCAAAAATGATTCATTGCTTTGTGTGATAAAATACATGTTTGTCTCTAATTGTGCATGGCTTATATATATGAATTTATATATACATATATATATATATATATATATATACATATCGTGTATATTATTAATATATCGTGTCAGATAGCTAATAGATAGCGTTGCTTTTTATGAAATATATTAAGCTTGTTAGGTCACATAAAATATGATTTTATATATGTATATATATTTTTTTATTTATATATTGTGTATATTATTAATAGATCGTGTCAGATAGCTAATAGATAGCGTTGCTTTTTATGAAATACGTTAAGCTTGTTAGGTCACATATAAAATGATTCATTGTATAATCAATTGCATCGAAAACACCTTTATGTATGCCTTGTAACCGCTTGTATTGCATACTGGATATTTCTCAGTCGGCTGGGTTGGCCCTTTGTGATAGCCTTCGGCTAGTTGGGTAGCCAGGCTGTATGTCTTCATACAGCCCAACCAATAAATCAAATCGATGTTCGGGTGTACAGCTGGCGTGCAAGATAAAACGCGGCTTTTATAAGGTTGGTCCTACTTGTACACATTTGCGTGCTGTCTAAGGATGCACATCATTACTTACAATTATTTTGTGAAAGTATAATTATCCGAATTATTTTGTAGTTTTGTTTTGAATGAACCAAAAAAAACCTAGCTTTCCAGATGTAGATGATAATGAGGGGCGTCTATACATTCGTTGAGGGGCAGGTAACGTTTTAAGCAAATATTGACAAGCAAAATAGTTATTTTATGTTAATCTATAATGTATTTCTTGGGATTTGTATGTAGTTGTGAACGATGCAAAATAGCACTGCTAAGCATAGACATACATACATACGGTAGACAAGAAATTTGATATCATTAGATAACGTTTTAAGGGTGGGCATTTAGCTGTGGAATGATATTTCTGATTCTATATTCAAAAATCATGATTTCCTGTTAGTCTCATGAGGACCAGTCTACACCATGCTGCATGTTAGTTCGCGTGCTGCAAATGATACGCACATTATGTTACAGGTTTTCGTTCCTTTTCTAGTTGCATTGTCAATATTCTTCGGAGACCTGGTAGATATATGGTATCCTAATTAAGTCACCATAAGACATCCATATTATCTTTTAGATTTTACTTCTAGAAAGTTAGAGGTCGGGTATGGCGTTATTACTAATAGCTACATTCAAATTTTGTCTTGAAGCACCGATGCATCTTTCATGCTTCAACATGGTTAGAAGACGTGACACATTTTCTCACTAATTGGATACATGTGCCTATTCTTGACAGATATGGGTCCCTGGGCAGCTATGCTGTTTTGAATAAGTCACATAATGATATAGCCTCCTTCGCAGACTTCTAGAGGGGCAGCTTTTTTTTCATACTAGAGGCTAATAATGATACATTATTTTCAAAGAGCTAGATATCTAGATCCAGACCTGGCATTCAACACAATTTTTAAGAGCAAAATCCAGGTATGAATCCACAATTGTTGCAATTTTATTTAAGCTAGATCCACACTTGTTAAATATCCAGATTTCTGTAGCATCATTTCAATAGTGAAATAACTTCACATGTTTTACTTCTTCCTATCTTACTGATTTTGAGTGTGTTATATTCTTGACAATAGTGGATCCTATGATAGATATGTCA
The DNA here is from genome assembly GCA_013266295.2 of Branchiostoma floridae x Branchiostoma japonicum. Lineage (NCBI taxonomy): Eukaryota > Metazoa > Chordata > Leptocardii > Amphioxiformes > Branchiostomatidae > Branchiostoma > Branchiostoma floridae x Branchiostoma japonicum. Next base: position 1,850,631 of record CM023839.1, read on the forward strand.
TCATGAATAACACTCACAGTAATATCTTTTTTCTTAGATATCGATGATCCCATTCCGGAATTCCAATCCAGATATGAATCTAAAATCTTTGAAATTTTATACAAGCTAGATCCAAACGTAGATCTAAAATTGTAGCAATTTCATGAGTCAGCTCTATACATGACTCTTAAACTGTAGCAATTATTTGATGTAGAGAAACCTGAGGATTACGCTATTTTACAGCTATGTGACATAACTCGGGATGAACGTAGACATAAACCTAGCATGCATTTAAGTGAGGCTAAGGCATCAGTCCTGAAAAGTTGATGAAATAGCTCCAAGTTTTTGCATGAAGACGGTTTGTGAGCTTGACCAGTCTCACGATTTGTATTTTCGCAGGAGTCTGCCTGATGATTACACAATTCCACAGCTATGTGACATAACTAAGGATATAGTGTGTAGACTTGTAGACATTAACGTAGCATGTCTATGCGTGAGGCTTATGCATCAGCCCTGAAACGTTTATGGAATAGCTCCAAGTTTAGATGTAGACATTTTACGAGCTTGACCATAGTCACCTTCTGTTTGTTGTCCAAGTCATTTGACTGAGGGTTATACAATCGTACATCTATATAACACAATCAGAGGTAAATGTAGAAAGTACTAAAACACGAATCTTACATTGCTATAAACAAAATATAGGCATCAATTCAGAATTTAGAATCGATTCAAATTTGAACGAATACAGTTTATTGCCCTGAACAAAGACTTGCTCCTGTATATTTTCGTCTCTTAACGATTCCAGCACAGTACCTCACTGGCATACTAACGTCCCCATGAAAGTGATGACTCAGACGTTACAGCAGACACATTCTGAAAACCACTTATCAGGAGGCTTCAAATCACCACGACACCAACTGTGTTGATAACATGGACGTTCCAATTCATCCAAACATATCGTTCAGCCGGTCTGTACAATTATTTTTAAAGCTGCCGGGTCAGAAGAGACTGGACAAGCATTGTACAATCGATCGATGCAGTGGAAAATGAAATACATTTTACTTGTAAATGCCCTCATTTTGAAGCTGAAAGAAACAGGCTTTTTTAAAGTTACCACAATCTCCCCGAGCTTTCTACATCTAGAAAACTACATCTCTTCTTACATCACCAAACCCACCTATCATTAAAACGAGAGACTATATTATTAAGATATATAGATTTCAAAAGACTCGATGTTATAGACAGATTTGAAAATATCTTTACATGCAATAACTCCTGCAATGTAAAAATAGGCAAATATATAAAAGACTGCTTTGTTATTAGAAAAAATACCGAAACTCATTATTCAAACTCGATTGTTACACTATATTGGGTTTTTATTCTATACTTTTCTGTACTTCGTGCAATATATAGTTGTTGCCATACTTTGTACGGTGTACAATTGTCGTGCAATAAAGTTTTCTCTCTATTATCCATTGCCTCAACTCCCCCAGTGATGCCCGTACAAAGTCCAGACAGATCTATAGACTAGACATCTTTTTTACCCTTCACATACTGTGTGTTACTTTGCTATTAGTCTTCGAGTTCGCAAACAAATATATATATATAGTCATAACTTTTTGCTCACCGTCTAGATACATAGCAGTAAGTAAACAAGGCTATCAACAAAGAAATATTTCAAAATATACTTATGACATATTCTAAATCTGTATGGAAATTAACAGTTAATGCATTCAATTAAACATTGTTTATCAAGGATAAGACACTCGGGGTTAGGAAGCACTTGAAATAATTAATAAAATGATCCATGTTGATTGGAAATGTAGATTGTCATTTAGACATTTAGACATCCATGTTAACGTTGTAAGATGTTACTTACTGTGGGCTGTCACTTTGAGTGATGTGTATGTCTTTATGCTCCCAAATGCAAAGCAGATCTCCGAGCCGCGCAGGAAGATTTAGTTCTTAGGGAAGAACTGGCAGGTACACATGTAAGAGGGCAAGCAAAGCATTCTCATTACAACATTTTTCAACCTGACATTCCAGACTAGGATTCTTATGTTTCTCAACATTGTTTATTTATTTATTTGTCAGCATAAGTTGCCAGTACGCTGTACCTGCATGTCATATTCTTTCAAGGTACATTTATTGGCAAGAAAAAACAATCATCACCACCATGAAATTCTGAACGTGTTTCTTAGCTACAGCTACATCATACTCATGTAACCTTCACCCTACAGTGTTGTCAACTAGGCTGAATACGTGAAGAAAACAGACCAAATTGAATGTAAACCTCACAATACGTGAATCGCATATGCCTCGCAATTACGTTCCTTCGAGCAGAGGCCACGGTCGTGTGACTAGAGTTAAAGCTTCGTTTGTCACATAATTGTCTTGTTATTCTGAAACGCCGAGGAAGATAAGCCCTACGGGAATTTGGGTGGAATACAATCATCTTGAATCTGTCGCGCTTTGCGGTGGAACACGTCCAATAACGTCTGCATACGAAAGTGCATTTCGTGGAAATGGTTTGAAATTGGTTGTGCATTTCGTGGAAACATATGAAATGGTTTGACTCGTCGACGCACTTTTACTATGTTTTAATTAATCGTCATGTAATGTAATGCTTTTAACTGATAGAATGTTGTTAATTGACAGAAGTTTTTTAATCGGCAAAATGTTAAATCAACACAATTCAGTCCAGCTCAAGACTACCAAGTTGATTGAATAAAGTTTGATTTGACACACTGGCAATTTTTGAAAGGCATACAAGTTCAAGAATGATAAAAAGATCCTTGCCCAGAATGCCTATGACAACTCACAGACATATACAGTACAATTATACACTACAACACGCCACATAACATTGCACAGTTAATTGGTTTGCGGATTACAATTATTTACGGATTCATCGAAGGATGTACTGGATACTAGCCAGAGCTGAATGAAAAAAATCAGCTTTTGAGTCCAACAGGTCCTGATTACTGACGTGTTGAGCTAATACAGCCTCTCTCATCTTCACTCAACTCTTCAGCTGTGACTGATGTGAAGGTAATGAGCTCGCGGCCTCCGACGGAGGCTCCAATCACCAGGGCTACAGACAAGATCCTGACAAAGGGCCCGTGTCAAAGATCATTCTGCGAAGAATATAGTTGACGGGTTGTTCTGTATTCTCTATTTGCACATTTGATAAAAACTAAACACGAAGTAAAAGTACAGAAGAGTGTGCTGGGAAAGGCAGAGACCAATATTGTCTATCGACAGCCTCTCCCACAACTTTCTCTCCTTTTTGTGTACCTGACATGACATGACTGAAAACTCACTCAGGATTAAGCGCTACCTGTGCTTGTAGTGTCCGGATAAAAGCAGAACTACATGTAGGTTGTTTGTTTGTTTGTTTGTTTGTTTGTTTCAATACATGGTGGTGCTCTCAAATCGTTGATTTATTTTCTTGCCTCCACCAAAACAAAGGAAAGTACATCAATGCAAAGTAAGAAAAGCAAATTATACAAATATAGATTACACTATGAAATGAACAAAATTTTCCATGGAGTCCATTGAGACTGACAGGACAATGTTGAAAAAAATATTTATGAAAGCGTTTGGTATATGTAAAAAATGCTTGGACATAAAGTTACATTTGAGGCAAAGGTTGGTAAAGAGGTAGGTGTGGAGGAAATAATCATGGGTTTGTGATGGGATTAACACGATGGATAAAACCCCACTGCGTTTCCAATCAACCGTGGTGCAGTTGATTTGATTTGACTTATTAGACTGCATATAGGGTGTTATACAGTCAGGACTGCCCAACTGCCGGAGGCTATTATAAAGGGCTAGCCATGGTAACTGGACCATTAACAATTAACATGCACAGCGTACTAATTGTTTGAATCAACACAATTTATGGAGCCTGACTGTCACGGGCTTTAAATCACGCAATGAAATGCTGTTGCCAACAACACGGTTGATGAAGCACTGCTCTCACGGGCTTCCACTTCCACACAGCGGTATTTGATGTTCCAACTTACGTTAACAGAACTCACGAAGCGTGGTTATCGTGAGCTTTGAAGAGCACGCCAGAACATTTAACGCGGAGTCAATGACTCGTGGAGCTTGCTGCTAATATGCTTTGTAGTGTGCGTAGTGATATTTGTCTTAATGTGGAGTGTTTGAAGCACGTATTAGTGCCCACTTGGTTGAACCTGCGGCGATGTTATTATATCTGCAGTGCCTCTTACGATTAGAATGGACGAGCTCGGAACCGCCGAAGTGATGATTAGACATTCTTCACAGCACTCTTCATGGTTCCCCCGTCGACACGACGGATGAGCGCCTAACTCGACTTATGAGTCCTCATGTGCGAATAAAGTCCTATTCTGGAGGAACAGTCTTTGTTACATGTGTTACATATAAAGGTCCCATGTGTGACTCCTGATGTGGTGGTAGGTTGTGTAGCTTTCCTCACAGCCCTCCTCTCTTTCAGCTGGGCTATGCGGTTGGACTCGAACTCTGCTACTGCTGTGCAGCACTGGCTCCTCCAGGAATTCCGGTTACTGGATTCTGCTTCCCATGTGGAGATGTTTAATTGGCACGCCAGAACATTTAACACGGAGCCAATGACCCGTGGAGCTTGCTGCTAATATACTTTGTAGTGAGCGTAGTGATATTTGTCTTAATGTGGAGTGTTTGAAGCACGTATTAGTGCCCACTTGGTTGAACCCGCGGTGATGTTATTATATCTGCAGTGCCTCTTACGATTAGAATGGACGAGCTCGGAACCGCCGAAGTGATGATTAGACATTCTTCACGGCACTCTTGGGAATCAAGGAAATGTCTTACAACAGCTCAACTAATACTCCAATGCTACCTACGTTAATAAAAATCGATTATGCAGAAAGCTGTAACCCTACAGTTAAGTGCGTGAAGAATTTTGAGAAATTGGGAAATGTCTAAAGCAACAGGTGAGCAAAGACTTCGCAGTTACATATTCTTTCTCTACATGTAAATTTCAGTCCATGCTGTTCTTAAACTAATATGATCTGATGCAAAGACTAAACAAAAAAATGGAAAAAAAATGAATAAAATCACGACTCATTAAGCTGAAACCTGCGGCCCTATAACTCAATGCCGGAAGTTTGTTTTACATTACACAAGAGCCTGATTAGCAATAAATAAGGAGAGAACCAGAGCAAACATTAACAGTCCCTTCAGTTGCTACATTAAGATCATAATTCATTACAGGAACCCCTGGTGCTAGAAAGTAAAGCCTAAAGTTTGCTTTATGTTTTAACGTGACACCAAAGTCTAAGGCTCGCAGCGGGTGCGCAAATACTACTAACAGTACCCCCATCGTTCCGTTAGGATCAGAATTCATTAATCAAGTCAAGGCAATGTACATTTGCGTTTCCTTTTCGTTCTGTGGGGTCTGAATTAGCGACAGCGTTGACACCTGGTGTAGGTAGGATGCACTTTCATTTTTTCCATTGATACACGATCCCAACATGACGTATTAAACCCCGAAGCACCAGCGAAAGTGGTGTTGAAATCCAATCCGCCGGCACAAATCGCTTAAGTAGGATTTCCAAAGGCAAGCAATCTGAGCTCCGGCTGCTTTCTTCTCAACCCAAGGGTATGAAAAACCGCATCAATTTCACTTCAAAGTGTCCTCTTAACGCAATCTCCTGGTTTCGTGCGCTTCTAAAGGAGGCGGCGGAGGTGTGACGTGAGCGAGTGTGTCCGGCAGTCCCGTCTAATACCTCACACTTCGCTAACCACTGCAATTTCCGGGCAACTGTCTGCGTTTACAGAACACTCCAGAAGGAAGGCGTGTGGCTTCAAATTAGCACCGGTGCCGACTAAAGTGCATGTTGAAAGAACGTACTTAGGTGGTGCAGAGAAGCTGGATGATTCTTGACCAAGTTACAAGCAGAAAGTAACGAGAGCGGCTGTGTCTGTGGCTAGAGGAAGACAACGACGCCAGAAATCAGCATATCCGTAAGCTTGTGTGATTTTCGTTATGTTGTTTGTAGTTTTTCTATCCAGAACAGTGACTAACTAGTTTTATGCCTGAATGGGTTAGGGTTAGCATCAGGCATGGTTCTGCATAGTCTCCACGAATCCAAGAACGTAGACTTGCCCCAGGCACGGTTCTGGATAATTATATACCGGTGGACTATCAAGAACCGTGCCTGAACATGGTTCTGCATAAAGCATGGTTCTGGATACAATTTTGCATTTTCGTCTTAGCTAAGGAAATGAGACCGCTCAGGCCTGTAGATCTGCTTTAGTGTGCTCCGTGAATAGTTCAGGTTCGTAAATCAATGGTAACAAAGTTCTTTGCAAACAACCAATAATAAAATTATCTGCCAACTTTTCGGAAGTTCTTCTGCTACCTTCCTTTTGGTAATACCGCCTGGTTTTACTTCAATTTTTCTAGTATAAACCTGAGAAAGGTAGCAGAATAATTATCAAAACGTTGGCAGGTAAAATATCTTGGCTGTGTAATCAATACTCGGGCTGATGACTGGTTTGTAAGTAAGTTAAGTTATCTAAATTGGTAGATTTCTGGAATAACAAGAGTTAAGCAGGTGTGATCTAATGAAGAAATGATGTCGTTGGGATGAGGTGATGAAGCCTGGGATGACTGGAGCTATGATGTTAGTAGATCTATCGTGTTCATGGATTAATTTCCGCTCAAATCGTATTGAATTTCCAAATGACGTGTGGACAGAACTGTCGTCTCAAATTCGAATTAAAAAAAACAGCCTTGTTACGAAAATACTAGTTGTGATTTTTGTCACTCGACAGAAATGATCTAGAGTCATTTAAAATCGTAGCTGCATATATTGTATCAGGTAATCTCCCCCATTAATAAAGTGCTATGTAAAATTGCTTCTCCCAATGTAAATCAAAGAATATCATACCATAGTTATAAGTATCAAGTTTAGCTCTTTTGGAGTCTACTTGTCTGGCACAACGCACATTTCATTGTTTACCTAAAACTGAGCCAACAGGACTACATGTATAGGCTAATTTATTTCGGATCATTCACATTCTATGGCTAGATAATCAAATGGATGTTTAAATAGAAATGTCTATACATATATATCTTTTTTCCTGGTAAAAGAAGGCCCTTTGCTCGTTTTGTTTTACCCGGTTCCTGTATATTGTGCCGGTCTAAACCGGTCTAGCCGAACCGGTACCCGCCCCACAATCTGATTCTACAGGGCCCTGGTGACCGTTCTGGTATCAGATGACTCTAACTGTGAAGAGGAGCAGTTTAGAGTTCAGGAATGAACATATCCTTATGATATGTATTATCGTGCATAAAAATTTAGAATTCCCTCATTTTTTCCCTATCTAATTGCCCTGGTACATCATAAACATCTACATGACATGAGACCTTCGTACAGAGAAGAATATCTTCACGTGTGACACATTCTGAAATTTCAGACGACTCTCCTAATATCCTCCGTTACCTAGCAACGGAGGTGTTTTTTCTCATTAACAGGAATTAGGTCAACAACTTGCGTCAGCTAGTGCGTCATCAAGGCCCGTATACAAAGACTGAAAAACTCTTTCCTCCATTAGACCATACGCCTGTATAATACATCCATCCAGTAAGACTGTTTGAGGACGTTCTTATCAGTGCAATTCAGTTAATTGTACATGTACCTCATGCTGCGAGGCTGTTTTCTTAATAAAACTGTATCACAAAGTACTAGGTCATAAAAATGGCTGTTAGTTTTACCTGGCTACTTTGGTTGCCTATGTGTATCTCTTTGGCCGGGAACTCCTCTGGCCAAACGTAGACCCTATTCGGACATATTTTCACTATCCAGTAATCTATTTCGACTTGTTTGCGAACAAAGGAAAAAAATGAAAGAATTCATAAGGCGCTGAGGACCATATAACAACTGCAGTCAGAGAAATAACAGCATTCATAGCAGAACGTAAATTGTCCTTTTACTATTTTAAAATTCCGATAACAGACAGTTCTAAACATTAAGTTACTGTGGCACTGCAGTCAATCACAGAAACACGACTTGTTAAGTTATGGAGACGAGAACAAACACTCAAGGGTAGAATTTCAGACTGACGCTCACGCTGACCTTCTCCGGTGTTGACTATGGGAGGGAAAGGAGGCTGAAAACAAATGTTACAAGGTGTGCGTGACTTGTATGTTGCTCTTCAAACAGAGTTCCCCGAGGAGCCATAGTGGTTCCAACGGTAAAGGAAACTCTGCACTTTACATAAGCAAGCCTTGTACTGAACATTACAGGCTCTCGTTCTTCCCTCGCACCATCAATGAGTGGAATGAACTTGAGCCCAGTGTGGCGGAGGCGAAGTCCATCTCCCAGTTCAAAGCTGAGCTGGGACGGGCTTCGCTGCACTGAGCTGCCCCCCTGTCCTTGTACATATGTAAATATATATGTGTAATTTCACTGTCCCGTCCTTGCACTTGTCTGCGTCTATTCCCCTTTTTTCCCCATGTTTGCACCCACAGCATCATCAATGGCATGCGCGTCTAGGACTGCTAATAATCCGCCGCATAGCGGGATGAGCAGTATTGGAGATGATGATGATGAACTTCGTGATCTGAGTTAAGTTTTGTATGGAGACCGAGCAGAACTCTTTTCCGCTTTAACTATTGATCACTCACTCACTCTCTCTTATAGATTAGTCAGCCGTTGGGGCAGCATGATGTTTGGCAAAGCTTTTCCACTGCTGACAATCGTCTGCCAGTCTATTGATCAAGTGACAAAATATTTTACCCTTTTCACTTCCGTTAAAAACTATCAGCAAGGTATCCAATGTGGCTTTATAGAGCTTCTCCTAAGATAGCTAAACCAGTAAGGTCGACGTCCATCCAGAAAACACCATGCCGTTTCGTAAAAGTTCTTGTTGGAATACAGAAAAGAATTAGGACTCCCGCCTCATCAGTTTGAAGAAATTGTAAAGGCTCATGCGGTATTGACGGTAGCAATTTTTTTGTAGCAACATGTCAGGACCGAATTTACTTAAGTTATAGCCACACTGTATGTCGTAACTACAATCTGCCTCTGACTATACAGCAACAGCAGTTGCTGAAACAAACCTACAAATACAGACTGACCATTGAGCCGGTGCATTGTGTCTCTGGTTCAGACGGTTGCCAACAGGGTCTTTGTAGGTTTAGTAAAACCCCATGTCACGTAACTTGAAGAACAGAAACGTTATGCAACCACTCATAGTAATAATGAGCCAATAATGTACGGCTCTGCATACTGCACATATTTTACTGTGCCAGGATGTGAACAAGGAGCACAGTCACGCAACAGTAGGCCATTTACACACAACCTACCGAGCGCTGCAGGACATATTAATTACTTTGGGACACAAAAAGTCTTCCCAACAGAAAAGCAAATGTCAAATGTCACTTTGAACACATTCAGCAGCGCGTAACAAGGAATCCCTTTTATATAACACATGCCAGTTGGCGTGAATAAAAGCTTTGAAATGCATGCCGCACTAGGGTGAAGGGAAGCGGCGGTACACAACCATGCATGGCAATTGTACATAGTCTACTAATGATCGTACCGTGTCTTTTGTATAGAATATAATCGCAGAGAGCCCTTTACAGAAGAGACTACTTCTTCATAATCGCGTCTCTGATAATGAGCCAGAAAAGTGGAGTAAATAACCACTGCAGACATGTCCATAAAATCTGCATGTTTGTAGTGCGTGATGAGTTACTGTGCGTTGTTGGGCTATGCCGTTTTACCCAGTGTAGGGACCCACTGTGTCTGTTAATGCTCAGATGCTCTGTCAAACGGTATATTTGTAGAATTTTAGTTGTTGTAAAGCAGGTTGGGCAATGTTATCCAGACAGACTCGGTGTAAGAGTAAAGTGATCACGTGTATGTGTAGGTGCATATTTCTTCCTTTAATTTTCTGTATACAAGTTGTCCCTCTGAATGGCCTGTCGCTGCTTTTCAGTGGGTTCCAGGAAATACAACACATGAACAGAGAAAATCGACAGAGACGTCGATGAAGGTTAGACATCCAGGTAATGAGATACGCAAGGAAATTGTTACTCAAGCAACTGGATAGAGTTTCAAACTGTTTCAAATTTCCTTGTGAATCAATAGACACATTCAGTGCAAGAGGGAAGTGCATGTCAACATTAGATTTGGCTTGCCTACTGAGATGCCCCCTTTTTCTTGTGCTTTTCAGTGTCTTAAAACAGCAGAAGACATGATAGAAGGCCTGGCCCGTCTGCGCAGGCTTTCCCTCTCCAAGACGTCCACAGAGGACCTGCCGCAGAGCACGTCGGGAGGGGATCACCAGGGGACGATGGGAAAAATGTCGAGGAGTCTGCGCAAGTCCCTGAGTCTGCAGATGAACGGAACCGACTCGACTTATGGCGACACAAATGTAAGGGTCAAGGGTTACAACTGATATGCTTCCCAAATGGGTACAGCCATAAACTTTTCAAGTCTAATTTTAACAACTATCTGTCTCAACAGTTCCTTAATGTAACCCAAAACATGTAAGTGGTTGGTGAGCCTTGTTTTGAGGTGAACATTGAAGTAAATAAAAAAAATAAAAAACTGATATGCATGTTTAGATGAAAAAGTTGCTCATTGACAAAGTTGCTCATTGGCTAACATGATAGTTGACCAGGCCAGTAAGAGTGACGTCAGCGATGAGTCAAAGGTCGTTGGAAGTTGGTATCGTCATTCGTCCCATTCCAACCACCCCTATAAAGCACCATATTAACATGCATAAAATTCGGGCAGAAATTTGGTCCTCAAATTTAGTCTATTATTTTTTTTCTTTGCCTCAAGCCAAGGTGTCCTTATTAGCAGCAACTTGAACAATATTATGCAGACATTTACATAATATAAAGATATTATACCAAAACACCTTCTTCATGATATCAAGTCGCTCTTTTGGAAGGACCAGTCGGCAATAGTTGAATATCTATTATTATATGATAATAGATAAGAGAGATATAAGGCTCAGTGTACCATGTTGTCTACCTGGAGAACCCAAGGCGGTTTTGTCCGCCTTAATTAAGTCCTTCTTAAGAAGTCCTCATAGTATCTCAGGTTGCCCTGTAGGATTTCTATCAGACAAGCAGCCAGTCGAGTCATTCCTTGTAACCTAATACGGACCCGCTGGGACACTCAGGCATCAAATTATGTTATCATACGAATCGCTCAGGCGTGTTTGGTACATGTCAGATAGGGGAGTTCACCGACATCAAATAGAATATGCGGTTCGTGGGTCTGCAAAATTGGATTTTCTTGTCTTTCCACGAACTCGCATCATCTTGGCTTTGCTCGCATGTAACAAATTTTCCAGTTCCTTTAGCTCTTTGGAGCTCGCTATAAGGCAATGTACGACCTCATAAGCCAATCCCTGTGAGGTGTAGATAGATAGAGGGTTTAACCACGGGTAAATATGTCTACAAATAGGGGGGGGTTGTCTTCCTTAATTTGTCTGCAAACAACTCTGACATTATCTAGTACTAAATTCAAAGAGTATCTGACGATTTCTCTGTAGTAACTTTGATATTTTTTAAAGGCACCAAGAAGCAGACCCCGCTCGGTCCCTGGTGGTGCCGTCAAGGCTTTGGAATCCAAGAAGTGCGCTAGGGAGGACGGAAGTACGTCACCCCGAGACGTCACTTCCGGGGGCGCGTCGACGCCATCTTGGAGACTGGAGAGCAGCCAACATGGCTCCTGCCCGGACCTGACCATTTCGTGCGGAGGGGGAGGGAAGGGGAAGAGCCCGCCGGTTGTCATGCGCAACACTCACCGTAAGCTCACGGCTTCCATGTCCACGGACGGCTCAGGGCGGAACACAGCTGAAGAGGCGAAGCGAATGACCTCTGACTTCACGCAGGCGCAGGCTCATTCTGCCTCGTCTCTTCTGTCTCCGAAACTGCAGAAAAAGGTCAGTAAGGTCACGTGAAATAGAACCATATGTATCAAAAATGACCTACCCTTCTACTTTTCTCAAGATAAAATGGTTTCTTACGTTGGTTTGACACGTTGAGACAAGCGCACAAGACTTTGGTACTAAGTCGATGTGCAAGGAAGCCTGTACCGCCCCCCGTCTCCACACGGAAATCACGTGTCCTAAATATGCTTTGCTTGACGCAGTACGTCATTCATTCTAAGACCCATCAAAATTCTGTCTCATTTCAACGCAAGTCGGCTGGCCACTGAAACTTAGTCTCTCCGGTCTTGATCCGAGACCTTAAAACTTTATACATTCAAGCCTTTTAGAATCAAGCTTTTCCCCGTAAGAAATATAGAAAAACAAGGCTCTATTGCTAGCGAATAAACCAATGTGTAAGATGAGCTACAGCATTAGGCCTCGAGCCCTTCCGGGTCATAAGCTGGGTCGTTAATCACCTCAGCAGGCGCGCCATCCATCATATTGATACGATGTAAGAACATAAGAAGTTTACCAGGTCGTTTTGAGTCCTGTTAAGAAGAAGCGTTTGTTTTCTTCTGTACAAACTGCATCACATCTTGGCTAATTCTCGTTGTTTGAATTTTGGGGGGTCAATTATAGAGTCCTGGTTTTGCTACATTTCGTTGGAAGGTGATACATACAAAACAGCAACATTGGCTTTGTTGGCTGTGAAGTAATGAGTGGTTGAATTAAGGGATCTGCAGCAGCCTACAGATGATGCAAATTGATGATAATTAGCCGAGAATACTTTCATCAGGTTGGTGAATGATTGAATAGCAAAGTTTCTTATTCTTCTGGGTGAATGTCACAGTAACTTTACTTTTGGGACTGCATTGTTAGCAGTAACACCTAGCTTCAGTGCACAGTAAACCTGTCATAATTGGCTTGATGAAGATGACAAACGCCGGCTCCTTTTACACATTAAAGTAGTTATGAATCTTTGCTATTCAATTTGATGATAATGAGGCTCGAAGCCTTCACCCTCTTGCCCAGAGACTCGGTTACTTGCCACCATAACCAGGTATAAACACTGTGCCGATCCCGGATAAGAGCTTGATAACTGTGCACAAGACGATGAGGCACGATTTACCGCCGTATGAAATGTACAAAAACCACGACTTTATTGCTAAAGAATTAATCTATGATTGACCCAGAATATTCTTAAGATCGTAAAGACCACACCCTGGGGCAAATGAATACAATAATCACGTAGGAGCTGGTCGTAATTACTAAAGATTAAGGTCGTTGGGACACAGCAAGTCTTCGTAAATTCATGAGCTACAACAAGCCGCCTCGACCTTTGTGTCCAGAGGCAGCATTGCTAATCGGTATACTCAGGTATACAGATTGTGGTAATCCCATATGAGACCTTAAAACTTCATGCAACCTGTACGTTTAAGAACCAGACTTTACCCTACTTGAAATTCAAGCAAAAACATGGTTTTATTGCTAGCCAATAAATCTTAGCTTGACCTAAAAGATCTACAGCAACGTCTTAAGACACCTAATGCTTTAAGGAGGTGAGATGTGACCACAAGCATGTAAGATTTTAATGTAAGTGCTTGGGGCCGTGGGACAGCAAGAACTCTTTCTACATTGATCCATGACCTACATGTGAATGCATAAAGCAAATAAGATTTCAATTAAACTAGAGCTCTATAATTCTCTCTAAGCATTTACCAAAGAACCTAGTTGAGGAAGCAGACCAACTACAGGTAATAAATCTTTAGGTTCGGCACATTTTAGATAAAACAACCACGCACAAATGTAGAGGATGTTGGCGTTTTTTTAATTGCAATTCAGCTAAAATGTGAAGGCAATTGATGAAACATCCTCCAGATGCTATAGATAGTTGTGCGTAGGTCGTAACGGCAGTAGACAGCAAACATCCTGTGGGAGGAAACCTGTCTTCTGGTACCGTGTAAGGTGGGAGAAGGGATACCTTCGCCATATTAGGGCATCGCATGCTGGCACGTCTTAAGCTGAAATAACAGCGTTTTTCCTGGAAACACTGGTAGCCTTAAGCCTTATTTGGAAGAAAGGTGCATACTATTATGTTTAAGACTCTATTACCGCATTTATGTCATCGTACTTATTATTCATGAGAAAGTCATCGCAAAAACAAGTCATATTTAGTAGATTGACGTGCTAGGCTTTAACAACAAGCATATGTTATATTACGGTATATCAACGACAAGCTCTTCTTTTAATACCATTATTTAAAATCATGTCTTAGTTTCAATGGTGAATAATGTGAATAATGGTGAAAAAAACTAATTTAAAATCAACATTTTTTTTTAAAAGCCGTTGTTTTTTATTATAAATCTTCCATGTTCAGATGAGCTGTTTTTTTATGGAATTACTGAAGTAAAGGTGGTCGCGTAGCAATAAATGCATCCATGCGCAAAGAATATGTATGTTTTCTATCAAGGTGAGACGATTTATGACTTGCCATGTTCCCTGGGGTCAGCCGACGCGCGATTTAACCAGCCACACGGGGTTCAAGTAGGGCAGGGGTTGTATCAAAAGTTACACGTTTTCCTCGAAGAAAATTCTGCCATCAGCCATGATTTATGTAGTCTTTGGCATTTCTATTTAGTATGTTAATATGTGCTACATGTAATGAACCCTAAAAAAACTTGAATATCAATAGATTCGTAACCTACATAATAAGACCATAACTATAAACTCTGAAAACACTGTTGCTGAACGAAGGAGATAGTTCATAAGATTCTCAATCAAAAATTTATCAAAGTGTGTTGTCCTTGTAAAACACTAATCTATATAGAATAGACTGGAAAAAACTCAAAGAACAAGATCTATATAAGTGTGTTGTTGGTGTCCTTGCAAAACACTCTGAAACAGACTTGATTTATATTTATTATTAAACATGATAGGATTACAACATTAAACCTGTAACAAATCAACAGACGCAGATTGTAATGCAGTTGCTAAATCATCAGGCAGATAAGAAGTTCTGATACTGTGAAGGCAAACAGCGGAAAATTGCATTTTGATCCCATGCAAACGTGTGAGAATAGGCCGCTCTGCCTTGAGTGTGCTCTTGAGAACGATAGGCAATTATAAGGCTCTGATAACGAACAGAACGTCGTCATGGGTTCCGTCTCTTATCTCCTGACTTCGGATGATGCCATTAATCAAATGGGGCCATTCCAAACTGCCATTACGAAACGCAATCCCAAATAGCCATCCCAAACGGCCATTCCAGTTATCCCAAATGGCCATTCCAAACTGCCATCTCAAATCGCCATCTCAATTGGCCATCCCAAACTGTTATCCTTAACGGTCATATCAAATGGCCATCCCAAACGGCCATCCCAAACTGTTATCCTAAACGGCCATCTCAAATGGCCATCCCAAACGGCCATCCCAAACTATTATCCCAAACGGCCATCCCAAATAGCTGCAGGTGGCGTTTAATGCCGCGTTGCCAGTGCATCGAGGCCGACACTGTAGTAATTATAATGGAGAAATTTCATTACGACTTTTTGATAATGTCTCTAGATATGAAACCAATGGGGCTGAAAGCGCAGGTTTTCATGTAACGCCACCTTGAAATATCTCAATAGAATATCTCATATGAATTTATAAGGACAGTGTGAGTTTCTGTCATATTAACTGTCAATATTGCGGGAAGCAAATTCATATTGTGTAATGGCCGTCTTCAAACATTTCAATCATGTTAGTTCATTAGAATAGAGACTGTGAGAATTGTATGTACTATCGACCCAATGTTGCTGGAGGCAAATTCCTATTGTGTAATAACGGCGTAATGCGATTTTTAAAGATTCAATCATAAATCTCATTAGGATGAAGATGATTCAGACGATTTCTGAGCTGCTGGAGGTAAATTGCTATTATGTAAAACCGTCTTCAGATAGTTCAAAATGTCTCTTTGTAATATCATCTAAGTGGAACGCTTCAAAGGACTCTTTGAACGTAACGCAGCGAACGTAACAAAGCCACCTTCAAACACTTCAATCTAAAACCCCATCAGAACGAATGCTGTGATGATTTGCTTGATGTTGTTTCTGTTGCTTTGCAGAACAAGCCGCCCTCCCCACTGAGACTAATGGCTCACAAGATGGCGCACGCCAGGAAGTCCACCTCATCCGCAGAGCCTGACTCTCCAGCTGTTCCACAGAGAACCAGTCGGTCCCCGACGTTTGAAACGAGAAAGATACACAGCGAGGGACAGATGTCTAAAACAGGGTCCTGTCCGAACCTCATTTTTGTACGATCATGCGAGCCGTCGTCCCCTGGGAACGACGGAAGCGGAAGTGACGTTGATGAGTTCGAAAGCTGTGATTCGAGCCCGAACCAGCTCAGCCCACCGTCACATTTGGTGAACGGGTTAGTGAGCCCCCTAGCAATGGCGAGAATAAATGACAGATTCGTGTTCAACGTTGGGGCGAAATCGAACGCCGGAAACCAGGTCGCACCACAACGAGGCCACCGGAAGTTGGGCCTGTCCATTTCTACTGATGGGAGCGGAAGGTTCAAGCAACTCGAGAAATATCGTTTAGGAAAGGAAAGCCTAGCACGCAGCAGCCTATCAAGAAGCACAGGTAACTTAGACAAGAGACCACCCAGTCCAAAGTCGCCAGCCTCTGCCCGGAAGGAAAGCGTGGCCGAAGACGTTGATGACGTACCAATGAGTCCGACGTCGCCGTTACGTGACGTCAACATCACGGAAGTTCAAGAGCATCTTTACATCGGTGACCTTGAAGCAGGGTACAACGAGCAACAGCTCTGCCGGTACGCCGTAGACTGTATCCTTGACCTGTCGAACTTGACCTCTAAGGAAGTTCTAGCTCAGCAAATTAAAAGATGTCCATGCACGTGTCCAATGTCGAGCAAGCACGCACGCGCGAAGTTGAACGTTCACATCGAGGACAAGGATGACGTCGACATCGAGCCTTATTTGGAAGAAATCAACACCTTTATCGAGTCTGCGCGGAAGAAAGGAAAGAGGGTGTTGGTCCACAGCGTCCACGGGAAATCCCGCGCAGCCGCAGTAGTGATTCAGTACTTGATGACGCACCAGGGTATGAGCTTGCGCGATGCATTTCTTATGTTGAGAAAATGTCGGCCGATAGAAATGGCAAGAGGTCTCTGTAAGACTTTGGAGAAAATAGAGGTCCGCCTCTTTAATTTGGAGAAACCAACAGTATCTTTACTGAACGAACCTGGCCGTATACAGGCGTGGGCATAATATCTTAATGTATCGCGAGAATACCCGAGACAATTCTGAATCTCGACAATTATCGCGAGAGTGTTAGCGAGACTCATGTCTGGTCAGCTTAAAAAGCTATCTGTGATGTTTATATGATGTGCTGTAGATGCTGTCAGACATCTTGGAGTAAGGACTACAGATGAACAGAATTCGATGTAAATGTTCATAATCATATTATTCAAATATAACAGTGCTGTCAATTCATTTGGACAATGACATAAAAATTGAGAGAGGTTAAAGTTTTAAATTACTAGATGTTTAAATAGCCTCTCCAAAATAATGTTTCTACTAAAAACACACCGTTTGTTCAACCCATATACAACAGGTCTATAAACGTTTGGATAAAACACTTTTGAAAAAATACAATAGCCCAATGTAGAAATTTACGATAAGCCTGTTCTTAGGTCATGCCAACTGTGCCGAATTCCCTTTTATATGGTCTTCTCTTTGAGATAATTGTCCCGATGGACTGTTTTAATTGAGGAAGTTGATCCACATTCCTTGCGACTGATCATGATGGAATGGGAATAGATAAGGATTTTATAGGACAAGGACTCTGTTGTACATAGAGCTTTCATTGCTGCGTACGTGCCAAACCACACGTAGTACAAATTATGTCTGTTATTGCTTCTCATTGCTGACTTGCAGAAAAAGAATATCACAGACAAACTAACGAAGTAGCCAGATATGTAGATATAAAATAAAAATAAAAAGATATGTAGACAAAGCTTCGCTAACTATACATGTAATCATTTCCGTTTAAAGGGGTAAATAAAAGAGCCACACAAATCGCCATAAATATCACGACTCTACACTATAGCACCATGTTTTATAGCAGAT
The DNA here is from genome assembly GCA_013266295.2 of Branchiostoma floridae x Branchiostoma japonicum. NCBI lineage: Eukaryota > Metazoa > Chordata > Leptocardii > Amphioxiformes > Branchiostomatidae > Branchiostoma > Branchiostoma floridae x Branchiostoma japonicum. The sequence goes on from CM023839.1 coordinate 1,868,677, forward strand.
ATTAATGTATCTAGCAAAACATAAGAGACTGGGCAACCCGATACTATATATTTGAGATTTATGCACCACTTTATAACTCTTATGTAGCTGTCCTTCAGAAAGTGTTCCTTTTGCCTGTTGACACGTCCATTGCAACAAGCTTCCTGTAGATTATGCATATCTAAATCTAGCGGTACAGAGCAGATTTAGTAGTCGAGATTATACATCTGTCAGATTCACACAATCTTGAATCCCCCTTTTGTAGTTGTTCTTCAGAATGCGTCCCTTTTCAGCATTATGAGAAATGTTTAGATACACTCTTCCCGTAGACGAAAGGCAGTGACAAACCTCTGTTCTTACCAGCGCATCGGCAGTGTTCAGTGGCTATCAATCCAATCTCGCCATCCCATCCTTATGCCTTTGGTGTGAGTTGAGAGCAACCGCGCCGGAATCTGGCCTATCATTTTAAACCATCTTGAAAACTCACTCGCTCATCACTCACTCTGACGCCTTTTAGCCAACAACTCCTTCACAACACCTTGACTCAGGTGTAAATGAGTATCATGTGTTAGGTGTGCACGCTACCAGCATACTTGCTGCCTAGTGCACACTTTGTATTGTCATGTTACAATTCTGAACAAAAACAAAAAACAAAAACACGCTCTTCTACTTTATCAACCTCAACCTCTACATGACTTTCGGTCACCATCATCGCAACCTAACACACAACTAGGCCAAAGTAGATAGCTCATATGTTGAAAACGTCTCGTACAAAAGATGTAAACTTCAGGTATAATTGTATAATAGTTGGGTCCTTTTATAAAATGCAATCATAATCTGCACTTCAGTACAGCTCCGCAGTTACAAAATGATTTCTGTGTTATCAAATTACCATATCGCGAACGACTTGAATGGAAACGTCCAATACAAAATATTCAAATTTTCGCTTGCATAACACCAGTGTATGTAGTGATCCATTCCTTGCCTTGATGAGGACTGAGATTCCGTCAAGTCCAATTCTTTGTGATGGAAATTATTAAATATCCACTTCACAATTCTTCCAACACAGATGAATTTCCAAGCTACTTGTAAGTCTGCCATATCCAGGACGTACCTACAAGCCAGGATATTATTCAGATTCGGCCTTGATGAATGATCGTCTTGTTCTAGCCTGAAGACCTGACCTGAACTATTGATTGTGTATGGAAACAAACGACCTTGTTTAATCTCAGTAGTATATTTGGAACAACTACCGGAAAAGAAGGCTCTTGGGACTTAACCCATTATGATTTATCATTTTCAAAGATTGGAGGGGTCATTGAACAACAGTACGTTGCACCAGAAACGACCTGTTTTACTATCCTCTGCAGAAGCAAGTAGGACATATATCTGAATCTGGGGATCATTGATGCCAGGCTGTGCCATATAGAGTGCTTTCACATGACGTCACAACCAGTCGCTATGCTGGTTGGTTAAACCGGGAAATATTTATACCTTTGAAGTCATGTGTATGATGTGTACTGTTGTAAAGATCACGTGATTGTAATTCTAAAAATTCAAATTTATCTGGTAACGTCTAGGTTTAACATTTCAACATGGCGGACAATATCCACGTCATAGTCACGTGAGTTCAAACACAATTGAAATATAAAACGGTTTAAGGACCAGTCACACCAGCTGTGCCATATAGAATCATGGCAGTAGCATTACATATTGAGTTATATACAGTATAGTAGCAGACCTATCCTTTGCGCTATATTACTAAGACGCAGAATGCGTAGATGTAAAATACGTGCTAGCCACATGCCTAGGGGAAAATAACGAGACAATCGGTTTATGTTGAATCTGCAAAAGGAGTAAGTGATATCGAACGCCTATCTCCGCAAGGAATCGGTCTAGCTGCAGTGCTAAATCACTCCATATCTCGTACAGCTGTTGAACAGTTAGGCCCAGTTATATCTAAGTAGGCTGAAACCATACTTGGTAAATCCTTGTCGTACCCAGAACAGTGCTTTATCGTGAAAAAACGTGAATACGTTTTCTTGTTTTCTATGAATTTTGTTGAGAGATCAGTGAAATTTTTGGCCACGGCCTCTAGTAGAAAGGAGGTGTAGTGACGCGCAGAAAGTAGCGCTCTGGTAGCGTTCAGGATTACAGATTGTCGTAATATGACCTTTGGTGGACTACTCATAGAGTTACAAATAGTACTATTTGATCAGTTACACATTCTGCATCTGAAATAATGGTTCAGAAACGATTCTGTTGTGCTATGTATAACCTCTTACAACATTTTAGCTTTACCCTCTGGTAGTGGTAAATGATAATAATTTGCCTTTTGAGCTTTACATGACATGTATAGAAATGATATTGATAGCACATATTGTTCTCGATACTTGATTCGATTGTGCCATAGTGCTGTCGAGATAATGTCGTGTATGTTGATAGAAGACGTCCAATTATAACATTGATTTGGACAAAATAACAGCAGTGACCCATGACTTCTGAATGTTCAAATTTAAACCATGAAGTGCTGTCATGTTGTAGATATTCAGTTGATATTGGAGTGTTTAGTTCCTATTCAACGATTATGACTTGTGGAGCAAGTCTACAACCTTTCCTAATGCTGCAAAAATATTTGTGGTTACCTTCACGGAATGAAAGCATATTGTTTTTGCTCCATTGCTTCTTCTTTTCCTTCAAAGAAATAAGGTCAATGTTCTTGACCAGATGGCTGTCACCATGGTAACTGGTGCTGTAGCAGACAACCTATGGTATTTATGTTTGATTACATTATGTAGCCATATGGCTGCAATCTCCAAGCAGATCTGACGGTGGCTGCAAAGACAGTATCCAATTGGCCAAACCGTATCCATCTGCCATCTGTCTTTGCAGCCACCGTCACATCTGCTTGGAGATTAATGTGGCTGGACAGGGGCTGGTCTCCATAAGTATGTGAATGTGTTTGAGTAACAAGAAACAGAGCAGTAGTTTGTTAGACTAGACCAAGTGAAGATAAACATTATTGCAAATGTTACCTTCTTAGTTTACATTAGTACTTCGACATGGTTCCTGTCCAACTTAAAATAATACATACAGCATCATTGTCACAATACAGATACACACATAAAGATACGAGTAAAAAGTATATTCTATTGTGTACCAAAGACATACTAGTATGCTTTAAGGATTGAATCTGATGGTGACGTTGTAGTAGTGAGTTTCTATAAGATTAACCATTGAAACATTACTGTATAACGTTATGTTTACTTCAGCAACAATACCATTGAAATGTAACAACATTCCGTGCATTTACACTTACTTCCGTGGACATTGACTTGCTCGATAGAATAGTATCTATACTCATTACACCCGGTAATAGTACAGTTTTCCTGTGCATTTTTGGTATATTTATATATAATGGTGTTAAAAAACGTAGTCAGCCACATGCCACGAGATATTCACGGTTTAAATCACGAAAATTCTCCTGCACATTTGACGATGTATTCCAATGCAATAATGAATCCTACTTCACCCTCTTTTGTCTGGATGTTGAATAAAGCATTGATAATGTACTCTGGTCATACTCATGTACAGGATTGTAAGCGTTTGATAAATACATTGGTCTTCATGTACAATGTGTGTCCGTAAGGGTTTTGTCTAGTTATTCCTCAGCAAGTCTCACTGACAACCCTACACCAAGTCCAATTTTTTAAGTTGAGAATTCCCCACATTATGTTATGGTCCAGTTAAAAAGACTGACAAAACGATCCTTAACACACCCCGCGCCCGGGATCGAACCCGTGGAATTCGAGACACTGAAACTGACGCTTGTCAGTTGAAACCTGTTTCAGAAATATCGTACGACTTTGACTGTAACTACGTTGGTAGCACACCAATGAAGGAATTGAAAACTAACCAAAGAATATATTTTTTTCGGTTTTAGCTTACTGAAAAGCTATAAATTATAATATTGTTCTTGGTTTATTGATTTGATTTGATTTGATTAGATTAGATAAATGACATCCTCGGGGGATCCCAAACCTGATGCGAGCATCCGAATGAAATAAAAAGTTGGGCATAAAAAAAGCTGCTTACATTCTTAAATGCAAGAGTTCAGGAAGGTTGAACAAATTACTAAACACACAGAACATTTTATATCAAAGAACAAATTATTTATTTTTGTTCTTTCATATCTTCTTTGACTTTGAAAGGCTTTCGAGCCCTGCTTCCCTTCCTCTGACATCTTTTTTTTTCCTTTCGACCTCTGTCATCGTTTCAACCTCTTTACAATTATCCCAATGAACAGTAAACCACGATTTGTAAGGGCCCAAGCAACATTAGCATGTGAATCTGCTAATCAAGATCAGTTGCATTTTGAACTCCCGACCTCCAAGTCCAGAAATAGGATCGCTAACCAGTTGGCAAAACACGTTTTACATTAGTATGAGTGTAAATCTGTATCTCTTTCAGCCTGATGGGTCCATAAGCAAAGCACGCACTGTTGGAGTCGTCTAAGGCAATGTTGATTTGATTATATGGATGACATCCGCGCGCGCATCAATTTTCGTTCGTTTCCAAAAAAAAAAAGTTTTCGACCATACTGGAAATCGTACAAAGCAGCTGCAAAATGAGCAAATATATGCCGTAAATAGAAAAAAAATATTGGAAAACTATACTAATATCGTAGAATACTAAAATCAATTCCAAAGGAAGAAGAAAATGTGAAGAAATAAAAATGAAGAGTCTATTATTCGCCATACCATAATCTGTGTGTTTAGTCATTTGTTCAACCTTCATGACCACGTAGATTTCATAATGAAGGCAACTTTTTTTTTTGCCAAACTTTTTTTTTATTCGCACGCTCGCATCAGTTTTGGGGTACCCAGAAGATGTCATCCATATAATCAAATCAACATGGCCTAATGCACAAAACCATAGCGTGGCAGGAACGTGTTATTCTCGTCACGCAGACTAGACATTCTAAAAACAGCTCCCCGCAGCCTATTCGGCAATCAGCACCGACCTAGCTTTCCAAATGATGCTATTTGCCGTACGAACGTATTTTTCTCTGATCACAGAGAGCGCTAAATGACATTTTAAAAAGGCGGAGAAGGTTGGCAAGGCAGCTTCTTGGAAAAGGCAAATTCCGACAACGTTGACTTACGTGGATTCTAAAAGGACACGTCAATATTACATGTTTACCAATGCACGACCAAAGCACCGACCTGTGACCCACTGATTGACTCGATTGTATTACTTACGTACTTGACCCTAGGGTGACCTTACTACGATTTTCTTGCATTTGATCATATAAAGAGACAAAATGGTGTTGCACTCAGGTTTAAAAAATATTTTAGCGACGCTACATACCACCAAAAATAATAACATCATATAGAATACTGACAAAAGTGATGTTATATGATATAAGCAACCAACTTAATGCACCACTCTCCCATTAACCAGAGTTGTAATTGGCTATCAATGTATGACATATATGCAAAGGTACTGAATAGAGCGTTGTGACTTCTATATGTACTTGATAGACGTGTACATCATCCAATATTGGAGCCAGAAGCGCCTTCAATGGAAGGTTTGTACATATATACAAAAGGGAGTGTTTAGACTTTTATATCTACATGACAAGCATTGCGATCTTTTATCCCAGCCTTGAGGATTATTTCCTCTGAAAAAGCACTCCTAACGCCACATTCCGCTAACGCTCTCAGTGAGAATATTCAATACGTGAAAAAAACATGCCTTGCACGCGAGGGCACGACCATCGCCTGCAGTACGTACTAAAAGGGTCCCTCCTCGTCACCTTTGCTTCTGTAAGTGAAGTTGATGTATCATTCATCGTAGGTCTGGCCGCAACTTCATTGGTTGTTTACGAAGGGAGTGCTTGAACTGGCACAATACTTATAACAGGCTTGGAAAAAGCATACTAAGTACAATATACAGGAGAAAGAAGATAACCTATTAGATTGATTTAAGTTCATTTGAGTTTTCATTTAGTTCTTCTCTTTCTCGCCTCATTTACCCGTTTGCGTTAGTTGATTCTGTGTATGTAACGTTACCAATTATGTTAGAATATTCCTTCAATGTTGCTACCACTAATATACTCCCAATGCTGGTTGGAATTATGTTTGTGTGCCTCTTATGTTACCTTTGATTTGATTTGATTTGATTTTTTTCTTTACTTGCTGGTGTCTTATAAGCCCATTTGGGCTGGGCGACGTGAGTGTCACAATAATAAACTTTTATTCATTCATGGGCTCCCCGGTATCATACATGTAGCTCTACGGGAGTACTGTAGCCGGGCAACTAGACCACCGTAGGCTCCCCGTTGTCTCTACGGGCTGGGAGCACTGTCCGCCCGTCCAGGTCCCTTAGGGGATTTTACGGGGACGGTTTCAATTACTAGTGTCATGTTTTTAACTGTTGTTATTATGTGTATTCATATTTGTATGTTTTCTTTTATATGGGCCACGGATGCCTGAAATAAAGAATAAAGAATGAAAGTTCGCCAACGATGGCGGCAAAAATAGAAAGGCCAGCCGGAAAGATATAGCATGTCAGGATACTGCTGTAGTTGGACTGGGGCCGGTAAAACACCTCTAAGCCGGCCTGTGGAGAATGGTAACCAGGCTGCAAGTATCTGACATAATGAAAAACGGACCGGAATATGGACTATGAGTATGGATAATGGCTTTGTGTGTTATTTTGTTCTCAAAGTTCGTAGATTTGTACATACAAATGTTTGTAATTACTTTTTGTACGTTTGGCCATATTGTTTCTTGTATTATTTGTATGTTATCAACGTCCAGGGCCTCACTGCATGCAAAGCAGTATTAATCACTGAGAGGGCTACCCTGGCTAAAGAAAACAAAACTAACTAAATAAATATCATCCGCCCAACTTTAGGAACTTCTATTAGAAAAGTACAGAAAAAGTACAGAGGTGCCAGATAAATCAAAACACAATAGGACAAGTGTGTATGAAATTTCTTCAGACAATGGCAAAATTGACTTTTAAACACAAAATATTAGAGGCATTTTTAAAATTAAATATTGACTAACAGCACGATGTGATTTATGTTCAGTGCATCTACCTGTTAACCTACAATCCCATCAGTTCAGAAATATTTTAAGAGCACAACTCACTAGCACCACCTAGTGATATAGTGTTGTATTTCCACTGATTTAGAAGCGATGCTAGGACAAGAACATTTACTGTGTCCAAGGATATTATACCACATGTCAAGTATGCCTCAGCAGGTATTGATTTTTAAATCCAAGAAGTATTGTTTTGTGTGTTAAGGTGTGAGCATGTGTGTAACCGCAGACACAAACTGAATGCAGTGGAGTGTATATAGCTTTACTTCGTTCCCCAAGATCCAAATTCTTTCGTAACCCTAGGCCCCGACGAAAACAAAGATGGCTGGATGTAAACAGTAAAACAACACCATGGGAAGACTTAACCCCGGGAATAAGGCCCTGCGTGTCCAGAACTGTGTGCGTCACAGGCAAGGTTCTGGGCAGTCCCCGCTTATACAATAAAGTAGATTTGACTCAGGCGTGGTCCTAGGTACGAGTGTCCAGAAAGAAGCATGTCTGGGCACGCTTCTGGATACAACAGCTGCCCTCGCATGCGCAGTCTCTGAACACTCAAATCACCTGGATGTTAAAGAGTTGACCAATCAGTGCGCAGCTCTGACGTCTTGCCCTGAATTGGATTAGGTCAAATGATCATTCAGAGTCTGCATGGGGAGTTTCAGATTACTCTTTAGACTAAGTTCAGGAAGGTCAGATACAATTCACAGTAAATTTACTGGGACTGACTGCGCCTTACGTTTAGTTAAGCTGGCAAATTCGGATAACATGAAAAGTTAGTTGTTCTCTACTTTTGAGAATTTAAAAAAATGGTTTGCAAATACGCATCACGGAAAACCGCCTTCAGACCCACACACCAGCTGCACTGCACCTGGTCATTTGGCGGCGACAGGTTACCGCATCACTGCCCTGGCCAGACAATATTCATGTGCCGACAGAAAATAGTACCCAACCATCTATTGTTTATACGACTTTAAACTATCAATTATTCATAGTTTCCTGGGGGTTTTATTTTATTTTTCTTGTCGTTCTTTCCCCTGTTGGCCATTGAAAGGTTGACAACCAAATCGTTTTACAAGTTTTTCCCGCCAATCTGTACTACTGCGGATGAAATTGAAGTGCTCCATGTACACTTCGTCCGTTTGTGGAACTCGGCATCACTCTTGGCCAGGGCGTGCTGATGTGCAGTCGGTTTCTTCGACGCTCGTCGTTCCTCTATAATTTTGGGTCAGAAATTCATCACCTATTGCTTGGTTTATTGTGGTCCTAGGTTAGCATAGCTGGTGTATAGTGGTGGAGTGGAAAAACGTTTTAAGGGCTCTTCTTGTGAAGGCTCGTATGTTGTCAAACCTTCATCTCTTCGTCTTGCTATACCGTTTTTGTGTTCAACACGGTGCAGTAGTGCCGTGGCCAGTATACGGACTTTTGTCTACTAAACATTTACCTGGCATGTGATAGAGGTCTCTCTATGTCTTCTGGTGAAACGGCCGCCGGTCTGTTTCCTCCATTCCTATGTACAACCAGTCTTCTCAATCCTTCTGTATCGTGCTTTGTCCCTTGCTCTTCTGTGGTAATGTTCTAAAGATTGTACATGTGGCAAATAATGTGGAGCTCTTTATTTGCCTTATACGTTTGACTTCAGCGTCTTGGTTCAACAGTTGTCAGGCGTCAACAATTTCTTCGGTTATCGGTACAGACCATTCAAATTGGCGCTTACAATCCGTCTAGATATTTCTATTATCTGACCAATAGAATGGTAATAGAGCAAAGAACAACGCATTACTTTATTTTTTTTTAATTTATTTATTTACTATGGCAGAACATCCAGCTTACTCGGGGTATGTTAGTCAGGGTCAATCTCTCAGCTGTCCAGCCTCTTGGAAACCCAGACTTCGGGGGCTGTACTTGGTACAGCGGGGGCTGGTTCAGCTTAGTTAGATGGGTTTGCTGGATGTTAAAGCCGCAACTTATTTTTTTCTGATTTAATTTGGATGCGTATTTGTTCTTATTTCGTAACTTAAAACGCTTATAGATGCTGCACATGGAATCAACATGGGTGCTCTATCTCAGGTTTGATCGGAAATATGACATAATTATATTCCTAGGATATAATTATTTTTACCTGAATGTATGTTGAGGTTCAGTTCTGTTTACAGGCAACACTTAACATGTCCTTACTCTGACATTCTATGCCAACTGGACCTTTTTGCCATTCAAATGGTATTTATTCTAAGGCTAACTGGAAGTCAAAGCTGCTTCTGCGTGCCTTTGGGTCATTCCTGTTGAGCATTATTTCTATTGACCTTTTTAGTAATGAATGCTGCGTAAAATTAGAAAAATGCAGTTCCTCTGCCATTCTATTCCTGATAATCCCCGTCCAACTCGTCCTGACGTACAAAAAAAACAGTTTGATACATTTAACTAGTTAACTAATTGATAAATACACTGCCCGTGATTCATTCAATTTAATAAAATTCTAAAAAATATCTGTATCTGTATAGCCGGTATAACCGCCCTTCAGCTATTTCAACGTTATTATAACCTACCCTCACACCGCTTCGGAATGTGGCCATCGTTCCCAGTCGTCATACAACCACATCTTTTCACGTCATTCCTGTTGCTCGTCCAACTCGATCTGAAATTTTAGAAATGATACATTTAACTAATGTGATAAATTTAGCTATGAACATTTAACTACACAGTCCCATGGTTCATTTAATGTAATATATTATACCGATTGTAAACCAAAAAAATCTGTATTCGATTCAATAAAATTCTAAACAAAAATATCTATCTGTACAGCCAGTATAACCGCCCTTCGGCGTAACACACCAGCTATTTCAAATATAAATCAAGCCGTGTTTGATTTCACCACGCCGGGGCCTCGGTCTCTTCGGCGCTACCACGTCGATGTCGACACTGCAGTCCTTCCGCAAGATCCCCCTCACTTTTTCTTCAACATCCTCCCACTGGTCATATAGCAGACCCGGCACGATCCGTCGGGGTCCAAGTTGCTAGGATTGGAGCTCTGGCCTCCTAGTGTGGCTACGGCTTCTCAGCTGACAGATGTCCATGTCATCCCGGATTTCTTTAGCTTTCAATTTAAATGATTCATCTTTACAGTCTTCTTCTTCTTCCTCCTCCTCTTCTTTTGGTGGTGGTAGTAGTGGAAGAGGAGTTGGACCCGCATTGATGGTCGACTTTATGTACACCCCTGACTTAAATGACCTGCCGACAACTTGTCATGGTTTTCCTGATACTTGGTTCTCTTTGTCTGCTGGCCCTCCTCCCCTCCAATGTGGTCGTACAGGACACACTTCAACGCCTCTATCACGTCGGCAATCTATTTAACAGTCCTTAATCTAATTTTCTCCACTACAAGGATAAAAGTAAAGGAAATTCAATTATACATTATTTATTGAAATCTAAGGCCTAGCCGACAACTTGTGGTTTTCGCGGAAAACATGGTCGTACAGGCAACTCTTAAGTGCTTGTATCAGGTCACTTGTTTCTTTATTTGAATTCTGTCTTATTTTCTCCACTGTAAGGATAAAAGTAAGGAAAATTGAATTATATATTACATATTGAAATCTAAGGTTAAATTTGATTTTAACATGTACAACATCAACCCTGATAGCCTGGGTGCCATCCGTTTTCTTTACTGTTCAAAGCATTCCCTTGTAGAAGTTTCCTCATCATCGCGCGCTTAGGGTCGTCACGTAGGCCGCTCATCGTGACTAACCCTAGCCTCTTACACACATCCACCGACAGGATGGTAGTGCAACGTACGTCTTCCTCTTTGCTGCTGAAGTGGAACTTCAGGTTGTGAGTCTTTCCATTGTACGTGACCTTCTGCAGTAACGCTCGATCCAGGTCGTCTCATTGCGTGTTAGGCCCGGTCCCCCCTCCCTTTGACTCCCTCATAGTAGATCAATGTCTCTCTTCCTTTTTATTTTTACTTAACTCTTTCATATACAAGAAATTTCCATTTAAATGATTCATCTTTACAGTCTCCTTCTTCCCCCTCCTCTTCTTCTTTTGTGGTGGTAGTAGTGGCCATTGTAAGTAATGTAACTGTCCGACTTCTTAGAATCTCCATAGAAAAAATCTGATGGGGCCTCCATCTAGATATCTAGATAGTAGAGATCGGATGGGGTTACAGATGGATTCATCTGAAAAAGAAAAACAGGCAAAAAAATGGCATCAGATCTCACCTTTCAGACGTACTGGTCACATAAACTCAGCTTCATAAGGTAGCCCAGGTTTTAATATGTAACTACCAGCATTTTCAGTCCATTCTATGGGCGGTGCTTTTACTACAGCCGTTTCGGTAAACACTGGTACACTTTATTTTTACTTAACCTTTTTATATGCAAGAAATTTCAATTTAAATGATTCATCTTTACAGTCTCCTTCTTCCCCCTCCTCTTATTCTTTTGTGGTGGTGGTAGTGGCCATTGTAAGTAATGTAACTGGAAAAAAAAACAGTCTGAAGCCTCGCTATGTCTGAAAGAACCCGTCGTAAATCAATCATTATGCTTCGCAATGCTTCCTTCGGCCGAGATTGTCTCACCATCCCATGACGTTGAGGATGGCCACTTTGGCCTGGGAATTGAAACAGGCGCATCCTATAGGCACACAAGTCTAGTAGTTTATACAAAAGATACCTACCCTCGCACCGCCTGTCCGACTTCTTAGCATCCCCATAGAAAAAATCGGATGGCGCCTCTATCTGAAAAAGAAAAACAGGCAAAAATGGCATTAGATCTCACCTTTCAGACGGTACTGGTCACAAAAAGTCAGTTTCATATGGTAGCCCAGGTATCAATCAATATGTAACTACCAGCATCCTCACACTACTAGCCTCCTCATACACGCCTCCGGCGATAGAATGGTAGCGCAACGTACGTCTTCCTCTTTGCTGCTGAAGTGGAACTTCAGGTCGACGGTCTTAACATTGTACATGACCTTGTACATGACCTTCTGCAGTAACGCTCGATCCAGGTCGTCTCATCGTGTGCTTGGCCCGGTCCCCCCTCCCTTTGACTCCCTCATAGTAGATCAATGTCTCTCTTCCTTTTTTTTTTACTTAACTCTTTCATATACAAGAAATTTCAATTTAAATGATTCATCTTTACAGTCTCCTTCTTCCTCCTGCTTTTCTTCTGTTGGTGGTAGTAGTGGCCATTGTATGACCATGTAAATCAATCATTATGCTTCCTTCGGCCGAGATTGTCTCACCATCCCATGACGTTGAGGATGGCCAATTTGGCCTGGGAATTGAAACAGGCGCATCCTATAGGCACACAAATCTAGTAGTTTATACAAAAGATACCTACCCTCGCACCGCCTGTCCGACTTCATATTTTCTCCATAATAGAGATCGGATGGGGTTACAGATGGATTCATCTGAAAAAGAAAAACAGGCAAAAAAATGTCATCAGATCTCACCTTTCAGACGTACTGGTCACATAAACTCAGCTTCATAAGGTAGCCCAGGTTTTAATATGTAACTACCAGCATTTTCAGTCCATTCTATGGGCGGTGCTTTTACTACAGCCGTTTCGGTAAACACTGGTACACTTTATTTTTACTTAACCCTTTTATATGCAAGAAATTTCAATTTAAATGATTCATCTTTACAGTCTCCTTCTTCCTCCTCGTCGTCTTCTTCTTCTGGTAGTGGTAGTAGTGGCCATTGTAAGTAATATAACTGGGAAAAAAAACAGTCTGAAGCCTCGCTATGTCTGAAAGAACCCGTCGTAAATCAATCATAATGCTTCGCAATGCTTCCTTCGGCCGAGATTGTCTCACCATCCCATGACGTTGAGGATGGCCACTTTGGCCTGGGAATTGAAACAGGCGCATCCTATAGGCACACAAATCTAGTAGTTTATACAAAAGATACCTACCCTCGCACCGCCTGTCCGACTTCTTAGCATCCCCATAGAAAAAATCGGATGGCGCCTTCATCTGAAAAAGAAAAACAGGCAAAAATGGCATCAGATCTCACCTTTCAGACGTACTGGTCACATAAAGTCAGTTTCATATGGTAGCCCAGGTATCAATCAATATGTAACTACCAGCATCCTCACACTACTAGCCTCCTCATACACGCATCCGGCGATAGAATGGTAGCGCAACGTACGTCTTCCTCTTTGCTGCTGAAGTGGAACTTCAGGTCGACGGTCTTAACATTGTACATGACCTTCTGCAGTAACGCTCGATCCAGGTCGTCTCATTGCGTGTTAGGCCCGGTCCCCCCTCCCTTTGACTCCCTCATAGTAGATCAATGTCTCTCTTCCTTTTTATTTTTACTTAACTCTTTCATATACAAGAAATTTCCATTTAAATGATTCATCTTTACAGTCTCCTTCTTCCTCCTGCTTTTCTTCTGTTGGTGGTAGTAGTGGCCATTGTATGACCATGTAAATCAATCATTATGCTTCCTTCGGCCGAGATTGTCTCACCATCCCATGACGTTGAGGATGGCCAATTTGGCCTGGGAATTGAAACAGGCGCATCCTATAGGCACACAAATCTAGTAGTTTATACAAAAGATACCTACCCTCGCACCGCCTGTCCGACTTCATATTTTCTCCATAATAGAGATTCATCTGAAAAAGAAAAACAGGCAAAAAAATGTCATCAGATCTCACCTTTCAGACGTACTGGTCACATAAACTCAGCTTCATAAGGTAGCCCAGGTTTTAATATGTAACTACCAGCATTTTCAGTCCATTCTATGGGCGGTGCTTTTACTACAGCCGTTTCGGTAAACACTGGTACACTTTATTTTTACTTAACCCTTTTATATGCAAGAAATTTCAATTTAAATGATTCATCTTTACAGTCTCCTTCTTCCTCCTCGTCGTCTTCTTCTTCTGGTAGTGGTAGTAGTGGCCATTGTAAGTAATATAACTGGAAAAAAACAGTCTGAAGCCTCGCTATGTCTGAAAGAACCCGTCGTAAATCAATCATAATGCTTCGCAATGCTTCCTTCGGCCGAGATTGTCTCACCATCCCATGACGTTGAGGATGGCCACTTTGGCCTGGGAATTGAAACAGGCGCATCCTATAGGCACACAAATCTAGTAGTTTATACATAAGATACCTACCCTCGCACCGCCTGTCCGACTTCTTAGCATCCCCATAGAAAAAATCGGATGGCGCCTTCATCTGAAAAAGAAAAACAGGCAAAAATGGCATCAGATCTCACCTTTCAGACGTACTGGTCACATAAAGTCAGTTTCATATGGTAGCCCAGGTATCAATCAATGTGTAACTACCAGCATCCTCACACTACTAGCCTCCTCATACACGCATCCAGCGATAGAATGGTAGCGCAACGTACGTCTTCCTCTTTGCTGCTGAAGTGGAACTTCAGGTCGACGGTCTTAACATTGTACATGACCTTCTGCAGTAACGCTCGATCCAGGTCGTCTCATTGCGTGTTAGGCCCGGTCCCCCCTCCCTTTGACTCCCTCATAGTAGATCAATGTCTCTCTTCCTTTTTATTTTTACTTAACTCTTTCATATACAAGAAATTTCAATTTAAATGATTCATCTTTACAGTTTCCTTCTTCCTCCTCTTCTTTTGGTGGTGGTGGTAGTGGTGGAGGAGGAGTTGGACCCCCATTGATGGTCGACTTTATGTACACCCCTGACTTAAATGACCTACCGACAACTTGTCATGGTTTTCCTGATGCTTGGTTCTCTTTGTCGGCTGGCCCTCCTCCCCTCCAATGTGGTCGTACAGGACACACTTCAACGCCTCTATCACGTCGGCAATCTCTTTAACAGTCCTTTCTCTCATTTTCTCCACTGCAAGGATAAAAGTAAAGGAAATTTGATTTTATATTGAAATCTAAGGTTAAATTTGATTTTAACATGTACAACATCAACCCTGACAGCCTGGGTGCCATCCGTTTTCTTTACGGTTCAAAGCACTCTTCTTCAGGAGTTCCTCATCTCGCGCTTAGGGTCGTCATGTAGGCCGTTCATCGTGGCTTACCCTAGCCTCCTACACGCATCCACCGATAGCACTTTAGCGCAAGGTACGCCTTTGCTGCTGAAGTGGAACTTCAGGTTGTGAGTCTTTCCATTGTACGTGACCTCCTGCCATATCGCTCGATCCAGGAAAAACCTGAATGAATGAATGAACTTTATTGCTCAACAATCTATCTTATTACATTTCTTACTACAAACTACTAACTATACAGTATATGATTAACAATATGGTCATGTATTGATGATATGGTCTCGCTTATGAAATAAAGTGTACAGAAATTGTCCTACTTGTGCTTGCCGGCCCCTCTGCATGTTATAGGATCATAACAGGACCGATGGTCGCCAAATTTCCTGGCCTCCTCCAAAGTTATCGTGTTGCATTGAGCCCCAGTGTCCACCACGAACGTCACCAAGTCCCGGCCCGGAACCAACTGTCAGATCTGCATACACCGTCTTGTAGTCTGTCGCGTTATAAACCCTGCTCACTGTGCGGGGATACACCAAAATGGGCAACGAAATAATCATAATTGAGTTTGATTATTTACTCCCCGATCCTGCACCGGCTGCGGGCCTGCCTCCTCACCACTCCAAGGCCGGTCGACCTCCTCCTCCTTCTTCCTCCTCCTCACTGTCTTCTTCCTCTGAGGAGTAATCGGACCCGCCTCTTCATCGCGGGGACGGGCTCCTGGTCTTGTGGCTGAGCCCGAGGGAAGAACACGCAGGAATGAATGACTGATTTAGGTTTTTTATTGTATCTTGCCGACTACACGCCGCCCAGCCCAAATGCTTATATAAGACACCAATAAAAGAAAAACATAAAACAAAACGGTACAGAGTGGAATCAAATCAACATATATAATATATATAGGAGGTAGATATACACATAGATGACGTAATGATTTGGTATTGAGAACAGATAATCTAGACATCTGCCACAATCAAGTATCTAACATTAGTCCTTAATCTAATTTTCTCCACTGCAAGGATAAAAGTAAAGGAAATTCAATTATATATTATTAATTGAAATCTAAGGCCTAGCCGACAACTTGTCGTGGTTTGCCTGAAACTTGATTCTCTTTGTCGGCTGGCCCTCCTTCCCTCCAATGTGGTCGTACAGGACACACTGCAAAGAAATTAATCAATTCTGTTGAAAGGTCTACTTTAATAACAAATTATCAAAGAGTTATGAGTGGAATCATTCAAGACCTATAAGTGGAACCATGGTTGAGATATAGATCAGTGTGACATGCGAAGCATCGATCACATGTACATGAAGACTTTCTAATATCACTGCAAATTTCCTGATCTCATTCAAATCCCAAAATACTATTTAGACTTTGCATACAAAGTCAGTATAATTTGTTGGACATAGTCTTTCATTAGTTATTGAATTTACACCTCCCTGTATATCAACCCAGAAAGAAAAAAAGAAAATGGGTTGAAGATCTGCACTTTAAAATTTCATTAAAGCATTCACATCGCTGGTGTATTATCTTTCTTATAATGACCAATGTGTGGTAAAAGTTAGCCTAGGCAGTCCTTAGGGTTAAGTGGTTCTTGCGCTGGGAACTGAGAATGTAACTTTCTCAGTCTCTAATGAAAGATACTTTGGGGGCTGCCTTAAACCTTTGACTCTTTAGAGAATTCAGAATTATCCAGTCGATTATCCAACTGAAGGCCATATACCCTGATTTTTTAAATCTATTTAATTGGCCGCCAAGGCCAACTGGAGGCTGATGCCCCTGATTTTTTCATTTCTATAAGGTCAAACGGGTCCGGTGTTGAGCCAAATCCTTGAGCTGCCACATACGCGAGATGTCAGGTGTAACTTAGGTTTCCACCCGGCTTGCAGGCCCTCAATATTATATTTCGTAGTTCTAAGATGCAATTATTTACTGACCTACCGTTTCGCCAAGGTTGAGGAGGGCCGCCGACATCTTATCGTAGTTCGTCTTAAAGTCCTGCGTCGGCTGGCTCGCTCTCTTCTCTGTCTCTCTCTTAAACTGGAATATAGAAACAAATTCAACAGTCTAGAATAGCATATAAAATTATAATATAAAATTGGTAAAAACCTCTGGCTCCAGCCAGGGAAATGTACATGTACGACTAGCACATACCTGAGTTTGTAAATAGGTTGCACCAAGGACGTTATATCAAGTTTGAACCTAACTAGTAGTGACAAGAATAACTTTGTCAACTTACCTTGAGTGCTTCAATCAGGTCACTTGTTGCTTTGTTGCTTTGTTGTCTTATTTTCTCCACTGTAAGGATAAAAGTAAAGCAAATTCAGTTATACATTATATATTGAACTCTAAGGTTAAATTTAATTTTAACATGTACAACATCAACCCTGATAGCCTGGGTGCCATCCGTTTTGTTTACTGTTCAAAGAAAACACACGAGCCCTGAGTAGTTCCCTCATCGCGCGCTTAGGGTCGTCACGTAGGCCGTTCGTCGTGACTAACCCTAGCCTCCTCATACACGCATCCGCCGACAGGATGGTAGCGCAGCGTACGTCTTTCTCTTTGCTGCTGAAGTGGAACTTCAGGTTGTGAGTCTTTCCATTGTACGTAGTAGAAATCCATCTGAAAAAAATGGCATCAGATCTCACCTTTCTGGTCACATAAACTCAGCTTCATATGGTAGCCCAGGTATCAGTCAATATGTAACTACCAGCATCCTTACACTACTAGCCTCCTCATACACGCATCCGCCGACAGAATGGTAGCGCAACGTACGTCTTCCTCTTTGCTGCTGAAGTGGAACTTCAAGTCGACGGTCTTTCCATTGTACGTGACCTTCTGCAGTAACGCTCGATCCAGGTCGTCTCATTGCGTGTTAGGCCCGTGTGTGCGTGTATGCAGCACAGATTTTGCGATCCAGGGAAGGTTTTATGTGGTTCGGAAGGAAAAGAGGTATGTGACATAGAGCCGATTAGTGTAGCCCCTTCTCACACATTTACGCCTAAGGCCGCCTTGAATATTCCAAGAACAAAATTTCAAAGCAACCTTTTCAATCGACATGCTGACGCTGATAGATTAAAATAAAACTACTTCGGTCGAGCATGGCTACATTGTGAGCAGAGTGAATAAATACATAGTTATTACCACCATAATAGAGGTCTCAATGTGAATAAATGAATATGTAAATGTATATGCATTCGTATCTACGTATTAAACAAGCAATGTTAATTAGGTAAGATGAGAATTCTATACCTGAGTAGTATCTTCGGTGTACATATGTTCAGATACTGTTCAGCTTTACCAACCATGTGTTCAGTTCACTGTTTCAGAAGGTCTGTCAGCATGTGTACCAGCTTCTCCACGGTGTGCCGCTTGTCTGGTGCGTTGAGCCACGTTGAGTTGGGCTGTTGGTTCCCGACGGTTCCCTGCTGGCTTGGAGGTCGTGCTGGGTTCCTCGGGTACGGCTGCAGTGGGTTTCGTGGTGTTTTCCAGAAGGGCGGGGGCTGATGGCCGGGCTGCATGTGGAACTGGATGTTTGGCATCCGCTGTTGTTCTCTCGCTGGTTTTAAGCGCGCAGTCTGGTGTGGTCCGAGGATTCCTCGTGGTGTCTAAGGGTGCGTTTGACGTCTGCCACCATCAGTCGGACGCCCGCGTCATGTCTCGGTGGATACCGTCACGTTTGTATAGTGAACGGTCCTCCGAGAGAAGTCTGTGCCTGATGTATATCAGTTTGTTGTCATCTAGGCAGGACTTCTCGATAGCGCTGTTGTAGGTGGCTATGTTCTTGTTGAGGTTGGATAGCATGTTCGAACCTCTAGGCAGAACTTGTGACATGGCAATCTTTGCATTAGGATACGATGTTTTGGCACAGTCTACCAGTCTGGACGTTTGTTTCACACATATGTTGACGCTTTCGGATCAGTGTTTAGTGTTGTCCATGTCGTTGGACCCGACGTGGATGATAACCAGTTCTGTGTTGTCATCAGGGGACACGGTGGCATTTTCCAAAGCTTTACGCAGGGTGCTGGATTTCATTATGGTTGAGCTTTTGTGTTTGAACTTTCTTGGAGACTGTCCTCGAGCATGCAAGCCATTGCTGTTATGCTAGACAAAATCTTTGTTGAAGAAATATTGTGCAAATTCTGTATGGACTGACCCATTGCTTGTAGTTCAAATCTGATGGACCAAAAATGGGAAGTTAGTGAATATACACAGTCTGTTTGGTAGTTCACTGCACTGTATTCAGTTAACTACAATAACTTCTTGTGTCCCCAACCCGTGCCGGTTCATATTTCGCCAAGTATCCAGCCAAGAAAAAAAGAAATGAGTTTCTATATGCACTGCCCATGAACTAAATTCCCAATGGACAGTTGACTAAAGGTTTCCTTTGACTCCCTCATAGTAGATCAATGTCTCTCTTCCTCTTTATTTTTTACTTAACTCTTTCATATACAAGAACTTGTATAGCTTGAGGAAACCTTAGTGGTATTATATTATATACCGTTCTAATCTGTCCATGTCTACTTACTAAAATCAGATTTGGGGTTTCTGTGGATGTGCTGGCATGTGATCACCTTAGCTCATTTTCCAAATTATGCAATTTTTAGTAACTGTATAATTTATACAGAATAGTACAGTAACAAATAAACCCCGAAAACAACAAAAAATACCGATAATAATAATAATCTTTGGCACTGACTATACTATGTAAGAAACTGACTACTGACTACATTATCTGTAGTACAGACTAAACTGTGGTTCTGTCCTCATTGTTTAGGCTGTCAAGAAAATATGTTGATGGATAAGAAGAATAAGAAAAACAACAAGACAGTCTTGATTTGAAAATCTATTTACATTTATACATATACAATGTATACAATGAAATCGGACAGGCGGGCGAGGTGAGCGGGTCTAGAGAGAGACTACACGAGGGTGAAGGCAGATCTCGCGGTCGGTTCCAGTCCGGTCGGGCAGGTGACGTCCATGGTAGACACTGGGGCCTCCTAACAACATGATGACCTTGGGAAGACCAGGAAGTCTGTCCTGCAAATGACAGTGTTATATTTACATATGTACATTTATGAACAGTGAGCAGGCGTGCGAAGTGAGCAGGTCTACGAGGCGATTACAGTATGCAGTGTTTTGTCTTCTCTACCACACATTTAGCTTGGGTGCCGTAGTTCTCACCGGTTCCCTGTTCAGCTATTGTCACGGTAGCATCTTACTGTTCATTAAGCATTCGAACGGGCCTTGAGTAGTTCCCTCATCGCAAGCTTAGGGTCGTCACGTAGGCCGTTCATTGTGACTACCCTGACCTCCTGCACGCCTCTGCCGACAGGATTCTAGCGCAGCGTACGTCTTCCTCTTTGCTGCTGAAGTGGAACTTCAAGTCGACGGTCTTTCCATTGTACGTGACCTTCTGCAGTAACGCTGCGGCTCGGTTCAGGGTGAGTGGCGTCTTCAAGTCGACCGCGTAGCTCGTTCTCTACTCGTCGACGCGTCCCAGACCCGCCCTGGGTCAAACTTCGTGGCCTTATAATTTTATGTAATAATATAATTCTAAACACAAAAATATCTGTATCAGCCTTCTTGTCTGCTATATTATTTCCGGGGATTCCCATGTGTCCTGGGCACCAGGTGATCTGTATGGTGAGGCCCTGTAGTTTGTTTCTGATGGTGTGCGCAGGACTAGACGTGTTTTGTCTTCTCTACAAAACACATTTAGCTTGGGTGCCGTAGATCTCACCGGCTCCCTGTTCAGCTATTCGGTCACAGTAGCCAGAGCCGGCGGAGGATGGCACCTCGGTTAAAAACACACACTTTGCACATGTGGTGTTTCAGAATAGCCGGTATGACCGCCCCTCGACGTATTACACCAGCTATTTCAAATATAAATCAAGTCCTTGTTTTCTTCCCCCGAACTGCTACCTTGCCGTGGTGGGGAAGCTTGGGCACCTCAATGATCCTGTGGGCTATACCGGCGGGGACGCACAGTTCTGGCAGGTTCAACCATGCCGGGCAGGCTACAGGGGAGAGGTCAGACTAAAGGCAGTACACAACGGAGTGTCCTTGTTTTACTATGTTATTGTTTTACTATATGTCGACGCGGTCAGAATTCTTTAAAACATTTTCAATCAGTGGCGACATCGATTCTCTAAATAAAAACTTATTCGGTAGGCTTAAATGGTGTTTAGGAACGATTATAGTTACTGTACTACAGTTTAAATCATCCGTGGTGTCGATGTTTTACACTCTACAACGTAGACGGCAATCAAGTAAATCGTGAATACACTCACAAGGGGCTTACAGTCGGTATCCGATCGGTAGCCTGTCAAAGCTCTCGAAAATGTTGATACCGCCGTGCGGACTCCGAAAATTACAGTACACGCAGTACGTATTGAATTTGATGAAAAGAATTTGAAAACAATTATTCATTTGCTAGAAACTGGGTATTCGACATTTAAAAACACCTTAAATCGGAGACCATTACCTGTCAGTCATGGTGAGTCGGGAAAATCGACCCTTCGGGTGTGTTCAGGTAAACCCGTCATAATGTTGATTTAAGTTTTTTTTATGTCTTACATCAGAGATCCTTCGGGTGTGTTCAGGTAAACCCGTCATAATGTTGATTTAAGTTTTTTTTAAGTCTAACATCAGAGATCCTTCGGGTGTGTTGAGGTAAACCCGTCATAATGTTGATTTAAGTTTTTTTATGTCTTACATCAGAGATCCTTCGGGTGTGTTCAGGTAAACCCGTCATAATGTTGATTTAAGTTTTTTTATGTCTTACATCAGAGATCCTTCGGGTGTGTTCAGGTAAACCCGTCATAATGTTGATTTAAGTTTTTTTATGTCTTACATCAGAGATCCTTCGGGTGTGTTCAGGTAAACCCGTCATAATGTTGATTTAAGTTTTTTTTTATGTCTTACATCAGAGATCCTTCGGGTGTGTTCAGGTAAACCCGTCAAAATGTTGATTTAAGTTTTTTTATGTCTTACATCAGAGATCCTTCGGGTGTGTTCAGGTAAACCCGTCATAATGTTGATTTAAGTTTTTTTATGTCTTACATCAGAGATCCTTCGGGTGTGTTCAGGTAAACCCGTCATAATGTTGATTTAAGTTTTTTTATGTCTTACATCAGAGATCCTTCGGGTGTGTTCAGGTAAACCCGTCATAATGTTGATTTAAGTTATTTTATGTCTTATATCAGAGATCCTTCGGGTGTGTTCAGGTAAACCCGTCATAATGTTGATTTAAGTTATTTTATGTCTTACATCAGAGATCCTTCGGGTGTGTTCAGGTAAACCCGCCATGATGTTGATTTACGTTATTTATGTCTAACATCAGAGATCCTTCGGGTGTGTTCAGGTAAACCCACCATAATGTTGATTAATTTATGTTGTGTCTTACATCAGAGATCCTTCGGGTGTGTTCAGATAAACCCACCATGATGTTGATTTCAAACTTATGTTTTCTCTCACATAATGTGTTGATTTGTACAAGAGATCCTTCGGGTGTGTTCAGATAAAACCGCCATGATGTTGATTTAAGATATTTATGTCTTACATCAGAGATCCTTCGGGTGTGTTCAGGTAAACCCGTCATAATGTTGATTTAAGTTATTTTATGTCTTACATGTACATCAGAGATCCTTCGGGTGTGTTCAGGTAAACCCACCATAATGTTGATTAATTTATGTTGTGTCTTACATCAGAGATCCTTCGGGTGTGTGAACACACACACACACAAACAGACCCCTGCAATATTGGTGGTAGATTGATGACGTATGTATATACATGTATATAAATGTAAATAATGATGACTCTGACCTCTCCCGTATCTCATTTATCTCTATTTAAGTTTCCTGTTTTTTAGTTTCACTGATTATGTTGATAAGTTATGTTACGTGAGATCCTTCGGGTGTGTTCAGGTAAACCCGCCAAAGTGTTGATTTCAAACTTATGTTTTCTCTCACATAATGTGTTGATTTGTACAAGAGATCCTTCGGGTGTGTTCAGGTAAACCCGCCAAAGTGTTGATTTTAAACTTATGTTTTCTCTCACATAATGTGTTGATTTGTACAAGAGATCCTTCGGGTGTGTTCAGGTAAACCCGCCAAAGTGTTGATTTCAAACTTATGTTTTCTCTCACATAATGTGTTGATTTGTACAAGAGATCCTTCGGGTGTGTTCAGGTAAACCCGCCAAAGTGTTGATTTCAAACTTATGTTTTCTCTCACATAATGTGTTGATTTGTACAAGAGATCCTTCGGGTGTGTTCAGGTAAACCCGCCAAAGTGTTGATTTCAAACTTATGTTTTCTCTCACATAATGTGTTGATTTGTACAAGAGATCCTTCGGGAGTGTTCAGGTAAACCTGCCAAATGTGTGAACACACACACACACAAACAGACCCCTGCAATATTGGTGGTAGATTGATGATGTATGTATATACATGTATATAAATGTGAATAATGATGACTCTGACCTCTCCCGTATTTCATTTATCTCTATTTAAGTTTCCTGTTTATTAGTTTCACTGATTATGTTGATAAGTTATGTTACGTGAGATCCTTCGGGTGTGTTCAGGTAAACCCGCCAAAGTGTTGATTTCAAACTTATGTTTTCTCTCACATAATGTGTTGATTTGTACAAGAGATCCTTCGGGAGTGTTCAGGTAAACCCGCCAAAGTGTTGATTTCAAACTTATGTTTTCTCTCACATAATGTGTTGATTTGTACAAGAGATCCTTCGGGTGTGTTCAGGTAAACCCGCCAAAGTGTTGATTTCAAACTTATGTTTTCTCTCACATAATGTGTTGATTTGTACAAGAGATCCTTCGGGTGTGTTCAGGTAAACCCGCTTAAGTGTTGATTTCAAACTTATGTTTTCTCTCACATAATGTGTTGATTTGTACAAGAGATCCTTCGGGTGTGTTCAGGTAAACCCGCCAAAGTGTTGATTTCAAACTTATGTTTTCTCTCACATAATGTGTTGATTTGTACAAGAGATCCTTCGGGTGTGTTCAGGTAAACCCGCCAAAGTGTTGATTTCAAACTTATGTTTTCTCTCACATAATGTGTTGATTTGTACAAGAGATCCTTTGGGTGTGTTCAGGTAAACCCGCCAAAGTGTTGATTTCAAACTTATGTTTCTCTCACATAATGTGTTGATTTGTACAAGAGATCCTTCGGGAGTGTTCAGGTAAACCCGCCAAAGTGTTGATTTCAAACTTATGTTTTCTCTCACATAATGTGTTGATTTGTACAAGAGATCCTTCGGGTGTGTTCAGGTAAACCCGCCATAATGTTGATTTAAGTTTTTTTTATGTCTTACATCAGAGATCCTTCGGGTGTGTTCAGGTAAACCCGTCATAATGTTGATTTAAGTTTTTTTATGTCTTACATCAGAGATCCTTCGGGTGTGTTCAGGTAAACCCGTCATAATGTTGATTTAAGTTTTTTTATGTCTTACATCAGAGATCCTTCGGGTGTGTTTAGGTAAACCCGTCATAATGTTGATTTAAGTTTTTTTATGTCTTACATCAGAGATCCTTCGGGTGTGTTCAGGTAAACCCGTCATAATGTTGATTTAAGTTTTTTTATGTCTTACATTAGAGATCCTTCGGGTGTGTTCAGGTAAACCCGTCATAATGTTGATTTAAGTTTTTTTATGTCTTACATCAGAGATCCTTCGGGTGTGTTCAGGTAAACCCGTCATAATGTTGATTTAAGTTTTTTTTTATGTCTTACATCAGAGATCCTTCGGGTGTGTTGAGGTAAACCCGTCATAATGTTGATTTAAGTTTTTTTATGTCTTACATCAGAGATCCTTCGGGTGTGTTCAGGTAAACCCGTCATAATGTTGATTTAAGTTTTTTTATGTCTTACATCAGAGATCCTTCGGGTGTGTTCAGGTAAACCCGTCATAATGTTGATTTAAGTTATTTTATGTCTTACATCAGAGATCCTTCGGGTGTGTTCAGGTAAACCCGTCATAATGTTGATTTAAGTTATTTTATGTCTTACATCAGAGATCCTTCGGGTGTGTTCAGGTAAACCCGCCATGATGTTGATTTACGTTATTTATGTCTAACATCAGAGATCCTTCGGGTGTGTTCAGGTAAACCCACCATAATGTTGATTAATCTATGTTGTGTCTTACATCAGAGATCCTTCGGGTGTGTTCAGATAAACCCACCATGATGTTGATTTCAAACTTATGTTTTCTCTCACATAATGTGTTGATTTGTACAAGAGATCCTTCGGGTGTGTTCAGATAAAACCGCCATGATGTTGATTTAAGTTATT
The DNA here is from genome assembly GCA_013266295.2 of Branchiostoma floridae x Branchiostoma japonicum. NCBI lineage: Eukaryota > Metazoa > Chordata > Leptocardii > Amphioxiformes > Branchiostomatidae > Branchiostoma > Branchiostoma floridae x Branchiostoma japonicum. The sequence continues at coordinate 1,894,048 of CM023839.1, forward strand.
TATGTCTTACATCAGAGATCCTTCGGGTGTGTTCAGGTTAACCCGTCATAATGTTGATTTAAGTTATTTTATGTCTTACATCAGAGATCCTTCGGGTGTGTTTAGGTAAACCCACCATAATGTTGATTAATTTATGTTGTGTCTTACATCAGAGATCCTTCGGGTGTGTGAACACACACACACACAAACAGACCCCTGCAATATTGGTGGTAGATTGATGACGTATGTATATACATGTATATAAATGTAAATAATGATGACTCTGACCTCTCCCGTATCTCATTTATCTCTATTTAAGTTTCCTGTTTTTTAGTTTCACTGATTATGTTGATAAGTTATGTTACGTGAGATCCTTCGGGTGTGTTCAGGTAAACCCGCCAAAGTGTTGATTTCAAACTTATGTTTTCTCTCACATAATGTGTTGATTTGTACAAGAGATCCTTCGGGTGTGTTCAGGTAAACCCGCCAAAGTGTTGATTTCAAACTTATGTTTTCTCTCACATAATGTGTTGATTTGTACAAGAGATCCTTCGGGTGTGTTCAGGTAAACCCGCCAAAGTGTTGATTTCAAACTTATGTTTTCTCTCACATAATGTGTTGATTTGTACAAGAGATCCTTCGGGTGTGTTCAGGTAAACCCGCCAAAGTGTTGATTTCAAACTTATGTTTTCTCTCACATAATGTGTTGATTTGTACAAGAGATCCTTCGGGTGTGTTCAGGTAAACCCGCCAAAGTGTTGATTTCAAACTTATGTTTTCTCTCACATAATGTGTTGATTTGTACAAGAGATCCTTCGGGAGTGTTCAGGTAAACCCACCAAATGTGTGAACACACACACACACAAACAGACCCCTGCAATATTGGTGGTAGATTGATGACGTATGTATATACATGTATATAAATGTAAATAATGATGACTCTGACCTCTCCCGTATTTCATTTATCTCTATTTAAGTTTCCTGTTTTTTAGTTTCACTGATTATGTTGATAAGTTATGTTACGTGAGATCCTTCGGGTGTGTTCAGGTAAACCCGCCAAAGTGTTGATTTCAAACTTATGTTTTCTCTCACATAATGTGTTGATTTGTACAAGAGATCCTTCGGGAGTGTTCAGGTAAACCCGCCAAAGTGTTGATTTCAAACTTATGTTTTCTCTCACATAATGTGTTGATTTGTACAAGAGATCCTTCGGGTGTGTTCAGGTAAACCCGCCAAAGTGTTGATTTCAAACTTATGTTTTCTCTCACATAATGTGTTGATTTGTACAAGAGATCCTTCGGGTGTGTTCAGGTAAACCCGCCAAAGTGTTGATTTCAAACTTATGTTTTCTCTCACATAATGTGTTGATTTGTACAAGAGATCCTTCGGGTGTGTTCAGGTAAACCCGCCAAAGTGTTGATTTCAAACTTATGTTTTCTCTCACATAATGTGTTGATTTGTACAAGAGATCCTTCGGGTGTGTTCAGGTAAACCCGCCAAAGTGTTGATTTCAAACTTATGTTTTCTCTCACATAATGTGTTGATTTGTACAAGAGATCCTTCGGGTGTGTTCAGGTAAACCCGCCAAAGTGTTGATTTCAAACTTATGTTTTCTCTCACATAATGTGTTGATTTGTACAAGAGATCCTTCGGGAGTGTTCAGGTAAACCCGCCAAAGTGTTGATTTCAAACTTATGTTTTCTCTCACATAATGTGTTGATTTGTACAAGAGATCCTTCGGGTGTGTTCAGGTAAACCCGCCAAAGTGTTGATTTCAAACTTATGTTTTCTCTCACATAATGTGTTGATTTGTACAAGAGATCCTTCGGGTGTGTTCAGGTAAACCCGCCAAAGTGTTGATTTTAAACTTATGTTTTCTCTCACATAATGTGTTGATTTGTACAAGAGATCCTTCGGGAGTGTTCAGGTAAACCCGCCAAAGTGTTGATTTCAAACTTATGTTTTCTCTCACATAATGTGTTGATTTGTACAAGAGATCCTTCGGGTGTGTTCAGGTAAACCCGCCAAAGTGTTGATTTCAAACTTATGTTTTCTCTCACATAATGTGTTGATTTGTACAAGAGATCCTTCGGGAGTGTTCAGGTAAACCCGCCAAAGTGTTGATTTCAAACTTATGTTTTCTCTCACATAATGTGTTGATTTGTACAAGAGATCCTTCGGGTGTGTTCAGGTAAACCCGCCAAAGTGTTGATTTCAAACTTATGTTTTCTCTCACATAATGTGTTGATTTGTACAAGAGATCCTTCGGGTGTGTTCAGGTAAACCCGCCAAAGTGTTGATTTTAAACTTATGTTTTCTCTCACATAATGTGTTGATTTGTACAAGAGATCCTTCGGGTGTGTTCAGGTAAACCCGCCAAAGTGTTGATTTCAAACTTATGTTTTCTCTCACATAATGTGTTGATTTGTACAAGAGATCCTTCGGGTGTGTTCAGGTAAACCCGCCAAAGTGTTGATTTCAAACTTATGTTTTCTCTCACATAATGTGTTGATTTGTACAAGAGATCCTTCGGGTGTGTTCAGGTAAACCCGCCAAAGTGTTGATTTCAAACTTATGTTTTCTCTCACATAATGTGTTGATTTGTACAAGAGATCCTTCGGGAGTGTTCAGGTAAACCCGCCAAAGTGTTGATTTCAAACTTATGTTTTCTCTCACATAATGTGTTGATTTGTACAAGAGATCCTTCGGGTGTGTTCAGGTAAACCCGCCAAAGTGTTGATTTCAAACTTATGTTTTCTCTCACATAATGTGTTGATTTGTACAAGAGATCCTTCGGGTGTGTTCAGGTAAACCCGCCAAAGTGTTGGTTTCAAACTTATGTTTTCTCTCACATAATGTGTTGATTTGTACAAGAGATCCTTCGGGTGTGTTCAGGTAAACCCGCCAAAGTGTTGATTTCAAACTTATGTTTTCTCTCACATAATGTGTTCATTTGTACAAGAGATCCTTCGGGTGTGTTCAGGTAAACCCGCCAAAGTGTTGATTTCAAACTTATGTTTTCTCTCACATAATGTGTTGATTTGTACAAGAGATCCTTCGGGTGTGTTCAGGTAAACCCGCCAAAGTGTTGATTTCAAACTTATGTTTTCTCTCACATAATGTGTTGATTTGTACAAGAGATCCTTCGGGTGTGTTCAGGTAAACCCGCCAAAGTGTTGATTTCAAACTTATGTTTTCTCTCACATAATGTGTTGATTTGTACAAGAGATCCTTCGGGTGTGTTCAGGTAAACCCGCCAAAGTGTTGATTTCAAACTTATGTTTTCTCTCACATAATGTGTTGATTTGTACAAGAGATCCTTCGGGAGTGTTCAGGTAAACCCGCCAAAGTGTTGATTTCAAACTTATGTTTTCTCTCACATAATGTGTTGATTTGTACAAGAGATCCTTCGGGTGTGTTCAGGTAAACCCGCCAAAGTGTTGATTTCAAACTTATGTTTTCTCTCACATAATGTGTTGATTTGTACAAGAGATCCTTCGGGTGTGTTCAGGTAAACCCGCCAAAGTGTTGATTTCAAACTATGTTTTCTCTCACATAATGTGTTGATTTGTACAAGAGATCCTTCGGGTGTGTTCAGGTAAACCCGCCAAAGTGTTGATTTCAAACTTATGTTTTCTCTCACATAATGTGTTGATTTGTACAAGAGATCCTTCGGGTGTGTTCAGGTAAACCCGCCAAAGTGTTGATTTCAAACTTATGGTTTCTCTCACATAATGTGTTGATTTGTACAAGAGATCCTTCGGGAGTGTTCAGGTAAACCCGCCAAAGTGTTGATTTCAAACTTATGTTTTCTCTCACATTATGTGTTGATTTGTACAAGAGATCCTTCGGGTGTGTTCAGGTAAACCCGCCAAAGTGTTGATTTTAAAACTTATGTTTTCTCTCACATAAGGGTCGATTTTCCCGACTCACCATGACTGAGAGGTAATGGTCTCCGATTTAAGGTGTTTTCAAATGTCGAATACCAAGTTTCTGGCAAATGAATAATTGTTTTCAAATTCTTTTCATCAAATTCAATACGTACTGCGTGTACTGTAATTTTCGGAGTCCGCACGGCGGTATCAACATTTTCGAGAGCTTTGACAGGCTACCGATCGGATACCGACTGTAAGCCCCTTGTGAGTGTATTCACGATGTACTTGATTGCCGTCTACGGTGTAGAGTGTAAAACATCGACACCACGGATCATATAAACTGTAGTACAGTAACTATAATCGTTCCTAAACACCATTTAACCCTACCGAATAAGTTTTTATTTCGAGAATCGATGTCGCCACTGATTGAAATTTTTTTTAAAGAATTCTGACCGCGTCGACATATAGTAAAACAATAACATAGTAAAACAAGGACACGCGTTTTCAACAGATAACGCATTTTAACAGATTATCAATTCTCCTTCTGGTAAAAAAAATGGGTTAACACCCCCTCTAGCCCATTAATTTACCTGAAGGTATTTCCCAATTTTCTTAAACTCACAAAACTACCATTTTTGGTCACCATACATGTACAGTACAGCTTTAGTGTGATAATCACTGCCCTAGTGGAAGGGATTAGAAGGGGAATCTTCTGGTTAGATTCCAGTCCCCACGTCCAATAGAATTGCCCAGTTTACTGCTTTTGAAGATTGCACACTTTGTGCTTATGAGTTTCCATACGACCTTGTCTAGTGGGAACGTTGCGCACTCAGGCACTCCATTGCCCCCAAAATGTGTTAGATTCTCCTTCTGGTAAAAAATGGGTTAACACCCCCTCTAGCCCATTAATTTACCTGAAGGTATTTCCCAATTTTCTTAAACTCACAGAGCTACCATTTTTGGTCACCATACATGTACAGTACAGCTTTAGAGTGATAATCACTTCCCTAGTGGAAGGGTTTAGAAGGGGAATCGCGCGCTGGTTAGATTCCAGTCCCCACGTCCAATAGAATTGCCCAGTTTACTGGTTTTGAAGATTGCACACTTTGTGCTTATGAGTTTCCATACGACCTTGTCTAGTGGGAACGTTGCGCACTCAGGCACTCCATTGCCCCCAAAATGTGTTAGATTCTCCTTCTGGTAAAAAATGGGTTAACACCCCCTCTAGCCCATTAATTTACCTGAAGGTATTTCCCAATTTTCTTAAACTCACAGAGCTACCATTTTTGGTCACCATACATGTACAGTACAGCTTTAGAGTGATAATCACTGCCCTAGTGGAAGGGTTTAGAAGGGGAATCGCGCGCTGGTTAGATTCCAGTCCCCACGTCCAATAGAATTGTCCAGTTTACTGCTTTTGAAGATTGCACACTTTGTGCTTATGAGTTTCCATACGACCTTGTCTAGTGGGAACGTTGCGCACTCAGGCACTCCATTGCCCCCAAAATGTGTTAGATTCTCCTTCTGGTAAAAAATGGGTTAACACCCCCTCTAGCCCATTAATTTACCTGAAGGTATTTCCCAATTTTCTTAAACTCACAAAACTACCATTTTTGGTCACCATACATGTACAGTACAGCTTTAGAGTGATAATCACTGCCCTAGTGGAAGGGATTAGAAGTGGAATCGCGCGCTGGTTAGATTCCAGTCCCCACGTCCAATAGAATTGCCCAGTTTACTGCTTTTGAAGATTGCACACTTTGTGCTTATGAGTTTCCATACGACCTTGTCTAGTGGGAACGTTGCGCACTCAGGCACTCCATTGCCCCCAAATGTGTTAGATTCTCCTTCTGGTAAAAAATGGGTTAACACCCCCTCTAGCCCATTAATTTACCTGAAGGTATTTCCCAATTTTCTTAAACTCACAGAGCTACCATTTTTGGTCACCATACATGTACAGTACAGCTTTAGAGTGATAATCACTGCCCTAGTGGAAGGGTTTAGAAGGGGAATCGCGCGCTGGTTAGATTCCAGTCCCCACGTCCAATAGAATTGCCCAGTTTACTGCTTTTGAAGATTGCACACTTTGTGCTTATGAGTTTTCATACGACCTTGTCTAGTGGGAACGTTGCGCACTCAGGCACTCCATTGCCCCCAAAATGTGTTAGATTCTCCTTCTGGTAAAAAATGGGTTAACACCCCCTCTAGCCCATTAATTTACCTGAAGGTATTTCCCAATTTTCTTAAACTCACAAAACTACCATTTTTGGTCACCATACATGTACAGTACAGCTTTAGAGTGATAATCACTGCCCTAGTGGAAGGGATTAGAAGGGGAATCGCGCGCTGGTTAGATTCCAGTCCCCACGTCCAATAGAATTGCCCAGTTTACTGCTTTTGAAGATTGCACACTTTGTGCTTATGAGTTTCCATACGACCTTGTCTAGTGGGAACGTTGCGCACTCAGGCACTCCATTGCCCCCAAAATGTGTTAGATTCTCCTTCTGGTAAAAAATGGGTTAACACCCCCTCTAGCCCATTAATTTACCTGAAGGTATTTCCCAATTTTCTTAAACTCACAGAGCTACCATTTTTGGTCACCATACATGTACAGTACAGCTTTAGAGTGATAATCACTGCCCTAGTGGAAGGGATTAGAAGGGGAATCGCGCGCTGGTTAGATTCCAGTCCCCACGTCCAATAGAATTGCCCAGTTTACTGGTTTTGAAGATTGCACACTTTGTGCTTATGAGTTTCCATACGACCTTGTCTAGTGGGAACGTTGCGCACTCAGGCACTCCATTGCCCCCAAAATGTGTACGTGTAGTCTGCTACATGTCATTGTTTTAGATGTATGTATCCTGGTAAAAAATGGGTTAACACCCCCTCTAGCCCATTAATTTACCTGAAGGTATTTCCCAATTTTCTTAAACTCACAGAGCTACCATTTTTGGTCACCATACATGTACAGTACAGCTTTAGAGTGATAATCACTGCCCTAGTGGAAGGGATTAGAAGGGGAATCGCGCGCTTGTTAGATTCCAGTCCCCACGTCCAATAAAATTGCCCAGTTTACTGCTTTTGAAGATTGCACACTTTGTGCTTATGAGTTTCCATACGACCTTGTCTAGTGGGAACGTTGCGCACTCAGGCACTCCATTGCCCCCAAAATGTGTTCGATTCTCCTTCTGGTAAAAAATGGGTTAACACCCCCTCTAGCCCATTAATTTACCTGAAGGTATTTCCCAATTTTCTTAAACTCACAAAACTACCATTTTTGGTCACCATACATGTACAGTACAGCTTTAGAGTGATAATCACTGCCCTAGTGGAAGGGATTAGAAGGGGAATCGCGCGCTGGTTAGATTCCAGTCCCCACGTCCAATAGAATTGCCCAGTTTACTGCTTTTGAAGATTGCACACTTTGTGCTTATGATCATGAGTTTCCATACGACCTTGTCTAGTGGGAAGGTGGTGGACTAAGGCACTCCATTGCCCCAAAATGTGTTAGATTCTCCTTCTGGTAAAAAACGGGTTAACACCCCCTCTAGCCCATTAATTTACCTGAAGGTATTTCCCAATTTTCTTAAACTCACAGAGCTACCATTTTTGGTCACCATACATGTACAGTACAGCTTTAGAGTGATAATCGCTGCCCTAGTGGAAGGGTTTAGAAGGGGAATCGCGCGCTGGTTAGATTCCAGTCCCCACGTCCAATAGAATTGCCCAGTTTACTGCTTTTGAAGATTGCACACTTTGTGCTTATGAGTTTCCATACGACCTTGTCTAATGGGAACGTTGCGCACTCAGGCACTCCATTGCCCCCAAAATGTGTTAGATTCTCCTTCTGGTAAAAAATGGGTTAACACCCCTCTAGCCCATTAATTTACCTGAAGGTATTTCCCAATTTTCTTAAACTCACAAAACTACCATTTTTGGTCACCATACATGTACAGTACAGCTTTAGAGTGATAATCACTGCCCTAGTGGAAGGGATTAGAAGGGGAATCGCGCGCTGGTTAGATTCCAGTCCCCACGTCCAATAGAATTGCCCAGTTTACTGCTTTTGAAGATTGCACTCTTTGTGCTTATGAGTTTCCATACGACCTTGTCTAGTGGGAACGTTGCGCACTCAGGCACTCCATTGCCCCCAAAATGTGTTAGATTCTCCTTCTGGTAAAAAATGGGTTAACACCCCCTCTAGCCCATTAATTTACCTGAAGGTATTTCCCAATTTTCTTAAACTCACAGAGCTACCATTTTTGGTCACCATACATGTACAGTACAGCTTTAGAGTGATAATCGCTGCCCTAGTGGAAGGGTTTAGAAGGGGAATCGCGCGCTGGTTAGATTCCAGTCCCCACGTCCAATAGAATTGCCCAGTTTACTGCTTTTGAAGATTGCACACTTTGTGCTTATGAGTTTCCATACGACCTTGTCTAGTGGGAACGTTGCGCACTCAGGCACTCCATTGCCCCCAAAATGTGTTAGATTCTCCTTCTGGTAAAAAATGGGTTAACACCCCCTCTAGCCCATTAATTTACCTGAAGGTATTTCCCAATTTTCTTAAACTCACAAAACTACCATTTTTGGTCACCATACATGTACAGTACAGCTTTAGAGTGATAATCACTGCCCTAGTGGAAGGGATTAGAAGGGGAATCGCGCGCTGGTTAGATTCCAGTCCCCACGTCCAATAGAATTGCCCAGTTTACTGCTTTTGAAGATTGCACACTTTGTGCTTATGAGTTTCCATACGACCTTGTCTAGTGGGAACGTTGCGCACTCAGGCACTCCATTGCCCCCAAAATGTGTTAGATTCTCCTTCTGGTAAAAAATGGGTTAACACCCCCTCTAGCCCACTAATTTACCTGAAGGTATTTCCCAATTTTTTTAAACTCACAGAGCTACCATTTTTGGTCACCATACATGTACAGTACAGCTTTAGAGTGATAATCACTGCCCTAGTGGAAGGGATTAGAAGGGGAATCGCGCGCTGGTTAGATTCCAGTCCCCACGTCCAATAGAATTGCCCAGTTTACTGGTTTTGAAGATTGCACACTTTGTGCTTATGAGTTTCCATACGACCTTGTCTAGTGGGAAGGTGGCGGACTAAGGCACTCCATTGCCCCAAAATGTGTACGTGTAGTCTGCTATATGTCATTGTTTTAGATGTCATTGTCATCAGATGTGGTTATTACCTTTGCCAAGAAGGTTATGTTTTCGTAGGCGTTCGTGTGTGTCTGTGTGTGTGTGTGTCTGTAAACACGATAACTCGAGAAGGCTTAAATGGATTGTCTTCATATATAGTAGGTGGGTAGGTCTTAATGAGACCTCGAAATGGTTAGATTTTGGGCCCCCTGGCGGCTTGTTATGGTACTGCAGCAGAACTTCCGGTTTTGATATCTCGTGATCTGGACATGCTAGGGTCATGATGTTTGGAGGGTAGGTAGCTCTTGTGATCGGGAAGAAGTGACATAAGTTTGTGCCCCCTAGCGGCTTGCTCTGGAACTGCAGGAGCATTTGTATGAAAATGTTTAAAGTAGGATAACTCAATAACCGGTCAACGGATCGTCTTGATATTTGGTGTGTAGGTAGCTTAAGTGATGCTTGACATAATTAGATGGCACTTATGCAAATTATGATCTAATTTGCATAATCAATGAAGGAATTCTATAATTCAGCTACCTTCCATGATAGGACTATTATACCCTGTAACATGTGTAATTAAGAATGAGAGTAACATTGCCATATATTGATTATGTAAATGAATACCTAATTTGCATAATTAATGAGAAAATACTATAATTCCATAGTGGTTGATGTTGACAATTTCATACTTGCGCATTTCGAAGTTGACTGGAGGTGAACATCATTCAACATAACTTATTCAAATCAGAACCTCATTTGCATAATTTATGAGGAAATGCTAGAATTACCTTAGTTGTTAAGATAACACTGTCATTGGGAGGAGAATATGATCGACTGATGTATTTCATGCAAATGAGGATCTTATTTGCATAATTAGGGGTGAAATCTATCATTCGTCAGTCATAAAGGGCGAAGGTATGAGATCGTGGAACTCTTGTTTATCCCATTTTTTAGTAGCCATCAATTTAGAGACATTCAATACGGACCAGAGGGCATGCCCCTCAGAGAAGACGCACCAGGGGGCGCGCCCCTCGGAAGAGACGGACCAGAGGGCGCGCCCCTCGGAGAAGACGGACCAGGGGGCGCGCCCCTCGGAGAAGACGGACCAGGGGGCACGCCCCTCGGGGAAGACGGACCAGGGGGCATGCCCCTCGGAGAAGGCGGACCAGGGGGCGCGCCCCTCGGAGAAGACGGACCAGGGGGCGCGCCCCTCGGAGAAGACGGACCAGGGGGCACGCCCCTCGGGGAAGACGGACCAGGGGGCACGCCCTTCGGGGAAGACGGAGCAGGGGACATGCCCCTCGGAGAAGACGGACCAGAGGGCATGCCCCTCGGATCGGACAAGACGGACCAGGGGGCATGCACCTAAGAGAAGACGGACCATGGGCATGCCCCTCGGAGAAGACGGACCAGGGGGCGCGCCCCTCGGAGAAGACGGACCAAGGGCGCCTCCTTTGTCCTTCTTTTACTAGTCCACGAGTCTACTGTTGTTGCATGTTTTTGTCCGTCTCTGGTACGCCACATCTTCAGGATACATACAGCTGTCTTTATATCTGGCATAAGATAAACCTTCGGCTTTCTGATCTTCTGGGTGTTATGAACTGCTTCCGCTTGCTGTATAATGTGACGTAACAGCAATGTTGACTGTTCCCGACCGTTTCCAGACCGGACCTGACTCATTCCTACTCTTCATGTGTATGTTAACCTGGCCCGGGCTCTATCTGTGTTGTAAATGGCTATTTGTTGTGTGAGTGGCAGCTTGTGGTCCTTAGCCCGGGCCCCCAACTTCACCAAGTCTATGATACAGTCATTTCTTGCACTGTGGCTGGTCACCGTGTTTGGGAACACATACTTGCTGCTACATTACAATGTAACATTGGGCAAAAAGTTCATAATGCCTTCAAGGAAGTTAAGTTGAACGGTTGCCAAAGATTGGCAGGGGAAAAAAACAAAACTACATGGATGTGTTAGTATAATTTTTGTACGGCCTCGTCTTTCTTGAAAATGCGTGTAGTCTGCTGTATGTCCTTGTTTTACTATACATATATATATATATGTATGTGTTATATCAGTTGTGGTTATTTATTCCATTTTTAGTACCAAGAAAAATTGTCTTGAAGAAGCGTGCTAACTGTATTCACATGTGCTAATGATTGCTAGCAAACAACGACGCATTTTTGAACAGATTAGCAATTCTCCTTCTGGTAAAAAAAAATGGGTTAACACCCCCTCTAGCCTGTTAATTTACCTCAAGGTATTTCCCAATTTTCTTGCTGGTAAAAATCGATATGACTACATGTAAAGGGCATCCGTCTTGCATATTGAAGTGTTTCAGCCTATGTCACTGAAGAAACAAGCACTGTGCCACTGAAGTAACAAGTGACTTTTTTCCTTCTTTTACTAGTCACATGAGTCTACTGTTGTTGCATTTTTTTGGTCCGTCTCTGGTACGCCGCATCTTCAGGATACATACAGCTGTCTTTATATCTGCCATAAGATAAACCTTCAGCTTTCTGACCTTCTGGGTGTTATGAACTGCCCCCCTTGCTGCATAACATGACGTAACAACAATGTTGACTGTTCCCGACCGTGTCCAGACCTGACCTGACTCCTTCCTACTCTTCATATGTATGTTAACCTGGCCCGGGCTCTTATCTGCGGTGTGAATGGCTATCTGTTGTGTGAGTGGCAGCTTGTGGTCCTTAGCCCGGGCCCCCAACTTCATGCCATTTCATACAGTCATTTCTTGCATTGTGGCTGTTTTACTATATGTATGTTCATCAGATGTGGTTATTTATCCCATTTTTTTAGTACCAAGAAAATGTTATCTTTGAAAAATGCGTTGCCTTGAAAAAGTTTTCTTGTCTCTTTTTGGTACGCCACATGTTCAGGATACATACAGCTGTCTTTATTTCTAGCATAAGATAAGCTTCTTAACTGGCAATTGTCATTAAGTATTGAATAGTGCCTGAGTGTGCTACACGCGGAGTTCTGTTTGGACTTAACATAAAAAAAGCACGCTGCCATATAACCAAGTACAATATTGTTAAATACAACCTTTGAAGGAATGAGATCCTGTGGTCAAGATATATAGCACCACTGCACACTTTGTATCCTTGAGCAAAACCTGTGGCATAGTAGCAACGTTAGAACCCAGTGCAGACAATGCTGTGTTTTCAATAGCTGGCTATCTACGTTACTAGACTCTCTCTATCAAACTCTCTCTCTCTCTCTCTCTCTGTCTCTCTCTCTCTCTCTCTCTCTCTGTCTCTCTCTCTACTAATATCTAACATTTACTAACATCTACTAATATTTACTAATATCTACTAATATTTACTAATATCTACTAATATTTACTAATATCTACTAATATTTACTAATATCTACTAATATTTACTAATATCTACTAAATTATAATATTTACTAATATTTACTAACATATAACTAATATCAAACTGATATTACTACAGAGAGAGAGTACGAATACATAAAGATTACAAGGTCAGGTTTCTAAGTTTGCGCTACTAGAGAGCCAGAAGCCACAGCTATTACAATGCCTTTAGGATCACCCACTATACTCTCCAGTCCTAAGCCGTGTAAGAATCCAGTGCAGATGATACCACACTTTCAGTATAGCAGGCTACGTTTCCAGAATATCAAAATACGAACACGATATAAAACTCTGCTCTTGACCTACTGCTCCCAGTTGTTTGAAGTCCAGGTATGGAACTCATGCTAGTGTACTAGATACGTGTCGTGTTGCATAAAACAACTGTTTTCATTTCCTCCTTAAGTTGTCAAGATGTTGTAGTGCAAGTTCAATGTTGGAAACCTCACCACCGACACATTTGATGCCAGACGCAGGAAATTGTGCTATTCCTTCATTAATAGACTTTTCCATACCTATAACAGTATAATACACTGTCTGTTGAGGTCAGATTGTCAGTTTAGAAATTCGTATTTTCAAAACGTGTATTAATTGCTGTGAGTGTAATGTTTTTGGTTTTCTGTTTGCACAACTATGGGTGAAACCTGAAAAAGATATTCATTTATTCATTCATTCATAACTATAACCATTGCCCCCAATATGAATTTAAAAAAAACGGAAAGTACATGTCACATTCTTTTATTCCAATAGTATTATACGTTCAGTTCAGTTCATCCCAGTATACGATCTACAGCCATACTTCTTGAAATAGATAAAAACGTGCAACATAAAATTCAGCGGAACGCACCTCTGGCACGACACCAACTTTAGAATAAGAAAGGGCAACAATCTGATACATTCCCGAATTCCAATAACAATCACCAGTCGTTCTTTGTGAAGAAGACGGTATTTGTGAAGAAGAATCTTTATTATTTGCATGATTTGTTAGTCCGACTACGATATCTTTAAACCAGTGCACACACAGGCTTTTCTCCAAAGACTGGGAGATTTATTTAGAAGCACTTCCTATCGTTTCAGCTCGTAGCTCAGCAGCAGACAAAATTCATCAAGCAGGCTCAGGGGATCTTCTGAAACACACAAAAAACATTTAAAAAAACTGAACAGCTTTCCACCCAAATACGTCAATTTGGAGATTTCTTAGACTTCTTAGTAATAAGGTCTCCCTGATGGTGTCATTTGTCTCATGTGCATAAGGAAAACATGCTGTTTGTGCTCTGTGTCTACGGTCAATGACCTGGACCAGAATCTGTCACCACGGTGACGGGTGATGTAGGAGACACCCTGTGGTGTTGGGTTACATCATGTAGCAGGACATGGTTGGAGAGGGTGATAGGGTGATCACTATATACATGTACATGTAAATTGAAAAAAAGCTGCCCACACTTATCCTTCTCATTCCTCAAAACTTCTTTCCCAATCATAACTACATGCTGGAGAATGTTGTAGGCAATTTGTAGCCATTTCTTGGCTCGCACTGAGGTGCATCCATGTCTGATTGCCCTCCCTCAATTGCTGCGGTTACAGTGTCTGGTAACTCACAGCAGTGTCAAAACTTTCGTTTACAAGTGCTTAAAAGTGGTTTTGTCCTTGTTTTACTATTCTGATGTTACATTTTTCTTGTCCGTCTCTGGCACGTTACATTTTCAGGATACATACAGCTGTCTTTATTTCTGGCAAAAGATAACGTTCGGCTGCAACCACACATGTTCTTGGACAGTTAGAATACGAGAAGACCAACCAACAACCCCCAACAATGCCTATGACCAAGATAGGCGTTTTAGCCCTACATACAGTAGTACACCAATTGCAATTATGTGACCCGACCAATAAAATGGATTGCGACTTGACAATTTATTTAAAACTTAAAACTTAAATTTGGTCTAAAGACGTCGGGGATGGGCAAGCGTTGTATAAGAGGGTCTTCTCTTTTAATACAAAGCAACAAAAAATGATAAGCATTAAACCTGAATGCTAGGTCAGGCTACGTCTTCTTTTGCAAAGCATTAAAAAAGGATAAGCATCTTCTCCGAGGGGCATGCCCTCTGGTCCGTCTTCTACGAGGGGAGCGCCCCCTGGTCCGTCTTCTACGAGGGGCATGCCCTCTGGTCCGTCTTCTAAGAGGGGCGCGCCCCCTGGTCCGTCTACTAGGAGGACCGCGCCCCCTGGTCCGTCTTCTCCGAGGGGAGCGCCCCCTGGTCCGTCTTCTACGAGGGGCATGCCCTCTGGTCCGTCTTCTACGAGAGGCATGCCCCCTGGTCCGTCTTCTCCGAGGGGCGCGCCCCCTGGTCCGTCTTCTCCGAGGGGCGCGCCCCCTGGTCCGCCTTCTCCAAGGAGCATGCCCCCTGGTCCGTCTTCTCCGAGGGGCGCGCCCTCTGGTCCGTTTTCTCCAAGGGGTTCGCCCTCTGGTCCGTCTTCTCCGAAGGGCATGCCCCCTGGTTCGTCTTCTCCGAAGGGCGCGCCCCCTGGTCCGTCTTCTCCGAGGGGCGCGCCCTCTGGTCCGTCTTCTCCAAGGGGTTCGCCCTCTGGTCCGTCTTCTCCGAAGGGCATGCCCCCTGGTTCGTCTTCTCCGAAGGGCGCGCCCCCTGGTCCGTCTTCTACGAGGGGCGCGCCCCCTGGTCCGTCTTCTCCGAGGGGCGCGCCCTCTGGTCCGTCTTCTACGAGAGGCATGCCCCCTGGTCCGTCTTCTCCGAGGGGCGCGCCCTCTGGTCCGTCTTCTCCGAGGGGCGCGCCCTCTGGTCCGTCTTCTACGAGGGGCATGCCCCCTGGTCCGTCTTCTCCGAGAGGCGCGCCCCCTTGTCCGTCTTCTCCGAGGGGCGCGCCCCCTGGTCCGTTTTTTCTCCGAGAGGCATGCCCTTTGGTCCGTCTTCTTCGAGGGGCATGCCACCTGGTCCGTCTTCTCCGAAGGGCGCGCCCCCTGGTCCGTCCCTCTGGTCCGTCTTCTTCGAGGGGCGCGCCTTCTGGTCCGTCTTCTCTTAGGGGCGCCCCCCCCCTGGTCCGTCTTCTCCGAAGGGCGCGCCCCCTGGTCCGTCTTCTCCGAGGGGCGCGCCCTCTGGTCCGTCTTCTACGAGGGGCATGCCCCCTGGTCCGTCTTCTCCGAGGGGCGCGCCCTTTGGTCCATCTTCTCCGAGGGGCGCGCCCCCTGGTCCGTCTTCTACGAGAGGCATGCTCCCAGGTCCGTCTTCTCCGAGGGGCATGCCCCCTGGTCCGTCTTCTACGATTGGCGCGCCCTCTGGTCCGTCTTCTACGAGGGGCATGCCCCCTGGTCCGTCTTCTACAAGGGGCGCGCCCTCTGGTCCGTCTTCTCCGAGGGGTGCGCCCTCTGGTCCGTCTTCTCCGAAGGGCATGCCCCCTGGTCCGTCTTCTCCGAGGGGCACGCCCTCTGGTCCGTCTTCTCCGAGAGGCGCGCCCCCTGGTCCGTCTTCTCCGAGGGGCGCGCCCCCTGGTCCGTCTTCTCCGAGGGGCACGCCCTTTGGTCCGTCTTCTCCGAGAGGCATGCCCTCTGGTCCGTCTTCTCCGAGGGGCGCGCCCTCTGGTCCGTCTTCTCCGAGGGGCGCGCCCTCTGGTCCGTCTTCTCCTAGGGGCATGCCCCTTGGTCCGTCTTCTACGAGGGGCATGTCCTCTGGTCCGTCTTCTCTTAGGGGCGCGCCCCCTGGTCCGTCTTCTCCGAGGGGCGCGCCCCCTGGTCTGTCTTCTCTTAGGGGCGTGCCCTCTGGTCCGTCTTCTCCGAGGGGGATGCCCCCTGGTCCGTCTTCTCCGAGGGGCGCGCCCCCTGGTCCGTCTTCTCCGAGGGGCGCGCCCCCTGGTCCGCCTTCTCCGAGGGGCATGCCCCCTGGTCCGTCTTCCCCGAGGGGCATGCCCCCTGGTCCGTCTTCTCTCTCAGGGGCGCGCCCCCTGGTCCGTCTTCTCCGAAGGGAATGCCCCCTGGTCCGTCTTCTCCAAGGGTCGTGCCCCCTGGTCCGTCTTATCCGAGGGGCATGCCCTCTGGTCCGTCTTCTCCGAGGGTCGTGCCCCCTGGTCCGTCTTCTACGAGGGGCATGCCCCCTAGTCCGTCTTCTACGAGGGGCGCGCCCTTTGGTCCGTCTTCTCCGAGGGGCGCGCCCCCTGGTCCGTCTTCTCTGAGGGGCGCGCCCTCGTATGTCTTGGAAATGTCTATATATGTTTAAATGTCTTGTTAACTAAATAAATGTACTAAATGATTAGGTCGTAAACGCTGTCTGCTCTAAATTTATATTCACATCTTTGCCGACAGTTTTGCGAGTCCAGTACACAGCACTTTGTTTGTACAATACTTGCACTATGTAAAGTAATATATCATGAAAGTTTTTCTGTATTGGTAATTACATGTAAGTTAAAGCTTTAATCCAGCACAAGGGAATTCCGTCACATTGAGCTTTTCAACAAGTCACTCTGGTTTTCTTCAGTAGACTGGATCTACGGAAGACCAGAGTGACTGGTCGAAAGCTCTGGGTTAGAGAATTCCTTGCGTTGGATCAAAAGTTTTAACTTATATATTTAAAGTCATATTTAGCCTGTGTTTTTTTAAATAAAATTCTAATTTTACTGTTTTTGTTACAGGTGCGGAACAAGTTGAAGATGGCATGTACATGTAGAGGGGAAAGGTTATGTGACGTCCCACACTGTGGAGCCCACAACAGGACCAGGTAAATATGGTGTATTGCATTTTCACTACCATTTAGTTAATTTTTATGCTTCCCAAACACTGTAATGTTCAGCATTGACAGTTCTGTAGTAATAATACATGATGAAGGAATATGAATGTTTACATAGTCTAGGACATAGTACTTCTTTCGTTGCACTTCGAAGTTCAGAAAACAGTGTTTTCTGTCTTGAAAGAAAAAACGGTCTGTTGAGATGTTTTAACTATAGTTAGACTTTTACAGTATATACTTATTGATAACATTTCCTGTCTTTTGTGCCTCTATGCCCAAGACATCATCAGTGACTAATTAATCTATGATTTCTTTGATCTATGTTTCTGCTTGAGCTTTTAAATGCCAAATCTTGTTTGTATCTTGTAGATAGAACCTCTGCTAGCAGAGATTGATCAACAATAAACTGACTGGGGAGGAACCAACCAGACCTGGACCCAGCCATCCACAGAAGGATACAGCATATCACAGCCATTTGTAGAAACACTTGTACATTGTATTTCCAATTTGGCGAGTAAATATGCAATATGTATGTTTAGTTGCATGGTATATGTAAGTCATTTATAGTTTAATCGATATGTTTTGTGTTTTAATGATAATGATAATGATGCAGACATAATTTATGTAAGATTTTTTATGGTAACTTTATGTATTTGATGTAATTATGGGCGATATGTTGTAAATACTCGATATATTTCATGGAATTCACTGTGTGACATGCCAGTCGATATTCAATAAATCTGTCTCTGTATTTAAACGTTTTTGTATATCAATGTTAAAATAGAAGTGGGTAATTTACCAATTCACTTCGTCAAAAGAACAAGTAAACCCCAGCAAAACTGGCTTGATACATATCTTAGGGTATAGTATAAAATGTACTGTAGGAATTAGTTCTTGATATCATTGTATTTTCCATCATATCCATACAATAAATAGCCTTCTGGAATATATTGCAACGAGAGTAAACCTAATTAATATGTTTTCGTGGCCGCGTGTGTGTGTCAACAGCATAACTTGAGATGGCAAAGATGGATTATCTTGATATTTGGTAGGTGGGTAGGTGTTGATGAGACCTCGAAATGATTAGATTTTTGGCCCCCCTGGCGGCTTGTTATGGTACTGCAGCAGAACTTCCGGTTTTGATATCTCATGATCTGGACTTGCTAGGGTCATGATTTTTGGATCGTAGACAGCACTTGTGCTAGGGAAGAAGTGACATAAGGCCCCCTAGCAGCTTGCTCTGGAACTGCAGGAGCGTTTGTATGAAAATGTTCAATGTATAACTCAATAACCGGTAAACGGATCCTCTTGATATTTGGTGTGTAGGTAGCATAAGTGATGCTTGACATTATCAGATGACAATTATGCAAATTATTATCTAATTTGCATAATTAATCAGGGAATTCTTTAATTCAGTTACCTTCCATGATATGCCTATTCTATCTTGACGTGTAATTAAGAATGAGAGCATTGTCATACATTAATTATGTAAATGAAGTCCTAATTTGCATAATTAATGAGAAAATACTTTAATTTTATAGTGGTTGATGCCGGGAATTTCATACTTGTGCATTTCGAAGTTAACTAGAGGTGAACATCATTCAACATAACTTATTCAAATCAGGACCTCATTTGCATAATTTATGAGAAAATGCTAGAATGACCTTTGATAAGATAACACTGCCATTGGGATGATATGATCAAGTAATGTAATTCCTGCAAATGAGGATCTTATTTGCATAATTAGGGGGGAAATCCATAATTCATCGGTGACAAAGGGTAACCTCATTTGGCGAAGGTATGAGGTCGTGGAAGTCTAGTTATTATTATTGTTATTTCAGCCTACCTCTTTTAGTTCTCTTAAAAATGATTTAAGTTTAACGTTTCAAGTCTAATATAAAAAAAAACCTTTTAAGAAGACTTTACTCTTGTCTTGCTCTTAATTAATTACATGTATGCATGTATGATAGAATTGTAAGGCCACACCAATTTAACATGTTGGTTCTCGGATTGTTTCGGGAAAGAGATGAAGCGACAGGGTTAAAAAAATAAAAACAGGCCTGGGCATTCCTTTATATCCCCAAATGCTACAATTATAGAAGCCATAAAGTCAACACAAAAGGCTGGGTTAAAATCTAAACAATGAATTATGAAATTTAAATCAAAACACTGCATTGATAAATCAAGAAGCTGTAATGACTAATAGGAATAAAAGGACTTTTGGGGGCAAAATATGAGCATTTTTAAGGTAATTAAGAACCAGATACTTTTTTTTTGCAAATCAGGAACAGTGGAGAGGTGAATACGAGAACCAACATATTACATTGGTGTGTGTGGGGTGGGGGGCATTTCTAATCCTAAGTCCTATTTTCCTAAAGAAGTGAATATGGCAGTCTTACAGTAACTGTACACATGTAAGTTAAACACTTAGTTTATCAATTTTATAAAAGTCTGCATTACGAACAAATGCAGAATATTTTGTCTTCCCATCCTTAGCTTGACTCATCAGCAACTATGACACTACTCGTAGTAGCAACCAATATGAGAAAAAATAGAATATTCGTTTAAAATAAAATAAAATATCCTGCGTTTGCTTCCAAATGTTAGCTTGCTAACCATACACAAGAAAAGTATGAATGGCATTTGGGACCATGCGAAGGTAAATATCCTGCATTTGCTTGCAAATGTTAGCTTGCTAACCCTACATATTAAAAAAAGTATGAATGACATTTGGGACCATGCAAAGGTAAATATCCTGCATTTGCTTGCAAATGTTAGCTTGCTAACCCTAGATATTAAGAAAAGTATGAATGGCATTTGAGACCATGCGAAGGTGAATATCTGCATTTGCTTGCAAATGTTAGCTTGCTAACCCTACATATTAAAAAAAGTATGAATGACATTTGGGACCATGCAAAGGTAAATATCCTGCATTTGCTTGCAAATGTTAGCTTGCTAACCCTAGATATTAAGAAAAGTATGAATGGCATTTGAGACCATGCGAAGGTGAATATCTGCATTTGCTTGCAAATGTTAGCTTGCTAACCCTACATATTAAGAAAAGTTTGAATGGCATTTGAGACCATGCGAAGGTAAGTATCCTGCATTTGCTTGCAAATGTTAGCTTGCTAACCCTAGATATTAAGAAAAGTATGAATGGCATTTGAGACCATGCGAAGGTGAATATCTGCATTTGCTTGCAAATGTTAGCTTGCTAACCCTACATATTAAAAAAAAAGTATGAATGACAGGCGAGACCATGCGAAGGTAAATATCCTGCATTTGCTTGCAAATGTTAGCTTGCTAACCCTACATATTAAAAAAAGTATGAATGACATTTTGGACCATGCAAAGGTAAATATCCTGCATTTGCTTGCAAATGTTAGCTTGCTAACCCTAGATATTAAGAAAAGTATGAATGGCATTTGAGACCATGCGAAGGTGAATATCTGCATTTGCTTGCAAATGTTAGCTTGCTAACCCTACATATTTAGAAAAGTTTGAATGGCATTTGAGACCATGCGAAGGTAAGTATCCTGCATTTGCTTGCAAATGTTAGCTTGCTAACCCTACATATTAAGAAAAGTTTGAATGGCATTTGAGACCATGCGAAAGTGAATATCTGCATTTGCTTGCAAATGTTAGGTTGCTAACCCTACATATTAAAAAAAGTTTAAATGGCATTTGAGACCATGCGAAGGTAAGTATCCTGCATTTGCATGCAAATGCTAGCTTGCTAACCCTACATATTAAAAAAAAAAGTATGAATGACAGGCGAGACCATGCAAAGGTAAATATCCTGCATTTGCTTGCAAATGTTAGCTTGCTAACCCTAGATATTAAGAAAAGTATGAATGGCATTTGAGACCATGCAAAGGTAAATATCCTGCATTTGCTTGCAAATGCTAGCTTGCTAACCCTAGATATTAAGAAAAGTATGAATGGCATTTGAGACCATGCGAAGGTGAATATCTGCATTTGCTTGCAAATGTTAGCTTGCTAACCCTACATATTAAGAAAAGTTTGAATGGCATTTGAGACCATGCGAAGGTAAGTATCCTGCATTTGCATGCAAATGCTAGCTTGCTAACCCTACATATTAAAAAAAAAAGTATGAATGACAGGCGAGACCATGCGAAGGTAAATATCCTGCGTTTGCTTGCAAATGTTAGCTTGCTAACCCTAGATATTAAAAAAAGTATGAATGGCATTTGAGACCATGCGAAGGTAAGTATCCTGCATTTGCATGCAAATGCTAGCTTGCTAACCCTACATATTAAAAAAAAAGTATGAATGACAGGCGAGACCATGCGAAGGTAAATATCCTGCGTTTGCTTGCAAATGTTAGCTTGCTAACCCTACATATTAAGAAAAGTTTGAATGGCATTTGAGATCATGCGAAGGTAAGTATCCTGCATTTGCTTGCAAATGTTAGCTTTCTAGAAAGTTTTATCAGGAAGAAGCATGTATTTTGATTTAGTACATTGTATCACTACTGTAAGACAGAAATGACTCATTCCTGTAGTGCACATTCCATATTGGGATTTTTTTCTTACACAACCAGTAAAGTTCCTCAGCTGCTTACGTTTCGATGTCTATTA
This sequence comes from Branchiostoma floridae x Branchiostoma japonicum, assembly GCA_013266295.2. Taxonomy (NCBI): domain Eukaryota; kingdom Metazoa; phylum Chordata; class Leptocardii; order Amphioxiformes; family Branchiostomatidae; genus Branchiostoma; species Branchiostoma floridae x Branchiostoma japonicum. The sequence continues at coordinate 1,915,772 of CM023839.1, forward strand.
TACACCTTCCTGAGAGCTTCTGATTTGAGTTCTGCTTCTCGCCGCTATATGTTGCGAAAGTAGGTGTCGCTTTTGCGGTGAGAATACAGTCCGCGAAAGTCATCGAAACGTAAGCAGCTGAGGAACTTTATTGTTCGTGTACTAAGAAGAAAATCCAACTATCTTATGTTCTACCAACCTGATGAAATTATTTCCTGAAGTGTACATATGCATTCACTTTGCAGTTATGTCGCTGTCTACATTTCAAAAAATATATTCCTTGTGTATAATACCTTTTGATACACATTATTGATCAGAAGTGTTATGTGTCCGTGATGCCTTTTTATAATCAAGGCAACAAACTGAGAACGTACAAAACATTCAAAATGATATACGACAGAGAACCATATTTAGACATTCCAAATTTTGAGGACCGCAGAGCCATGTGTAAACTCCGCATTAGCAACCAACCCCTACACATAGAATCTGGCAGGCATAGCCGTACCCCGTTACAAGACAGACTATGTAAATTCTGTAAGAATTCATGTATCGAAGACGAATCGCATTTTATACTTGATTGTACATTATATGATAACGAACGCAAATCACTATTCAGTTCAATTAATCTAGACAAAAAATGTAAAACGTTATCAAAACACGACACTTTTAAATTTATTATATCATGTACAAATGTAGATATCAATGTAATGAATGAAGTTTGCAAGTATGTTTCGAAATGTTTCAAAAAGAGAGAAGAAGCCGTTAGAACGTAGATAGATACTACTTTAGTTTTTAGCTTTTTATTATTATATATATATATACCTTAGATCTAATGTTAGCCATTTGTACTTGTTTCTAGTACATTGTATTTCCATTGATCTCCTGCATTTATCCCCCCGGGGAATGAACATGCAATAAAGATTCATTTATCATTTATTTATAATATGGAAAGATAACAGCTTGCAAGTCTTGTTAGCGAAAACAAATTTAGAACTACAATGTAGTAATGCAAGCTGATGCCACACCAATTTTATTAGTTGCTTCTCGGATTTTTTCAGAAAAAATATGAAGCGACAGGGCGAAAAAAAATAAAAACAGGCCTGGGCATCCTATTACAGCCCCAAATGTTAGAATAGGTGCCATGAAGTCAACACAAAAGACTGGGTTAAAATTTAAACAATGAATTTTGAACTTTTAATCAAACCACTGCATTGGTAGATGTAACAATTGTAACAACTAGGAAGAAAATGACTTTCTTCAACTGTTGGAGGCAAAATATGAGCATTTTTTAGTTGATTCAGAACCAGAATCTTTTTTTTTTTTTTGCAAATCATAAAAAAATGAAGAGGCGAATCCGAGAAGCAACAAATTAAATTGGGGTGGCCTAATATGGAAAGATAACAGCTGGCAAGTCTTGTTAGCGAAAACAAATTTAGAACTACAATGTAGTAATGCAAGCTGATGAAGTCATTACTATAAGGCCACACCAAGTAATATTTATGGCTGACGTCCTCTGGAGACCCTAAATCTAATGCGAGAGCGCGGGGAAAAAAACAAGAAGGGCCGAAAAAACAAGATGCCTGGATTTGAAATATTATAAGGGACGACAAATGTTAGGACACAAATTGAATGAGAGAATACAGTGTAACAACCAACAAGTCTTTTATTTGTCATGAAAATAGCAATAAATTAGTGGAACAGCAGTTGTCGTCCTGTTCTGTTTCTTTCCTTTCAAGTTTCATCCCATCTTCCCTTTATCTTGCGATTTGCAGCACTTTCGTGACTCTTTGGTCATAGTTACAGGAAGCGGAATTTCTTGTGTTTTTTTTCTGGGAACAGGCCAAAATCAATGCGCGCACGGACGTCATCCATAAATATTACTTGATGTGGCCTAATGACAGAATTAACTCTCAAAGAGACACCTACCATGAAGAATCTTGTAATAAAACACTGATTTATACCCTAGTAACTCATATCATACTCTTCCTCATGTCATATTGTATTCCTCGGCTGATAAAAGTGATAAGTCAGTGTGTCTGTATCTAAATACATCTGTATAGCAGGTACATCAATACCATCTTCATTTGGGGTTAAACCATAGTTTTGGGGTTACTCACCCCAAGGAGGTCCTTGCTCACCCTAAGAACATTAGGGTTAAAATAACAGCATTGTTTCTATGTAAATGTAGTGGGGTGAAACCAGTTTAAGTCATAAAAGAGAACGATAAGGTGAGCAATGCGTTTCAGACATAGGGGTGGTGATGATTATGTGGGCTTGGTTTGCAATGTAACCTGATTTTTTGCTTTATTTTGCTTGAAATTTACCTAAAACTTTTACCTTTTCACATTGCCTGATATCATTATTCCAACCTTGGTCCAAAATGCTCACTCCAAGCCAAGGGGCACTGGTAACAAGGGCCAGAAATGGAAGGGTTAAAACGGGGTACTTTTCTATCGTGCTCTGTTGCAAAATAAACATACGGAGTTAACCCCAAACTTGCATAATTAGCCCAGAAGAGAACAATTATCATAGCAGGTACATGTATCTCACTCTTTTTATGGAGTGAGTAACCCCAAAACTGCGGTTTATCCCTAAACATGTACTGTATAACCGCCCTTCAACACACCAGCAGTGCAAGTCACAGTGTTTATACCTTAGCTTTCGTCCCTCGATTCTCTCTGATTTGAGGAAGAGGATGACACATAACACTGCTGTACAGTGCATGCATTTGGTCTGTCACAAAAGTGACAGTGATTCATTTGATCTAGCCACTCTTGGACCAATTATTTACTGAAAATAATCCCAGTATCTAAAGTTTAATTGGAGTGGCCTAAAGCCCGACACACATTCACAACCTTTCCTCGTTTCTGTCCCTGACCTGGCTCAGCTGACCTTTGGGCGCACTCTGACTAGACCGAAACGAATTTGAGTTAAATTGGAGTCAAGTTTGATCCCTAAACCTGCCCCGAATACTGCTCAGACTTACTCCCGAATGGTTGGCTGGTATTTTGCTGACTTTCAAATGCCAGCCGACCCTGTGCCGACTCACTCCTAACCACGTGTGGCAGTCTTCGGCAAACGATCAGGAGTCCAAGTTTGTTAATGTATGGCCACACCGACTTAATTTTATGGATGACATCCGCGCGCGCATTGATTTTCGCCTGTTCTCAAAAAAACAAAAAAAATCATGTCTTTCGAGGCTTCACGGAACTCCAGAACTCGGCTGGAACTCAGTACAGACTGCCGACTCATAAATGCCGCAAAAGGGCGGCTTATCGTAAAACGAAGGAGGAAGCTGTGAAGGAGGATTAGACCTGAACAAGACTATCTACATCTACCTCCTGCAAATAAAAACTTGTTTGTTTGATGCAGTCACTGTGTCCTGTGCTTCAATTCGCAATACCGGCTTTGTATTCCTGTGGTTAAGCAGCATTTTTTTTTGCTGGATTTTTTTTTCGCCCTCTCGCATTAGTTTTGTGGTCCCCAGAGGATGTCATCCATAAAATTAAATCAGTGTGGCCTATGACGGGCTTAACATTTAGGTCTAACCTATCAATTCTATAACAGGGTCTATGCGGCTCTAGATGACTGACGAACGACTACTGCTACATGTGTCAGTTAGCTCGAGGAATGAATGCACTCTACACATATAATGTAATGTTATTAGATATTTGTTATATAGTAATGTGTGTAATAGTGCAAACATGACAATTGTTCCATGGCATTGCAGTTGTCTCCATCCAAGTGCTCGGTGTAGTCCCCCACATTCGAACTTGATTCGCATCTGAGGACTATTCTTGCAGTGGTAGACATTGAAACGTAAGCAGGTCAGAAACTTTACTGGTTGTGTACTACGTGTAATTACAAAATCCCGCTATCTTATGTCCTACCAACCTGATGAAATTATTCCCTGAAGTGTACACTTTTTCCACTTTGCAGTTATGTCACTGTCTACATTCTCTCACTCTCTCTCTCTCTCTCTGTCACACTCTACTATATATTAAAAAATATCTAATAGCATTAATGTGTAATGTGTTTTATGGTCCACACATGACATGTTCCATGGCATTGCAGTTGACTCCATCCAAGTGCTCGGTGTAGTCCCCCACATTTGAACTTGATTCGCATCTGAGGACGATTGTTGCAGCCTGGTTCTCTAGAAGTTGGAGTTGGTGCATGTTGGTTGCACTTCAGTTGTCCCAGACCACATTTCAATATCCAAGTAGTGGTACAGCAAAGATTTTGTACAACATATTTGCTGTTGTTGTACAGAGAAAAGGATGCAACCACCTTAATACTAGCCAATGGTAAGTAAAGAAAAGCATACAAACTGTGTGTCTCACTGGCTGCACTATTTATGATATTGACTACATTTTTGGTACTGACTAAACTGATAACACAGTGCAGCTTGTGCACAGTACATGATAGATAGTGCAGTAAGTAACATACACAGTTTGTTCAGTACCATGTAGAATCTATGGCACTGACTCAATACTATGTAAGGAACTGACCACTGACTACATTGTCTGTAGTACAGACTAGACTGACTAAACTGTGGTACTGTCCTTATTGTTTAGAATCTACGGCACTGACTATACTATGTAAGGAACTAACTACTGACTACATTGTCTGTAGTACAGACTAGACTGACTAAACTGTGGTACTGACCTTATTGTTTAGAAATCTATGGCACTGACTATACTATGTAAGGAACTTACTACTGACTATTGTCTGTAGTACAGACTAGACTGACTAAACTGTGGTTCTGTCCTTATTGTTTAGACTGCCAAGAAAATATGTTGATGGATAGATAACAAGAATAAGAAAAACAACAACAAGACAGTCTTGATTTCAAAATGTATTTACAAAAAAAAAAAAAGTATTTACAATGAAATCGGACAGGCGGGCGAGGTGAGCAGGTCAGACTACAAGAGGGTGTATGCAGAAATCACGGTCGGTTCCAGTCCGGTCGGGCAGGTGAAGTCCATGGCAGACACCGGGGCTCCCACACAACAAGATGACTTGGGGATACCAGGAAGTCTGGCGTCCATCGGCCCACGACGATCCATCGGCCAAGCAGGGGTCGGCAAGACGAAGCTTCCTGGACCGAGCGGTATGGCAGGAGGTCCTCACAGACCTGAAGTTCAACCACAGCAGCGAGGCGTACGCTGCCGCTGGTACGTGTAGGAGCTAGGCGCACGACGAACGGCCTTGCGCGCGATGAGGGAACAAACTTGACAAATTATTAAAAACTATTAAAAACACAACAGTCATACAAACATTCATACAACAAACATTGATACATACATATATAACAAAACAAAACAAAAAACAAAATAACAAACACATAAAAAAAATAAAAAATTATCCCCAATTAAATAATTTCAACTTACTGTCACCGGCTGGCAGCTCCTGATGGGCTATGGACCGATTTACACGGGGCCAAAAATCTGGTGCTGCATCAAACGACGCGCGGCGCTACACGACGCGTGCCGTAGGGCAGATTTTTAAAACGTGTAAACAAGTCCCGCGCAGTGCCGCGCGTCGAAGGAATCCTTCGATGCACGGTAGAAACCGTGATTCCTTCGACGCACGGTACCGCGCAGCGTTGGCAGACTTGCTTACACGCTAAGAAAACCTGTCCCACGACACGCGGCATGCAGCACTGCGCATCGTTTGACGCACCGTGTAAATCGGCCCTGAAGTACAGTTCACAACAATTCCAACAAAAACAGTGCGCATTGAATGTGTATTGACTGTCCAGAAGTTATTAATTATGCAAGTGTGAAATTTATAACGTTACCGTTCTATTGAGTCACACACACCCAAGAGGGAAACCCCTTCATATGCTTGAGCTTGTACAGAAATTTTATTAATTATGCAAATTACAACGAATACCTACGTACCAAATATCACATATTGTCAATTTCTGTACAGCCCTTGAAGGGTAAAGGTTATTTGCTGTGTGTGGGCCTTGGTGGCCTCCCTTTGAAGGAGCATAAGCAGCAGTGAAATTTACAAAATGTAGATGCAGTGTCCTCAAATCAAGTGGCTTGGACACCTTGTCAGATGCCACCACAAAACATACCACACCTACATGTAGCACACAAAAGGCACGACTAGGTATAGCATACCTATAACAAGAGCCTCCATACCACCCGTGCCTCCCCATGACACACCAGACGGTAGAAGTGGATGGACATGCCCGTAGCCAGATTTGAAATCCCCTCGAAAACACAGGAAATGTCATTTTAGAAGGTTCAATTTTCAAATTTTCCGGGGGAGCATGCACCCGGACCCCTCTATGAAGCTCGCGCCTACGGTGCTCGTTGGTCCCTTGGACAGAAGGTAAAACCACCCTAAGCAAAATCCTGCATGGCTACGAGCATGATAGATAAAGTAGTAAGTAAAGATGCAGTGTCCTTAGATGTTTGCAGTCACTGTGTGTTCTAGCCAACATCTATCATTTGAAGGAATTTTTTTGATTACGACGGACAAAACCTTGTCCTAAAAAATTAAGATAAAATCAGAGGGGCAAGATTTCAAAATTTTCCAAATGGGCCCTGTAAAGTTAGGGAAAATACACTTTCAATGGGTCGAAACTTCAAAATTTTCAAAAAGGACCAAGGTAAATGAAGGAATATACACTTTCAAACGGTCGAGATTTCAAAATTTTCCAAATGGGCCCTGTAAAGTTAGGGAAAATACACTTTCAATGGGTTGCAATTTCAAAATTTTCAAAAGGGACCATGGGAAATGAAGGAATATACACTTTCAATGGGTCAAAATTTCAAAATTTTCAAAAAGGACCATGGTAAATGAAGGAATATTACACTTTCAAACGGTCGAGATTTCAAAATTTTCAAAAGGGAAGTTAGGGAAATACGCTTTTAATGGGTCGAAATTTCAAAATTTTCAAAAGGGACCATGGGAAATGAAGGAATATACACTTTAAATGGGTCGAAATTTCAAAATTTTCAAAAAGGACCAAGGTTAATGAAGGAATATACACTTTCAAACGGTTGAGATTTCCAAATTTTCCAAATGGGCCCTGTAAAGTTAGGGAAAATACACTTTCAATGGGTCGAAATTTCAAAATTTTCAAAAGGGACCATGGGAAATGAAGGAATATACACTTTCAATGGGTCAAAATTTCAAAATTTTCAAAAAGGACCATGGGAAATGAAGGAATATTACACTTTCAAACGGTTGAGATTTCAAAATTTTCCAAATGGGCCCTGTAAAGTTAGGGAAAATACTTTCAATGGGTCGAAATTTCAAAATTTTCAAAAAGGACCATGGTAAATGAAGGAATATTACACTTTCAAACAGTCGAGATTTCAAAATTTTCAAAAGGGAAGTTAGGGAAATACGCTTTTAATGGGTCGAAATTTCAAAATTTTCAAAAGGGACCATGGGAAATGAAGGAATATACACTTTCAATGAGTTGAAATTTCAAAATTTTCAAAAAGGACCATGATGGTTAATGAAGGAATATACACTTTCAAACGGTTGAGATTTCAAAATTTTCCAAATGGGCCCTGTAAAGTTAGGGAAAATACACTTTCAATGGGTCGAAATTTCAAAATTTTCAAAAAGGACCAAGGTAAATGAAGGAAAAATACTTTCAAACGGCCAATTAAGATTTCAAAATTTTTAAAAGGGACCATGTTAAGTTAGTGGAATACACTTTCAAAGGGCCAAGATTTCAAAATTTTCAAAAGGGACAGAAGGTAACATTAAGGGGATATGGGAAATGAAGGAATATACACTTTCAATGGGTCGAAATTTCAAAATTTTCAAAAAGGACCAAGGTAAATGAAGGAATATACACTTTCAAACGGTTGAGATTTCAAAAGTTTCCAAATGGGCCCTGTAAAGTTAGGGAAAATACACTTTCAATGGGTCGAAATTTCAAAAGGGAAGTTAGGGAAATACGCTTTTAATGGGTCGAGATTTCAAAATTTTCAAAAGGAACCGTGGGAAATGAAGGGAATTTCATCTGTGTTCAACTTGGTACAATTCATTATGAAAAGGAATCTAAACTTTAACTGCCAACACTACAAAGAATATTGGGACTTATTCCCAAATTTTCGGTTGACTCCATCATACTTGTTCACGGAATGGACCTATGTACTCTTGGAACGTGACATCAGAGACACGTGACCGTAGTAGCGGGTCATACGTGCCAGATAACTTGTGTCTACCCCCATCTCTGTTCAAGGAAGGTCTTTAAGCTCTTATATAGACCGCCTCCTTCACTCCTTTTGCAAAGAAGTTCGATTCAGAATCAAGGATGTTAACCCCTTCTAAAGATACTGAGTGTCCCAGCGATTCAATATGGATATGTTGCAAGACCTCTGAATTTACAGAAATAGGGCGTTGGTGTTCCAACTCCAGAGGAAAACAGGTGTGAAGTAGTGCAAGAAGGGTTCGCGCAAGGAGACATGCATAGGTGAGACAGAATGTGCATCAAAAACAAGATTCTTGGAACACCAACGCCCTAGTTCTGTAAATTCAGAGGTCTGGCAACATATCCATATTAAATCACCATGACACTCAGTATCTTTGGAAGGGGTTAAAATCCTTGATTCTGAATCAGACTTCTTTGCAAGAGGAGTGAAGGAGGCGGTCTACATAGAGCTCACAGACCTACCTTGAACAGAGACACAAGTTATCTGGCACCTGCCTGCTGCTACGGTCACGTGTCTCTGACGTCACGTTCCAAGAGTAGATAGGTCTATTCTGTGAACAAGCTTAGGTTGATGGAGTCAACCGAAAATTTGGGGTAAGTCCCAAAATTCTTTGTAGTGTTGGCAATTAAAGTTTAGTTTCCATTTCAGGAAGGAAATGCACTTTTAAAGGGCCAAGATTTCAAAATTTTCCAAAGGGACCATGGGAAGGAAGGAAATACACTTTCAAAGGGCCAAGATTTCAAAATTTTCAGAAGGGGACATGGGAAATGAAGGAAGTACACGTTCAAAGCGTCGAGATTTTAAAATTTTCGAAAGGGACATGGGAAATGAGGGGAATGCACTTTCAAAGGGCCAAGATTTCAAAATTTTCCAAAGGGACATGGGAAATGAAGGAAATACACGTTCAAAGCATCGAGATTTCAAAATTTTCGAAAGGAACCAATGTAAAGTTAGCGAAATACACTTTCAATGGGTCGAAATTTAAAAATTTTCCTAAGGGGCCATGGGAAATGAAGGAAGTACATGTTCAAAGGGCCAAGATTTCAAAATTTTCAGAAGGGACCATGTAAAGTTAGGGGAATACACTTTCAAAGGGCCAAGATTTCAAAATTTTCCAAAGGGGACATAAGAAATGAAGGAAGTACACGTTCAAAGCGTCGAGATTTCAAAATTTTCGAAAGGGACCATGTAAAGTTAGCGAAATACACTTTCAATGGGTCGAAATTTCAAAATTTTCAGAAGGGACCATGGGAAGGAAGAAAATACACTTTCAAAGCGTTGAGATTTCAAAATTTTCAAAAGGGACCATGTAAAGTTAGGGGAATACACTTTTAAAGGGCCAAGATTTCAAAATTTTCAGAAGGGGCCATGTAAAGTTAGGGGAATACACTTTTAAAGGGCCAAGATTTCAAAATTTTCAGAAGGGGCCATGTAAAGTTAGGGGAATACACTTTCAAAGGGCCAAGATTTCAAAATTTTCAGAAGGGGCCATGTAAAGTTAGGGGAATACACTTTCAAAGCGTTGAAATTTCAATATTTTCCAAAGGGGACATGGGAAATGAAGGAAGTACATGTTCAAGGGCCAAGATTTCAAAATTTTCAGAAGGGACCATGTAAAGTTAGGGGAATACACTTTCAAAGGGCCAAGATTTCAAAATTTTCCAAAGGGGACATAGGAAATGAAGGAAGTACACGTTCAAAGTGTTGAGATTTCAAAATTTTTGAATACACTTTCAAAACCTGATTCTTTTTATGGGGTTGGGGGTGAAATTTATTACATTGGTGTGGCCAAGATTTTCAAAATTTTCCAAACGGGCCATGTAAAGTTACACATCAAGCTGGCTAGAACACTGGTTTGCAATGAATGATGAGCTGCTGTAAAACTAAGGGCCAAATTGTTGGGGCACTACACCATTGGACTTCCCTTGCACATTTGAGTTGTTGTTTTATTCGGACAATTTTTACTGGATCATCATCACATATTTAGTCTATAAACTGTGCTCCTTGTGGACAGGGCCAATTTTCAAAATGATTCCTGAAGTAGGGCTGCGTACTGGTTCTTTGTTCGTACTGTTTTTTTGTACCGGTACAGTACCGTAAAAAGTTACAGGTCCAAAATAACAAATCACTAACTACATGTACATACTGATATATGACACAGAGGTGACCACAGTGACATCTAGAAGGAACATAACTAATATGCAATAGATCTTTCAATGACAGCTAGAGTATTGTAACAATTGCAACAAGAAACAGTCTACAAGGTTCTATTTTGTTGGAACAAGCATAAGGCCATCAAGTTCGGTCCCGTTTCATTTGAACATTCAAAGATTCTGTCAAGTTTATTTACTGTTTTCAATGTTGTTGAAAAAGTTCAGAAGAGCATTACGTTTATTTGTCAAATTGTTCAGGCACTTAAACCTCTGTACCGGTACCTGTACCTGTGCCTGAAGTTACATTTAGGTACGCAGCCTCAATTTGAAGTTATGAGGTTCTTACTGTTGGTACTTAGTTATAACAGGGCTCGAAATACATTGAAAATTACATGCACCACACAAGTTTTGTCTGCACCACTCAAGACTTTGAAAGGTTTGTTCAGAAACCATTGTCACTATTTCTTTTATGGTAAATTATATTTCAAAGGACTGGTGGTAACAGTCAATAAGGCAAATAAAAATCAGCGTACACATCATATACTATTAGAAATGTAGTACAACTCTGAACACTGGCCAATAAAGATATCTTGTATTTGTACACGTCCTGTCTGTTCTTTAAATATAGTGCAGATAACTGCATCTGAACACTATATTATAATAATGATAGATAATCATCTTCCTCTCGTTATCAGGAAAGACTTGTTTTGGAAATAATGGTTGGAGATTGGAAGATACGTGTGTTGGTTCATCATCATCATCATCATCATTGCGGCTTACTCTGAGCTTAGCCCAGATGTTCCTGATTCATGGGGAAAGTTTTAGAAAAACGGGCAGGGGGCCACCACTGTTGAGAACGAGGGGTACTAGTCCCAGCCCATGCACATCTACATGTAGGTAACATTCAATTTGTCAATGTTCTATAAAAAATTGGGGAACCAAATTCACTGTTCGGGTAATAGATACAAAGGATAACTTAGAAATAAGGACAATTAAATCTATTAAGAAGCAAATTGAAATGATCATGTTTTGCGAGAGACAATAATCCTTGTATCAAACATAAAGGTTCTGGCAGGCCATGAAATTATTTTTATTCTGTAGAACTGCATGGACCAGATGGTAAACCCTCCTCAGTCTTAGTTGAACCCCTTGAAACTGATTGCCTTCCCAACCAAATTCTTGCGGCCCGTACCTATGCTGAAGCGAGACATGTTAGAGTTCCTGTTGGATTTGTGATTTCTTGAAAAAAACAGAGTCACACACACCCTAAAGGGAACCCCCTCTATTTGGTCCCTAAAGGGAAACCCCCTCTTTCCGGACATGTAGTGTGAGTCCTTTTTTTTTAGGACATGAGTAGTCCGTAGGGGTAAAGGTAATTTGCTGTGTGCGGGCCAAACTGCTGAATGGCCTCCCTTTGAACAGTATTGACGTGTTTAATATATTGAAATTTTTTTCTCTTAAGTATCATTTGAAAGTCCCTGTAACTCATTAATTTTATTAAAAGTTGAAGTCAAAAGTGCAAAACCTGTCGTTTTAGTTCTGTGTCCTAACAGAGTCACACACACCCTAAAGGGAACCCCCTCTATTTGGTCCCTAAAGGGAAACCCCCTCTTTCCGGACATGCAGTGTGAGTCCTTTTTTTTAGGACACGAGAAGTCCGTACTTAAGGGGTAAAGGTATTTTGCTGTGTGCGGGCCAAACTGCTGAATGGCCTCCCTTTGAACAGTATTGACGTGTTTAATATATTGAATTTTTTTCCTTCTCAGTATCATTAAAAAGTCCCCGTAATTCGTTGATTTTATTAAAAGTTGTAGTCCTGTGCAAAACCTGTCGTTTTAGTTTGTTACACTCAAAGACCCATTCCCGCTACCGTTTTTTGAGTAATCTTGCCCTTGATAATGCAAGGAACTCAACTCCAGAATACCGTAGGAATTTGCCTATCATTATAAACACATCCCAACTGAACTCCAGAATACAAAGGAATTTGCCTTCAATAATCATTATAAACACATCCCAACTGAACTCCAGAATACTGTTACAGTAGGAATTTGCCTATCATTATCAACACATCCCAACTGAACTCCAGAATACAAAGGAATTTGCCTTCAATAATCATTATAAACACATCCCAACTGAACTCCAGAATACTGTAGGAATTTGTGTATCATTATCAACACATCCCAACTGAACTCCAGAATACAAAGGAATTTGCCTTCAATAATCATTATAAACACATCCCAACTGAACTCCAGAATACAAAGGAATTTGCCTTAACAATAATCATTATAAACACATCCCAACTGAACTCCAGAATGCAAAGGAATTTGCCTTAACAATAATCATTATAAACACATCCCAACTGAACTCCAGAATGCAAAGGAATTTGCCTTCAATAATCATTATAAACACATCCCAACTGAACTCCAGAATACAAAGGAATTTGCCTTCAATAATCATTATAAACACATCCCAACTGAACTCCAGAATACAAAGGAATTTGCCTTAACAATAATCATTATAAACATATCCCAACTCAACACCAGAATACTGTAGGAATTTGCCTTCAATAATCATTATAAACACATCCCAACTGAACTCCAGAACATTTCTGAGCTACAACATAGTACCAACTAGTTAACATTTGCAAATTAAACAAAAATGCATAAATTAATGTTTATCTAGCCTAACAAACTACTGCTCTGTTTATTCTCACTTTTGAAAACACATACATTGTATATATTATATGGTGACCAACCTGTGCAAATGTTTGCTACACAATGTAACCCAACACCACACAGGGTGTCTGCTACCAGTCACCATGGTGACAGCTAGTGGTGCAGGTAATTAACCTTGTTTGGAATGGAAGAAAAAGAGCAAAAACAATATGTTTTCCTTCCGCAAAGGTAAACATAAAAATTTGTGGGCACCCCTTAAATTTATAAGACATTTCCAGTGAGTGTAGAAGAAATGCCAAAAGCAGACAGGAAGATAAAATATTGCCAATACAATGCCATCTCTTTTTGACATGTATACAAGTCTTGCTAATTGGCATGTCTGTGCACTAATGTGAATTAAATCATGAGACAAAATGAGACGAAAAAACGTCGTTTTAACAATGCCGTTTGAACAATGCCGGACGCCTACTGAGGCTCATGGTTTAAAAGACGAGAAGATATCACCATAAAAGATGGAACTTGGGCAAAGATTTTAAAATTCCTTCAATGAGTCTGGTCTGAGCTCATATCATGTCACACACTGCCTAAGAAGCAGTTGTGGTGCAACATGTAAAATATAGTCTTGTATGAGTTCTTTCTGGAATGGACATTTCACAAGAGATAGACCAGAATGACAACAATCTAGAGTGATTATCATTAGATTGCCTCTCCCATTACAGTAAGTTTTAACTTCTGGAATACCCTGGTTACATTAGGGACATTGCTAGCCCAGCCCTCACTGACCACATAAGATTGGGTGTAACAGGTCATTTGGTGTAATACATGTATTAGCTAGCTGCCGCCGTGCCACGTGCCTGCAAAACTGGTGTGTTACGCAGAAGGGCAGTTAAACCGGCTATACTGATAGAAATAAAAGTGCTCTGACTAACCACAGTCACACACAGATTCACACACACATTGTCAATAACACGGAACTTTGCATAAATTGCTTCTGCAAGGTCTGTAAAACTTGCCTATGGTCCTTTGGTGACAACTAATTTCTATGATCCTTTGGAGCCAGAATCTCAGAGATAAGCTATTTGGCTTCAGGGTAAGGGATGCACTTCATGACTAAGCTGACAGTAACTACATGTACCAGGGGTCTCTATCTGTGGGCTACATGACAGGGGTATTGCCACCACAATTGAACTGGCATTCTGTGGCGCCCAACGCCTACACCTGAAAATAGTAGGTCTACCCAGGGCCCACTAGACGTTTCCCTAACAATGTGTTGTACACTGTAGCTCGGGTCAATAGTAACTTCGTGAGCAAAGTATACATGTTCAGAAGTCTACTTCACAACCAGCTGTCCTCAAGATGGAATTGTCCCTGATCTAGCTAAAGAGACCACATCATGTCTAGACTAGCACGACTATCCGAATCCTATAATTTGACGTGCGGACTCAGAAAAGGTCGAGCCTCCTCGGGGCTGAGTAACAGGTGAGGACCAATTTCGGGGAAACTACTCGTTTATAGGAGCACCACTCTATTTCCCCGCAGAGGTACTACCTCTACCTATCACTCAAAACGGTGAGTACAGGTGGAATACTCTTTTTTTTTTTAGGGATGTCTAGACTGGTGACGTAGAATGTCCAGTAGAGACCAGGATAGCTGAATCACACAGGTGCCGGAGTAAAGGATGTCCTGGCTGGCTATACTGATACAGATAAAGTGCTGACCACAGTCACACAGAACACTCACACACACACTATTAATAATACCACGGAACTTTGTATAAATTGCTTCAGGTCTGTAAAACTAGGCCCTTTGGTGACAACTAATTTCTATGATCCTTTGGAGCCAGAATCTCAGAGATAAGCTATTGGGCTTCAGGGAAAGGGATGCACTTCATGACTAAGCTGACAGTAACTATATGTACCAGGGGTCTCTATCTGTGGGCTACATGACAGGGGTATTGCCACCACAATTGAACTGGCATATGATTCTGTGGCGCCCAACGCCTACACCTGAAATAGTAGGTCTACCCAGGGCCCACTAGACGTTTCCCTAACAATGTGTTGTACACTGTAGCTCGGGTCAATAGTAACTTCGTGAGCAAAGTATACATGTTCAGAAGTCTACTTCACAACCAGCTGTCCTCAAGATGGAATTGTCCCTGATCTAGCTAAAGAGACCACATCATGTCTAGACTAGCACGACTATCCGAATCCTATAATTTGACGTGCGGACTCAGAAAAGGTCGAGCCTCCTCGGGGCTGAGTAACAGGTGAGGACCAATTTCGGGGAAACTACTCGTTTATAGGAGCACCACTCTATTTCCCCGCAGAGGTACTACCTCTACCTGTCACTCAAAACGATGAGTACAGGTGGAATACTCTTCTTTTTTTTTTTTAGGGATGTCTAGACTTGGTGACGTAGAATGTCCAGTAGAGACCAGGATAGCTGAATCACACAGGTGCCGGAGTAAAGGATGTCCTGGCTGGCTATACTGATACAGATAAAGTGCTGACCACAGTCACACAGAACACTCACACACGCACTATTATTATTATTAATAATACCACGGAACTTTGTATGAATTGCTTCAGGTCTGTAAAACTAGGCCCTTTGGTGACAACTAATTTCTATGATCCTTTGGAGCCAGAATTCCCAGAGATTAGCCATTTAGCTTCAGGGTAAGGGATGCAGTTCATGACTTAGTTAACAGTAACTACCAGAGGTCTCTGTGGGCTGCATGAGGATGGAATTGTCCCTGATCTACCTAAAGAGACCACATCATGTCTAGACTAGCACTTAGCTTCAGGGTAAGGGATGCAGTTGACAGTGACTACCAGAGATCTCTGTGGGCTGCATAAGGATGGAATTGTCCCTGATCTAGCTAAAGAGACCAAATCATGTCCAGACTAGCACGACTATCCGAATCCTATAATTTGACGTGCGGACTCAGAAAAGGTCGAGCCTCCTCGGGGCTGAGTAACAGGTGAGGACCAATTTCGGGGAAACTACTCAATAAGGAGCACCACTCTTATTTCCCCGCAGAGGTACTACCTCTACCTGTCACTCAAAACGGTGAGTACAGGTGGAATACTCTTTTTTTTTTGAGGGATGTCTAGACTTGGTGACGTAGAATGTAGACCAGGATAGCTGAATCACACAGGTGCCGGAGTAAAGGATGTCCTGGCTGGCTATACTGATACAGATAATAAAGTGCTGACCACAGTCACACAGAACACTCACACACAACACTCACACACACACTATTAATAATACCACGGAACTTTGTATAAATTGCTTCAGGTCTGTAAAACTAGGCCCTTTGGTGACAACTAATTTCTATGATCGTTTGGAGCCAGAATCCCAGAGATTAGCCATTTAGCTTCAGGGTAAGGGATGCAGTTGACAGTAACTTACCAGAGGTCTCTTTGGGCTGCATGAGGATGGAATTGTCCCTGATCTAGCTAAAGAGACCACATCATGTCTAGACTAGCACTTAGCTTCAGGGTAAGGGATGCAGTTCATGACTAGTTGACAGTAACTACCAGAGGTCTCTGTGGGCTGCATGAGGATGGAATCGCCCTGATCTAGCTAAAGAGACCACATCATGTCTAGACTAGCACGACTATCCGAATCCTATAATTTGGCGTGCGGACTCAGAAAAGGTCGAGCCTCCTCGGGGCTGAGTAACAGGTGGGGACCAATTTCGGGGAAACTACTCGTTTATAGGAGCACCACTCTATTTCCCCGCAAAGGTACTACCCCTCCCTGTCACTCAAAACGGTGAGTACAGGTGGAATACTCTTTTTTTTTTTTTGAGGGATGTCTAGACTTGGTGACGTAGAATGTCCAGTAGAGACCAGGATAGCTGAATCACACAGGTGCCGGAGTAAAGTATGTCCTGGCTGGCTATACTGATACAGATAAAGTGCTGACCACAGTCACACAGAACACTCACACACACACTATTAATAATACCACGGAACTTTGTATAAATTGCTTCAGGTCTATAAAACTAGGCCCTTTGGTGACAACTAATTTCTATGATCATTTGGAGCCAGAATCCCAGAGATTAGCCATTTAGCTTCAGGGTAAGGGATGCAGTTGACAGTAACTACCAGAGGTCTCTGTGGGCTGCATGAGGATGGAATTGTCCCTGATCTAGCTTAAGAGACCACATCATGCATGTCTAGACTAGCACTTAGCTTCAGGGTAAGAGATGCAGTTCATGACTAGTTGACAGTAACTACCAGAGGTCTCTGTGGGCTGCATGAGGATGGAATTGCCCTGATCTAGCTAAAGAGACCACATCATGTCTAGACTAGCACTTAGCTTCAGGGTAAGGGATGCAGTTCATGACTAGTTGACAGTAACTACCAGAGGTCTCTGTGGGCTGCATGAGAATGGAATTGCCCTGATCTAGCTAAAGAGACCACATCATGTCTAGACTAGCACGACTATCCGAATCCTATAATTTGACGTGCGGACTCAGAAAAGGTCGAGCCTCCTCGGGGCTGAGTAACAGGTGAGGACCAATTTCGGGGAAACTACTCCATAAGGAGCACCACTCTATTTCCCCCGCAGAGGTACTACCTCTACCTGTCACTCAAAACGGTGAGTACAGGTGGAATACTCTTTTTTTTTTGAGGGATGTCTAGACTTGGTGACGTAGAATGTCCAGTAGAGACCAGGATAGCTGAATCACACAGGTGCCGGAGTAAAGGATGTCCTGGCTGGCTATACTGATACAGATAAAGTGCTGACCACAGTCACACAGAACACTCACACACACACTATTAATAATACCACGGAACTTTGTATGAATTGCTTCAGGTCTGTAAAACTAGGCCCTTTGGTGACAACTAATTTCTATGATCCTTTGGAGCCAGAATTCCTAGAGATTAGCCATTTAGCTTCAGGGTAAGGGATGCAGTGGGGCCCAATTTAGGGGTAACAGTTCATGACTTAGTTGACAGTAACTAACAGGGGTCTCTGTGGGCTGCATGAGGGGGGTAAGCCACCACAACTGAACTGGCGTTCTATGGCGCTTAACACCTACACATGTAAACCTGATATAGTAGGTCTTTCCAGGGCCCAGTAGGCGTTTTCCTAACATTGAACCTAAACAGCCATTGCCCAAAACCCACCCCATTTTGCCCTAGCTGATTATACCAATGGTTTTGATGTGATGATCCAGTTTTTCTGTTTTTGTTGACCGCTTCCTAGGTAGTGTTGTATACTGTAGCTCGGGTCAGTAGTAGAATCGTGATGAGTGAAGTAAGTCTACTTCACAACCAGCTGGAATTGTCCCAGATCTGGCTCAAGAGATGGGAGCTGGGCTGACCGGATTCTATGTGAAGCTTTGTTGGCCTTGGAGATAAACTTTATGTTGCAGACAATCAGCTTATGTTCTTGAATGAAGACTTGCCTGCTAGGCCAAATCATGTCTAGACTAGCACGACTATCCAAATCCTATAATTTGACGTGCGGACTCAGAAAAGGTCGAGCCTCCTCGGGGCTGAGTAACAGGTGGGGACCAATTTCGGGGAAACTACTCGTTTATAGGAGCACCACTCTATTTCCCCGCAAAGGTACTACCCCTCCCTGTCACTCAAAACGGTGAGTACAGGTGGAATACTCTTTTTTTTTTTGAGGGATGTCTAGACTTGGTGACGTAGAATGTCCAGTAGAGACCTGAGGATAGCTGAATCACACAGGTGCCGGAGTAAAGGATGTCCTCACATTTTCTTTCTTTGAAGGAACTCCCATGCAAGATGACCAAGATCTGCTTATGGAGTAAAGTAACGGCTGTAGAGGTCCGCTTCTCAGGTCTTTACTGCGTAGAGTGGTATCATGTATTATGGAGCCTTTTTCTTCAGGATGCTACTTGACTGTGCAGCCAGTCTCTCTATTGACTAAGGGAAGCTCAGCTCTTGTTCCCCCATTAGTCTTCACTGACTAATGTTCTTAGAATGCTAACCAATGTAGATGCCAGGTCAGTCTAAAAAGGACAGGTGAAAGATTTCTTAAGTAAATCAGCAGGGATGGCTTTGTCAGACTGACTACTGTAAACATGGGCCTAGTCACCAACTAATGTAGCTATTTGTCACCAAATAATTGAGACCATTGATTATTCTGAAGCAAAAAGGGTACTTGTAGAAGTTCCGTGTACACATACCGACACACACACACACACACACACACACATGTGATCGAGCACTTGTTTACCTGATGATGCTAATAATAGATGCCAGGTCAGTCTAAAAAGGAAAGTAGTCTGAGAGATTTCTGAAGTAAATCAGCAGGGATGGCTTTGTCAGACTGACTACTGTAAACATGGGGCTAGTAACCATCTAATGTAGCTCCAAAAAGCTATTTGTCACCAATAATAATTGAGACCATTGAAGCAAAAAGGGTACTTGTAGAAGTTCCGTGTACACACACCGACACACACACACAGGTGATCGAGCACTTGTTTACCTGATGAATTGCTAATAATAGATGCCAGGTCAGTCTAAAAAGGAAATTTGAGAGATTTCTCACAAGTAAATCAGCAGAGATACATGTAGCTTGGTCAGACTGACTAGTGCAAACACAGGGCTAGTAACCATCTTCATATGTCAACATATGTCAACATTGTTCAGGTGGATGTCAGCACCGACCCTCGGGGTCGGCACCCGTACAGCAAATGGTTAGGGGACTATGGCCCCCACCAGCCCAGAGTGCATCCTATCATGGCAGTTTAAAGTCCTACGGCACGCAGTTGTGGAACAATATTCCCTTAAGAACAGTGAACAGTCCAGATTAGGACATCCAAGCACCGTTATAACACACATCTTCTTGCCAGATATACAGTAGTTCATTTTACTTGTTTGTATAAAGTGTATATTGATACTGGGTCTTTTTACATGTTCAGCCAGGACTGCCTGAAATACAGGTAAAGTTTTGACCTGAGTGTATTTTCCCGGAAAAATAAATAAAGTGAAGTGAAACGTAGCTCCAAAAAGCTATTTGTCACCAAATTTTTTTAGTGATTGAGGCCATTGATTACTCAGAAGCAGATAGGGTACTAGTAGAAGTTCCATGAACACACACTCACACACTCGCAAATACATGATTGAGCACCTGATTTATAATGAACAATTTATATCATCACTCACTGGCAGATACTTTTGATAACATCATACTGCCCAAGTTCAATAGACAACAGTTTGCTGATGACTTGTTCTTAGTTTTCTACTAACAACCATTTAGATGCCAGGCCAGTCTAAAAAGGAAATGAGAGAGATATCTCATTGACAAGTAAATTAGAAGGGATGACATTGTCAGACTGACTAGTGCAAACACTGTAAGGGCTAGTACCCATTTTCTTAGCTCCAAAAAGCTATTTGCCACTAGACGTTAAGACCATAGGCTGCCCAGAAGGACAAAGCAAGAAACAAAAAGGCTACTTGTAGATTCTGAAGTGCTGTAAACACACGCACACACATACATGAAGGGGGGCAAGCACAATGTTTTAAAGCTCAAATTCATTATATTCTAGCAGGAGGCAATCAGCCAGTCATTATATACTTTGATCACATAACAGTCTGCCCAAGTTCAGTCAACAGTTTATTTTGGCCGATGACATATGCATGTTCTAGGATTTCTACTCACGAACTATCATGTAGATGGCATTGTCAGACTGACTATTGTAAACAAAGGGCTAGTAGTACCCACAGATGATTTTTGTAGCTCCAACAAGCTATTTGCTACCAGAAAGTAAGACCATAGACTGTATGTAGTGTCCAAAAGCCTACTTGTACTCTACTAGTCAATGTAACCCTTTAGGGTTGGGGGTTGCCAAAATTGACTGGAGGGTGCAAGAAATAGAAGATACACAATGGGTGAGCTGACCTGTACCTAGAGTAGGCAGCTAATCATAGGATTCCCCTGAGATATTACAGGTTGGTCACACTCTGACTTCGACTTATTTTTATACATGATGGTAGTGGTAAGTTTTGCTAATCTGTTGAGTCTTTTGGTGTTTGTGTTTTCGGTACAAATCGTGCGATTATTTGAAATACTGAGCCACACTCATAATCCAATGGACTGACAATTTGACAGCACTGCTGCAGTTGAAATGGCTGTTAAGAGCTGTGTAATAAGCTAGACTACATAATGAGCTATAGCTAGACCATAACACAGTGCTGAGTTAGATTTGCTGTAAACCTCCCTACATTTATATTAAATAATTATAGCATTATACCCATTTGCAGGGTAAGTTTATAGATCATCAATAAATAAATAAATAAAACATGGCTTTGCAAAACTGGTTTGGTCTTCCTTGTAGTATATAATAAATTATAGACCTTATAAATTTACGCATGCCAATCTGCTGTAGTTGCAATAAACTTTTGTGCCATAATGACTACATACTAAGAAGGCTAAATGTAAGAATCCCCCTGGCCCTATCAATGGGCCATTTTTTATATGTAATACTATGTGAAACGGTCCAGAAGAGTTTATTTTTTTAAGCTGCTAATCTGCTGTTTATTACTGTAACAACAACCAGGTTAAATCCAAACCATAAGCTCAGGTGTGCAAAATGCTCTGGAGTTGGGATGGGAAGTCAAGGAATTGCAAACTCACACTGATCATCTTTATGCCACTATCAACAGTGCAGAACATTGATTGAAACAAGACTCCTACACAAACACACAACAGACACGAATAATCATATGAGTTTCTTATCCCACTGTGTGCCAACCACTAGTACGTACAGTTTACCGCGAGAAGGACAATTTCGGGCAACTAAGAGTAAAACCAAAAGACAGGAACTGTCCTTTATTCCTCGTGCACTGAAATTGTACATGTACTGTGATTGGATCATTGTACTACCACAGTGACTGTGGCAACTGATTCCTACAATTTACTGCTTTCTAATGATGTGCAAACTAAATAATTTTCCGTACAATGTACCTCTACACTGAGAACATATATCTGCATCGTCCTGTGTAACGCCCAGTTTTAACTTAACTCGCATGTTAAAATTTTTAGTATTATCTGCTCCGTGTTTTTTTTTGTTGATGTCGGCGCAATTCATGTTTAAATTCCAATGAACATGTTATGCCAATAACAATAAACCTGAATTCTGAATCCTGGTCTTAATCTTTAAAGAAAAGATGATTTTCAATCGATAACATGCATGTACAGCTCCCTTTGATATACCAGAATTTATACAGTTATTGACATATTAACTGACTTGCATAATGTCAAAAATTCCTAACTTGGAGTCCATCCAATTAATCAAATTGATGACAACGGCATGTGAGGCGAGTAAGTACACCAGAATGAAATATAATATGCAATAACTCCCACAATGCAGAAATAAGTATATAATATTTAATATATAAAAAAGCTTTTTTATCAGAAACTCCTAAATGTCCCAACTTTTTGCGAACTTTATAATACTAGCCCTTGTTGTAGCGAGTAAAAACTAGCCTAAGGTTGTTAAACTTTGTTCTATACGCGGTCTGTTTTACCTCCGAGGAAGGAGAGATCCTTCTGCAGAAGGGCTCTGTTTCTGCTAGGTTTGTTTGCAACTTTAACTAAACGGGGGCTGGGCGGATTTCATTGCTTGGTTCCCGGTATACAAAAATGCCTGATCTCAGCAGTTGGGGTGGACCAGGTGATGCGGATACAATTTTTATATTAAAGAGGTATTATGTAACATTTTTGCACCTAATATTAAATATTCTAATAAGAAAACTTCATGTGATTGTAATTTACTTCGGATCCACTTTTCAACATATTTGTGCAATTATGTCACATTTCTGACATTTATGTTTGGAGCTAAAACAGGAGCATTCAGTTTGTGGTGCCACCAAAAAAGTCCAGAATGTAAACAAACATGGCTGACAGCTGTGTTTCCAACTTTTAAATACATTCGTTTCATATTTTGATACCTCCACTCCCTGAATGGCACGTATTTGTAATGGAGAAGGCTTGATTCAACTTACTTTGTAAAGAAAAGACTTAAGAACTAAAGAAAATTTACTTTTTGTATCATCCTAATGTTACACAATGCAGCTTTAAATCGTATGATTCTTTTTTTGAGGGTCCAGATAAAATATTTGGACAGTCTCGGGACACTGCCATGCAGCAGGCTGCAGGTTACAATTTATGCATGATTTCGGCGTTAGTTCAAGAGTACGTATGCCGGGTTTTACCATTCAGACAAGGTGTTCAACATAGGGGTGCCCGGCCCGCATAAAAACTAGGCTTTCATAGAATACAGGCATGCTAAGGGGTTAACCCTGACCAACACCGTCAATATGATGATGATGATGATGTCTGAGATGCTGGAATCTAAATGCTCAATTTGTACAGGCCCATCACAAGGAGTCACAGTTGTCATATACCAGTCGTGAATTTAAACAATTTGTGGCATAATATAGTGATGATGATGTTTGTTTATTTGTTTGTTTGTTTGTTTATTTATGAAGACGTTGATGTCTTCAGACTTTGTTTACAGTCACTACTGCATTCACTTGCCTTTGCTTTTCACTTTTTTTTTTAATCAGAATATCTTTTCCAGCTTTCTATATTATTTTCTTTTATCAGCAAAGTTTGAAGATTGGACATCATGTGCAGTCACTACAGTAACTGCATTCACTTGCCATTGATTTATAAGCTTTTCCAACTTTCTTGAAAATTTCATTTTTTAGTTGGAGAACAGTTCAATCACATTATATCAGAGCTGACTGATATATTCAATCCAGCTTTATAATTTCTTTTATCAGCAAAGTTTGAAGATTGAACATCATTTGTTTGCCAAAAGTGTATTAATACAGTCATCCAGATTTAAGCATCTGCATGTACCATTGTATGCACACATTGTATGGCTTGAAATCTTATCAATACATTTCAAGCATTTTATAGTATAGGATGCTTTTAAGCATAATGTGTACGAGGGGTTTATGCAGCAAAATTTAAACCCAACAAAACACAAGCTTTGAGAATAACTTTCATGTTTGACAAAAATGATCTCCAAACATTAAGTTATATTATTTATGCACATGTGCTGTCTCAAGCATACAGGTTTTAGAACAACTGACATGTTTATTTAGAACTTTCCTTAGAACAACTTGTCTGTTTTTGTTTTGTTTTGTTTTTTTAGTTTAACTTTCTTGTTCTCGTTCAGAATCTGTAAATCTTATTTACGCATTATTCACTGAGTGTCGAAAGGGTACCTGAAATGTCTGACAATTTAATTCTTCTTATCCAGTGGTAAAGTTAAACACTATTTCAGTCTGTGATATGACCCTGGGCCCTGGCTGACTAATATTCACATGTTACTTCATGTATTTTACCTGTTTATGTATGAATGTCGCAGGGCCCCACTGAAAAGCAGTGTTAACACTGATTGGCTTACCCTAGATAAAAATGACGGAAAAGAAATGAAATTAAAAATTTTCAATACCTTTGCCAAGGGTTTGTTAACTTTGAAACTTGTTTGTGGTGGATCAAATTTCACCTGACTCAGTGTACGAAATACTGGGTTGCCCAGTTGTGCCGTGCAATCATTTTTTTTTTTGCTTGGTGCAAAGTATGAATTGAAATATCAAGAACCTGTTTCTACACCCAGTCTTCTACATGTACATTAATTATAATGTACATGTAGAAGAGCTTAAATTGCAGGCAACCTGGAATTTTGTTGGACAACCTAGCTTTCATCCTAGGTTGCCACTGGACAACCTGGCCCCAAAACTGTATTTCGTACACTGCTTGACCGAAACCTTTTTTTTGGACTGAATGGAAATGGCAGCACATTAAATTGTCCCCAAACAAATTTTGATACGAAAAGATTAATCAGCATCCAGATTAATTTTGTAGCAACCAGAGACACACTTCTAACCAGGGGCCATCATATATATAATATATAAATTCATTATTATAGCACCATAAGTAGGGAGTTGGGGTGGAGGGGGTGTGGTATGGGGGTGAGTCATTGTAGGGGGTTGGGGTTTGAAAGGGTGTGGTATGGGGGTGTACTGTTTTTACCTTTTTTTAAAGTCATTGTTACAAATTATCTTTAAAGATTTCGTAAAATTCTTTAGAATTTCAATTTCCAATCAACTACAAAGGCAAGTTGTTCACATTTGTACATTTTGTAAAGTATGCAAGTCTAAATTTAAGCTGTCCAAAGTTCTCTGGTTTGTCGAAATTAAATCTAGATGCTGTGAGACACTGTCACTCTTACTTTAGGCACAAGCTTTGAAGGCATTGCAAAGAGCCAATTCACACAGGTTGCCAATGGTTACTGTCTATTGATTTATTAATTTATAGATGTCAAAAAGTAATTTGCATCATTGTCAAGATAATAAAATTCTTTTCTTTCAGTCAAAAATTAACTTGGTTCTGTTCTCATAAGACAACCTGACTTCAACCAAAATTCCATTCATTTTCTTGATTCATTTATGATAATGATCACAACAATCTAAATTAATAATAATAATAACCGTACAATAGTTTAAACAAAAAGACTACGCAAAGTGCAATTTTCAATGGTAAGAAGGACTCGAAATGTTTAACTTAGTTTTACATTTTATGGTAAAGTGCCCCGAGTTTGCTAAAAAGCCTGCACATCCCAGATGGAATTTTTTCATAACACAAGCAAACTTGAAGGATCTTTCCTCTTTAAGTGCAACATTTCTCCGTGAAAACCCTTTAAAATATGTATGTCAATGTTCTTCAATGTGGAAAGTGTGAAACCAGGTAAATTGGATACATAACAAGCACTTTAATTAATTTCCTGATATTTCTTTTAAGAGTCAATACAATTCATGTTTATCAAAACTGCCATTATTATTTATTTTATTATATTATATTTAATGGTAAATGAGAGATGTGCTAATTGCACGACTTTGGGAAAGATTGACCAGAACTAATTAATATTAAAATATCAGTAACCTGGTCTGACTTTTATACAAATTTCCCAGAGTTGTAACTCTAAATGTCACACGGAGTGACTGCCACAAATCTCAAGACATGCTTTTGGGATTAAAGATTGATTCAAGTACCAGAGTTATCAACCAAGGATTGAGGTGTTCAAAAACTTATTTTTTCCTAGAACTACAAATGTATCATAGAGTGGAACTCACTTCCACCAACTACAGTTGGGGCAACATCACAAATTTGTTTAGAGTTAGACGTTCAATGGTTAGCCAGCTGCTGTGTGCCTGCGAAGCTGGTGTGTTACGCCCAAGGGTGGTTATGTCGGCTAACTTGCTACATTAAATATTGACCAGAAAATTCACTTCGAAAATCTAGTTTTGCCAACCTGAAATTGCACTGGATGCCTTTATTAAAAGAAGCTGTAAGTTAAAACTAAGCACAGAAGGAAGGGACATGGTCCATTGTTCATTGTTTATGTCAAAAGGAGCTATGGGAATATCCCTATTCAATGTCATACACTGTCAGTTCAATATGGAAAGGTTTCTTTTCTTTTTTTGCATGCATAATATATACAAGTGCAATACAGGTATTTGAAAAAATGCATGCCAATTTGAAAACATGCAAACTGGTTTAGTAACAATTTTTATTTTCAAATTCAACAAAACATGGACAAAGTGGTTTTAAATTAAGCTCTTAAAAATCAAATGTTGAAGCAGCCAACTTAGAGCCCATTCCATTCATCAAAGGACGTTTTAAATGTCATAAAAGAATATTTTAGACACAATACATTTGGTACTAGTTCAATAATGGAAATTTCTTAAACCTTTTGAAAGTGACTGTACGAAGATCTTAGATGAAAACAGGCACTATTGCCATGGTGCTAAACTAAATATACTAACTTTGAAGGATGGTACCTGACAACATTCATTGACAAACATTATTCTTTTGGGTTCATTTAAGACTAACTGTGAAATTATGAGATTTTCTTTTTACTTACATGTAAAAGTCATTATGTTTCGGACCCTCTGATTTATAAGATTAGTTTACTTCATTTGAGTCCTACCTGAAATAACAAGGGGGTGGGGGGCTAGGACCTGCACTTTTACATGTACTCTGGAACTGCAAGGGCGTTTGTTGAAAAATGTTTGAAGGAGGATAACTCAAGAACTGACTGACGGATTGTAAACCTTTTGAAAGTGACAGTGTACAAAGATCTCAGATGAAAACAGGCACTATTGCCATGGTTATGCTAATAGTCGACTTGTAACTTTCAAGGTAGCTGACAATGCTCAAACACACTTTACGGGTTCGTTTCAGACTAACTGTGAAATTATGAGATTTTATTTTGTTCTAAAAGTCAATATTTCAGACTCTCTTGATTTATAGAATTTAGTTTACTCCATTTGAGTCCTATGTAAAATGACAAGGGGGTGTGGTTTAGAACCTGCACTTTAAGTTCTACTTATTATTTGACCCCATTTCGTTGGTGCATACAGGGTCATGCTGAGACATCGAAATGATTAGATATTGGGCCCCCTGGCGGCTTGTTGTGGTAATGCCACAGAACTTCCGGTTTTGATATCTCTGAGTCAATGATCTAGGCATGCTAGGGTCACGAAATTTGAATGGTAGGTAGCTCTTGTGCAGGGGAAGAAGGAGAATAACTCAAGAACCAGATGACGGATCGTCGGGATGTTGGTAATGTTTGGTATGTAAGTGATGCTTGACATAATTATATGGCAATTATGCAAATATTGATGTATTATTTTGCAAAATTAATGAGCAAATTCTATAAATCAGCTGCATTCCATGTAAGGACTAACATTGTCATATTAATCGCTATTGCTGCCTTTTCTTTCTTTTCTAAATGCTTTAATAAAAAATTAATGTATTGTAAATACTAGTACATGTAAGTGCTAGTCTAAGAGTTAAATGTTTCATATATATTGAAATGAAAATCTGAATTTATTTCTTAAACCTTTCAAAGAAACTGTACATCGTTAATTATCTCAGATGAAATCAAGCACTATTGCTGGTAGTTTTATTTCTTGTGTAAGTTATGTATTACTTTGTATCAAATGTTCCTTTAAAATTTGTGTTTGCAATTGGCCCTCGGCAATGATCTTAGATGAAAACAGGCAATATTGTTATATTATATTAATTAGTGCAGGAGTGTGCCAATGCCCCCTAAGTACACCTACTATGTCATGATTAGCGATCGAAATCTTATCAGCAATTCTACTAGACAAGTAGAGACTGCAAACCGAGTATAAGGGTTGCATCAACGTTGAAACTTTCTTTACTAACACATCCATGTAGTTTTTCCCCTGCCAATCTTTGGCAACTGTTCAACTTAACTTTCTTCAGGGCATTATAAACTTTTTCCCCTACATTATGAAATATAGCAGCAAGGATGCGTTCCCAAACACAGTGACCAGCTACAGTACAAGAAATGACTGTGTCATAGACTTGGTGAAGTTGGGGGCCCGGGCTAAGGACAACAAGCAACCACTCAGACAACAAATAGCCATTCACACCACAGATGGAGCCCGGGCCACACATGCAGAGTAGAAAGGAGTCAAGTCCGGTCTGGACACGGTCGAGAACAGTCAACATTGCTGCTACGTCACATTATGCAACAAGGAGAAGTTCATAACACCCTAAAGGTGGTAGCCGAAGGTTGCCAAAATGTTGTCAGAGAAACACTTTACATGGTTGTGTGTTTAGGAAACTTTCAAATTGATGTCTAATACACCCTGTCCACTAGCAGGACAACAATCACACTGTAACTGCACAGCGACCTAACAGACTTTGTGTGACCCTTGGTTTTATAGACAAGTAAATTTGCAATAAAATCAAAGATATAAATTTTAAGTACAATTCAAACTTTAAGACAAGAAAACACCTGTCAGACAGAAATTCGCTTTTTTCCTTTAAACTCGCCGAGCAATCATTCTGTTGTCTTTGGTCGCCATACAGCCCCAAAGTGATATTGACGCTGCCCTAGTGGGAAGGATTGGAAGGGGAAGCGCGCGCTGGTTAGGCTAGAGACTCTGATTACAGTCCCTACATCCAATAGAATTGCCCATTTCAGGTTTTGAAGATTGCACACTGCTAATGTCTTATGAGTTCCCATCCAACCTTGTCTTGTGGGGAAGAGACACACTCAGGCACTATTCAATGCTCTATGACAATTGCCAGACTAGTTATAATAAGAAGCTTGCCTGTTATATAATATATGATTAAGTTTTATAATATGTAGTATATTCATTTACCATCATTAAACTGAAAAGGGAGGGTTGAGATTTGAACTTTCAGGCTCTTGGTACAATGCATTGCAAATTCTATTTAAATTGTTCTTACACTTTTGACTGTGCTTATTGGTTTTAACATTCAATTTGGTTTTGTCTTTAGTTGGCATCCACTCCTTGTTTACCTTTAGAACATAATTTTAGAACATTCTGTCAGTTACCTTTTGTTTATTAAGAACACTCCTTTAGAACAACTTGTCTGTTTTTGTTTTGTTTATTTAGAACTTTCTTCTTCTGGTTCTGTTAATCCTATGTACTAAACACTGAGGAAGAGTGTCGGATGCATGATTGTGCACTTCGGAAACGTTGGACAATTAAATTCTTATTATCCATGCAGCGGTAAAGTTTTATGATAGGTTGTCACAATTCCTGTCATGATCATAGTACCATGTTTAGAGTGATTTTAGCTATGTTACTTGACTATGTTCTTTGTGATTTTAGATTCGTAGCTGTTTTGATAACTACTTGTAGTCAATTTCTATTCTAATGTGCTCTACGGACATTTGTAAACAATTCAATTCAGTGCAATTCAGTCTTCTGGCTACAATATGCTTTGTGTGCAATAAACCACTACAAAAAAATAATTACTATGTTATAATTAAATTCAATTAATTTTATAGTTTTTGTAAATTACAGGGCGTCAACTTTTTTTGAATCTTGAAAATCAACAGTTTGCATTATGCAAATAAAAATCCATAGCAATAATGTATGGGATGTTATCTATCCAAATGCAGGCTTTTAGCTAGCTAGGGGGGTGTCCGGGTGTCTTTTGGACTCCCTATATTGAAAATAATAAGAAATTGGACTCCCATCTTTTTGGTAGGAGACCCTAAAGATGCCCTATTTTTTCCAAGTTCCCAACCTCTGCCATGCCCTCATGCCTCCCTTCAGCCTTACTATAAATACAAAATGAAGTAAGAAAGGAAAAAACTTGACTGTATTCCTCAAAATTTCCACCTCAAAATGCAGGAAGACAGTGGTGTTTGAGAGCATGACGAATTTCAAAAAAGCCCCCCTTAATAGTTTGCACCTGAGCTGCTCACCGTGCGGCTTCACTGCGCATAGCATACATTAAAAAAATGGACAGCCAACAAAAAAATCCTAGCTAAAAGCCTGTCCAAATGTAACAATGTATTTTTAGTTATATGTCACATCATACCATAGTTACTGTACAGTCATATTTAATTGAAAACATTGTTTTCCCCTGCATTTCTCCTTCTTCCCCTGCCATTTCATAAAATGGATTCACTTTTTGGGGCCAAATAACCTGACATCTGCAATCTCCAAGCAATCTTCTAACAAAAACATGGTGGCTGGAACTTCAAGCAGATACAGGGTGGCATGGATCCTGTCAAAAATATGAAAATTTGGACTAATGACAGGGTGATCCATTGAAAGCACTATATATGGATTTCGAGAACACTCTTACTGAGAAGCGCTGTTATGGGGGCTTTGAGGACTACATGTACATGGAGGTTTTGAAGACAATATTGAAAAGCACTACAGGAGGGCTTGATTTTTTTCCGTCGCGGTCAGTATTTTTTGGCGGGGGGGGCGGGGGGCGTGCTTATAATTATTTGCAAGTTCTACGATGTTTTGATCACAAGATTTTGCTGCCAACCCTGTCAATGCTGCCAATTCCCTCCTGGCAAAATCTCTAACGCGTGCTATCTTGTGTCCTGAGCAAATATCTGGTTTTATTTAGTAATACCTTATTTTGAGTAAAAACAGTAGCTTGAAAACCCAAATCCCTAACTGACAGTTCTACATGTAAATAGAACTCTGGTTCTACATGTTCCACCAGCAGAAGGCATTCATTTGAAGGATTACATTGCTGCATGGGGGTATAGACTGTTGGAACACTTGGACAGGGGTGATTTAGGAACAATCCATTTGTGCGGGAGGGGGACAGGTCCATTTTTGGTACGGGCAAACATCTGGCTTCCTAGTCTTTCTATTGGTTTTATCATTTATAATTTATGTGCTAAAATAAACGGTAACAGAAAAATAATACAACTGGCTTTTGGTCTGGGCTCTAAGATGTGGCCGCAGTCTATTGATGAATGTAGTAGATCTAGACCACGTTGTCCTGTCTATGTTATCAATCTTATTAGTTTTGTCTAGCTTATTGGTTTTGTCGCCAATAGTGATCAGGTTTGTTTATGTTTACTTAATTACAGCTTCTTTATTTGTGGTAGCATTTATGAAAACGTAATAATGGTTGCCTTGTCTATGTTACCAATGTTATCAATCTTTATAGTTTCGTCTAGCTTATTGGTTTTGTCGCCAATACTGACCAGGGCTCGAAATACCCACATGCAATATATATATTAATTACATATTTCAAAATTAACTATAACCGTTTCACACTTTCAACATTGACAATCTGAAGACAAATTTGGTTTTAAGAACAGTTTTGAACTTAATGCAAAGTGCAGTCAGTATACATTTAATCTATGTCAGAGAAGTTACTGAGAACAGAACACAATACTCATTGAACTCAAATCTTCATAATTTTCATAAAATTTACAAATGACGAAACAGTGCTTGTGCCTCATAACAGGACAGGGTCCAAAATTTTAACCAAATCATTACGCCAGTGTTCTAGCCAGCATTCCTGTGGGCGGCTGGAATTTGCCGCTGGAAATTTGCGAAATCCTGATTATTTGGTATGGATCATCATTATGATATAGTAGTTTACTTTTAAATTAGTTTAGTTTAGTTTAGAAATGTTGACCGCCCCCCCCCCCCCCAACATTTTATATCTCTTTGCACACAAATTGTTGTCTGACAGTTAGGGCAACATTTTTTGTCAGGAGCAGCCAAATTCAATTTAATGACGGAAAGGAGGACACTGGCTATATACCCACTGTTGCATGATTTGCCGAATCACATAATTTAAGCAATTATGCAAATGCTAATCTGAGCTGCCAAAGATGATGAAAATCTATAGCCTCCTTTGCAGGCGTTTTCCACGGGGGGAGGGGGGGGGACCCCTCGGAGGTAGGGCTAATTTTTTCCCGGCGCGGTCGGCGTTTTTTTGGGGGGAGCTTCTTATTTGCAAGTTCTACGATGTTCTGATCACAAGATTGCACGCGTTAGAGATTTTGCCGCCAACCCAGTATTCCCTCCGGTGGTTTGGCGGCCAAATCTCTAACGCGTGCGATCTTGTGATCAGAACATCGTAGAACTTGCAAATAAGAACCCCCCTCCCCCCCAAAAAAATCATCCGACCGCGCCGGGAAAAAATTAGCCCTACCTACCCCCCTACCCCCTTACCCCCATGGAAAATGCCTGCAAAGGAGGCTAGAAAATCTAGCAAATTTAGTTATAAAAGAACAAAAATCCATCCACAAAATGGTATTATCAGCACTGAAAACATAACCTTGGCATTAGTCCTTACTAATAGGAAACAATTAAAATGGCCTTTTGGACTGGAGGGGGAAGGGGCAAAATACAAAATTTAGACAGCTATTGATATGATGCGATCTGAGAAATTTAGGTCTTCGGGACAGAACATATGTGCTGGTCATCTTTTTTATCTAGATTAATGAATAAGAAAGAATTTGAAATTATATCATTTTGTTACTTTCTAAAACAGAACATTTTACGGTAATAGGCTCAATATGATGCAACCTGAGAAATTTAGGTCTTCAGGACAGAACATATGTACTGGTCATCTTTTTTATTTAGATTAATGAATAAGAAAGAATTTGAAATTATATCATTTTGTTACTTTCTAAAACAGAACATTTTACAGTAATAGGCTCAATATGATACAACCTGAGAAATTTAGGTCTTCAGGACAGAACATACATGTATGTGCTTATGTCATCTTTTTTTATTTTGATTAATGATTCAAGAAAGAATTTGAAATTATATCATTTTGTTACTTCCTAAAACAGAATATTTTACAGTTACAGTCTGTTTGTTAGCAGCCGTTGAAAACGTGCTATGAATTAATAGTTGTAACTGACAGACCCTTGTATCATCTTTGTGCATGGTTGGTGACTGATTATTTTGTGCAAGGAAAATCATTTTGTCACTGCCAAGCCGTAAGTGTTCCGAAGGGCAAGGATGAAACGACTACAACTGTCACAGTCTTTTCTACATAAGGCTTTAACCCTGTACAACAAAAAACTGTCATAAGTTATGCCTTAAGTTTCCTAAACCTCATCTGTACACAAGTCAGAGTGTTACAATGTTATACTTCATGAGGGATGTACATATTACCTCTCTTGTCCCGTTGTAATTTGTAATTTGTGTACGCAAACTCTCTGCAATTCAGAGTTCTATTCCTGCTGTAAGTGTAAGGTTTGCTTTTTGGTGCCACAATAAATAATAAAAGTTGAATAATAAATAACTGTCGTTAAGGTTGGTAGCCGTTGAAAACAGCACATGTGCATTCAGTTGTCATACATGCTTGAATATTATTGTGCAAGGGAAGTCATTTCCTTTATGATCTCTGTTGGCGGGGGGGAGGTAATCCGCATGTGCAGAAAAGCTGGTTTATTTTCTTAGATTTTTTTTTTCCTGGGCAAATTGTACTTCCATGTGTGACCTTTGGCATGGTTTGACCTGTTTCATTTTATTTTATTTGAAAACAGCAATATATTTCATGTTTGTTTTATATGATCACTTTTGATTGAATCTCATCAGAGTGTACAAAAGGAATGGCCTTTATATTATATCATATTATTTATATTTATGCTCAGTTCATTTTAATTTATTCATCTCGTTCAATTATCATCATTATTATTACTTGGGGATATCTCCTTTCTTGTTTCATTTATTTTAAGGCAACCGCCTTTAGAAGATTGAAGCTTTGGTGGGAAGTACGGGACGGTATTGCATTCAGTATATCCGACATTGTCGGATGTCTGAGGGACTGGGACCTTTTGGCCGCCATGTATAATTTATTTGTGACAGGAGCTCATCATACTGAAGCCCTAAACATAACACTGCAAACCAGTTGTGACTGCAAACATTTCCCTTCACTGCAAGCTACCGTCTGTGTGTGTGTGTGCAAAAATGAAAACCCCTATGTTGACCAGCAGACAACAGACTGCAGTACAGGGCTAGGGGACTGGGGTGAGATGGTGGGTGGGATGGGTGGGTCATTCATTCATCCATCCATCCATTCATCCATTCATTTATTCATTCATCCATCCATTCATCGGATCCATTCACATCACCTATTCATCCATTCATCCATTA
Organism: Branchiostoma floridae x Branchiostoma japonicum; assembly: GCA_013266295.2. Lineage (NCBI taxonomy): Eukaryota > Metazoa > Chordata > Leptocardii > Amphioxiformes > Branchiostomatidae > Branchiostoma > Branchiostoma floridae x Branchiostoma japonicum. Next base: position 1,950,235 of record CM023839.1, read on the forward strand.
GCCTGGGTACCATCCTCCGTAGTTTCTGCCGCTCCCAAAGGTCGCTGGCCTCCACGGAGACTCCGTGGTGGCCAGCGACCTTTGGGAGCAGCAGAAACTACGGAGGATGGTACCCAGGCTATTCATTCATTGATTTATTCATCCATTCACTCATCCATTCATCCATCCATTCAGGGGGGAGATGGGTTGTGGAGTACCGTATCCAACTCACACTTGTTTGTTCGACCAAATCCTGACCTGACAGTATCCAATGCCCCCCCCAAACAACCAAACTACCCCCCCCCCAACTACCCCCCTCCCCCCAAACTACCCCCCTCCCCCCAAACTACCCCCCCACCCCCAAAAAAACATAGAACATAGAACAAAGACACACATGTAACATAGAACAAAGACACACAGACCACTAGAAATAAATGTGGGTCTGTGACATACACATGCACCACCCATCCACCACCCATGTACACACCCATGCACCACCCATGCACACATCCCATGCACTCTTCAATTACACATCCAATTTAAAACTATTTACACCATTTACACACACATGCACCACCCATGTATACACCCATGCACACACACTCACACTTCAATCACACCCACTCAATTTAAAATCTGTTTAAAATCTGTTAAAATTTTAAAAAGCAGTGGCCTGTCACACAAGTACACAATGCACATTCATTCATTTATTGACATACATGTACACACAAAGACCACTACAAGTAAATACCCCCCCAACTACGCCCCTACCACCCACCCTACCCCAAAACTACCCCCCTCCCCCCAAACTACATGTACCTCCCTCCCACCCCCCACACCACTACAAGTAAATACCCCCCCAACTACGCCCCTACCACCCACCCTACCCCAGAACTACCCCCCTCCCCCCAAACTACATGTACCTCCCTCCCACCCCCCACACCACTACAAGTAAATACCCCCCCCCAACTACGCCCCTACCACCCACCCTACCCCAAAACTACCCCCCTCCCCCCAAACTACATGTACCTCCCTCCCACCCCCCACACCACTACAAGTAAATACCCCCCCAACTACGCCCCTACCACCCACCCTACCCCAAAACTACCCCCCTCCCCCCAAACTACAATGTACATGTACCTCCCCCCCACCTCCCGAACCAAAAAAATACACAAGACACAAGACACACAGACCACTTAGAAATAAATGTGGCGTGGTCTGTGATATACACATGCACCACCCATGTACGCACCCATCCACACACCCATGCACCACCCATCCAGAAAACCCAAGCACACACCCCACACATCCACTCAATTTAAAACCATTTACACACCCATGCACTAGCCTCCTGTGCAGACTCACGGAGTCTGCACAGGAGGCTACCCATGCACCACCCTTGTACACACACATGCATTCATCCTTTCATTCCCATTCACACTGTGACAGGCCACTGCTAGGAAACACATGATTATATGTTCAACTCTCTTCTTATGTTCAAACACAGGTAGAATGTAAAAAAAGTGCAGCCGGTGCAGGATCGGGAGTCTACATCACCTCGCCCCAAGCGGAAGGCCCATCCCTGCGAGAGCATTTGGGATATCTCCAAACCGACCTGTAGGGGCAAGGCACTATCCAACAGGCCAGCCAGTGCCCAGATAGACTGGACACTGCCTGGCCAGTTGTCTGGTGCCTAACCTCTACAGGTTGGTTCGGAGATGGACAATCAGCAACTCTCACAGGGATGGGCTGGCAAATGGAAGCGGAGGACGACTATAGGGGGGCCTGGAAAGATGTTACCACAGGCCCCCCTACAGGAGGGCGACGAGCAAACCTGGCGCTGGCACCCCAGTACTGCGGGACCCCCCTAAGGTCAAGCATCAGTCGAACAAGCAGCAGAGTTGGATACTCGGGATAAGGGAGGGGGTGCAGTCTGTTGTCTAAGCTGGTCAATTTATGGACAGTCAAACATTCAATGCGCAATGGTGCGTGTTGGAAAAGTCATGAACGTTACCTCGTCAGTAGACCACCAGTAGCGTAGGCCAGCACGGAGGGGGGTCCCGCAGTACCGGAGTGCCAGCGCCAGGCTCACTCGTCGCCCTCCTCAGGATTCGGGATCGCTGTCCCAGTAATACCTGATCGTCCCCCGCTTCCATTTGCCATCGGCTGCAAGAACAAGACATTGCATCATACATTGTATAACATACGATGATACAGCAGGTTGATTTGACAAGATACAAGATCACTTTACTGGAAATTGCAGTGTTGCCAATGAATTAAAAACCAATTTACATTTAAAAAATATAAATAATAAGATTACAAACATGGACATATTGGACACATACTGTTACAAAAAAGAGACCGGTTACTGTCCGTACTGACTGGTTTAAAGGGGTCCTAAAGTCCAGAAGGGAGTGCTATTTTCCAACAGACATTAATTTTAGGAAGTGAAAAATGCATATTACTTTACAGCATACTATAAAATATCCATTATGCACGCAAAACGCATCGAAACCAGGACAAACTCCCCAGAGGCTACCCATGCACCACCCACAGTCACCCAAAAAAATCCGCTATGTACATCATGTGAAGGAAATACTTGACCATATAGTGAGTTTCTTACAATATCATAATGACAATGTTGATATCGATAGGAAGCACGTGATATGTAAGGGTACTTGTGGGGTCGTGTGGCCTAGCGGTAGATGTTCGGCTCGGAATCAAGAGGTCCCGAGTTCGAACCCTGCCATGTCACCGATCTTGTGTCCTTGGAAAAAGGCACTTTACACGACTTTCCTCACTTCACTAAGGTGGAAATGAGCACCTAGCTTCGGTTAGGGATAGGACGGATAGGACGTTAAATGGAGGTCCCATGTTTGGGGAGAGCCACACCCCACGCACGATAAAGAACCCACCACTCCCTTCGAAAAAGAGTAGGGGCATGCCCCGGTGTGCGGTGGTGCAAATTCTACAGTGAATGGCCTCAAAGTTAGCCCTTTAAATAATGGGCCTGTGCTAGTTGGGCAGCCTTGGCTGTGTCTTCAGCAGAATAAATAAATAAAAAATAAATAAGGGTACTTTCAATATCTAGAAGAAGACTATGACATCAACTGTATCATCCAAACCTTTCTAGCGCAATCTCTCTGTTAATGTCGGTTAAAGGTACACGAGCCCGACATAATGTGGAACTACAAAAGAACATCACAGGATCTAGCTTCGAAGTACACTATCTGGAACTAGTTCTATTGTGTACTTTTGAGTGACTTTATGTACCTTTTGAGTTGACTTTGTGTACTTTTGATTTGACGTGTATGTGCCAACTATGTTATGCACCACTTTAATGTTGTAAGTTATTTATTTGATGTCTCCAGCATGACCTTTCATTTGCCTTGGATTAATGTTACAATTAATATATGATTTCTGTTTTGGTGTCTTATAAGCCCATATGGGCTGGGCGACAATGTCACAAGAGACGATAATAGAATTCATTCATTCATTCATAATTTTAGCTTAATATCATGGCCAGTTACCCCGCCCATGGAACTACACTTTCTAGCTGTCAGCTCCATACTGCCCACTCTTCTGTATTTGACATCAGTCTGTATCTTACCCACAGGAACTATACAGGATGTTACAATTTGTAATTTGGCATAATAAGGAACTACATCTGAACTACTTCAGATGTGTATAAGTCCTCTAAAAGAAACACAGGAAGCTCTCAGGCAGGCCAAAAAAGCTTTGTGTAGATCAGATATGTATATTACGTAGTTCCACCTCTTCTGGAACTGTACATGTATGTGGTTCACCTACACTGTATAGTCCCCCCTAAGACCAAGGTTTGGGTTTACAGGCATCTCAAATCTGTGGACACCATGGAGCGTTACCTTCTTTGATTTAAGATCGGCCATATGTAAGCTTAGAGTTAGCACTGGTACATAATAGAAATAGAAAAGAGCAAATATAATACACAGTGTTGTATTCTATATATTATATAGAATACAACACTGTGTATTCCATATCGCCCGAGGTATCGGCCTGACCGCACTCCGACTCGCGGGAGGGCTGGGTCCGAGGGTGATGCGAATACACAGTGTTGTATTTTATTTATGTCATACCCACCTAAGAAAACAGGCCTTTCAATGCAAAATGAGCAAAAATTTGGTGCCCCTCAGAACCAAATAATGCAAAAACATCAATTCCAATGTCCGAATCCTGTATTCAAATTTTCAAAAGCGGTATACGTAGGTGTTCAACTTATTCAATGGAAGTGCTATCAAAGTGCTAGGGAGGATGCTCCTGCTCGTACTACATGTAAGTAAGTAAGTATGGGAATGAGAATGACTGTTACAATCATGTACTAAATAAAATGTACAATGTACATGACTATAACCGTACGTAATGCCACAAGCTCTTGGGGTCAGGAGGCCATATCAGCCCATCAAAAGCACGTCGGCAGAGCGTACTGCACCTGCGCAAAACCCGTAATGTATTGCGCATAGCACTTTGGCAGAACATCTCATATAAGGTTGTATTAGAGCATATAAGGTTGACAGCCTGTCTGTAGTGATTGCAGATGTTTTATAGGCGAAGATATCGTCTGCAACAGGCAAAATTTTGATGCAATGTTGACCAAACATCCAACGAATAACATGAAAAATCAGGGTTTTGCGCAGGCCCAGTACGTTCTGCTGATGATGTGCTCCTGTGAGATAACAAGAGGCAAAGTGAGTGTGAGGAACAAATTAACTTCGAATGCTACTTACTGAAAACCATTGGAGCTTGTCTGTTCCGCTTGGGGCGAGATGATGTAGACTATAAAGTGGGAAGAACAAAGTAAACAAATTAGTTGCCATTATAATGACATGTGCATGCATCGAGCATTGAAGGTTGACTTTATGTTACAGTACACCCGAGTCAAAACTGCTAAGCAGACCAAACAAATCTGTGGACAAGTGGTCACTATAGTATTAGACAGGGTTCTAAATGCTACATGTAATTGTCGACCACTAAAATTCATCCAGGACTGGTGGGTATATATTAGACTATTGTAGATGTAGTGAACAAAATACATGTAAAACTCCTATGTATGATTATTGCACCTTTAGAACTTTTAGCTTGATTAACATGATTTTAGTGTACTCAGTTTATTAGAGCACAATATTATAAATGTCTGTCATTCATTGTAACAGGGCTCTAGCCAGCTTGAAATTTTTTCCGTCAGCCCAGGTTCACGATCGGACCTGAAGGGAGAGTGCTCACAATGTAGGGGGTCTGGGGACAAATTTTGGATTTTTAAGCCTTTAAAAACGAATTTTCCCACATTTTGAGAGGCAAATCATGGGGTAAGATCATGAGAGTGGTTTTGGTGGTCCTTTGGATGCGTTCATATTTCTAGTCAAGATTTTGTCAATTTTGTCTGTCAAGATTGACTGATTGGCTTTAAAAAAATTTCTGTCATGTGCCACTAAGTTCCTGCAATTGACAGAAAAACTGGTGCTGGCTAAATAGGCCCTGCATTGTAATGGTATGGAATGGATTGAGTTTGATTACTTACCCCCCGATCCTGCACCGGCTGCGGGCCTGCCTCCTCACCACCAGACTCCCCACTCCGAGGCCGGTCTTTCTCCTCCTCCTTCTTCCTTCTCCTTACTGGCTTCTGAGGAGGAGTCGGACCTGCCTCTTCATCGCGGGGTGCCTGGTGGCCGGGCTCCTGGTCTTGTGGCTGAGCCCGTGGAGGAGACAGGCCTGAGGAGGAACCCTCAGTGTCAGTAGAAAGTCTTCGACGCTAGGGAGGGAAGAACACGCAGGAATGAATGAATGAACGAATGAACGAATGAATAAATGAATGAAAGTTTGTGTTTGTGTGTACACGCCACCCAGCCCAAATGGGCTTATATAAGACACCAACAAAAGAAAAACATCATAAAACAAAACGGTACAGAGTCGAATCAAATCAAATCAAAATATATAATATAACGGGGGGTGCCCTGACATCAAACGTTTTTTTAAGCACTCGAACTCACGGCGCTCTATCGCTAGTTGTCAGAGATTGGTCAGCTTTATATTTGATAAATAAGTTTTCATAAATAGATTTTGAAAACCTTTAATATGTAAAGAGTATACTTGGATAAAAAATGCATTCATACTATTCATGAACCCTTCACGCTCTACGTTATCAGCCGCAAATGCTGTGAGACATTTTCGTAAATTTACCTTCGTAAATGTGCTACACTAGACAGTGTGCCCTAACTTGCAGTGTGCCCTAATGCAGACGACAGTGGTGTTGATGTAGTGTTGACGTTGTTTTCTCAGATTGGTTTTCTACTACACAAAAACCTGGAGACCCTAATTTTTTTTACTGTTTCGTAAAACTTTATTTGTTATGTATGTGGCAGCTATGTGACTGCTTGGTACGGGTCGTTTATATCTGGCACGAGACGATGCTACGAAGGGATCCCTTTTTCAGCGCCATCATTATGATTGGTAAAAACGACTGAAATTTTGTTTTCCGACAAAGCAATAATTAAATATATAGAACTATACTTTGCATGCAAATAACAGCTGTATACATTGACTACGTATGTTTACTTATCTTTTTATTTAGCAAAGTCAGTGGCAACAAACAAGGCATACTTTTGCATAATAAGATCAGTAAAAAATCCGTCCGAAGTTAGGGCACGTGCAAAGTTAGGGCACCCCCAGTTATACAGGAGGTAGATATACACAATGTCATAGATGACGTAATGATTTGGTATTGAAAACAGATGATTCTAGACATCTGCCACAATCAAGTTTCTAACATTAGTTGGGCCACAAGTCAACAGATCAGTGTAAGTACGTTACTATGACATTGAATGGCCACACTGTGGCAGAGTCACGATCAAAATCGCTACAGGCATTTGATACATTGGAGAGCACAACATACAGCGCCTTATCAAATTTGCTTTCAGCAGTTTTGTTAGTTGAAAGAGAAAATGGGTTGAAGATCGATATCTGCACTTAATAATTGTTAAAGCATTCAAATCGCTGGTTTATTATCTTTCTTTTAATGACCAAGTTTTATTTTAAACACAAAAAAAGAGTAAACACCCTGACAAGTTTTACCAATATGCTACATATTAACACTATACCAGCAGCTGAATAAAGAAAATTAAACTTACAACAATAACAGGCAAGTTTATAAGCAATTAAATACTAATATTAGCTAGCCCAAAGCACTCTAGGGCTTTTAAAAGGCTTTTGGCATCCCAAGTTGTGGCAATGTTTAACAGTGTCTGTACATTGTGT